>CM031243.1:468690015-469290015 GCA_018340775.1 Taxus wallichiana var. yunnanensis | reverse complement strand
CTATAACTTCTACGCCATCTTGTTTATACTTTAACAAAAGTAAACAAAATTGATTATGATTTTCCTGAATAAGTCGTTTTGCTTGGTTAGCACTTACCATAGTAACCCGTGTCTTACGCTGGTGTGCTCGGATGTTATAGTTGATCCCATCCTTGACCCATCTATACCAGTTTTCCCTTCTCATAAATATAGCATCCCTAATATACAAGTAAGGACTCCTAAATACAACATCAAAAGCATCAAGTGGAATAATGTCAACTTCCAAAACATCAATATACTTGGGAATTTATCCCAAACTTGACCTTACATCTTCTTGTTACCTGAATTTCAACACCCTTCTTCACCCAACCCAAAGGATAAGGGTGTGGATGCTCGTAAGTATCAAGACCAAACTTCTTTACAATTGCTTTAGAAATCAAGTTAGACTGAGAACCGGTATCAACCAAAGCATTTACCTTAGTTCTCTTGATCTAGATTTTGATATGGAATAGTCTACTCATCTCCTCTTCCTGGCTGTCCATGTTGGTGGCCGTGCATCCAAGCCTTTCATCTACATCAGAGTCATCTTTGATTTCTACCTCCCCTTCTATTTTTACAGCTGTCATGGACTTCTTTGAGTCCTTGGTTCGGTTCTTCGGATGTAACTCCGGATGCAACTTCCAACATGTAGCGTCAGTATGACCATTGATATCACAGTTCTTGTAAAAATTCTTGGGATCTTTACAAGTATTTAAAGTAGTGGCAGTTTGTTTACCTTTCCCTTTCCACTTAACCTTGTTAATTGTTTGCCCATACTCTTTTTTTTGCTGATTTGTTGACTGCTTTAACCTTGGTTTTGCTTCTCCTTGCTTCTTTTCATCATCTATGTAGTATGCTTGGACACATGCTTCATAGAGATCTTTGGGCTTTGTGGAGATGAATTTTCTTCGAAGGTGAGTGTGAAGTCCTCCCAAGTACTTGGTAGGAATATCCTCATCCTCCAAGTCCATATTTAGCAACATGGCTTGCCTCAGAAACTATGTAGTATAGTTCTCCACACTTTGACCACTTCCTTGTCTAAAATACTTGTCATTTAATCATTTGGTCATTTTGTGGCCAATAGGATAGAAGTTAGCTCTAAGTAATTCTTTAAATTCTTGCCAAGATTTCACAATAGGATGCTTCTTTTCACAAGTGGTTAGATGGTTTTCCCACCAAACCAGAGCATGTCCCTCCATTTTGAGATGTGCAAAGGTGATCCTCTATGCCTTAGTGACATTATGGACGCTAAAATAGACTTCTAACTGTTTTAACCATTTATCAAGCAACTCTGCATCTACGTTTCCTTCAAAGAATTTGATCTCAACTTTCATCTCAACTTTAAAAGGAGTATGATAAAATTTTATCTTTTCTCTTGTGTTTGAAGTCTCTTCTTCATGCTCTTCCCCATAATCTTCCTCATGGTGGCTCTTCCCTATACCAAACTTTTCAGCTAAGCCTCGAACCACTGAGTCCATGGAGTCTTTCTTGAAAGAAGTTGTCTTCTGCAAATCTACAAGTTCTTCTTGCCTTTTAAACATCCTATCCATCATGGTCTTTAGCATCTCGATTCTACGGACCAAGTTCTCTTCCTCCATTTGTCCTCGAATTCTCTGTTTCCACTTCTTTGTAGAAATTTCTAGATCGCAAGGTAAAGCCTCTTCGCCTTTAGATCTCGTCATTGTCATACAAATCCAAGAATGAATACCATAGTCCTGGATACTTGTTAGCTCTGATACCAAAATGATCTGTAAACTCTTCACTTTGGAATTATCCACAGAATCATAAATTAACACTAATTTTCTACTTTCTATTAGAAAATGATAGAGATAGCTAGTGAATGAATTTTGCTTATGCTTAGAATCCACAATTACGGAAAGGAAAGAATATAAAATCATAAACACCAACAAATTTTATCCTGGAAAACCCCTAGAGGAGGAGGAAAAACTAGTCGGGAAGGGCGATTGCTCTTTCTTCCCACTTTTATTGGCCAATTCAAAACAATAAGTACAAAAAATACAGTAAGTATGAAAGAGAAGTAGATAATATCTCACACTTCCTCCCAATTACTTGCTTGCTCTGTCTCAATACTCCTTTCTTCTACAAAACACAATTCCAAAACTAAGAACTTCTTTCTCACTTGCTTTCATGCTTCGATGATTCGATGCCCTTCTTCCCTTCTACAAACACATATTTATAGCCTTTCTCATGTCCCCACATGTGCCTTTGGAGAATGGGAAAGGTCACGAGAATGGGAAAGGTCACGAAGGGAAGAGACACGTCTGACCCTTCAAATTATGAGAATTTGTTTGTTTCATATTTATTTTATTTTATTTTATTCGTGCTAAGCCAGATCATGATGAAGTAGAGTCCTTTTGCATCCCTATGGATCACCGTTGTGACTATTCTTGCACTTAACACCTAATATACTTTTAAAATCATCATCTCCGCATCGACCCTTTAAATCAATATGGAGTAATAAGAAATCAATGCACACACTTTGAGCCCTCCCATCCACCTATGAACAATTGCACGACGTAAATGATTGAGAAATTATCAGAGTATATAGCAAAGTTATGTGCGCATATGAGGATAATTCTTTGAATCGATGTCAATAATCACACAGGACCCCTTTCCGTAGTGTCTTAGTACCACGTATCTGATTCTTTCATGTATGCTAACACCTCTTTCACATACTACAGTATATAGAAAGGGTGATCTTCTTCCACGTATCGACGAGTATATCGGAAGGGCGCACATATAGAAAGGTTCGGTATATCAGGCTGACAATATATAGATTGGGAGACCATACACTGCAAAGATGATAAGAGCCTTACCCTTTGTCAGTTGATTCTACAAAATGGGCACCAACACCCCCAAGTTCTTTCTTCCAGATTCACAACTTCTCAGAGGAAATAACTATACAACATGGAAGACAAAAATCAAAACACAACTTGAGTTTGAAGAGATTTGGAATGTTGTGAATGGTACTTGTAACCAGATCAGCAATTGATACAACTCAACAACAACAATTTGATAGATCCAATTAGAAGGCCAAGCTGATAATCTTGTTTGCAGTGTCAACGATGTGAAACCCCACATTTAAGATGCCCAAATAACCAAATATGCGTGGGATAAGGTGAGCACAATGTACGAGGCCAAAAACAAGAATACAATACTAAATTTGAGTCAATTACACACATTGAAGTTAAAACAAAATGAGAAAATATAAGCTTTCTTGAAAATATATGAAAAGTTAAGGGCTTCACTTCTAGCCCTAGGAGAGGAGGTTACTGATGAAGCTCTTGTTCCCATTGTTCTGAGAGCACTCCCTCCTTCATATCAAATTTTTGTGATGACATTAAACTTGTTAGATCAGATAGTCAGTTTCGACAAGTTAGTAAATCTACTATAACAAGAGGAAACATTATACAATAAAGATGATGAAGAGGAGTAGGAACTTTGTTCTCATCAGAAATGGAAAGGAAAAGGAAAATCTCATCAAAAGTCCCAAAATCAGAATCAACACCAACAAGGGGACAAGTAACAAAAGAAGAAATGTCCTATCTACAAAAGAGGACATGAGTTGAAAGATTGTTGGTATAATACATACAAGAAAGGTTCATTAAGAAACTCTGGACCTCCAAATCAACAATCTCACAAGGGACATTCTAACTACAATCAAGGGCAAAAAAGAGAAATTGGAAAAAAACCCCATCAACAAGGAAATATAGGAGCAAGAAGAAAATTTGGATAATGAAGACTTCTTGTACACTACTCGATCAAGTGAACCTTCCACGTCATCTAGTGATGTTTGGTATGTTGATTCGGGAGCCACTTGACACATGACAGGCCATAGAGATTGGTTTACCAAAATGAGGGACATGCCTTGAAAAACCATGTTTTGTTGGGTGATGATTCTTTGTACACAATACAGGGGATTGGGAACATTTCTCTACCCCTTGGTTCATGAAATTGTAGATTATCAGATGTACTATATGTCCCTAGGTTGACAAAGAATCTGCTATCAGTCAATCAACTCCTAGATCACAATTTGAAAATTGATTTTGATACTCATTCCGGTAAGAAAATGTGTTTAATTCGAGATAAATCACGAGGCTCGAAAATAGTTGCAAAAGCCTCTAATGTGGGACGTATGTTCCAACTTGATTTTGTCCACAGAGATGATCAGGCACTTATGGCTAAGAACTCTACCTCTGCACAATTGTGGCATCGGATACTTGGTCACATCAGTTTCAAGTATCTCGAAACACTTAGTCGATACGAGATGGTAAAAGGATTTCCATCTCTCCGAAGGGATACATATAAGTGTCCTCACCACCTAGCGAGCAAACAAAATAGAGATTCATTCCAAAGCAGAGTACTTATCAAGTTCATGGTAAGATTGATCTAGTTCATGTCGATCTTTACGGAAAAAAATGCAACCAAGTCATTATGGATTCCAATACTTCATGCTTTGTGTTGATGCTTACTCAAGAAAAATGTGGATTTTTATCTTTGCAAGAAAAGTGAAGCTTTTGAAAACTTCAAAAAGTTCAAAGTTGCTATTGAAAACGAAACTGGTCATCAAATCAGAACTCTCTGCTTAGATCGAGGGGGGAAATTCACCAGTGATGAGTTCAAAGCCTACCTACAATCTCACGAGATTATTTGACAAATGCCTCCTCCACACACACCACAACATAATGGTGTTGTTGAGAGAAGAAACCATAATATCATGGAAATAGTGCAGTGCATGATTGATGATTTTAGATTAATGAGAAAATTTTGGGCGGAAAAACAAAGATAGCCATTTATTTGTTGAATAGAGTGCCCACAATTACTCTTGATGGAGTAACGCCACAAGAAGCATGGTAAAAGGAAGCAATGTGTTGCACACCTTAGAGTATTGGTGCAAAGAAAACATGCACGTACCCAAGCGAAATGAAATAAGTTATATATGAATTCACATAAACTCTTCTTCATTAGTTACGGTGAAGAAACTCTTGGGTACATATTGATGGATCCTAAGACCGGAAAGTATACACCAACATAGATGTTGATTTTTTTGAAAGAAGGAAGCGGAGACTCCTCCGGACTCACATGATGTAGATTTTTCACCTATCGTAACAATAGAAGATGATGTTCCCATAGATGATGAAAGTGATGATGGGGATGATGGTGATGATCAGATAGAACCACGACCCACATGAGCAGTTTAGTGTATGCCCAAGTGGTATACTAACATGCTACGAGATGCAAAATTGGATGCTCCACCAAATACATCCACCATTGGACCACAGAGACTCGATTAAGAAAAAAGAAGAAGTAAAATTTACTTTAATGAGTAGAGTTATTGAATCGATAAGCCCTCTATAGTTCGGGAAGCCCTACAGTTGAAATCTTGGAAAGATACCATGGATGCTAAATATTAGTCAGTGATGAAAAACAACACTTGGCAACTTGTCAATCTTCCACCAGAGATGAAACCCATTGGTTGTAGATGGATATTCAAAACAAAGTACAAAGAAAATGGGACCATAGAAAAGTACAAAGTGAGACTAGTGGCAAAGGGGTATACACAAAAGAAGGCATTGACTACAAGGAGACATTTGCTCCCACAACTAAGATCAAAATGATCAAGATGATCTTTGCTCTAGCTGCTCTGTTTGGCTGGAAATTCCATTAGATGGACGTAAAAATGATTTTCTGAATGAAGATTTACAAGAATAAGTCTACATGACTCAACTTGAGGAATATGTTGTACCTAGTCAAGAAAAAAAGGTATGCAGACTCAGGAAATCTCTGTATGGCCTTAAACAAGCACCCCAGGCTTGGTACATCAAAATTGATGAACATATCGTATAACATGGATTTGTTAGAAATCCATATGATCCTAATCTCTACCTCGAGAAATTTATGGGGAGATTGTGATTATCATCGTTTATGTCGACAATCTAGTCATCACCGGGAGTTAAATGAAAATGATTAATGTAACAAAGAAAGAACTTGAATGATCATTCAACTTTGACAAATCTCGAGGCTCATGCACTCTGTTGTCTTTGATTGGAAGTATGGCGAGAAAGATAAACACATCTTTGTTTCTTAGTTGAAGTATACCAAGACAACTCTTGAGAAATTGAGGTGATGGATTGCACACCTAGTGCTACACCTATAGAGACGAGACTGCAACTATCTCATTCAGATCCATCGCCTGAGGTAAATGCAACTCTCTATTAGTAGTTGATTGAGAGTCTTATTTACCTAACCTACACTAGACCAGATATCAACTTTGCGGTGAGCTATCTTTCCAGGTACATGCAGGAACCCCAAGTTTTTCATTGGAAGGCAACAAGGCGCATCTTGAGATATCTCAAAGGTACATTAGATCTTGTTCTAGAATACAAGAAGAATGATCAATTCTTCTTGTCTGGATATTCAGATTGATTATGCGGTCAATATTGATGACATAAAATCCACTTCAGGATTTGTATTCTTTTTGGGATTTAGACCAATATCACGGGAAGTAAGAAACAACACTTTTTTCTCACTCTTCTACGAGCCAGTATCATTCTGTAGGTGAAGTTGTTTGCAAAGCGATATGGCTACATCGCATACTTGAAGGACTTGGAATACCATAGGAAAAACCAACCACCTTATATGTTGAAAATGAAGGTGTTCTCAAACTTGTTCGCAATCCAATTTTTCATGAAAGAACAAAACACATTGAGGTATAGGTACATTTCATATGCGAGCATGTCTTGAAACACAATATACAACTTCAGATTTTTCCAACAATTTGAATGAACATATATCTTCACCAAGTCACTTGCACGTGAAAAATTTGAGTTGTTCGAGAATTCCTTTCCTCATCGCTTGAGGAAATGCAAATTAAGGGGGGAATGTTAGGTAAAATAGTAATTATGCATTGTATTAGGTAATTATTATTAGTTTATTTATTGTTAAATGGTTTTTAAACCATATTTGTCATTTTATTCACGTAGGATTATCTGTTACATAGTTCTAAAAAATACATTTGTTTGTATTAATTATTTGTGTTTCCGGATGTAGTTTCAGAATATTATGTAATTAGGATTATTGTTACACTGTGCAACATCCTTATCTGTTTGTATCCACCTATTTAATATCTATAAATATTGCAGCCTGCACTACTATACTTTGATTTCCTACATATTAATAAAATAACGAGGCTTGACCCCTCTTACGCACTTTCAAAATGACCATAAAAAGAGTGCATGATGCCTCAAAGGGATTGTAATTGTTCCCTTCATGAGTTTCCGTTCAAAATTGCAGTAGGGAGGTAGATTGATCGGCCGAAAGTAGTTTCATTAACTCTTTGCATGCAATTATAACTTCACTCTATTGCTTTTGATAACTAAAGGTCTTTAATTTACTGTTTGTAGCTATAATCATTTCCATTTTGTTGTATGTGTCTATTTTACTTTTTCGTGTTAGTAGTAGACAATATGAGGTGACTTGATACAAATTGAGCGAGATGTGGAAAATGCATTTAAGTCAACATTTTTGGCGATTTCATTAGTTCTCTTTTGCAAATGTTAGCCTCTAGTTTTGATTTGTGTTGATAGTTTGTTTCCTAAAGCTCCAAGAACAACTACCAAACTCCTATTTATAAAGTTGATTTCCTCTAGTAAGGAACTTGCCAATTAGAAAGGCCCGTGGGATTCACTACACTTGGTGGATCGCTCCATATTTATATTGCTGATTTTGAGGATATGTTGTAGTGATATTGTTATATGTGTCCTTGGAGAACATATTGTATTTGGCACAATTAATTTGGGATATGAATAAAATATAAACTTCGTATTTTCTATCATACAATGTTCAACCAATAAGGAAGAGATAACAAGCTCAAAATGGTTATTTCAAGGTGATGAGGATGGGTGATGGTTTAAAAAGCACGAGCTAAGTTTGTTAGGATGAGAGAACTTTCTTTTTAGAGGATTGGCTAGTTAGAAGGCTAGTTAGTTAGGAAATAGGTTAGTGCTTTTTAGGAAGCGGTTTTAGAAGCGGTTTAGGCAATTAGTGAGGTGTCCGAGTTAACTCAATGAGGTGTGAGGGGATAATAGGTAATTTAATTATTTTAATTAAATAACCATTTTAGATCTTTAGAGATATGATGGGTCGTAAATAAATTAATTAAAAAGGGGCGATATAGCGGGGTGTCGCAAATGTGTTGTCTTTGGTCATGAGTGTGTTTGGTATTGAGGGGAGGGTGTTGGGTTAAACCATTTATCGAGTGTTACACGATCTATAATCAGATAAAGCATACAAGCAATGAATACGAAATAACCAGAAGATAAAATAAACAAGAGAAAGATTACACCAGATTTAACGTGGTTCACCCAGTGTAGGCTATGTCCACCAAGAAATGACCAATATTATTATTCAATGCTTTACAGAGGAAATATAATGAAGATCTGCAGGTCTTCCAACACCTCATAGGATGTTCAATGCTTTTCCCTCACTCAGCTACTCTTTCTTGCTCACCAAGAAAACTTACATGCAAACAATTGTTATTTTTCTTCTCTTCTTCTTACTTACCCTCATATAATGCATACATGCATATATAACTATTATGGGTAACTAACTATGCTTTTACAATCAATAAATCATATTTAAAACAAGTGATTTATTCTAATTCTCGTAAAAACACAAAGCAATCGCAGTGTAACCGTCACCAATCACCTAACTGTCGTGGCAGTCCTTTGCGACCTATGTTGGTTGATGAATGATGACACCGCTTACATCATGACCGATGCCAATTACATCTTAAGCGACATTGGTTACTTCCCGACCGACGCCGATTACTTCTGGATCGACGCGGTCACTCTAAAAAATAGTAACATGTAAAAGTAAGTTTCTTGTGAAACAATTAAGCTCCATACTCAACAATCTCCCACTTGGAGATCAATTCTTTGCTTTACTATGCATCACCATCCTCGGTTCCTTTTCCTTGGCCCGTTTCTTCCTCTTGAAGTCTTAAAATTGAAGACCAACGGAAGAGTGAAGCTCCAACTTCTCCCTTACCAATGGATTCGTTAGCATGTACGTAGGGTTATCATCTGTATGGATTTTCTCTAACTTCAGTGTCCATCCTCCAACACACATGCCCTATGAAGTGATACCTCAATGAATATGTTTCGTTCTTGAATGAAATGCTTTGAGTTATTTTCCGAGATGAATCACGGTCGACTATTTGTTTCACTGTTTTCTTTACGTTTTTGAATGAAACAGATAAGGTAAATGGGATGAGGAGGAATACTGTTTATCTTTGATTGGTTGAAGGTTTTTGCACATGTTATGATTTCATGATCCATTAATGACTATAAGAACTTCTTTTCGAGATAGGACGAACTACCTGAATAAAAATAAGACCATAAAAAAATAGTTAAAAGATATATGACAGTGGGTACCTGCTGGCGAGAGTGCTAGCTCCAGGAAGTGTGATACTTCTAGATGGTTTTCAATCCACTTTGTTTAAAACAATTTAATGTGAGAAAAAAACAAAATTCTACTATAGTTGATATGATTAGGTATTTTCATTCAAGTACAATAAGCAAATCTTAACACAACAAAGTTAAATTTATGGTCGATCTAAAAGGTAGGTAATTGTCGGGAGTCTTTGGCTGGGGTAGTCGGGGTTTGGTTACGGGTTGTTTAGGTCAATTGATGAGAGGTTGTTGGGTTTTGTTATGGGTCAAGATATAAAACATAGAGACTGACGTCGGTCTTGTATGATGATGATGGTTTATGTAGAACCGATGATGGTTATGGGTAACTAACATCGGTGAGGTCGGGGTGTAAGAAATTCAAAGAAATCTGATTGCAGGGTTTGATCTGGGATTTGATAGAGATGGTAGGGTGGATAAAGAGGTTTATAGAGGTATCAGGTATACTCAGGGATGAACAAAAGGTGAGAATGGGTGATTTGGTGATGTGGGTAAAGGAAATGGTTGAGTTATAAGCTAGTAAGAGATGGAGGAATGAACATGCAAAGTATAAACTGATGATAGAAAATAACAGAAGCTATTACACTACAATGGATAATGCTGGTAGAAATATACTTACTATGATGTAGACTTGATGGCTGAATGGTAATGGCAGTTGATCAGAAAAATGGTGTTTGGTACCATAGCAGTGGCTTCCAGAATGATTCCGTGAGTGCAATGCTTCAGGATTTTCCTCGGTGATGGCAGTAGATGTTTGGATGCGTAAAAAGATGTTGTTTCTGCTTGCATGCAACCTTGATCTCTCCTCTTTGATCTCAGAATGTGCCAACCTTCGAGACAAGGTTACCAAAGAGAATAAATGGCAACCGACGACGTTACAGGTTAACCGATGTCGGTTCGGGGTGACCGACGTCGGTTAAGGTAGGATTCCCTAGGTTTACTAAGAATAGTAGATCATGGCAATCCTTTCCACCAGATCTCTCTATTCTCGTGGATAAAAGTGGGAGTTACCTTTTCCTATGCGGGAATGTGGTTAGAGGGAATGTAGGCATTGATTTTTAGGGTTTGAACTAGGTCTTAGCTCATTAAGGTAAGTGGGACTAGGTCTTAGTTAGTTATGACAACATGCTAAGAATAGATTTAGGGTGAGGTGGCTAGGTGAGGCGGCTAGGTGAGGTGGTGGGGTAGAAATTAGCTTAATTAGGATAATTAAATAACAAATATTGTGAGGATATGAATTAATTTAATTAAATAAATTAAATTAATATCAATGTGGGGTGAAAGGGGCCATGGTTAGGTGAGTATGTTCAAGTTGGTTATTTGATGAGGGGTCAAGGGGAATGTGACCCAATTTTGGTGTCTACATTTTACTCCTTTTTGTTGC
This sequence comes from Taxus wallichiana var. yunnanensis, assembly GCA_018340775.1. Classification (NCBI taxonomy): domain Eukaryota; kingdom Viridiplantae; phylum Streptophyta; class Pinopsida; order Cupressales; family Taxaceae; genus Taxus; species Taxus wallichiana. Next base: position 469,279,122 of record CM031243.1, on the reverse strand, counting down.
GTAGCTTGTATTGGTAAGCAACGTTGACAAAAATAAGATGTGGTTACCCCATGTATGGGTGAAGGTGAGCCCCCTCAAACTAGGAACTGATGAGGTGGAAGACAAAATCGGTGAGTGGTTTGATAAAAGGTGGATGTGATGAAGAGAATTGTGGATAACATGGGGAATGGGGTAAAGGTCAAATCGGGAAATTAAGTAAACGGGCGAGGTCATAGGTAGTAATAGTAAAATACACACACACGTATAAACTACAACACGGTACCGAGTTGAAGAGATTGCAAAATCTACATCATCTAAGGCGATAGGTTTATCCCAACAAGGTTGAAGTGATTCCGTATCCAAGGTATAGGATATGATGCGTAAGCACAATGCGAGTCGAGGTTAGGTCGGGATAAATAAAACGATAATAGGCAAGGTAAGGTCATTATTTCAAGCAACACAGTAACAATGTCACAAGGTATAATGAGCACATGGGTTCAAAGGTAAATAATAATGTTCTAAGTCTAGGAAAATAGGTCACGACACGAGTAGAACCAAAGCATGGTAAAATAACAAGTCTCTAAACGCAATTAGGGACAAGTATAGGTGTCGTAGGATTGTAGGTAAGGTGTAGGTAAGGTAAAATGGGGGTAGGTTTGGTTTAGTTGGGTCAAAAATAGGGAAGAATGGATCATAAGGAATCATTGGGTGACCGACGTTGGTTGAGGGTAACCGTGTTCGGTTTATTAGGGCATGACTTAACTGATGTCGGTCAAGTCGGGTTGGGTATTTGTTGGGTTTCAGATTTGCATTTTGAATGAAACCACGGTCGGGGACAAGAAAGTCCCTCCTCTTTAATGGGAGAGGTTCCCTTGTTGAAAGCATCAAAAACCTATGTACAGATACACAACTTTCATTATGATGTGGTTTTCTCGATATCTCAAAATGTGTTTTATGCCGGAGAAATTATCGACACAAGAGGATAGAAGACTCAAGGAGATGAGAGAGGGAGAAGTAGACAATATTTTCGGGAAAAGAGATAGCGGAGAAAACCCTTATGTTTATTGAGCAAAGGAGATACATAATGGAATCATTTACATTTTAAACGAGACACAATTTCATAGACTCAAAGTTCTTGAGATCACATCAACTAGAACACAAAATTTATTAGCATGCAATGATGAAATGATTCACGATCAAAGCAAAAAAAGAAAGAGAAAGCAGAGGAAGAGCGGGAAAATCTTGTATTGATTTCTTTCGATTCAATTTACTGATTCCAAAATATCAAAAATTCAACCCGTAAAATGGCTTTGAAAGCCCATCATATAGCCCGTAAGAAATGGCTTTGAAAGCCCATCCACCGATGTGGTTTTTTGATATCTCGAAATGTGTTTTATGCCGTAGAGAAATTATAAACATAAGAGGATAAAATACTGAAGGAGATGAGAGAGGGAGAAGAAGACAATACTTTCAGGGAAAAGAGATAGCAGAGAAAACCCTCATGCGTATTGAGCAAAGGAGATATAAAATGGAATCATTTATGTTTTAAACAGACACAATTTTGCAGACTCAAATTTCTCGAGATCACATCAACTATAAATTTATTTTTGTTACCCCTAGGTAACTCATGTAATGGCTGAGGGAGAGCAAGAGGTCCAACTCATTGTCCCCAAGGCAAAGGTGCTGCCATCCTTGGAAATATTGCTTGAAGTGGAACTGAAACACCGGAAAGAATTAGGGCACAAAGATTAGGGCTAAGTTGTGCTTAAGGAATGTCACTCCTGGAAGCTCTGTCTTCGACAAGAGGTGTGCTTATAGAACAACCTCTTCTGTTTCTTCTTGTTGGAGGAAGTTGAAAACCTTGTTGATCCATAAGTTGAAATTGGGAATCTTCAACCCCAAGATCCCTTCTACCACGAGTATATCTTAGAGTCACCGGATGAAAGAAATAATCAAATTTTTGTTCTTTTTAGAAAGGAAATCCATTGAAATGAATCCCCAATGGAGTCACCAAAAGCTATTAGGTTTCATATTTGCACTTTGAATGAAACCAAAATCGGGGACAAGAAGAAGTAATTGAGCATTTAAGAAGAAGAAATTTGAATTTGATCCACAGTGAGTGTTTTGTGGAATCTTGTTAATCAACTTGTTGAACTTGGCCACAAATTATCTCATGGGCTCATGTGGTTCTTTCTTGATTTGAGAAATCTAGGTCAGCAAAGCATGTACATCTTCAACAGGTTTGAAATGTTGCTCAAATTCAATTCTCATGGTATTCCAATTGGTGATGGTCCCAGTAGGAAGATGGTAAAACCAATATACAACATTGTCTTGCAAGGTCTCCACAAATAGCCTAACAGAGACATCCTCATGTTCAACCCCAAGGACCCCACATGCAACAATGAAGGCTACAATATGTTCATTAGGGTGAACTTTTCCATCACCTCTAAACTTAGGAAATTTATTTTTGTTACCCCTAGGTAACTCATGCAATGGCTGAGGGAGAGCAAGAGGTCTAACTCATTGTCCCCAAGGCAAAGGTGCTGCCATCCTTGGAAATATTGCTTGAAGTGGAACTGAAACACCAAGAAAGAATTAGGGCACAAATATTAGGGCTAAGTTGTGCTTGAGGAATATCACTCCCAGAAGCTCTGTCTTCAACAAGAGGTGTGCTTGTAGAACGACCTCTTCTGTTTCTTCTTGTTGGAGGAAGTTAAAAACCTTGTTGATCTAGAAGTTGAAATTGGGAATCTTCAACCCCAAGAGCTCTTCTACCCCGAGTGTATCTTAGAGTCGCCAGATCAAGGAAATGATCAAATTGTTGTTCTTTTTAGAAAGGAAATCCATTGAAATGAATCCCCAATGGAGTCACCAAAAACTGTTGGGTTTCAGATTTGCACTTTGAATGAAACCACAGTCAGGGGACAAGAAAGTCCCTCCTCTTTAATGGGAGAGGTTCCCTTATTGAAAACAACAAAAACCTATGTACAAATACACACCTTTCATTATGATGTGGTTTTATGATATCTCAAAATGTGTTTTATGCCGGATAAATTATCAACATAAGAGGATAAAAGAATGAAGGAGATGAGAGAGGGAGAAGAAGACAATACTTTTAGGGAAAAGAGATAGCAGAGAAAACCCTCATGCGTATTAAGCAAAGGAGATATAAAATGGAATCATTTATGTTTTAAACAGACACAATTTTGCAGACTCAAAGTTCTCAAGATCACATTAACTAGAACAAAAAGTTTCTTAGCATGCAATGATGAAATGATTCACGATCGGAGGAAAGAAAGAAACAGAACACAGAGGAAGAAGGGGAAAATCTTGTATTGATTTCTTTCGATTCAATTTACAGTTCCAAAATATCAAAAATCCAACCCATAAAATGGCTTTGAAAGCCCATCCTATAGCCCACAAGAAACGGTTACAACCTCTTCCAGCAAGCAAGAAATAGTTACGAATTATTCCAATCATTCGTGTGCCTTTCGATTATTGTTTCGTGAAGAAACGCCAATGGCATAAAAAAAAGATTTTAAAAATGTGGCCATCACATTTGTTTCACAAGTTTAAATATGGGTCGTTCATCATGCTTTTAAAACTTTAAATCTGATCCATCCACGTGGAAGAAAATGATTGGAGTGGGCATGGGGGACACCCTTTACATTTTATGACTTTTATAGTGAAATTGAAATTTGGAACAATTCGGCCCTCTCACTCACTTTTGATATGGGCTTGACACGTGGCATCATCTGATTGGTTACGAGGTTGTGGTTCACCTTTATACTTTTAACCTTTTTGATGAAAAAGGCTCAAAACCTTGAAATCCTCCACCGACCCGCACTCTCGCTTTGAATTTTCAACATGGCCACATGTCCTCATCTCTGATTGGTGGTGGAGTCACGGTTCTCTTTATAACATTTAAACCTTTTTGACAAAAAAGGCTCAAAGCCTCAAAGTTCTCCGCTGACTCATATCCCCGCTTTGAATTTTCAACACGAACATCGACACACAACATCATCTAAGTGGTTGCAGGGCCTTAGGCATTCTTCTTTTTATTTCTTCCTGTGGGCTCACGGGCCCGTAATTGCAAACCGAGCTTTTACTCAAAAAGCGTAAATTGCTAAGAAATATCCTTAGCCCCGGGTCCGGTCCGCTTTGGGCAAAAATACCATCACAGTCTGCCGCCCATAACTTACAAAATATGGGGAGTTAGAAGGACTTCTTTATATTTTTGGAAATGGGAATAAATTTCCCATATGATGGATATGTTTCTAGGAACCCTAAATCCTTGGAAAGTACCAGATTTTTTACTTTTGTTTAATCATTTCTCAAAGGGAACCAACTCAAAATTTTAGGTCTAGGCTTGGAAAATGAGGGGAATTTTGAGGGTGAAAACAAATGGCTCTTTCTGGGGATGACTTGGCTTGGAACAAAGGAACAAGGCAAGATCAAGAACTGCAGATAAAATCTGGGAAAGAAGACCAGTGCCTTATCCATTGGGCAAATAGAGTTAAAGGAAAAACTAATACGTAAGATAACACACACAAGTCGGAAAAGAAACAAACCAAAGGGGAAGACAAAAAAACACACCACACAACAAGGAATAAGAAAGGAAACAAGCCAAAACCAAAACACAATACATAGTATACAATAGTACTTCCTAGTAACCTAGGACTTGAACAACTTTATATACTTGACCCTTAAAGGAAGTGGGAGAGGATATCCATCCATGTAATCCAGATAAAAAGAGTTCTCTCCAACAAAGTGCCTAATTTTGAAAGGACCAAGCCAAAGAGAATCAAACTTACCATGGCTTCCTTGAGGTTCATGTCTTTTGTCCCAAAGAAGCACAATGTCTCCCACTTGGAAAAATCGAGTTTAGCTTTATTGTCAAACAAAGCGTTCAATTTCAATTGATGAGCTGATATTCTATCAACAACTTGTAATTTGTCCTCATTCAAATTCTGAAGGTACAAGATCCTCTTGTCCAAAGAACCACTAAAACTTAAATCTTCAATAGCTTTCATCGATGTAAAGATGGAAATTCCACCATCACTGACAGTTGAGCTTCAACACCATACACCACTTGGAAAGGAGACATTCCAATTGCTCTTTTGGGTGTAATCCTATCAGCCTAGAGTGCATCATATAGTTTCTTGTGCCAATTTCTTTGAGAGTCATTAACAAGATTTGTAACAATGGTCACCAAGTTCTTGTTTGTTGATTCTACTTGTCCATTCCCTCGAGGATTGAAGGAGTGAAGGATGAAGACCTAGAAGGAATTCACGTGCATTGAATAGTTACACTTCACCAAAGTGTAGGAGTTGCAAGATTAAAGCAAATAATCTTTGTAAAGTAATGTGCATGCACATGAGAGCTCAAGATTAAAAATGGAGTAGAATGATATCCTTAGCTTGGCTTATCATAGATCAAAAGAGGTGGTGTACATATAGGGGAGTGAATGTGTAACTCCCATGTAAGAGAAGATTCCTCCATAATGGAGAAGAGGAGTTACTTTCCCAAATGGGAATGTAACTCCTATGACACACTTACACATATGACAGATTATGTAAGAGAATCTGTCATAACTAAGATGGCACCTAGATCCATGTCCACCTAAGTGAGATGACTCACTTGGTGAGGTGGAATAACACTAAATAAGTGAAGAAAATACCACCTACACCAACACCCCCCTTCATCATAACTTAGGATGAGGCGACAAGTCAGAAATGAGAAATGGGTCCTAGAAAAAAGCCTGATGAGGTACCCACATACAAGAAACTCTTGAAAAGTGGAGTAAAAGGAGAAAACCCAATGGGAAAAAATCCCCCCAAAAGAGAGACAAGTCCACTCTCTAATCTAAGAAAGATGCCAAAGATGGGTCCCGCCACAAACGAGCCCGTAAACGCACTCCATGTACAAAGAGGCAATCTCTCGGAAAGAAGAAGAAGAGAGAAGAAGAAGAGGGAGACAAGAGGAATGTAGAAGATGCCATGGATGGATTTGAACTCTGCTGCTCTAGGAAGTCTCCCAAAAGAATGCAGATCACGAGATCCTCTCGCCTCTGGATCAAGAAGAGCCACCCGCACCAAACTGTGTGCTTGCCCTTAGGAAGGACACAAATGACGTGGCTGAAGTCTCGCCCATTCCGTGAAGGAAACCGAAGGCGAACACAAAGAACTTTGAGTCTCGCTCCATGAAAGTGTGACATAGGTCTAGCAAGAGAGCGCCAAGTAACCAAAGATAATGCCAAATACATAGAAATGTCAGAGTGTGAAGAGTGAACACCCACAAAAATGATGTCTAGCTAATGTGAAGGTAATAAAACATCCCCCACAATAGAAAAGGGATCCGCAAACAAGGGTAGATCAATGAACGTCTCCGAAAAAGTGGAAGTGGTAAGAGTCCCAGAAAGGGCACTCCCAAAAATGGAGATGATGAAATCCTCTGAAATACTTGTAGATGGATGAGGAACCTATAATACATCACAAGTGTACTTTGTGAAAAGATGACCAAGGTCAGGTAGATACTCATCCCAACGAGGGGGCTCAACAAATAGAAGAGCAATGTTAGATAGGTATGAGTCATCCAATGAAGATAGAGGAGTGAAAGGGGCCTCACACACTGAAGGTGGAAAAGTGGTGGGTGTGATGAATGTATGAGATTGAATAGGAGATTGCTTGATATCTGATGAGATGTGGGATGTGTCAACACTCTCTGGAATAGTGAGAGAAAGAGGAGAAGAGTCCTCTGTAGTACACTCGACATCATAACTAGGTGCACAATCCTCGTCATCAGAAGTAGAACCAAGCGAGTTTGTGTCATTGGAATTTTCATCACACGAAGAAGAGAAGACAACTGAATCAGTAATAGCAAAAACGACGGCATGATGTGAAGGGTCTCCATAGAAGGATTAAAGAATGCTCAAGAAACGGTGGGGTGGATCTGAGTCTACCACATGAAACTAGAGAGATCGAGAGAAATGCATCATCATGTGACTAAAAACATGGTCGTAAGTGTCAAGAAAGTCCTCAAGACAACGATGATCAGTGGGTGTAGGAACTGGCCCAAGTAAGAAGGGTGAAAGACCCTCATAGGTGAAATAGCTGCCCATGGAAGCACGCCATGTTGAAAAGTTCCCTCTCCCTACGAGAAGTGGCGGAGACTGTAAAGTGATCCTATGACACTCAAGTTTGGAAAGAGCACTCTCCATGATGTATAAGAAAGAAGTGCAAGATACACGAAAGCAAGACGTCGGACTTGGCCGATAATGCGTCTCATGTGTAAAAACCCAAGAGTACTAGTGAACCCCCCAGAATGTGGCACTTTATAAAGTAGTTCATTTACAAAATTGACAATGTCATCATGTAATGTGTGAAAAATCATGCAACTTTTACTAAAGAAGCGCTCAAAACTAAGCAACGAGTCAAAAGTTATAGCAAGAAAACAATTCCCACAACTGATGGAAAATGCCAATAAGCTTTGCAAACTGATTAAAAATTACCCGAAATGGGTGCAAAGGGTGTCGTGTGGGTACTCGTTGGAAATGGCATCAAATTTTAGGTAGGGTTTGTTTTTCTTGTGAGGGGGATTAGCCTCATGCCAACCTTGGACCTCACCCTCTGTCTTTGACACACGAATGAAGGACATAATTACAAGCAAATATAGCCCAAAAAATTATTACAATGCCATGAAATGAATGTTTTTCCTCAAAAAATTAAAAATGAGGGATTGCTTTGACTGCTAAACAATCTCTAAAAGGGAAGGGCCCAGTGATGTCAAGTCATGGATGCACCAAGTTGGAAATGGACTATCGGGGTGAGTGAGCCCGAGTTGACAACTAAGATCCTATGCATGGAGCTAGTAGGTTGTTAACCGAGCCGGGTGTAAAAACTCCGAGCTAGGTTAGATCGCCAGCTATTGTGTCGAGCTTGAGAACCAAGTGAGGAGTGGAGCTTGTTTGAAGGCCACCGAGCCAAGAAGTAAGGTGGATTGATGTCTAGGCTTGAGCTATGCAAAACAACGTGCCGCCGAGTCCACAGGAGAGTGGGAGCACTTTGGGTGTGAATACAAAATCCTGCAAATTAAACCACCGAGCACGATTTAAAAAAGCTGCAGGTACAGAGCAATGTAAAATGATCGCCAAGCTTGTGAATGAGATCCCCACCAAGCTGGTGTGAAGCCACGTGTCGACGTGCAGTGCCGAGGAGTGTAATTGCTTGAATGTCTAAGTCTCATGCATAGTAACCGCTTGGCGTCGGTCGGGAAAAAAATTGGCTCAAACAAACTGTGAGTAGTAGCTAATCATTGAGCAAGAGGGAATCCTACAACGGCATGAGTCGACGAGTCTAGAGATGATCACGGTGAGCAGGTTAGAAAAAAATCTCGAAGCCACATGAATGGATCAACTCGAACCAACCGTCTGTAAAAACACTCAAGCCAAGGTTACCACCGACATGCTATGGATATATTGCTAGCCAAGAACAAATCATAGAGCCAAGAGTAAATCGAGCTCGTGGACGTGCAGCAGCCTTAACACCAATCCAATATTTAAAAAAAAACCAAACTAGTAGACTTGACACCTAAACGAGCAAAACTACGAAGCACGGGTCAAACACGAGCTCAAGAATGCTTAAAAATAGTACAAGTTGAGTTGGAAAATGGTGCACAACATGAAATTGGTCCAGACGGTCGACTCACCACGAGAAGGTCGTGGAGGAAAACATGCAAAGATCAAGGAAAGAGACTCGAGTAGTCAATAAATCACGAGTCGATGAGTAGACCACCGAGTTAGCAAGTGAGTGGGCGATTCAAGAGCAATTCAAGTTGCCCAAGGCAATGCACGAGCTGTTTGGATAGCTCGATTGCAGCCTTTCAACAGATCTCAAACAACATCCCTCTTTTGAACAGAAATCTTCCTGATCTGAACACATGTACAACCAACACAAACAAAACCACTAAAAAATATCAAAATATGCATGTAACGCACATGCAAAAGTGAAATCTTGCACAAGAAACTATACGGTGGAGCAATAATGACGAGTAACATGATTCCAATCCTCGAGCTCTGATACCATGAAGGAGTGAAGGATGAAGACTTGGAAGGAATTCACGTGCATTGAATAGTTGCACTTCACCAAAGTGTAGGAGTTGCGAGATTAAAGCAAACAAGCTTTGTAAAGCAATGTGCATGCATATGAGAGCTCAAGATTCAAAAATGGAGTAGAATGGAATTGCTTGGCTTGGCTTATCATAGATCAAAAGAGGTGGTGTACATATAGGGGAGTGAATGTGTAACTCCCATGTAAGAGAAGATTCCTCCATAATGGAGAAGAGGAGTTACTTTCCCAAATGGGAATGTAACTCCTATGACACACTTACACATATGACAGATTTTGTAAGAGAATCTATCATAACTAAGATGACACCTAGATCCATGTCCACCTAAGTGAGATGACTCACCCGGTGAGGTGGAATAACACTAAATAAGTGAAGAAAAATACCACCTACGCCAATAGGGATAGTAGTCGAAGAATGAGCAAGGGAGATTCCATAACCATAACATAAATCCATCATCTCGGTAGAAGAAAAGTTGGAGGCATTATCAGATTACAATCTTGTTTGGTATCCCAAACCTTATCAATATGTTCTCCTTAATGAAATTACATACTACCTCGAAGTAGTACTCTTAAGTGGAATGGCTACCACCCACTTGGTGAAGTAATTCGTGATGACCAACACATGGGTATGTCCAACACCGGAAGATGGATTGAGTACTCTAATGAAATTCAAACCCCATTGTTGAAAAGGCTCCTCAATCACTAGTAGCCAACTTAGGTCTTCCAACAAACATTTGGCATGCTTCACATTTACCTACCCACTTTGATGTATCTTTGAACAAAGTAGGCCAATAATACCCAAAGACGAAGGATCTTGTGGGATGTGACAAACAGTAAGATAAATGACCTCCACAATCTTGATCATGAAAAGTAGAGAACAACTTCTTCTGTTGCTCCTTATCTACACACTTCAAGAATCTTCCATCTATACCTCGTTTGAACAAAGCATTCTCCCACAACACATATTGTGCATATCTCAACTTGATGGCTCTCTTCTCTTTGGAATTCAAATGGGATGGACAATCTCCATAGGTGAGGAAATGTGCAATGTCAGCATACCATTCATCTCACAAACCGAGAAAGAGAACAACATGGACATCAACTCCTTCTTCGAAAATTCTTTATCATCTCCTTCAAAGAATGAGTTCACACAGCCTTTACCCCAAACTAACTTTGTGGGATTGATGTCAAGATCATACTCCTAAACCTTCGTTACCCAATCACCTCTCTTGGTTCCAAATTATTGCTTTGTGTAAGAATGGATTTGACAAACAGTATCACCATAAGCACAACAAAATGAAAGTTAAGAATATAGAATCGAACTTGCTTAACATCTTTGACCACCGCAAAGCATGTTTCTCCATCATAGTATACTTTAGCTCATGGGCCTTTAAAACATAACTCATGAATGCAATGGGAAGCTTATGATATTTAGTATTTCTTTGAGTTAGCACAATAACTAGTGTATTCTCGGTGGCATAGCAATAGATAATGAAATCCTTGCTAAAATCAGGGCATGCCAAGATGGGAGTCTTTGCAATAGATTTCTTGATGCCTTCAAATGCTTCCTTCCCTTCAGAGGACCAACCAAATGTTTGCTTCCCTTTCATCATTTGAGAAATGCTCATGGTTAGCTCTATAAAATCAGGGATGAATATTCTTAGGAAGTTGATCTTACCAAAGAAAGAATGTACTCCTTTTTTGTTTGTGGGAAGAGGAATATGTTGAATTGCTTGAAATCTCTCTGGATCAATCTTGATTCCTTCATTGGAAACAATTTGTCCCAAAACTTGCCCTCGGTGACAAAAAGATGCAATTCTTGGGATTTAGAGAGACTCCATGTTCTCTGCACTTTTGGAGGACTATTTCAAGGTGCTGAAAGTGATTTGCTCTTGTTTTGGAAAACACAGTCAAATCATCTAGATATACAACAATGCATTTTTCCTTTAGGCTACCAAAAGCCAAGTCCATGGCCCTCTGAAAAGTAGCACCAACATTGATGAGTCCAAAGGGCATTCTCTTGTAGGAAAATGTACCCCATGGGGTGGTAAAGGTAGTCTTGTGCTGATCTGCAATATTCACCTCTACTTGATTATACCCCGAAAATCCATCAAGCATAGACAACATCTCCGAGCCTGTGACAACTTGCAACACTTGATCCATCATGGAGAGAGGGTAGTTGTCCTTCAAAGAATCCTGATTTAGATTTCTGAAGTCAACACAGATCCGAATCTCACCTTTTTTCTTCCTGAAAGGTATAATATTAGTAATCCATGTTGAATGGTGAATGGGGAAGATGAGCTTGGCCTTTAAAAAATTTTGGATCTCTTGGAAAATAGTGTTAGCAATATTTGGATTGTACCACCTTTGCTTTTGCTTAAAAGGTTTGATCCCGTGTTTGAGAGGGATAAAATGTTGCATTTCCTTGGGTGGAAAGATTTGAGATCATCATAAGAATAAGCAAGGACATCAACATACCTTTTCAAGAGAGAGAAGAATATTTTGAGAATGTTTAAATGTCTCTATCGTACTTACTACAAGTCAAAATTTTCTTAAAATAATTATCCATTATCATAATCTAGATTCCATGATTGTGCTTGAAGCTAAATCTACTTACACATACAATTCATGATAATCCATATCTATGAGACTATGATTCTATTCTAATCTCATCATCGACATCTAATGTAATCATCATTACAAGTAGAGAAGAAACATAAACACCATATACAATCTAGAAATTCTATACATAATATATAGGAAGTTATAAAATTAAAGATTATATAGTATTTCAAATTTTCAAAGGCTATCACATTCAAGTTTCAAATTTCAAATCCAGATAATAAATTTCAAATTCCATGACCATCACATTCAATGTTTCAAATTTTCAAATATAGATTATAAAGTATTTCAAACTTTCAAATTTAAAGATTCTATTTTTCAAGTTTCCACCCTCAATCATGAAAATTTTCAACCCTCAATTTTCTGTACCCCTTTCCCCAATGGCTTCCACTCCTGTACTCCTTTCCCCAATGGCTTATCCACTTGTACCCCTTTCCCCAATGGCTTGAATAATCCTAGAACTTATGAGATATTCCATGCAACACTGTCTAGATTCTTTACAATTCTTTCTTCTTCCTTTGTTGCATCTCCATGGGATAACAAACTTGGATCTGCAGCTTGCCTTGGTTTTGAATAAAATTTCAGGGTCAAAGCCATGCTCTTTAATTATCCGCTTTAGTTTATTATTTTGTTTGTTAACCAAAACAATATTTTCCTTCAAATTCTTCACTGCGGATAAACTGTTCTTTGTGGTTTCCAAGTGAACTTGGAAAACCTTTGCTTGACTCTTCAAATTTTCATATTTCAACTGCACAAAAAAGTGATCTCAATTAAACATATTACTAAAATATCATTTGAAAGTGATCTCAATTAATTAAAAAAATGTTTGAAAGTGATAATATTTACGACCGCTCTATCTCTCTCGACATTTGCAATTGCTACCAGATCCTTGTCCTTAGACCATTTGCTAAAATATGCCTGGGATTCAGCACTAATATTTTCCAATTTGTTTAATGCTTTATCTAAAATATCATCTTTATAATTATTTTTATACGTGATAGTCCCACTTCTTACTTGGGTAAGTAAGGAATCTATCTTTGTAGGTTGATTACGGATCAGTAACGTATAAACTATCCCTTTGCCAATAATTTTCAAAATGAATTATTATCTCATTGATTAGTACTTTATCTCTTCTCTTGCATTCTATGAGCTGACTGATATGAGGTAAAATAAACTCATAGACATGGGATTGAAAATCACAACCAATTAGGTTCTATAAAGAAAAAGGTAACAACTGTTCACCATCTGTATCTAAAGAAGATGATCTCATTGGAGAAGTATGGGGGCTTTCGAGTTGATCATTGATTGCTACTTGATTCTGCCTTTGGGTGGCCTAATCCTATTTTTGATAAAATAAATCAATATTCAAATAAATAAATCTAAAGTGAAATATAATGAAATTTGAATAAATTATGTTGAAATAGAAGTATACCTGCTGGCCTTGAATCATCTCACGTGTATTGGAAAATCTTGTTGGGTCATTGCTATCAATGCCCAAGTAATCTTCATCTAAATTTATATTATTTAAAACCGATACGCCCATTGCGCTGGTCAAGACAATGAGAGAGAGGGTTGGCATTCGAAATGAGGAGGCAATGTTGAGTGTCCGACTAGGGGCCAGAGGAATCGACATGCATTTACCAATGTTCTTTTTTCTTGATCCTCTGGTTGGCATTTTGAATATTATTAGTGGAGGAGGGGGTGGTGCCACTGTTTGTACAGAAGGTGAAGGACTGCAATGTGCTGAAAAGTTCAAGAAAAATCATATGAAAAATTGTTAAACTATGTAAAAACTACGAAATTATATGAAGTACTATTCAAAACTTGTACTAAAGTAATAAAATCATACCTTGTTGTTGAGGGGTAGCTTGTCACGGTGCTTGAGGTGGCCGTGTTGGAGTAGTAATTGGTGGTTTTGAGATGTCCGTTTGGGATTGCTCGTGTGGTTTTTGGGAAGAGCCAATTGCATGCGATTGAATTAAGTGAGTTGGTGAAGATGGTTAACTTTGAGAAGCACGCGTATAGTCCAAAGCCCTTGAAATGTCGGCAATAGTCAATTTTATGTCAATTCAATATGGTAAAATTTAAATGGTAAAATGAAAATACAAAATTGGAATTTGTAAATAATACATGTAAGGGTATTACTTCTCTGGAGTTTTTTGGACCACGATTTCCGTTAGATCAAAACCCATAGGTGTTAGTCTCCGCTACAATCGCCAGAGTTAGGATCTACAAGAGACGGTTAGTCCGTGTCATGAAACTCACGGGAGCATTGGGCACACATGCCAACAATCTCCCCCTCAGCGTTACCCAAGTGAGTTTCAACTGGATACTTGTCGCTCTAATACCATTTGTTGGACCACGATTGTCGTTAGATCAAAACCCATAGGTGTTAGTCTCCGCTACAATCGCCAGAGTTAGGATCTACGAGAGGCGGTTAGTCTATGTCATGAAACTCATGGTGAGTGCTAGACACACATGCCAACAACATTTAACTAATTAAAATGGTTGGTGGTTCGAGATGACAAAACTTCCATTTCAAATTGTGAATCTACCGACGCCTCAATGTGTTGTCGGCCTCTTCCTCTCTGATGCCACCTTTTTTTTGAGGAAGGGCCTCCAAAAAATTCTCTCCAAACAAGTACATAGTTAATACCTATTGTCACCTAATGTCGAAATACAAACTTATAGTTTATACTTGTTGTTCTTGAAATGGAATTGATAAATTCGTTAACGCCTCATCCGTGTAAGTAGGAATTGGTTTGTCTTTTAAATTTAAAAGAGCCTCATAATAAAGGCCAAGGAGATAGTTTGTGGAGTGAATGACTAGTTTTTCTGAAAGCTTTGCATTTGTAATGTTAGTTCTTATTTTTTTGGATAAAAAGGTGCACCAATCAAATTTTTTGCTTTCCGATAGTTACAAGAATGTATGCAATGGCCCAATTTGGTATATCTATTTTCCGACCCTGCAAAACTATTCGGCTTGAAAGAAGGAAATCATAGCAGCAAGAAAGTGGTGTGCAATTCCTTGTGTATCCACACCATGTCTAGATTTATTGACATGAGTTGCAAATGCCAAAAACCGTTGGAATTAATATCAATTTGAATTGTATCAAAATCATAAATTGAATACAAAATGATGAATGAAAATAGTTTACACTTACAATCAACATGGAAACCGAAAGTCGATTCGAGGTATTTCTTATCATCTTCGATGAGTGTTGCCTTCGTTGTAACAATGGGTAAATTTTTGAATGAGAGGCCTGTAAATCGATGAATATCAATTGAGTCGATATTGAATTGAAACATTTGACCATCTTCCACAAAAGAATATTAAAGAGACCATCCTCTATATTATACGAGGAGAGAAGGTAGTTCAGAATGTCATGGTCTATTTTGAAAGGGGGCATCCTAACGAGCCCACCAAACTCACATACATCGTTCAAATCCTTGTATTTCAAATTCATTTGTAAAATGTCTAGATGTGGGAGCACAAAGGGTTCTTGTAGAGTATCTTGCTCGTGGATAAGGCTTGTGGGTTGATTGGATTTTTCTCTTGGTTTTTTTCTTGAGCTTGGGATGCACTTATAGTCCCAATTATATTTTTCCTTGAGATTGATTGTACCTGAATTAGATTCCTGTAAACAAGAAAATTGGGGAGACGGAAAGTGTAAATGTGAAAATGACCAGCGAGAGGGTATTTATAAGACAAAACCAGGGTTTTGAAGGCTAAGATGCACGTCAACAAGCATTCTTGACACGCGTCAACAAATCTTGTTGAATCGCGTTAACAAATATTATTGATGCGTGTCAACTATGTGTCAGTGTCTGCCACTCTGCAGTCTCTTTGACTAAAAAAATAGTAGGTGAAAATTCAGTTATGAAAAAATGGTAAATTCACCTTTTTGTGAAACCTGTTCTGGGGATATTCACCAGGTATTTTCCTCCTCCGATTTCCAAGAGGTCTCTTAAAATGAACCCTGATAATGACATGATGGACAAAAACCTAATGATGGATAGGAGCCTTAGGAGATGAGTAAAGCACACTTTTATTTTGGTGGGGTTTTAACTAACTCTTTGATACGAACCATGTTGATCTCGAATTCAGGAGGTGGATAAAAAGGTTGTGGAGGCGGAGATACTGGTCACTAAATAGATAATGGAAGAGGATGTGTGGTGATAGTTGAAGGGGGAATAGGGTCCTCCTCAAGAAGGTCATCATTGTCAAAATTTGTTTCCAAAGGACATAATTGGAGAAGAATGGTCTTAAGAGCCTTATAACTCTCTATATCATGTCCCGACACATGATGGTAGGCAAAATTTTTGGTTTTTTCAAACCCCTTTGGTTTGTGTTTGAGTGGGTCATAAGGTCTAAGCGGTGGTAATGTGATGACCGAGGTCTCTAACAGTATTGGCTAAATTGATGGCGTACGACCACTGCCAATGGATCACCATGTGAAGTGAGTGTGGAATTAGGTTGGATGTTATATGATTGTGATGGGAAAGGTACTACAAGAGGTGGAATCGGAGGTGGTACAGTTTGACAATCAGCCTGGTAGGTGGTACATCTTAGGTTTTGTTGATACTTGCTTGGGGTAAAGGTGTGGTAGAGGTACTAGAAATTGAAGGGGTTGTGGGTTTAGCTACCTTTTTGGAAAGTAGTGGGTTATTGTCTTTGGATTGCACCTTCTTGGGTAAAGGTGGGGTAGGGGTACGTGATGTAGATGGGAAAGTGGATGGTGGTAGAGGATGGGTTATCCACGGGGATAATAGAGGTGTGATGGAAGTGGTTGGTAAAGGTCGGGTGGAACGTATGGGCTGAAGAGTAGAAAGTTTTATAAGTAGTGTTGAAGGTATGGTAGCTAGTGGGGGTATAGGTGGTAGAGAAGATACATGTGACGATGAGGGAGTTGAATGTGTAGGTAGATTGGGTGTAATAGAAGGTCATGATGAAGAGGCAAGTTGTTTTGTTTTTGGTTTATTTTGGGTAGGGGCTGTTTGGCCAAGGTTGAAGGGTGAGGTTTTATGATGGATGGAAGGGGTGAAGGTGACAAAGGCATGGTGGGTGAGACTTGTGTATGTGACCTAGAAGGTTGGGTCTTACTTTTAGGTGGAGGAATAATTTTGGTGGGAGCGAGGGTGTGGCTAAGTCCAATTTTACGGGTGGATGGAAAAGGCTTGATGTCGGCATGACACCTGGG
Source organism: Taxus wallichiana var. yunnanensis (assembly GCA_018340775.1). Classification (NCBI taxonomy): domain Eukaryota; kingdom Viridiplantae; phylum Streptophyta; class Pinopsida; order Cupressales; family Taxaceae; genus Taxus; species Taxus wallichiana. The sequence continues at coordinate 469,262,195 of CM031243.1, read as the reverse complement.
TAGTGACAAGTCTAGGTATGGAAGATGATGTAGGTGTAGGTGGGATTTTAGGTATAGCAACCAGTTAGGCTATGGGTAGAATCTTGGAGGTAGGTAAGAGTGATGGAAGAGAGGTCATGTCAATGGGCATAGTCATGGTTGATTTGGTCACTTGAAACACCTTCGAGATAGATTGTAGAGGTATCAGTAAGTGACATTTACATTTGGGTTGAAAAGGGGAGTCGAAGGCATCCCCAAAGCATGGAAATATCAACGTAATCCAAGTGGTTGGCTAAGAGTGAAAATGGTGCCGATGTGAGAGGAACCAATGTTGATTTAGTAGCAATCCCTGTTAAGTATGTCTATGAGATAGGGAATTGGTTGGCTTTAGAATCATTAGGTAAGAGAGTGAGAACAGATCAACATGATCGTGGAAAGCTAATGGAGAATGGTCACCAATAGGTAATGGTGCTTCTAAAGGATCCCACATGGGTAGGGGAGATAATGAGTGAGACATAATAGGCTCCTCTTTCGGTGGAGAGGAAGGAAAGCATGGCTCTACTATAGGTAGGGGAGTTAATACTGTTGATTGGTCATTGGGTTGTGAGCTGAGTGGTGAAATTTCATGGGATGAAAGAGTGGACCCCTCGGTAGGTGAGGGAGGAGATGAAGGGGAATCCTCTATAGGTGAAGGAGTAGATGGGGTAGGTTCCTTTATAGGTGGAGGATCCTGTGCTAGGATTTCCTCAATGGAAGGGAAAGGAGGAAATTGGGGAATAGTTGGTTCATTTTCAAAGATAACATGGAATTCATAGGTGTTACTATCATTGGTTGAAGGTTCACTAGCTGAATTAGAAGATGGGGTATAATTAGGGAATGCATTTTTAAAGATATGTAAGTTTTGATTTATTGGTGCATTTAGGTTTTCCAAGACTAAGTCTCCTTTGTCTAACATTTCTTGGACGATGTTTTTGAAAGTGATGCAATTGCCATCACTAAGACCTTTGATATGATGATAGTTGCAAAAGTCATTTTATTTATACCATGTAGGCGTAGGGCGAGCCGGGTCAAAACAAGTATGTGGCTTTATGGGTGGAAGGGTAATGACACCATCATTAAGAAGTTTTTCTAATACCAAAGAATATGGCTCCCTGTTGGAGTGTGCTTCTATTGCTCTTGTTTGAATTGAAAAGTTTGTACAGGTGAAATATTGGAAGATGGATTTACTTGGTTTAATGGGTGTGATGGACCAGCTTTAAGAACTATAGCATTGGCGAGATCCTTTGGATTTCGAATAATTTCTTTGGGGTTTAGAAGATGAAGAAGTGTCACTTGATTTGAATGTGGATTTTTTTTACGCAATTGAATTTTCTTCTCTTCGTTGACACGAATTTCTAATTTTCGTGCCATGGAAAAGGCCTCATTGAAGGTATGGAAGGTCTGCACTTAAAGAGTTGGCAAGATATGTTTGACAAAATCTTTGGTGAACAAATGGAATGTCAATGGGTTGATGAGGATGCACCAACGAGTGACAAAGTTTGCGATAGATTTGTCCTCATACTTTTGGGTTGAGTAAAGATCACCATGGTGACTTTCTTGTGAAATTAATTTAAAATGGTCTAAGAAAGCTTGGGCTACTTGATTAAATGAATAAATGAAATGTCTAGGAAACCCAACGTACCAATCTAATGCGGGTCCTGTCGAGGACATTGGGAAGGTTCGTAGGAGTAAAGCATCATTGTGGGTAATTAGGTAGCACCCATGTTTGAATGATCACAAGTGTTTCGTGGGTCTTCTTTACTATTAAAATGATTAAACTTAGGCATTTCCCAATGTACTGGGTAAGGATGAATGGGAATGGACAAATTGAATTGGTTCATTACAGATTTCATCATAAGTTAAGGAGTTATGGGAGCCGAAACCTATGCTTCCAAGGTATGAATATTTTCCATCATCATATTAATGAGGTCGGTTGTAGGTTGTGATGAATACGCACCCCTTATAGTGAAAGGGGGTTGATGTTGGACATATGACATGGGTGGCATTCCGAAGACATGGTGGTGCCAAGTAAGAGGAATACACAAGGAGGATAGATGTGGGCGACACATATCCGAATATGCAAGAGATGAGGTTGGGGGTTGCTGGTAATATATGTAAGTAAGTGGGGTAGTCATAACAACCCTAGTGCCAATTGGAGGTAATGATTGTGGAATAGAAAGGACTAGGTTCGGAATGGGGTGTGAGTTGCCGACACCATAGGTGGTTGTGATGTAATAGGGATGTATGAGGTGACGGTGTAGATAGGGTCATGTTAAAATTAGATGCTAGAGAGACAACTTACACCGCGGTGTAATAGATGACATAGCTGCAATGGTCATATCGGATGTGGGGCCCAACCGAGACACCACATGCGGTAAAGTAGATGAAGGTAACACCGAGCTAGTGCTAGCCGACACGTAAGTGGGGAAATGGAAGGAGGGATAGATACGGGCATGTCTTTGTATACTAACTATTCTAAAGATTCCTAGGTAGAGGAATGGGAAAGGTAATCTTGTAGGGAAGTGAGATTAAGGTCAAGGAGTCTTGAAAATTCTTTATCAATTGTAGTAATGGTGATGGGTTGGGTTGGATCCATAGGTGATAAGATAGAAGGTGGTGATGGGATAGGAGGAAGCACCAAGGTGACATGAAAAACAAGGGTGTTGTCTTGGCTATGAGTCAACACCATGTGAATTAACATATATCAGGTGAATTGTATTCTATAAATGACACGAGGAACAACGAAATAAGATAAAAATATTCGAGAGATGAATTTGGTAAGTGTTTTGATTAAAAATAAAAAACAAAGAGACCGACGTTGGTTGAGATAGCTGATGACGCTTAATGGGTGACCGATGTTAGTTATAGTAATCGATATTAGTTACTATGGTGAAACAACAATGATTTGATAAATGAGGTAGAAATTGATGAAAGTTAGACATGAAAGTCAGTACTTGATCACCGATATCAGAATACAAAGAATATGATGATGTCTAGAGAATTTTAGATAGAATAAAAGATGTGATGAATGCTCTTTTGGGTAAACTAACTAAAATAATAGGGAACTGACACCAGTTAGGTAAATCGATGACGATCAGATGATGAACCGACGATAGTCGTTGCCGACCGATGCGCTTCCTATGAAATATGGATAAGTGAAGAAAATTGATTTTGTGAATTAAAGTAAAATGAAATGTTAACCCAGAAACCTGAGTACGATAAAAATGGGTCCTGACACACTCAGAAACAGTCAAAATACACCAAATATGATGGTGGAGTGTGAAAGGAAGAAGAAAGTGGATAACATAACCTCACAACTCAAAACACAAATCAAGAAAAATCTAAGAAAAACATGAAATCCTATGAGTGAATTTAATGTGTTTAGCTTATGCTATTTAGAATTGCTTGTGAATTTAGAACATAGTTTTTGGTTGGGAAGGCGTCCTATGAAGAAGGAAATTATAAAGGTGAGGTTTCATTTTATATTTTGGCGGAGGCGGGCCTTTCTCTAAGGTATGACTAGACAAGGATAATCAATCGGTGCCCACCGTTAATCCTATAATCGTGTGATCGTTGATAGTCTCTTCCGGTAGGATGTTGTTTAAGAAGATGTGTACATTCAAATTTTTTTATTTTGGTAAAGAGAGAGAGAGAAAGTGCTTTCTATGATTCATTTGTGTCAACCATCAGCTAGGCATGACTTCCAAACAGTATAGGTTGCCCTCATTTTTAATGTGAGATATAATGCAACAAACCAAAATGCAATGCAAGTGTTTTAAACCAAAATCCACAATTACGTTTGATGTAACAAATGGATAACATGAAGAGGGATTCTCTTTCACTAATGCAATGTAAAAGAAAGGAAGACACGTTATTTTTAAAACACTAAAAATAAGATTGTTTTAGACAATAGCGAGAAGGAGAATGTTCCAGAGAAGAAAATTAATGTGAATAATTTTCGAAGGGAAATAAACACAATTTTTTTTTCTAGGATTGAACAAATAAAAAGGAACTCCTAATGGGTCCCACCAGTGTGCCAAAATGTTTCACCGTATTCTTTATATATTTTGACGAAACAAATAGAGATGATAGGCCAAGGAGGAATACCTATTGTAATGGTTGGTTGAAGGTTGTGTGTGCATTCTAACTTCTTGATCCAATGCTAATTATGAGAGCTTTCTTTTGGCTAGGAGGAACTACCTGTAATGCAAAACAAGACATCAAGAGAGAATTAAACAATATATGTCGTGGGCTGCCTAATGTATGCTAGATCCATGAAGTGTGATACTTCCTTTATGAAAGTCAACCCACTGTTTAATACAATTTAACGCAAAAGATAACGTAAATAAATAAAATCCTACAATAGTTGATATGATTTAGGTATCTCATTCAGACACAATAAGCAAATATAATCTAACAGTGCTAGGTTATGATCGATCTAGAAGTAGGGTAGGAGTCAAGGTCCCGAAATAGGTCGGGTCAAATTCAGGTGGTTTGGGTTATGTGGATGAAAGTTATTAGGTATCTATTTTAGAAAATACTATCACCATAGAGACCGATGTCGGTCAGTATAATCGATAACGGTTTAAATGGAACCGATGACACATGGGTAACCGACGCGTCGGTAGAGAGGCGGTGATGATAAAATCAATGGAATCTTGGTCTTGGGAACTTTGGGTTTGCACAAAGATGTGAGGAGGGGTATTTGGGTTTACAAAAGGTCTTTGGGAGTACTCAAAGGTGTTCAAGAATCGGTATGGACATTTTAACACTTGCGGGTGGTGAGGTTAATTAGAAAATAACGAGGGTGGAATGTAAATGAGGATGAATGCTAGCAAACAAGGATGGAGAAGTTTATAATCTAAATAAGCGGGAGATGATGTAGATTGGAAATATAATTACTTATGCCCGTAGGTCCGATGGCTGGATGATGGTGATGGTTGATTGGTGAAATGGTGGTGAGTGCCATAAAAGTGCTTCTTGGAATTCTTCTATGAATGCAAAATGCCTTTAGATCGACTCGGGATGTCTGGATGTGCAAAAGGGATTTGGTTCTAGCTTGCATGCACAGATCTCCTTTGTTCCAAAACTCAAATATGTTACCAACCTTGAACAAAGGTTACCAAACTAGTTTTATGGTAGCGACGATTTAGGGTTGCAGGCGTCGGTTTAGGGTTGACCAAATACGATTACGATGGAAAATCCTAGGTTGCCAAGATAGCAGATCCCGTCTATCTTTTGACCGAGATCTATCCGTTGTTGCAGATCTGAACCGATATTTACTTGCTTAAACAAGTGGTAATGCTTTGTTGGAGGAAGAACAATCATGTGATTTTAGGGTTAAACTAAGTCTTAGTTAGTTATGGAAAGTAGAAAATGAATCCTAGTTAAAAAGAAACATGCAAAGAATAGGTCTATGATGAGGTGTCTAGGTGATGTGGCTAGGTGTGGTGTAAATTAATTTAATTAAAAAAATTATATTAATAAATGAGGTGAGGATGGACATTAATTTAATTGTAAATAATTAAGTTAATATGTATGTTAAGTAAAAGGACCATGGCTAGGTGAATATGTTTAAATTAGCTATTCGAAAGGGACCAAATGGGAGTGTGACCTAATTTTTGTGTCTACACTCACACCTCATTAAGTTAACTCGACACCTCACTAACTACCTAAACCGCTTCCTAAAAATAACTAACCTATTTCCCGACTAACCAACCTTCTAACTAAGCCAAATCCTCCAAAAAGCAAGTTCTCTCATCCTAACAAACCTAGCTCATGATTTTTAACCATCCCCCATCCTCATCACTTTGAAATACATCATTTTGAGCTGAAAATGGAAGGAAATCATGTGATTTTCTAACCAAACTAGTTTTCTCTGAAATCACCGATGATTTGCCAATCACCGGTGATCTATATATATTTGTTTGCAGACCTCATTTGACAACACAAATTCTCAAGCTTTACAGTTTACGCTGTTTCAATCCTAGTTCATCGGGCATATAGGAACTTCACAACAATATCATCTAACATCATGCTGCTCAACAAACATCGATTTATCATTGAATTTCCATTTTTATTCTCTAATTACCTTCTCCCATTCTTTCATCCACTAATACGTTCTGCAAGGTAAATAATTCATTTTTCATTTATTTTAGATACCAGAAACAAGTATATCTTTACTTATATATCATTGATATGTTGAATAACATTCTGTTTTGTTGAATTAATGTATTAATTCAATAACTTAAGCTCTTTTTGTAAAAAAATCTCAGATTTCATAGTAATTGCTAGCGATTACCCCAATCGCTATCGATTTCTCTGAATCACCAACAATTTCTCTGAATCTCTAGCGACTCCTGTGTTTACATAATTTTTCATCATTATCTACTAAATATAATCAAAAAATTTTGTTTTTCATTTTTATCTAATGATCTTCTATTTAGCATGATGTCTTCAGATGACATTAGAAGGTTCTAACTTTCCCACAATTGATTCCTTTCCTATTGTCTGCCATCCAATGTAGTGGGAGCAATACAAATTGTTCCACGATCTTGAACTCTGTGCGATCCAGGCAGCTCTATTTGATCACTTGGAGGCTATTTTTTCCACAACACAACACATCTGGGAAGCCACTAATGCCTTTTGGGAGGAATATGATGAAGTACTAAGGCTCCAGGAGTTCTCATTCAATATAAATGCCATTACAAAACCGGTCTTAAACATATGAAGGAGGATTACCGTATTGCCTCTCGAATCCAATTCCATCACCACATTAGCATCTCCAATTCGAGTCTAACTTCACTCGCCAATATGACACCCAAGAAGAAGATTCGAGACTTCTTTGTTGAGGATTAAATTTCCATCTTTGACTCGAGACCACCAGAAGAAGAGGATGAAACTACCGATTTAGTTGAATCTCATTCTCTTGTTTATGAAAATATCTACACTGATCAAGAATCTAACTTGTGGATCCAGTCATTGATTATTTTCAAATCATACATGTATTTAAAAAAGTGATAAGCACATAATGTTTATACATACAAATGCTATATGTGTTAAATAAAGATCGTAGTGTTTATCTTAGTCAATAAAATTTGTTTTTATATAATATTATAGCTTTGATTACGGGAGTGTAATTTACAACAAAGACTTGTTTCGATTATTTTTGAAAATGGTGTGTAAAAACATAATCCATATTTACGAGTATCCTAAAAACCCTGCCATATCAAGGTCGAGTTCGATTATTACTATTTCACTAGATTTCATGCTTTGATATCGACTGAAACAGATAAGGGTAAGAGGCATAGGAGGAATACCTGTTGTTGGGTGATGGTAGAATGTGCGCGTATCTAATTTCTGATCTTGGTTGACCGTGAGAACTCCTTTTTAGCTAGGAAGGACTACCTATAATATAAAACAAGAACAAAAGAGAGAGTTAAATAATATATGACAGTGGAATGTATAGCGTATGCTATATCCGAGAAGTGGGATAATTCCTAGAAGGTTGTCAATCCATTGTTTTAAACAAATTAATGCAGTAAATAAGATACACAAGTAGCATCCTACCGTATTTGATATGATTTAGGCATCTCATACAAGTATAATAAGTAAATATAATCTAATAGGTAAGGTTATGATAAGATTAGGAGGTTAGGTAAATGGGTATGGGAATCTACAGGTCTAACAGAGGGTCATTCGGGTATTATGTTGATTTGGTTGGGTTTTGGGGCTAGTTTTTGGGTAGTTTTTATAAGTGTAGAGACTAACGTCGGTCCAGGTTACAAATGTCGGTCTAGTGTGACCGATTCCGGTCATCGTGGGAAAATTGTAAGATACTACAAGATGGGTTTTGGACCCTCTTTGTGATTACACAAAGGGTTGGGAGGTCGAGATGAGATGTTGGGTTAGTAGTGGGGGTCGAGGCTCGATTAAGCGGGTTTTGGAAGGCTTTTGGAGGTGGTAATAAGTGGATAGTCACTAGGGAGAACTGAGAGTGATCGAGAGATGAGTAACACCAAAGAGGATGGATTAAATAGAAGCATTCAAGCAAATAAGTTAAGTAGAGGGCTACACTTAATTGAATTCAAATGCCAGTGGACGAGAATGAATGACAAAGATGGTGGTTGAAGATTGTTTTGTGAAGAATGACCAACAGTAGAATGTTATAGCTTGAGATGTCTCGTGCTATTCTCCCCTTTTGGTTGAACAAGGATTCTTCCTGGATGGATCTTGATGCTCGCCAAGGTTTTCTTGAACCAGAGATCCCATCTTGCTTCAAAAAATTTAGAGAAAAAATCACCAATCAGCCAACCCACCAACCCTTTGGAAAGAGTTGGGAATGTGTATTTGAAGGTAATCGATGTCGGTCCCACCTCGACCAACATTGGTGAGAGGGTGACCGACGTTGGTTATGTTGGGAAGGTTTATTTTAATAAAAAAGTGGGCAAGATGCCTTCCCGACTAACTTGTCTCCACTCGGCCCATGATTATGCACTTATAACGCTTTCTAAGTGCATTTAGGGCATGTAAGTGTGAGCATGGGCCTATTTTGGACCCATTGGTGAGGTGGGTCCCATGTATGGGCTATATAGGGGAGTGGAATGGTGAGGTGGAGGGGAAAGTGGGGTAGTAGAAGAGTGAGGTGGATGTGCAAGTGGGGTAGTGGGATGGTGAGGTGGTTGGACAAGTGGGGTAGTGGAATGGTGAGGTGGCTGGGTGATGTGGAGGGGGAGAGAATAATTAGGCCAATTTAATTAAATGATTTTAATTAAATTTTTTGTGTGGATGTGTTTGGTTAGGGGTAAATTGGTAGGAGGTTAGGGATAATTCAATTAAGGTTAATTAAATTGATCCCGCGTATAGAAGAAACGTGTTGGGTTATTCAAGAGGGGGATGAATTGTGACACTTTTTAGGTGTCTACATTTTCCCCTTTTGTCATGTAGCATGTATTAGTAGGCGACACAATAAAAACAAAAGTTGGTCCCAGTAAAGGAAAAGTTGGTGTATTTCCCCAAGTAAGGGCATAAGTGACCCCCTAAAACCAAACACCGATGATGAAGAATAGAGAATCGGTGGGTAGTTTGATAAAAAGTGGGGAGTGAAGAGAGAATAGTACAAGTGACGAGAAGGGATGGGGGTTGGGGTAGGTGTAGGTGATGGGTCGAGAATTTGAATGCACACACACATTATAAAATGCACATAAGTACATGGCTGGTAAGCCAACAACCTTCATGTCACCAAAGGTCGATAGTTTATCCAAACAAGGTAATTTGAAGTGGTTCAAGTATCCAAAGTCAAGGATATGGTCAAGAAACATGACAAGGTTAGGTGTAGGATACTAGGTATGGTCCGATACACCAAAAGGTTTGGGTAAGTTGGATAAACGTCACGACATAAGGCTAAATAAGGTTCTTAGGCTCAACAAACATGCGTAGCATTGTTGCAAGGTACATTGGGTGCCGAATTTGGTCATTGTCTAATTGTTAATGTATGTTGGGTAAAGGGCCATTGGGTAAGACCAAGCCATGAGGTGGGCGAAAGGTATGAGGGTGATAGGTGAGGCCATGGGAAAGGCCAAATAAGAATAGGTTGGGGTGGGTAATTAGGTAGGGCATTCGAACGTACACACACGTTGTAAAATGCAATAAGGTACATGGTTTCTCGGTGGAACAATTTTACATAATCTAAGGTCGATAGGTTCATCCAAACAAAGGATTAGTTAGTGTCCAATATCCAGTGGTAGAGGATATGGTCCTGATACTCAACCGTAAGGTGAAAGAACATTTAGGAATGTTCCAAAGATATACCTAAAAGGTCAAAAGGGAAAGGTTGGTTTGCATAATTGTCATGACGTAGAGGCGAGTAAGATCACTAGGCTGATCAACACAAGTATCATCATCGCAAGACACAACGAGTGAGAAAATTAGAGTGCTCACATAATCAATGGTCGGTTGGGTAGAGTTTAGGTAAGGTAGTTCGTGGATAAAAATGGGTACAAGTAATAGGTCTAGGTGCTCAGGCGTATGCGTACGCATAGAGTGGGGTAGGGTACCTAGGTTGAGGAGCTCACAGACTCTGCATGGATGATAAATCAATATGATTATCACCAAACCAGGATGTTACACTCGTGTATTTAAGGTAGAGGATACGGTCATGAGATACAATCGGGTAAGGTGCCAAACATGTAGGTGTGGTTACATTATCCGGCAGGGGAAAATGGATGCCCCAAGGGGTAGGTAAACGTAAACGTGGTTGGTAGGGTAATTAGTAAGGGTAAGGGTCAAATCAAGTAAAATAGGTTAGGTAAAAGGTAGTGGCGAGTTGAATGCATGCACACGTATAAACGATGGCATGGTACAGGGTTGAAGAGCTTGCAAACTCTACATCATCCAAGGTCGATAAGTTTATCTAAACAAAGGTGTAATGATTCAAGTATCTAGGGTAGAGAATATGGTCCGAATCACAACGTAGGTCGGATGTAGGAATGTGTAGGTACACTCCGGTACACCAAAAGGTCAAAAGGGTCAAGGTTGGTTTAGATAAACGTCACGGAAGTAGGCAAGGTAAGGTAATTAGGTAAAAAACACAGTAATGGTGTCACAAGGTACAACGAGCACACATGTTTTAAGGTTGCGAATGCAGGGGTCGGTCAAGGTATAAAGGTCACAAGACAGTATAGTCAAGGTGTGGGTAAAATAACAAGTCCCTAAATGCAATTAAGGAAATGTATGGGTAACATGGGCTTGGAGGTAGGCAAAAATAAGTGTGGAGAAGTTAAAAAGGTGTTGGGTAATGATGAGGTGGGGTTAAAGTGGGAAAAAATGGTATAAATGGTATTGGTAGGTGACCGACATCGGTTATGAGGTAACCGACGTCGGTTAGGTAGGGCACGAAATGACCGACATCGTTCATGTTGATTTGGGTGTAAAAAGGAAAATCCAATTTTTACGGATTCATTTTTCATTTGATATTTATAGAAAATGACAGGAGAGGACGTGAGAGCGCGAAAATGATAGGACAAGATGGTGTGTTGAGTTGGTGAGTTTCATAACGGGTGGTTGCGATTCGATTGATGGGTCCAATAGATTGATTCGAGTGACCCGATTGGTGTAGAGGTGAGAGGTTGATTTGGAGATGGCGGGACGTGGGAGAGGGTTCACGTGGACCACCGGTACATTAGCTAGACGTGCCACCACAATGACGATAATGTGATCGGGTAGGATCTAACCTTTTTATGCCTTTGTTTTGAAAATATGGGTTCGGGAAAAAAATTGTTTCGGGTGGTAGTTTTGATTTTAAATGTGTGGGTAAAATTGATGGAAATGTGGGGAAACAGGTCAAATGTAGGCTAAAGAGGGTAGGAGATGAAGTGAGGTTAGGTTTGGGTAGGGTAGGGTAGGTTTTAGGTAAAAGTTTTGAGAAAATTAGGGGGTTACGGATTTGGACGCGCGATAGTGACCGATGCCGATCAATGTTTGATTGATGTCGATCGGCCTTGCCAACATTGTCGAGTAAGAGGTGACCGATGCCGGTTAGGAGTGATGATGCTGCGGGCATGATGGTAGTGTTAGTCAAGCCTTACCAATGTCGGCGAGTGTTTGGGAAAAATGGTTCGAAAAAGAGTTAGGGTGAGAGGGAAGGGTGAGGTAATTTAGACGAGAAGGCAAGTTTATAGAAAGTGAGGAGGGTAGTGGGTTTGAATGGGGTAGGTTTAGGGGTGCCATTAGGGAGAGGTCTAGGTACGAGGTAAGGAATAAGGGTTTTGGGAATAGGTTAGTTAGGGGAGATATGTAGGGTATGGTCAATGTTTATTGATGTTGTGTTTGATTAGATGCGGCGAGTGAGCGATTGCGGATGAGGGATAGAGTACCATCCTGCCGACAGAGATACATGGGAGCATGACTATTGATGAGTGGCGTCACATGGTGGATGTGGGGTTGATCGGGATCTAACACTACCGGTGGGTTGCTTGAGATCCTAGTTTGATTTTCAAACTCATCGATAGATGGGGTGTCTTTGTGACCAACATGTTCCATTTTCTGACGGGTGAGATCATAGTCACCTTGGAGGACGTGTACAAGATCCCGTGATTACCGATATTGGGGAGCATGTATACTCCATTACATTGGAGGCTTCAGAGGATATGATAGTGACGGTCTTTGGAGAGGTGATGGAAGAGTTACGGTACCATAGCGCTAACCTTAGAAACGGGTATATGTATTATGCTCATACGAAGGAGATGAGGCTAGTAGTGCTGATCATGGAGGCAGTGTGCTATTTTAAAATACCAGATGTGGAGGGTGGTAGAATCCCTCATGCACTAATGGGGGTCCTCTAGGACATGATGGAGGAGAGGACATAATTTTCCCCGGGCACCAAGATTTTTGGCGCGATTATACGAGAGTTGTGGGCCTATGGGAGGCTTCGGAGGTTCAGCTTGTGTTGCACATTCCTTCTTCACTACTTGGACATACAAACACATCATATACGTGCATCTAGTGGATTTTACCTAACATGATGCGTTTGAGGTGGGTTGGTCGAGTTGGGTACCGACATTGGGTATCGGTAGGTGGAGAGCATAGGGTATCCAAGGATACACGTGATGTAACATATTACAAGAGTGTGATGGAGGGTTTAACCGGTGTGGATATCATCTGGAGGTCAGTATTTCAATTCCTTGCATATAGGAAGATGACAAAGTGGAGCTGGATGGATTAAAACTACGAGATAGATAGAGGGGAACCATGCTAGTGAGAATGAGATGATCCTGTTGAAAGGGTTAGGCGGAAGTTTGGGATACCTCTAGATGTGCCACCACCATTTCCATAGTATAGACAAGAGGATCTAGAGAGACCTATGTCTCCACCACGTCCTACAATCTTGACATGATTAAAATCCAAATTTGTGAATGTGTGCAATAGATTGTGGTGTGAGTGATTGCATTTGAAGATTTCTCGTTGCTAGTTATGCATTAAGAGAAATGGGACAAGTTCCCCATTCATTCATCTTTTCTCCCAATTATTCATTCCTTTATTCTTTTTCCAACTATTCAAAGCCCACCATTATTTACTTCATTGAAGAGAAGTGTTCCCAAGGATGGAGAACAATCGTAGTGTGCTATGATGTTGGGCCCCAAAATATTGACTAAGTACAAGAAGGCGCATGGGTGCGTGAGACCTATTTTAAGAAGTGGGCGCAAGATGAAATCACGTAGGACATGGTTTTAGTAGGGTTTTAGAACACATGACATGCGTGCAAGGAAAAATAGGGGTTTTGGGACTTATCCATAATTGGCATTCTAGGTAGTACACGAATAAAGCTTGACCCATCTAGCATGCAGAGTGGATAAGGTGTCATCCTGACAGTTTAATGGTCATATAAGGAATATTTCATGAATGTGATGGAAGGATCCAGAAAGACATCATTGAAAAGAGTGGAGATCTCGGATATGAGGAAGTATGCTCCTTGGAGGACCACTGGACACTTGAAACCAATCATTACCTCGAAGGCATGGCGGTGAAGAAAAAAGCTATATATAGAGATGCTTGCATAGAAGAAAGAGACAAAGAGAGTGGTATAAAGGAGAGGAAGAGTAGCATCAAGGGGTGGGATCATATATCATTTGATAGGAAAAGCTCTGTAGAAATAGAATGGAGGATTCTATGGGCTAGGATTAGGAGAACTATATGAGTGATGGCATATTTTGAGGGATGGGTATTGATTATCCTTGTAATATGGAGGGAATATTTCAAGTTCTTATGCATGACTCTAATCTACATTGTTATATTGTTTTGTTATGGCCTTAAGTGAATGTAATGTGGTTATTAAACATGTTAACATGAATATAAGGTTATGTTCTAAAACATATATGTTGTTTTTAAGCATAAACCCTAGTACATTTCCTTTGTGTTATGATTAGATATGTATTCTATCGATGTTCCTCTTTTGTTATCTAGATAAGTACATTGATATGATAATTCATCCTAAGTTCTTAGAATGAATGCATGATCTCTTACTTCTTTTACACTTAAGTATCTGTCATAGATGATGTATTCTCACACAACTCACATAAAGGAGGGGCTTGGTGCCCGCGCGTGCCTCGGGTGATTTCCGAACACCCGCTAGGTGATAGGTTGGCACGCATGGGATTTGACGGTGCTATTATAAGAATGTAACAATGACTACATCTTGGTTCTGCTTCAGGACATCTTTTTGAAGTTGTTGTGATAAATGAGATACCTATTGGTTCCTGAGATGTGTGATGATAGAGATCTTAACCTTGGAAAATGTTGAAGCATGGTTTAAGAGCACGGAGGATGAGTTTGCTCAAAAATTTAGTACCGGAATTGATTTTGATGCACATAGATGGGTGGAAGAGCATATGTATCATGAGTTGTATGAAACTTTATTTTTTTGTTTTCCAGTAGAGTTGTATGAATGGTTCTTAGCATATGCATCTAGATCAATATGGTACTATAGATTGCATGTATAGACCCAAGATGACTATTAGAGGTCTGCAAGATGTGGATCGACTTGGAAACATGCTATTGATCTCTGGTGGAGAAGAGTGCTAACTTGAGCTTATACTATGGAATATGCCATTTCTACATATTCTTGTCCGAGGTTGCTGAATTTGAGTTCCTACAGAACCTATGGGATAATTCTTGTAAGCTATCCCCGTTGTTTATGAAGATCTTAATCATTACATTAAGTTTGGAAGCATTCCCTATGGTTGGCTAAACTTCTCTAGGAACTAGGAGAAGAAGCGAGGGTGGAGGAAGATGGCGAAATTATGGCAAAAAAGAGAGGGAAGAAAGATGACTCAAGTATGGTGAAGTGCGTGAAAGGGAGATTTCTAGACAACACGAGGTTGAAGGAGTGATAGATCTATGAAGGCGATGTTGAGGGAAGGAATTAAGGTTCACATAGAGGATGTGGAACTGAGTAGTCTGTGCTACCTTATCTTGGAAAGCACATGAGAGAGACCCCTTCAACTTTTGATGAGAGTTCATCGCGTGGAGAAAGAAGATCCTTCGACGCATCTGAACCCACCTAGTGACCAAACCCTGGCGCTTGGTTTTCTAAATCAAGAAACAAGTATTACTAACCCAATTGGTATTGGTGGAAGTAACCGATTTGTGCCCAAGAGATATAATTTCTCATTTGGGACATTTATGGATGCATAGACCAGTCATGTGTTTGGAGGAATCTTTTGGCAAATTGAAAGAACATAGAGTTTGGGCATTACATCCGAAAGTGGCACGGGATACACGATCGACAACAACAATATCACAAACCATTGGCACATAGTTTAGTGGGATGTTAGGGACACTAGGTGTGACCACTTTAGGGCCATTGCTAGCTATAGGAGGAACTGGTGGATCTAGAGGATCTAGAGGTGGATCAGGTGGATTAGGAGGTGTAGGACCCGGTGTATCTAGTAGTGTACAAAACACCAAAGGGAACCAAGTTTCGGATCGGGTGGATAAGGGCCTCAAACACCACCGCAAGTATTTTTTGAGATGTCATTACATTTTCTAGATTAAAGGGGTATTGAGGATGCTGCAGAGCACGTCCATAAGTGTGAATTACTATGGTGCGTGAAAGGGATCACTACCTTGGAGTGGAAGGCAATTAAGTTTGTAACGAAATAGCGAGGGCATGTGCATAGTTGGTATCGGAAGTATGACCCCCATCAAATGGTGGTAAACTACACTACATTAAAGAATACCTTCCTAGTAGAGTTTCATATCCATGAGTTTGAGTAGAAGAGAATCAACACTTTGAAAGATATCCAAAAGGAATGATAGAGAGTGTGTGGGAGTATGAAGCATAGTTTAAAAATATTTTTTAAAACTATCCTATGATATCCATCCTTCTCAAAGCATGCTCGGTGGTTTGTTAGAGGATTGATAACACCGTTTAGTAGGAGGATTTCACACAAAACATTCATGGACCCGTGTGAGGCCTTAGAACCTTCCTTATACGCTAAGGTGGTTGGGAGAGTTGACACCAAAGTGTAAGCCCTTTTCTAGAGGATCAAATTGCTTTAGTGGCCAAGCGGTTTGAAAAGCTATATGTGAACTCTGCACATGAGACTCGTAGTGGTCTGATGGTGTACAAATTGTGAGATAGAGGGGCATGCTAAGGATAGTTTCCCAAGAAATCGGTACATGCCATGGTAGTAGATTTTGAAATTTTCCATGGGGATCATGATGCAAGTAAGTGTCCCTGCATCGCAATGCGTGATCCATAAGAATGTGTCTTATTATTGCAAGATCTATACCTCTATGAACCATAATACCAAATACTGTAGGCTGATTGATTAGATTCATGATGCCATTGATCTTGGTGTGCACCAAACCAGCCTTGCAAGTAGTTCCAAGGATGATGATTTCCACTCTAAGGGGCACATTTGGAGGGGTGCATGGACAAGGTTTTCATGGAGGATTTCATGGTCGTAGTAACCATGGGGTCGGAAGAAGTGAGTTTTGGTGAGGAAACTGTTATTGTGGATCTACAAAGCATTACAAGCGTGAGTGTCTTGATCTATTACAATTCTCGTGGTGCGGGAAGAAACATAAGTATGAAGAGTGTCTAGAGCTTTACGAGTATATGAACCAGCAATTTTGAAAGGAAAAAGATGCTGGGATGGTAAGCATAAAGAAGGATAACTCACAATGGATTCCATGAGTGACACGTGAATTAGGATTAGAACTCAGTATTAGTGATGATGTGAGCAGAGGCCATGCGCACTAAGGTTATGCCAAGAAAAAGGACACTAGTTTCAAGAGAAAAAGTGGTACATGGAAATTATCTGGACCCTGCTCCTTAGAAGGAGGTGTATCAAGATACTATGGATGTGATTCAGAGTTTACAAGGAGAGATTTAGTGTCTGAAGGAGTAGTCAAGGAAGTTGGAGTAGAGGAAGAATGCTGAGGCTCCATAGAAGGATCTAGATGAGGTAAAAGAAGCATGCAAAATGTTAAGGAAAGAGAATATTATTCCCTTGCTAGGATAATGGCTATGAGAGAAGGCACCACATGCTAGAGGTGAGTGCAAAAGTTAGGTTTTGCATGCTAACCTACCTCCCCATAACCTTGATTATGAAAAGAAGATCACTTTAAATGTAGTTGTGGATGGTTGGCTTTTGAGTAACATCTTGATTGACATGGGTGCAAAGGTCAATGTTCTTACTCTAGGTACTTGGCATCAAATGGGGAGGCCTGCATTAAAACCATATTTGAATGTGTTTGTATATGGAAAACAAGATAAACAAATGACCATTGGAGTCTTAAAGGATGTAGTTATCACCATTCAAGGGGCCAAGTTCACTAGAGACTTTGAAGTCTTGCCACTTTCCAAGGTAGACAAATTTCCAGTGTTGATTGGGTGCCCATGGTGTTACAAGAACAATGCTGACCTGCAGTTTAACAAGGGATATATTAGTTTTGAGAACAAGGAAGAACAAGTCATCATCCCCTTGACTGATGGGAAATCAACCCCTTATATTGAGCCCTTGGGAGAAGAAGTACTTGACATAATTTATGTGTGCTCCATTAGAGACCCTAAGATAATTCATCCCACAGAGGGAGTTATCCAGTTTGAAGATGCTCAGTCCTTGAGTGATACCACTAGCATGACATGTGACAATTGGCTGCATGGGAATTATGATTTGATTGGGCATCGGTTGAGAGGACTGTAACAAAGATAAAAAGGTGTATTTGGTCAAGCGCTTGCGAGGGAAAAAGTTACCAAGGTACTATGGAGGAGCCAATCTTGATGATTTCTTGCGAGAAATGGAGGCTCAATGGAAAAATGAGAAAGAGAGAATAGAAATGTTTAGTTATAACCTACTAAAAGCGTAGCACATATGTGGGCTACACATCGAGAGAGCCTTCAAGAATAGTGCAAGGTAAGGGTCACAATCTCAGTTAAGTTCTCCAGGAGTAACGCGCCCACTATCATCCAAGACTACCATGGTAAAGAGACCACCTCATTTCATATCCAAGCATGTGAGAAGGCACTGGATAAAAGGCACAGAAGCTTTGCCACGTTTGTTATGGGTGCATAAGTTGTATTCCACATTATAAGGCTATGCGTGTGCATGGTATATTCATTCGAGAGATGTGCCATCAAACAGGTAATTGGTAGGATTTGGTGGCTGATCTCATTCAAGTTTTCAAGTATAGTAGTATGAAGACATTAGTAGATAAGGCATTACAAGTGGTCAAGCGCTTTACAATGGGAGATAGTACTATGGTAAAAGATAGAATACAAGAGCTATTAGGAGAACCTGGTTTAGAGACGTGATTTTCTAAAGAGGAATAAGAGAAGGTACAACTTGAGTGTGTGTGCATGGAAAAGGAAAAAGGAAAGATGGTCTATGTGATAGATGGTGAAGAAATGGAGAGTCTAGATGTTAACCACTCTGTAGGTATGCGCGAGGTCATAGATAGTGCTAATGAGAAAGCACGCACCTACCATGAGCCCTTGAAGATAAAGAAGGTTAACATTGGTTCAGAGGAAGAACCTAAGGAAGCTATCATTGGGGATTATTGGTCGAAAAAGAAGTTTCTAAGATCATTGATCTATTACGTGAGTTTTAGGATTTATTCCCTCGCGGGTACCATGAGCTCAAAGGCGTTCACCATTCCTTAGGGAGATGAGGATCAAGTTGAAGGAGGGTGCGTGCCTCGATTCGAAAGAGACCTTATTGGATGAATCCTAACTTGCACATAAAGGTCAAGGAGGAGATAGACAAGATGATAACATCAGGCATTATTGAGGCCATTGAGGAATCAGAATGGGTAAGTCCAATGGTCATAAGTATCAAGAAGGATGGGAGGATAAGGATCTGTGTGGATTACAGGGAGTTAAATGCATTTTGTGTCATTAATCCTTTTCCAACCCCTTCACTGAAGAAATTTTGGAAGGAGTGGCCGGGCACGAGGTCTATTCTTTTAAGATGGATTCTCAGGGTACCACCAAGTTAGAATTGTAAAGGAAGACCAGGAGAAGACAACCTTTGCCACTGAATGGGGACATTTTTCCTACCCAAGATACCTTTTGGATTAAAGTTTGTGCTGCTCTGTTCTCGCATCGTGGTATAAGCATTTCATGACTTCATCCATAAATTTATTCAAGTTTACCTAGATGACTCAACGTGTATGGGCTAGTAAAAGACCATTATGAAAATTTGAGGTTGATGTTTGAAAGATGTCGATAGTTGAGGATATCCCTCAAAATTAAGAAATGTGTCTTTCTTTACTCCTTTTGGAACCCTGCTAGGGCATATTATATGTAAGGAAGGCTTACTGGTGGATCCCACTAAAGTTGCAGTTATTGTGGGATTGGGGGAGCCTACTAGTTAGAGCGTTGTGTGTGGATTCCTTGGGCATACGAGGTACTACAAAAAATTTATTAAGGGTTATGCCAAGATCACCGCGCCCTTGTAAAAATTGCTTAAGCACAAGAATTCCTTTCACTGGGGAGAGGCACAACACAAAATGTTTGACACTTTGAAGGATAGGCTTGTTACAACGCCCATACTACGTTTTCCTTCTTGGGATAAGCCTTTCCATGTGCATGTTGATGCCTCGGGACAACCATAGGAGCAATACTAGAAAAACTGGTGAGGGATTGTTGATCACCCCTTATGTTTTTCCAAAGAGAAAGTTAACACCACCGAACTAATTATAAAACTACTAAGTGTGAGACATTGTATATGATCCACGTACTAGATAAGTTTAGGTAGTATCTGTTGGCAACACCATTTATATTTTACATGGACCACATGGAATTGAAGTACTTAGTAAACAAGCCCATTTTACTAGGGTGCATATGTCGTTGGGTCCTATTATTTCAAGAATTTGAGTTTTCAATTGTAGTAAAACTAGGGAAAATTAATTCTAGACCTGACCAATTATCTAAGATTAACTAAGGGGAGGACACACAAAGCATTGAGGATACAATGCCATATGTGCAACTATTTAGGTTGTGGCACACGCCCTTGGAATTGGAAGACATCGTATTGTTTCTCAAAATAGGTGAGGTGCCAGAAGGTATGAAGGCCTTGGAGAGAAGACAATTGGCTATATGCACTACGCCTTACATGCTTTGATTAGTGGAGATTTATACAAGTTAGGCCATGATGAGATTCTATGCCGATGCATACTAGAATATGAGCATATTGCTATTATAGAGGAAGCGCATGGTGGGATTACGGGAGGAAACTATGCGGGAAATGTAAACGTGCGGAAGATTCTACTCGCAAGGATTTGGTGGGAAAGAATATACCAGGGACGTATTGAGTTTTGCAAGGCTGTGACCATTTCCAACACCTTGGAAAATTGGAAGAAGGGATGAAATGCCCTTACAACACAAATAGCTTGATCTTGAACCATTTTAAAAATGGGAAATTGACTTTGTAGGACCTATTTCACCCGCCGCGTGAAGGACCGGTTTGCATTACATCATCACTTACACATATTACTTGACAATATGGGCATAGGTAACACCTATAAAGGATTACACTGCAGCAACAACTACCAGATTTTTATGAGAGAACATAATGAACATGTATGGATGTCTTTTGAGTTTAACAAGTGATATGGGTACACACTTTCTAAATGAAATGGTTAGGATTATGTTAGCAGATTTTATGGTGGCCCAACATAAGATAACCCCTTATCAACCATAAGTAAATGGAACTACGAGGCATTTAACAAGATATTAAGTCACATGTTGACCAAGATCCGTGACATTAGAAGACAAGATTGGGATGACAATGTATCAGCCATTATATGGGCATACAGGACAACCTACAAGAGGTTGAACAAGGCCACACTGTTTCAATTGGTGTTTGGCACATTAACTATTTTTTCAGTTGAATTCATGTTACCATCACTGCGTATAATGTGTACAAGAGGATTAGTTGATGAACAAGCATTGGAAGAATGGATTGATAAGTTGATGTAGTTAGATGAGAGGCGATCACTTGCTAGATGAATTCGGAAGAAAAAAAATGCAAGACAAAATGCCCGACATGATCATCATATCAAGAAAAATAATTTAAGGTTGGGCAGATGGTCTTGTTGTATGATTCCAAGTTTCTGTGCCATCTTGGGAAGTTAAAAGTCCATTGGTTGGGCCCTTACATCATCTCGTACATCCTGGATTCAGGAACTTTCTAGCTACAAGTGCTAGATGGGACAAGATTACCAGGTCATTTCAATGGGAGTAGGCTGAAGCACTACTATAAATAAGTCTTTTGGGTGTTTGTAAATAAGGTAGTTTTTCCATTTAGCTTAGGATTTCCTTTAATGCTTTTCCTTTCTTGTGTTTCCCTTTCTCATTGTTTATTCCTTTCCGTTTGTGTTATTTTGTGCCTTGTGCACCGATAACCACATTATTTTTCTAAGGTTGTGTATTATGCGAGAGGACCACACATCTATTTTAGTGTGGGGTGGAATAGTGCAACGTAGTGCCAAATGTGGGATAAGTTGACAGGAGTGTTAAATGGCCCAGTGAGAAGGAAGTGCATGAGGTTGAGAAAGTGTGCGGAAATGGTGGATAATGAATTGTGGTGTCAAGAAGGCTGTAAAAAAGACCATGTATAAGGGATGAAGAGCACAGGAACAACATGAGGTAGGTGAGGGAAAAAATCAGGTAAAGGACAAAATAAGTTCCTTCGGTGTTGTAGACATGTGCATAAGAGTCTTCGGTCAGTTTGGATTTTTACGCGTCAGAAGGTTGTAGAAGGGTTTTTATGCAGGATTGGGTGCTGTGGGTAAGGGTGCTTAAGGTCAGCTTAGTGGAAAAATCCACATTTAATGTTAAGTACATCGGTAGGTGGTATAACATTTATTGTTGGAGAGGAGAAAAAACTATAAGTATGAAGTCGGGCACGTTATTATTTACCTTGCATTACAAAGTTAGAGCTCTTGCGAACTAGGGCATCTAGAGAGAATTGTGTGAAGGAAGAAGAATCATAAAGTGCACAACTAGATCGATCTGTGAACTAGAGTGGAAAGAGTACACGGCATAGGGAGAGTTCCTTTTAGAATATGCTATCTTCCTCGGAAGAGTTGTTCCTAGTTAGGGTTTGACAGCTAGGGCACAAAAAAAGGAGGGTTCTTTGTGGAGTGAAGCCTTAAAGTTGAGCAAAGTAGTAGATCATAGCAAGGAGGAGGGATTTAGGTTATAAATCAACAAGAAAACATGGCACCAAAGAAGGTGATTGTTTTACCAAATAAACGAAGGGAAAGGAAAAGGAAAACAAATCGCTGCCACCATGAGCTCCAATGAGGAATGGTATGCAAAAATGCAGTACCTAGATGGAGTATTGCTGGGGAACAAGTGGGTGTCGCACTTGAGACAAATGTCTGTAAGCGATAATAACCATCACATGAGCACCACCGAGAAAGAAATGGTGTTGGATCTAGTTCATCCAGCTAATAAGAGGACATCGAGATAGAATGCCAATATACTGACGATGAGATAAAAGTAAAGTTGGAGAAGGCAAGGGCTATTGCAACTATATGAGTTGCCTTATTTTGGCAAGCCCGAGCGGCTATATTAGTGGTTGATGTCATGTGTACATGAATATCACTTATATTTTACAGGGCGCAAGATGCACATAATGCCTCAGTTGATATCTAAGTTCACTGGCTTTATTTGTGATAGAGAATCTATAAATGATGAATTGGAGGATAAGGAATCCATCAAGAAAATACGAGTGGCTTATGAATACAAAAAGGGTTCATGGTACTTTGACATCACAAAAATCCCCGAACCTATTATGAGGATGGCCGCACACTTAGTGACCTTGCTTAATGATCAAGAAAGATTGACGCAAGTGAACAAGGCATGGTTAAATGTATGCTAGAAGATCTCAGAAGGGACCATCTATAACTTGTCCACCTTTATTGAGGATGAGATCATGAGTAGTGTGCGGGAAGGATAAAATTATAAGGGGAATAGTGCGAGAGAGATAAAATCCTAGAAAAGGTAGAAAATAAATTATAAGTTATGGAGAACTTGCGAGGCTCAATCAAAATTCAGATAAAGGAACTATACCCTCAGATAACCCATGGGATGGATGTGCTTGATGATTTGATCAAGAAACTAGATGATATTGTTGAGACAATGAGTACCAAAGGGGAGGAACTGAGTTTTGAGGAGGTGAGTTCCCTGGAGGGTGACCTCTGTCAGCAAGCACAGAACGAGGTTGACACTTGGGAGAAATTAGAGGTAGAAATAGGGAAGGATTTCCTTCTCCTCCAACAATAAATAAGTTCCCCATTCATTCATTATTTCTCCAAATTCTTCATTCCTTTATTATTTTTCCAACTATTCAAAGCCCACCATTCTTTATTTCGTAGACACCAAATTTGTGTCTTACGACCCCCTGTGACCCGCATCCCATTTCACAACCTAACCTCATCACCTAAACCTTACACAATTATTTATTAATTACCTTATAATTAATAAATCCACATCTCCAAACCTGCCACCTCATCTTCACCTCATCATGACCTAGCCCTAACCCTAAACTAACCTAATTAAGACCTATGACTTGGTCTAGACTCACACCCATGACTAAGGCCTCCTTACTTGCACCCAAAACCGACCTTGTAGCTACTTGACTAAGCCCGCAACTAATCCCTCAGAGAAAAGCGAGGAAAGTTGGCTATTTTACTAAAAATAGCCCACTTTTTCCTAACCAATACCGGTTCCTACTCGACCGCCGCCGTCGGTTACGTAACCGCCTTCGGTTCCTGTAAATGACCTTCCCTAATCAAAAATAAAGGGTCGAAGAGTCGAGGATTTTGGGATCGATCGGGATCATTGGAAGCGATCGAAGAAATCTGGACTCTACTTGGCCGAGCAGAGGCAAGAAGAAAGAAAGAAGAAGAGTTTGCAGAGAAGGACATACAAGCCCAAGACCGCAATCGAATAACTTGAGCCTGTGACACTCGGTGATCATCGGGAGGAAGATATCTCCTCTTCGACTATCGAGACCTCCTATCCGAGTTCTACCTCTGTCATCATGGTTCTTGAACCTACGTTCGTCGAATAACCAGTAAGTAGTAGCTTGTGTGTTCTCTTTGATAACGTTTCTTAGACTTTTGGATCACAAATTATCCTAAATCTATTTCTAGATCTACTACCCAAAGAACGCATTACACCTAACCACCATTTCGTACCCCCTCATCACCCCGTTACCTAATCCTACTCATTTACTAGCCTTACAAACAAATACAACCACCCTACAAGCTACCCTCACCAAAGTCCCTAAAACATAGCCCCACTCGATATCGGTTAGCAGAAGAACCAGGTATCGGTTATTGTTACTCAAAACCATAAACCAATCTTTCCCCTTTACTTGTTTCAACGAGGCAATTTGATTGTCATTTTACAATATTTTGTGTTAATTCATATTAGCGGGGGAACTAACCACCTTCGAAAGGAAGTTTTATATTTCTTGGGCCCAAGGAAGTTCCCTCATTTATTGTTTAATCAAATCTTCTCGGTCTTGTATTCTTATTTGCGAGTAGTCCTTCCAAGACAAAAAGGAGTTCTTCGCAATCAACCCGATCTTTCTCTACGAGTGCGCACACATCATCTCGACATTTAATAGGTATTCCTCCTAGCCCTAACCCTTATCTCTTTCTAAAAGGAATGAAAGGGTAGAAACAACTCTATTCTCAAAAGCTGAAACATTCCGAGCGAAACATTTTGGCACGCACTGGGACCCATTTTAGGTTTCTTTATTTCTTGTTTGCTTTCATATAGGGAGCATACTTGCTGTTTTTCTTCTTCTAAAGATATTCACAAGGTATTTTGTTATTTTTGGTGAAAGAACTTGCTTTGCTTTTACATATTTGCATTAGTGAAAGTCATCCCTTTTGCTCCATCGAATATCATTTTCAATTTGGGTTTTAAAACACGTGCATCACATTCTTGCTTGCTGTTTTTAATTCTAGTGAACATAGATTAAGTAACAGTCGTACACGTGGGGTGATATCCACGGTATTTGACAGAAATTAATCTTACTTTCACCGCACAACACATACCAAATCACTTCACAATTAACACAACAGCTCAAACATCCCCCCTTTTCCGCGGTATTCCTCCGCCCGATTGAGGTAACCTTATAAGCCAAAAAAACCTGACATTTCCTCTAAGTCTTCTGTTTAGGATTTCTGACATCATTCTACGTCTAAAGGCATAAGACCACAATAATTAAAATTAACCCTAGGGTTAGTCTCTGGATTTGCGTGTGCATCTTGCTTGTTTTCAGTTCTGTTTTCCCTGTCATACTTTGTTTTCTGTGATCACCTCAGAACAAATTGATAAAGGTACTAAGCATTGTTAAAAATCAAATCAGGCAGCTTCTTATAATTTCTTATACCAGTCTTGTTGAACCGACATCGGTTAACCGACCGACGTTGGCTATAGCCTAACCAACATCGGTCATCCGACCGATACCGGTTACTTTCTTTTATAGTTCTGTCACACCAGTGTTGGTTGGATATTTTGTCAAACCAAAATATGAGGTTCAACCACAGTACATGAGATTTAATCCCTCCTCAAAGACAGGTGAGGCTGCCTGTTTATTGCTAATCTAAAACACAGTAAATAATATATACAATATTCACACTAATCTAACCATTGGGGGTTGGGATGAAATCCCGAAATCCACATTCACATGATTCAAGGATATTGCTTTCGTAAGTGAAATAGGTTAGAAAGCTCACATACGGTGAAAGAAGCACGATAGAAAAGAAATGGGAGAAACGTATTTTCTTTCGAGTAAACACAGAGCACGAAATAATCATACGAGTTTTAGATCACAGATATAGTGTTCGAGATAATTAGAAACACTGAGATTCTATGCAAAGAATAGCTTTAAGATTATGAACATAAGAACACTTGTCTTAAATAAGATATATCTCACAACACAAAGTCTCAGTAAAAAATATCAACTTCTATTCTTCAAAATGATTGAAAGAAAACAAAAAGTTTTTCTCCTTTCCAATAGCCTCTTAATGCTTCAAAATTCTCGACCATTTAGAATGCACAGGCATTCCTTATTTATAACAAAAGAAGCTAGAGATAAAACAGACAGGATCCTAAAAAGTAGCATGCTAACTAGAGTTCAATTTTTGCATGATTCTCACGCAGGAGATCAAGTCAAAGTATGAATTAAAAATAATGACAAAATGGAAATAAAAGATATGTCATTCTAAAAATAGAAATGACATGTGACGTTGGAACTCAATCCGAGTCATCATCTTTTGTTTCCTCTTCTTTCTCTTCCTCCAAATGAGACTGTTTGTTCCGGAACTCCTGGAACTTCCGAATAATGCCTTGCATTTCATTTTCCTCAGGTGCAGTGGAATGATCATTCCACATTTCACAGGTCTCATGGACATCACTGGCACCGCCGGGAAGCTTTTTCAACCTTTTGCTGAGCTTTCTTAAGGCCTCCAACGTATGTTCAATCCTCACAAACTGACCAATGACTTCAAGGTTGAATCCATCTACAGGTTCATGCTGAACAGTTTCTTGGACTTGTTTGAAGAGATCATTTGCTGATAGGGCACTTGAGTTCCCAACTGACACCTTTGGACAAATCTTTAGCAATTCTTCTTCCAGATCACTTTTCCCATCAATCAATTTATCTCTTGATTCTCTCAACTTGCTGCAGGCTTCGTTGAGGATCTTTACTCTGAACTTGATGGCCTTGGTCAGCTGGAAGTGTTTATCTGTATGTGGGAGAACGCCTTCTTCCACCAAGAGGTGTGCTGGTATTTGTTTTAATACATGGAGAGCTTCACAAGTCAAATCAAGCCGTCCAATTTCATCAGTAAATTCTTCATCCATTTTCTCTCCTTCCTTCTGAATCTCTGCCAAAGACTGATGAACTTTCACCACGTCTTGAATTACTTCCTTCCCCTGTTGGAGCAACTTTTGGATCCATTCGTCAACTACTCTTCCTTTTTTAGTAATCTTCTCAATCGTAGGCACCGATGAGAAATCAAATCCGGCAGAAGCAGAAACAGAAGAAGGTGGTATGGATTCAAGGGGTTTTGAGAGTTTAATCAAAACCTCTGTCAACTGCTCTACTTTTTCCTTAAGCTCATCTCTGCTGACCTTTGTTTCTTTCAACTTTTGGCATAGCACGTCTATGGAAGCCCGTGCATCTTGTTGCGCTCCTTCTGTTGTTACTTTCCCTAGAGCCACCTTGGTGATCTGATAATTAGAAGATGTTATATCCTCTCTAGTTTTGTCAGCCGAGGGAGTAGCAATCTCTGCGAACTTATCTCCTGAAGCATCCACCAAAACCCTTGAAACTGTTTTGGGTTTCTTGGCTGATTTCGCAGTAGAAGTCTTGAGTGAGCTGAAATCAAAAGTCTGGTAGGGGTATAATGACTTTCCTCTTCTTCGAGTTTGCTCAAGTAGCCACCGTGGAGTATCGGAGGAAACTCGCCAATGTTGTAAGTAATCGTATTCTACTCTCGGGAGAGCGATTCTACTATTGGGGGAACAACAGACCAACGTGGTAGTAGGTGCAATGAATAGAGGCACGAGTTGTGGGGAGTGTTGGTGATCACTTGGGTTCCAGCAGAGAGGGGTGAGAGCCCGGAGAAAATATTGGCCATACTTGAAGAAGTGGATGGGGAATGAGGAGGCTGGAGTGGTTGTTGAGGGGGAGGCACAGATTCAGTTTCCAAAGCCTGAGATGCAAGAGACAAAGTTTCTTCAATTTGATAATCAGCAAATGATGAAGTCAAGAGCTGGCTTCCTCCTTCCAAATTAATTTCTCCTATTTCTGGTGGTGTTGGTGATTCTGGCACAACCACCGTTTGAGCTGGAGAGACAATTGAAGAGATTTGTCTTTCTTTCCTTTTCTTGGGAATCTTGATTTTTATAGACCCCCCAGAAGATTCCTTGTCCTTCTTCTTTTTGGAGGGCCCCGCCTCAGAAGCAGCCAATTTTGGAAACTTGTCATCCTTAAAATTCATCCCCCAAGAGGAGAGCCATTTCTTTGTACGAGCCAGAATTAGGGCTGACCTATCGGTGATAGAGGCTTTCTCGTTGACCGACCAATCAATAGGTGGGAAGACGTATTGATCTTTGTTGAGCCCATCATAAGAAATATCCAAAATGCTTTCATTATCGGTTGTGCCATCCGGCAAATCGAAAGATCTAGCGTCGAATCTCATCAATAGTTAGCCTCACATTATCTTTTCGCGAACTGCAACTTCGTTACGCAGATCCACCCAGATATCCTCAATGTCGGTGCATGCAGATGTTGGGCTCTGTAGGCTTTCAAAGACTCCTCGGATGTCAAAATCAGCCCGAGACTTCATATGCTTCTTTAATTTCTCCCGGAGTTCACATTCCACATTTCTTGCCTTTGCCACTGTTGAGCAAGTATATCTCCCAATGGAAATTGGGAAGGATACTGCTGCCTTATGCTTGCTCTGTTGGAATTTGTGAAAATCCAATAGTTGCCTGACCAATTCTATTAGTATCAATCTATCGCCCGGATAGCAAGGCAGATGGAAAGGCTCTCCAGAGTACAGGACCGTTCGCAGATAGGTAAACTTCTTGAACTGTAAGAAGATACATCCCCATTTAGATACTTCCCATGCCTCGTCGAGACCCGTGTCTTTCTCACTACGGATTCACTTCGCAAATGTTCTCATAGAAAAAGGAATCATTTACCCAACCGAATCCTTGGACCCCTTCTTCGTTATTTGAGGATAATACTTATAGACTGGATTTGTTGTTCTGCTTCCTTTAGTCTCCAGCCCGGGATAGCTCCTCATCCCAGCTGCTGCATAGGCCACATATGAGAACATATAAAACTTTCCGGTTGACAGGACCGTCGTCATCTGGGAATCAATTTCATCACTGATAAGGGTCCCCATCGATCCCCTCGCTTGTTTTTCTTGATGGTGACCATAAATTGGTACATCCATCCATGAAATAAATTGGATTCCGGCAAGCCAAAACCCAAATTTCAAGAGGGGGTGATAATGTCGTTGATTTCTTGTATGAAATCAGATCTAGGGATAGTTCTTGGAAACCTAGATATTACTGGTTTTGCCTTGACCAAGAACTTCTTATTGACATCCCTAATGCAATTTTCCTGGTTACTGTCCCAGGCCTTCTGAGCCGACTTGATGTCTAGGGCCCCATACTCTTCAAAATTCGGTAGTTTCAGGAGATCATCGAAATAAGCTCCATCTAGTTTAATAACTACTTCACCAGCCTGATTCCTTACGGAAGCAGAAGCGAGTCATAACTCGACGCACAAGCCAAGACAAACTCGGACATTGGGCGAGACATGGGAAAGCTCTGCAAGTGGCAAGCCACCGCTAGCCAAAGCCATCATCCATGGGGTTTGAGAAGAACTCTTCACCCTATTCCAAAAGTCGTCCATATCTATGTTGCCCGATTCTTCAAGTATCCCCGATGTCATAATTACAATCAATATATGATGGGGATTACTGGTTTCTTAAATTTGTATTTCATCCTGCTAGATTTTTCGGCCTTCTCCTGTGATGAACCGGGATCCGACATGAAGAATATTGGAAGGAGAAAGGCTCGGAACTCGGGTGATGCTTGATCAAACCGGAAATCCCGATTGAATGAATGCGCGGAAGAAGAGAGGAACCCGACACGCAGAAGAAGATATCGGAAAACTTAGTGAACCCGACAGGTCTGATATGTCGGAATCTTGGCGAAACCCGACACTTGCTTTCAATGGCGGAAACAGGAGGTAACCCGACACCCACTGTTAATGACGGAACCTGAAGAAAACCCGGCGCTTACTTTCAATGGCGGAACTTAGGAGATGCGCGACACTTAGTGTTGAGGTCGGAATGTTGAAAAACCCCGTCACTGCGAGCTTCCTTTGTATTTCGAGACTTTTGAATCTGCAAAACAGCCTTCAAAATCCGGGAAACAAAAACAGAGTCTTTCCTTTGAATTTTCACATATAAAACATCCTTTCTTTTTTGTTATTCATATTCCATACATCATGCAAGTAATTGGAATTTGGAAGGAACAGCACCAATTGATAATCTCAAAAAGAAAATAAACCCTAAAAACCGAACCCTTTCCAAAACGACACGAAGGAAGAAGGAAGAAAAACCCTCAACAACTGGCAAGAAATTGGAAAGAAAATACGCACAATCGTTTTATAAAAATCAAGAATAAAGAAGGAACGAAAAATACCTTCAATTCGAGACAGTAAAATCGAAAACGAATGATCCAGATCAGTAACGCGCCATTATGGGGTTTTGGGAGCGGAAGAGCATGCGAAAAATCCACGAATTAAAAATATGAAAGGTAAAAATGACGTGGAAATCCGGGTATTTATAAGAAAATCGCACAAATACACTTCACTCAAGACGTGCCAACTCACCGACCACTCGGCATGAATGCCACGTCAGCATGTTGGAGGAGTCCAAAACCCGACACGAGGAGATTCAGTGCATTTCGGGTTTCGAGCTTCGGAAAACATGGAGCACAAAACATGTTTTGAATCATGAATGTTCCGATCGTTGAACTTCCGAAAACCCGATTACAAAGGATATGAGCGGAGACTTCGGGAATCGGAGAACATGGCGCATAAAACATGTTTTGGAACATGAATGTTCCGATGCTTTGGGGTCCCGAAAACCCGAATACAAAGGATTGGTTTAACACAAGGTGGGTCTCGGGTTTCGGGAATCACACGACACAAAGCATGTTTTAACTCAAGTGTGTTCCGATGCGTTGAATTTCCGAAAACCCGATTTCAAAGGATTTTCTCAATACAAGGCGGGTTTCGGGTTTCGGAGGTCATAAGACATAAAGCATGTTAAAACTTATGTCAAGCTGTTAGTAACACCCGAAAACCTGATTTTCTCTAAAAGAGGCCAAAATGCAAAATCACTTCGAAAATTTCGTAGGGGTTATCCGATTGTTTTGTCGTGAACTCAAAACGGGGATAACAACCAAAGAACCTACCAATTTCACCATTCTGGGGCTGTTTCTATTCCTGATAGATTGAAGCCCTACTGTATACTCTTGTCCATGGTTGTTATCACTCGGAAGCAAGCCACCGCCATGGTTTCACATGCCTGCTCTGTGCCTTTGCCTGAATCACCCCCTTTACATTCTCTAGGGAACCCTACAGACACCAGTGAGATCCCCAAAATTCCTGTAGGAGATAAGGAATTTTCCAAATTTCTGGATGCTAATCCTAGCGCTGTACAATACTATTTGTCTCATGCCCCTGACCGTACGCCCGATGGTCAACTCCTTGTTGGCATGCCTATTAGTATAGCTGCTCATCTAGCTCCCACTCCGCCTGATAACACCGCCTTACTTTCTGCATCTTTAGCCCCGTCTCCTAATCCAACGGCTTCAGAGGTTCATATGACACAGATTGGCTTTCCTTTGGTTAATCTTGGACCCCACATATCATTACCGCCGACTGCTCCCACCTCATCTTTCTTGCAGACGACTCCGTTCTTGACTTTCTCGCTGCTTCCTATCCACACGAGCTTCCCTTCTCAAGCTCCACCTACCTTTTCATTCCCATACACATATCCGGTGACCTCGACATCTTATATAGGACATCCCTATTCGGTCGCCCCAACATATTCATCCTCCACACCTTATCAACACTTAACCCCACCAGTGTCTAGCGGAGGCCCATGGCCTAATTTGCCTCTGTTTACCACAACCGCACCATCATCCCATCCAACCACGGATTTCATCAAACAAATGATGGACAAAATGAAAAATCTGGAGGCTTCATTTGGGAAGTCGTAGCACTTGACATACGAGCAAGTTTGTCGGGAGCCTATTCACCCTTCTTTCCCCCTTCGTTCATATCCTCCGCAATGGGAATTACCCAAATTTACTCGTTTTAATAGTAAAGAGGATCCTCAACAACACTTGTGGTCATTTAGACATGCTTGTTATTTAATTTCTCATGATGATGCCTTGCTAATCCGCACCTTTCCCATGTCCTTGTTAGGACCCGCCTTGGAGTGGTACAGTGCTTTAACCCAGCACTCAATCTTCTCTTTTAACC
Organism: Taxus wallichiana var. yunnanensis; assembly: GCA_018340775.1. Taxonomy (NCBI): domain Eukaryota; kingdom Viridiplantae; phylum Streptophyta; class Pinopsida; order Cupressales; family Taxaceae; genus Taxus; species Taxus wallichiana. Next base: position 469,230,063 of record CM031243.1, on the reverse strand, counting down.
AACTAGCCCAATCTTTCTTGGATCATTTCTCCATTAACATTGCCAAGAAAGTATCTATCACCGACCTCTATGCCATCTAACAGTTTGAAGATGAATCTATCGCAGATTTCGTCAGATGATGGCGAGGCCTTATCAACCAACTCACATATCCCTTACCTCAGATTGAACTTATCGAACTTTTTACATGGGCCTGCGCTAAGCACATCTCTCCTACCCTACAAATTCAAACTTTCCACACATTTGACGAGGCCTTTACTATGGCTCGGAAACTAGAAATTTGAGCCTTAGAGGAAGAGAAATTGCAGTTGCGCAACAAAAACCCCAATGTCCGAACTCCAGATTCCACCAATAAACCAAACACCACCACTCCTCACACATCCACTTCTTCGAAATCAAAAGGAGCTCTCCATGCGGTGATGGTCAAATCTCAAGCACCGTCTAATACCCCACCAAAACCACCTACAAATATAAAGCCGAGCCTATCAATTACACTCCTCGGGAGAAACTTATGGTGTCATCTTGGAGAAATTTCTCAAAGCCGGAGCTATCACCTTGCCTCCCGTTAAACCTCACTCCGAGTTTGACTTTACCCGCGCTATACCTTCCTAGTACAAATAAAATGACTTCATCAACTTTCATCGTGTAAAAGGACATAGTCATGAAAACTGCAAGATGTTGAAAAACATAGTGCAGAAATGGTTGATGCGGGGATATAACCCTTGATAATCCTAATGCCCCCTGCTAACCCGAAATTTGAAAATCTTCAACAAACCATTCCCGAATCACTCTTCTAACAAGAATATAAACCAAGATTTCTTAGCCGAGGAGAGTGTTCATGAGATCCATGCGCTCTTTGACTCCCGGCCAAAAACCTCTATTGAGAAAATTTTGAATCAAGCATCTTCATTGACACACAGGCCCGAACCTCCTTCAAGACCATCAAGACAAGGCGAAATCATTCCTTTACCCATACAAGAATTAACCGCCTAGAGTTCTCTTCTCATAGATGAGTCTTCTTACACCACATCCCTACAAGACTGCGAGTGGATGTTATCTAACTTATCTATTTCCCAAACATCCCCTTCTACCACTCTTGCTACATAAGAGGAGGGCTTGCCACTTCTTTTCTCACCCCTAGGCGTGGAACCTCTTATACCGACATCACCAAATTATTTAACCATAACGGATCCTCTCAAACATGCCCTCCTGCCTATTAGTTCTTCATCGCCTAAATCTTTTCAACGACCGGTTGATCTCTTAACACCTATTGATACAGTGCCTCATCTACCCCCTGTATCACACCCACAGTGGACTGGAATCACAACCCACCTTTCTTCCATACAAAAGTTCCAATTCACACCTGAAGACTGTCATTCTCCAGAAGATAGACGAGTCCTATGGGAACGTTTGAGTACCCCCTATTCTACTCAAATGCAGATGACCGATCCAGACACCTCTACCATATACCCGAAGTGTTTACAGAAACTCAAAATGCCTATATCTTCATCTCCACCACCCGCATCTCTACCAAGTACCTCATCCACATCTATTAGCCTAACCAAATCTTCCCCTACACTTGGGACCTCACCAATACCCAGTCTAACACACCCACCTAAGCGACTAGATTTATCCAAAAATAAAGCCGCCCCTCCACTTAGGAGAAAAATTTAATTTGTGCCTCTATCACAATCAAAACCATCATCATCACACCTACCTTCCATATTGGGACCTCATCCCTCCACCTTGCATCAATATATCATACCTCCTGCGTTTTCTTTACAACGACCTACACCTTCTGCACACATACAGATATCTAAGGGTATATCAACACTGTCATCCCACGTATCCCGTCCACCCATCAACCCTAAACAAATTTCATCATCAAAGGACTTATTTTCCGTCACTCCTCTTTTGCCGTCATTGTTTCCGGATACCACATTATCTGGACCCTCATCATCTAACCAGCTAAATGTAGCTCCTGCACCAAAGAAACTACGTCTAGTTAAATCCAATTATCAGAACCCTCTGCCTAAACCACCACCCGCACGAACCAACCATGCCCAAACATTACCAAAACCCACTCAATCAATACCCTCATCTTCCTCCAATTTTGACCCACTCAAAGGATCTTACGCCAAAATCCTTGCTATATTGGTGAGAATGCGACCATTTCCCTACCCTAACTAGAACCGATGACCCATCTAAACCTCGACCTATAGGTTATGATGAGTCTAAAATCTGCACTTACCACCACACACCGGGACATGATGTGGAGGGATGCAAATCTTTAAAAACCATCCTTCGTCAGTCACCTCTCTCAGATAGAAAGGTTAAGAAAGACAACTTGCGAAGGGAGAGACCTTTAGCTTCAATTCCCTCTCCTATACCACCTGTCCCCATCTCACCAAGATCTATCATTATTACAACCCCACCTCTTGAAGCCCATGATTCATCCCTACCATCTTCCTCCTCTTGTATTCACGAGATCAACATGATCAGTGTTGCTACTCGAGCGTAGAAAAGAAATGAGAAAGCTAAAGAAAGCACACCTGTGGCCTCTCTTTCTCTATCTACCATCCCGATCGCACCGCCACCTAAAGTGGTTATTCGTGGACCTGCCTACCCCAGTCTCTAATGGAGTTGCCCACCAAGCCATGATCAAACAGCTTCACCAATCACCTGTAAAAATGACACTGTATAATCTCATTCAGACTTCTGAATCTCATTGACAAGCTCTCGTTGAAATCCTCCAAGGGATTGAGGTCTTACCTAATGAAACCCTGCCTGTTACCTCCATTCTAACACCCAATCATGTTGCTTCCCTCACCAAACAACCTACCGCCCCAACTTCTTCTGTCTCTGTACAACAAGCTGCTGCTGTCAGTTTCTCCGAAGATGAAATTATTGACTTTGGTACAGAAGATCCTGACCCTGCTCTTTTCATCTCAGCTTACGTCCGGGACATTCGGGTACATCGTGTTATGATCGACGGGGTGCTAGTCTAAACATCATCTCTTCAAAAGCCTTCCAACAAATGAATATCCCTTCTAGCTACATGTGTGCCAACCCCATCATGTTGCGGTCATTCAATGATGCTATTACCTCTACCTTAGGCACCGTGATCCTTAACATTCGTGTAGGACCACGCACTTTACCTGAGCTCTTCTATGTCCTTGAGGGAGAATTTCAATACAACATGTTGTTAGGCCGCCCCTGGATCCGAGCTATGGGATGCGTTCCCTCCACCTTACATAGATGTATAAAATTTGAGTACGAGGGGAAGTCCTACACCATAAAAGCTGATCCTCCCCCCTTCAAAACCTGCAATATGTTATATCGCCCTAATGACGTGCTTGTACCAATCAAGACACCCATTCATCCAGCCCAACCATCCACTTCAACCGTGCCTCAACCATCCACATCAACCGCACCTACGCCTTCAACCAATGAAACCACCGTTGCAAATACCACTTCCCTCCCCGCAGACAACATCCCAACCACAGACCCCTTAGTAGATGTTTTTCAACACCTTACGCTGGGGGAGTATCGCCTATATAACGTTAGTTCTTTCCATACTCCACAGGAGTACGGACAGTTACATGCACATCCTACCTATGACCGTCGTGTGGGGGAAGTAATCCCCTACGGACCACCTCATTGCCGCACCAACCTAACATATGGGGGTGTCGACGCATCTTCCGTTACCCCTGAACCTCCTCTTGGTGTGGTTCCTTTCCAATCTAATTTCCAATACCTGACAAATCGTCGTTTCGCCCTTACCTTCCTGACACGCTGCGCTTGGAAGGGCTTCGATTTTGGTCTTTATGAACAAGGCCGACATACAATCATTCCCATAACTACACGCAATCACAATGATCGTAGTGGTCTCGGATTTCTGGGAACACTTACACCAAAGGAACCTCGAGTCATTTATCTCCTGGAAGATGATGACATCACCCCTACCGAACCATCATTACCCATGTTACCATCGTCACCTACAGAGTCGATAGATCCTGAATCTATCCCTCCTAACTTTTTTTTTTTTTTTTCATAAATGCTATCTTCCTAGGTCCTCTCACTTATCAACGCAATAATGAGGACCCCTCTTCTATCCCCCTTCTATATCCTGACATGATTGACGAGGACTCACCTTCAATTAATGTTGTTGAGTGCCGTGGATGATGACTCCATCCTCACCTATCTTGGCGCGGATGACTCTTATATTCAATGCGCCTTACCATCTCAAACTCAAACTATGTTGAATGAGTCTACTATAGAAATCAACATCCACACGAGAGGAGGATCCTCACATCGTGAAGATCAGACAATCCCTTAACACATCAGAACAAGTCACCTTTACTACCTTCCTCTGTGCTCGCAACCAAGCTTTCGCTTGGTCCTACGCCGACATGCCAGGAGTTGATCCCGACATTGACTGTCCATAACATTACCCTGAAACCAGATTCCAAGCCAATTAAACAGAAACTAAGAAAAATGCATCCACGCATTGCCCTCTTGGTCAAAGAAGAACTTCAACGACTCCTTTCTGTTTCCTTCATCCTGCCTATTGACTATCGTCAATGGATTTCTAACATCGTACCTGTCACTAAAGTGACGGGGGGACTTTGGATATGCACAGATTTTCGAGATCTTAACCTCGCTTGCCCTAAGGATGACTTCCCCCTACCTAGTATTGACCAACTTGTTGATCTCACTGCAGGCCATGAGATGCTCTCTCTCATGGATGGCTTTTCAGGATACAACCAAATTTTGGTTGCCCCTGCCGATCAACATAAAACTACCTTCATAACTCCTTGGGGAACCTTCTGTTATCGTGTAATGCCATTTGGCCTTAAGAATGCTAGGGCGACCTATCAGCGGGCTATGACCTACATCTTTCATGACATCATGCATACTATCCTTGAGGATTACGTCGACGATCTTCTTGGAAAATCTAAACATCGTAGTGAACATCTCGATGTTTTAACCATTATTTTTGATCGCCTGTTACAATATTCTGTCCGTCTTCAACCAAAGAAATGTGTCTTTGGTGTCCTTTCGGGAAAGCTTCTTGGTTTCATCGTCTCTTTGCGTGGCATTGAGGTCGACCCATCTAAAGTCAAAGCTATCCTAGAAATGCCCCCACCTACTAATCTCAAACAATTGCGTAGTTTACAAGGTAAGCTATAATCTATCCGACATTTCATCTCCCAACTCTCAGATCGATGTCAACCTTTCCATCACCTCCTTAAAAAGGACTTTGAATTTCAATGGAGTGAAGAGTGCCACCAAGCCTTTGAAGCTCTCAAAGCTTATCTCTTGCAGCCACCCGTGCTCATCCCACCTCAGGACGATCGCCCCTTCTACCTTTACCTTTCCGCCACCGACCACATTTGTAGGGGCCATGCTTGCGCATTGTGACTCCGAGAATCGAGAACAAGTCATCTTTTATATAAGTCGTACTTTGGTGGACTATGAGACCAGTATACACATGTAGAAAAGTTATGCCTAGCCTTATCATTCGTGGCCACTAAACTCCGACACTACCTCCTGAATCACAAAACTTTCGTCATCACCAACACGGAACCCATCCATTATATGTATGCCAAACCTCATCTAAACCAACGCATCACCCGATGGCTTATGCTCCTTGCTGACCTCGACCTTGAATTTATACACCAGAAATCGATCAAAGTATAAACCATTGCTACTTGAACTCGTGGAAGCCCACATACTGGGTGCAATTTACCAATTTTAATTTCCCCGACGAACTCATCGCCACTCTTTCCCTCAGGGAGGAGTCGTATCTAATGACCCTCTTCTTCGATGGATCCAAATGCCAGCGTGGCGGAGGAGCTGGTGTTGTTCTCATTCCTCTCGACGCTGAGCCTATGCCTCTTTCATTCCGACTCGATTTCCCCTGCACTAATAATATAGCGGAATACGAGGCCCTTGTTTTGGGTCTCCAGGTTGCGTTACACTTAGGTGTCAAATCTATCAATATTTTTGCGACTCTCAATTGGTAGTCAATCAAGTTATGGGCATCTACCAATGTAAAAATGAGGAACTTCAAAAGTACAAACATTATGTGGATTCACTTCTAGCCTTATTTACCCACTATTCTATCCAAACCATTCCCCACTCCACTAACAAATTTGCGAGATACTATGGCTTGCTTAGCCTCGCAAATTCCAGCTTCATCAACTGACTCTGACATTTTCATCTTGGTCCAACAACTCTTTGCCCCATCTTACTCAGCCCTAGTTGTTTGTATGATAAATAATGTGTCTGCTAATTCGCAAGATACCTGTATCACCGGTTTCATGATTACCTTACAACCTATGTTATCCCATCCGACCTTACTAGTACCGCAAACGCGCTTTTCTTAAACATGTTTCTCGTTATGTCATTATGGGGGGACTCCTTTATAAACGTGGCTTTGATGGCATCCTCCTTCGATGTCTAACCGGCGCGGAAGTCACCTATACCATCCAACAGGTTCATGACGGTATTTGTGGTGGACATTTCAGCGGCCTTGTCATGGCCAAACGAATCCTTCGCCTAGGTTATTATTGGCCTACTCTCAATAACGACTGCTACAAATATGTTAAGCGTTGTGTCATGTGTCAACAACATGCCAACCTTCAACATACTCCTAACCATCTGCTACAGTCGCACGAGATCTTTGGCCTTTCTCACAATGGGGTTTAGACCTTATTGGTGAGATCCATCCGCCTTCTTCACAACGTCACCGATGGATAATCATAAGAATCGGATATTACACAAAATGGGTGGAGGCTATTCCACTCATTTCAACTAAAAAATAAAAAAATTGTAGAGTTCATTAACCACCACATTATCTGTCGTTTTGGTGTTCCTCATCGCCTGATAACATATAATGGAAAATATTTCAAAAATAAGTTGTTACGAGACCTTTGTGACAACTTTGGTATCAAACTTAGTTTCTCATCACCCTATTATCCACAAGCGAATGGACAAGCCAAATCTTCTAATAAAACCTTAACCAAAATCCTTATGAAAGTTGTCAATGATTCCGGAAGAAATTGGCATGATCACGCCCCCTTTGCCCTCTAGGCTTATCGTACTAGCATTTGTACCTCCACTAATGCCACACCCTTTTCTTTGGTATATGGTACCGAGGCCGTCTTGCCTCTCGAAATACAAATACCCTCCCTAAGAATATCTCTTCGTGATATTCTCACCAATGATGATTTCCGCCAAGAGCGGTAAGCCCAATTGGAGCTTCTTGAATAGCGTCATCTTACAGCTCTTGATCACCTCCAAATCTATCAAAAACGTATCAAGCGTGCTTATGATAAGCGACTTCATGAGCGTACTTTTAAGGTTGGTGATCTTGTCCTCAAAGAGAATCAACATGTAACCAAACTAGAAAAGAGCAAACGTGGAAAATTTACTCCCAATTGGATTGGGCCTTACATAATCACTCACACTTATGGATCAGGCACTTATCGTTTAGCTTCACTTAATGGTAAACCTGAGCCTGAACCCCTTAACACCTTGCATCTTCGACCTTTCTACTATTGAATTTAGTGTTATATCACTTCTTATCTACTTACCGCTCGTCCCTTGAGCTCATTTACCACCACCATACACATTGTTTCCTACATCTCAAAATAAAATCAAGCTCACATAGTTTGGTTCTCACCTCCCCTTAAAGATGCCTTCCCCTTTTTAGTCTAGTCCATGACTTCAAAGTATTACAATGACACATTCTTAACTAAATGATTATGGGATTTTCTTGAGTCAAACTTCCTACCAAACTAGATGCTTTATGCCAACTAGACATCTAGATCTCTAAATTATACATAGATCGCTCCCTCAAGGACAACTATATGCCAAATTATTGCTGCTATTATATATAAATCGCTCCTCAAGGACAGCTATGCACTAAAACCGCATCTCGCTACTATAAATAGACTACTCCTCAAGAAGACAACTATACACAAATCAGCCCTTATTAGAAGCTTCTCGCATTGATCAGCTTCGTGAAGACCTCAAGAATAATACAATCAATATCCCTTGTAGACTTCCCGCATCGATCAGTCTATATTTAGTAAAATAAAGCCACATTCAAAAGAACTTTTGAGTCATGGACTTGTCTATTTAGGTCAGGTTTTCTTTCGTCAAAACACTCACTTTATAACAAGTTCTCCGTACCTCAGCTATACCATCCACCTCACTATTTGTTTACACTCAAGGGACGTGACGTACACCTGATATTTTGTGATCATACAACTCTTTTCACCTATTGACTCCTCGTCTATGCACGGTACCTAAGGGGTTCAAGCTCTTTCTACGTTATTATGTGGTTTGTTTAGCTCTTCTCAACTACGGGACACTTTTTCCTCTTTCACTCCAATCTAGGATTATGTGTTGACCTTAATCAGGACACGGTTCCCTACTACTTGGGTAGGCTAACTTTTGCTTCACCTATACCTATACCAACATCGCCAATACCTTACCAATACCAACAACATCACCCTACCAATATCAATATTTTTACCAACCAACAAATTGCCTAACCATACCTAAAATTGCCTGAATTCACCTCTCCCTGGTCCTAAGGGAGAACTACATCGGTCTGAGGCCCCTCCTTGCTTTGTGCAATGGGCTATGTAGGCAGCACTTCGGAGATATGGGGTCTCCCAAGGTTAGCTCGACCATCCCCTACCATAACCTATCATGTGTGGTAAATATAAATATTTTTGTGTATTTCTATTTAATCACATTCCTCTTTATCAAAACACAAACATTCTTATTATTATCATAACTCAAATCAACATACATATTCAGTTTTATTTAGATGTTAAACAAATACATCTTCTCTATCATCGACACATAGGTCGGGATCCTTATTTATTCTTATACCTCGATAACATTTATTTAGACCCTCACGCCTCATCCTAAACTAGGTGATGATCGTGATCGTCGATGCCTCTCGCCGGGCCTCTCTCGTCCTTAAAGGTAACATGGCTATTGGTACGCCACCGATCTGCCAATCTCTCCTGTAACATATGAATACGCTCTCTCGCATGGAGGAATCCAGCCTCTAGTCTCTCCGCTCATGAATCCGCAACCGCTAACAATCCTCTTGTCTCATTCACCTGCGTTTGGAGCTGATGAACTAAACACTGCAGACGATCTCTCTCCGCTGTGATTACAGCTATGTCAGGATGATCATGTACACCTTGCAGTTCTGCTACCCACCATAATCTATAGGCCTCTGTCATTCCTGCATCCATTACCTCGCGATCGGGCCGCTATCTCCTCTCGGCCCTTTTGGAGGTGTTGGTCGGGAGGTGAGAATGCTACCTCTGGCGTCGATCCACATATATGGTCTATAAGCCGGGGTATATCTGCACAAATCCAAATTTTTGCCACACTCGATCTAGAGGAATCCTCTCATACTCACCGGCCCGTGCCCCACGATCCACCTCAATCGCTCTACACCCCTCAACTCCTCAGCTATATTCTCTGTTACCATATAGTTCCCGTACGGCCTCCAATAGATATCCGCAATCGTTACCATCTCCCATACCTACCTATAATACTCAATGTCACCCGTCACGGCTTGGGATCTTTCCTCTTGTTCTGTATCGACCCATCGTCTGAATCCCAACCTCTGCACTCCTGTCTCTCCCGATTAGATGGGTTGGCCTATTGGTCGCACAAAACAATGTGCTCATAGGCCCAACAATGTAATAAGTATGAATAATCCGAAAGTGTCGCCTTGTGATTTCACTTACAAGCCCATAGACCCTCGTATAGCTCCGCCTAAATATGCAGTGCCCATGCAAAAGTCACGTTTCTTTCCATCATTTCCCAAATCACACCCATTAATGCTTTTGGAAATCTTCCCCCATCCGCCCTAACGCATAATACCTTACCACTATGATTAATATCACTCGCTAACCTTGTCTCCTCGGGTGTGCTGCATACATTATACCATACGTGAATGATAAAACTCATTGTGTCAAATCTCGTGCGTATGGACCAAATACTGCTGTTATCGCTCCTGTGCCACGCTAGGTAATGCCTGATATACTAGTTTTCCTGTAATTGGGAGTCTCAAAATACGGAACACATCTTCCAATGTCACTGTCATCTCCCCTGTTGGCAGATAGAAGGTATTTTTCTTGGGATTCCATCTCTCAATCAACGCCTGCAACATAGCATGGTTACGAGAAATTCGTGAATAATAGCGAATTCCACTTAACCCCAAACGATTTATCAATGTCCATTCAGTTGGTGTTACATCCGCTCGGATTCGTGACAACAGTGCTGACACACTATCATTTATCCTCAGCCCTGCCTCTGCCTGCATACGTCAAAACAACAAACAACCATTCAATCCGTCAAATCCCCAAGGGTTTTTTTCACATTCTGGAAATTCCTACTCAGAACTCGGTATCGGTTATAGCTAACGAGCTCAAGAATCGATACCGCTTATGCCTAACCGCTATCGGTCACTGTCACTTTTATACACTCTGCCTAAACACACCACCTACGACAATAATTTGATCATTTATTCCTCTCTGTACATACCGACATACCCGAAACCCCTGATTACCTACCCCATAACACTCACCTCACCTATAACCCTTGCTATCACGTTTTCTTTCTCATATCTACCCACTTAATCTCCCTCATCCTATTCACAAAACATGCAAAAATCAAATTACAACCAAACCGTTTACCTCTTGGGTTGCAGCAGCTTGCGGTGGAACTTGTCTTCCCTCTCGTCCCTGCCTACGGGATGCTTCTCCTTGTTCAGCCATGTTCACCACCCTTTTATCAAATATAGCTTGCCTTTCTACCTTCTGAATCTCAGCCCACATTCACTTTCCCTGTCTCTTTCCTCCTTATCACTCAATTCTCTCATGCAAATACCTATCTCAGTGTCAAAAACGTCGCATTCGCGTATTTAACATCTTGCATGGCTCTCAAAATAAGAACTTCAGTTGCCACCTACACTTTTCTAATTTTAGAAAAGCTCATTTTCGAGTAACCGGTATCGATTAGCTAACCGATATCGGTTTAGTGACTACCGGCATCGGTTATCTAACCGATATCAGTCATATACCCACCTTTGTTAAAAACATGGTTCTATTCTTTATTTTCTACCCAATTTTTGTGGCACCCACCTCTTTTATCCTGCATAACAACACCGTTATCTATAATTGTTCATCAAATCCACATCTCATTACATCAACATCATCTATCCATATTACAAAAACAAACAAGCCATCAACTAAGGATATCAAAAACCATCGATCTATACACCATTTGGATCCGATTCATTAGATACATACATGCAATTTCATAAAACCAGTGACAAAACATACAAACATTTCATAATACAACATGTCAATTAAACTCATCATCTATATATACATACATCCCATTAACAAAAGACATCAACACCATCAATATATACAACATGTCAATTAACCTCATCATACATTCTATATCACAAACCATCGACAAAACACTTAAAAACATTTTAAACACAGCATGTGGGTCAAATCATCATATCTATATATCCAAAGTTTCAAATATACAATGTGCCCTGCATAGGGGCCTCTGTGATCTCATAATACAACAAAGCCGGCACGCAGGCCGCAATAACTATCAATAATCTCGACTCGGCTCGCAGGCCGGTCTCTCATATCCAAAACATACTCGGCTCGCAGCCGGTCTCTCATATCAAAACATACTCGGCACTCGTAGGCCGGTGTCAATCAGATAACCCATACTCGGCTCGCAGGCCGGTATATACAATAAATGAATGAATAAATGAATACATAATATGTAGGCACGCAGGCCTCTATAAACATAACCGGTTCGCAGACCGGTGCCCATATCCAATATACAAATACAAAAACAATGCAGGGATCCCTCAGCTCTCCCCACCGCCCTCAGCACCTCTCCCTGCTGGTCCCTGTGCCGCCTCTCGCCTCCTTCCTGTAACAGACCCACCGGCTGTGGCTGCACCTCCTTGAGATCTTTGACGACGAGAAGAGGTCTCTACTCTATAAGCCACATATGGCTGATACTCCGCTCCGGTACCATCAAGAACATCCTGATAGTACGGGCCTCCGCTCACGCCTCCATGTACCGGTCTCGAGCCACCATAGCTGCTGGGGCTGGTCCCCTAACTCCTAATACCAAAGGTGCCCCCTGTGCTAGTGCCACTAGTGGTGCCTGTGGCCGTGGTGGTGCTCGCACATGCTCGGGCTGTGGCATGGCTGCTTTGCAGGTGCCTTTGCCCGTGCTCGTACTGAGCTCAGGCTAGCTGCCCCTGTAAGACACCTATTTGTGCCTGTGCAGCAGCAAGATGCCCTGTAATAGCTGCACTGCGCCCCGAGCTGATCCTCTCTGCCGTCACAACTGCTCAAAGTCTGCATGTGCCGTGCGGGCTGCTCTCCTCGCAGATATCTCTCCCGCCCACCATACCATAAATGCTCCCGTGCAGCCCGCGTCATCCACGGTATCATCTGCCGGCCTCTCGGCTACCCAATCTGGGTCCACAGGCTGTGGTGCAGGCAGTGGGGCCTCTACATCATCCCTCCGATACTGAGGGAAGGGAGGTGGCTCATCCTGTCATAGCCCCATCTACCGGCGTACCCTCTCTAGGGGTATCCGCTCATACTCTCCCGGCCTCCGTCCTGCTATCCAGAAAGTGTACTGGATCAACCGTAACTGTAATCGGGCTCCTCTGCGAGGGTGATGACCTCTGTAAGTTCTCCATACAATGTCTAATGCTGTCAAGCCCTCTAAAACATGCCGGTAGTATGCTACATCTCGTCCGGCAAGCACTGCTCGTGGCTGACCCACAACCCCCAACCACCTCTGAAAACCATACCTGTAGATGACCCAGGCCACTGTTGCTAGGGCAGCCTCTTCGGTCTAATGCATATGATATGCTCATATGCCCAACAGTGTAGCAAAAACGTAGAGCAAATCCCGAATCGCCTCATCCGGCGATAGCCCCACAGCTCCCTGTATAACTGCACCAGGTATACAGGTGCCCAAGCATAACATGTATGCTCCTCCACCATCTCATGTAGCACCCCCATCAAGGCCCATGGAAAGCGGCCTCCCTCTGAGTCCGGGAGGGCGAAGCAGGTGATCCCGATCATCATCAGCACGGCAAGCCGTGTCTCATGGTGGTGGGCATGGTACATATCCCCGTACGCGATGCTCACGCTGTGATAGGTCAGTAGCGCGGCTGCATCCCCAAAAACCTGTAGGATGCTGTCCATGGCAGTCTCTGCGTCCACCTGAAAGACTACCTCTCCATCAATCGGTAATCGAAGGATGCGATACACATCCTCCAATGTAATGGTCATCTCTCCAGTCGGGAGATGGAACACATTGGTTACCGGATCCCATCTCTCGATGAGGGCAACCATCAAACTATGATCCCTGTCGATCGCTCTGTACCGCTAGACTCCACCGAGTCCCACCTCGTGCATGATAGACCAGTGTGCTGTGGACACATGTGGTCGCATCCGGCTCAACAGTGGGGGCATCCTGTCCCGCATCGTCACCGCCGTGTGCTGCAAAACCTACCCACTACATTAGCCCTACTCTTTACAACAACAACTTTAACCCTCTATACCCCCTTTTATCCCCCGACCACACCCCGACTCTCTAACACACCCATCTACCTACCTATCTTCTACAATATCCCCTCCCTCTTCACACCCAACCAAACAACCCACACCATACCACCACAACCCAAACCATGCCCAAATACCCAAACCACAACCAAAAACTCAACACAACAACACAACCCAAACCATACCCAAATCACCACCAAAAACTAAAAACACAACCACAACCCAACCCACAACCAAAAACTCAACACAACAACACAACCAAAAACTCCACACAACAACACCACCCAAACCATACCCAAATCACCACCAAAACTCAACACAAACACAACCCAAACCATACCCAAATCACCACCAAAACTCAAAACACAACCACAACCCAACCCACAACCAAAAACTCAACACTACAACACAACCCAAACCATACCCAAACCACAACCAAAAACTCCACACAACAACACCACCCAAACCATACCCAAATCACTACCAAAAACTCAAAACAACAACATAACCTAAACCAACAAAAATAACTAAAAATCACTACGGATCGGTAGCGGTCACCCATAACCGACCCCGATCCTCCCCACCAATGCTGGTCAATGACCAACCGACACCGGTCACCCACAGACCCACCCCCCCTTTGAAAATTTCGCGACCGATCCGGCCGCTAGCGACCGCCATCGCCGGCCACTAAAAATTTCTGAGCTGAACCCGACGCCATGTACCCAATACCTTTTTTCCTATTTTTTTCCTATATACCCACCCAAACACCCTTAAAACCTACCCTCCCTGCCGCCTTGGCCTATTTAACCTATCTACCCTCTCCTTTTTTCAAATAATTTCCATTTATTCATTATTTTATCAAAATCTAAGATTCCTACCCAAAACCCAAATCTACCTTAATACAATCAAATTCACACAATGAAGGGTTTCGAACCTACCGGTATGACGACACGTCGTCGTGGTGGGATGGGTGGTGGTGGTCCAGCTGGTCCAGCACCTCCTAGCTCCTCCTGGCTGTGCCATGGCTCTAACTATCCTCTTCGGGTCCTCCACCAATCAACTGCTGCCTCCTCCTCACTCGGGCCCACCAACAACTCACTTCTCCACTCAAATCGTGCCACCTCAGCCAACAAATGCACCAATATCAATATTCCACCTCAGACAACTCAAATCGGTTTTCAAATTACAAATGTGACAATGACAGGCCGTATTTTTCTTTTTATAGGTTTTTTACCTATAACCGATATCGGTTATATCGTGCCCTAATGAACCGGTATCGGTTACTTAACCGGTACCGGTCATAGCTAACCGATATCGTTTTGTCCTTATTCACCCAACTTTTGCCCTTATTCACTAATCTCCCTTTCTCACCACGTTGCCCATTCGCCACATCGCTGTAACCTCCATTGCTCTTTAGCCGTTTTTGACTTCACAGCCCGATCCAAGGCCTCACCCCAACCACTTGGCCGACCCAAGGCCACAACCAACCCACTTGGCCCGACCCAAGGCCATAACCAACCCACTTGGCCCGACCCCAAGGCCGCACCCAACCCACTTGCCCGACCCAAGGCTGCACCCAACCCACTTGTCCGACCCCAAGGCCGCAACCAACCTACTTCGCCCGACCCAGGCGCGGCCCAACCTACTTGCCCGACCCAAGGCCGCAACCAACCTACTTGGCCCGACCCAAGGCCGCAACCAACCATTTGGCCCGACCCAAGGCCACAACCAATTAATCCGGCCCGACCCAAGGCCGCAACCCAACCACTTGGCCCGACCCAAGGCCCCACCAAAAATCAAGCCCGACCCAAGGCCGCACCACTCAAATACATCACCCAAAACCAAAAATTACGATTTTTACTCACCCATCCTGTAGCTTTTTGTTCACTCAAGCTCACTGTTCATGTTTTAGCATGATTAGGGTACTTGACTTGATCACCAACCAACTTTGCCTAGACCTAGACCGTGACGTTTATCTCAACCAAACCAACCGTTTGCGCCAAACATGCCTAAACGCTCTGTACCTTACCGCTTATATCCCCCTGGAGCTACTTCCTATGCCTTGATACCAGGATTATATCACCATTGTTTGGATAAACTATCGACCTTTGCCTATGAATTGCTTGTTTGCTCTTCAAATCATGTACCTCAGTCGCACTATCGCATTTCAATGTGTATCCGCTTCTTTGGACCTACCCCACCATCTCATCATCATCTCCACACCATTTACCCTTTATCAACCCTATCACTGATTTCACGCTACCTCAATCTATGATAGATTTGAGGGGATTACCTATACCCTTAACAGGGGTAACCACTTCATATTATTGTCAGAGTGCGACTTTACAAAACAAGCTACACGACAATAAGGGGCTAATGTAGACACCAAATTTGTGTCTTACGACCCCCTGTGACCCGCATCCCATTTCGCAACCTAACCTCATCACCTAAACCTTACACAATTATTTATTAATTACCTTATAATTAATAAATCCACATCTCCAAACCTGCCACCTCATCTTGCCACCTCATCATGACCTAGCCCTAACCCTAAACTAACCTAATTAAGACCTATGACTTGGTCTAGACTCACACCCATGACTAAGGCCTCCTTACTCGCACCCAAAATCGACCTTGTAGCTACTTGACCAAGCCCGCAACTAATCCTTCGGAGAAAAGTAGGGAAAGTTGGCTATTTTACTAAAAATAGCCCACTTTTTCCTAACCGATACCGATTCCTACTCGACCACCGTCGGTTACGTAACCGCCTTCGGTTCCCTGTAAATGACCTTCCCTAATCAGAAAACAAAGGGTCAAAGAGTCGAGGATTTTGGGATCGATCGGGATCATTGGAAGTGATCGAAGAAATCTGGACTCTACTTGGCCGAGCAGAGACAAGAAGAAAGAAAGAAGAAGAGTTTGCAGAGAAGGACATACAAGCCCAAGACTGCAACTGAATAACTAGAGCCCTGTGACACTCAGCTGATCATCGGGAGGGAAGATATCTCCTCTTCTGACTATCGGGACCTCCTATCTGAGTTCTGCCTCTGTCATCATGGTTCTTGAACCTGCGTTCTCGTCAATAACCAGTAAGTAGTAGCTTGTGTGTTCTCTTTGATAACGTTTCTTAGACTTTTGGATCACATCCGTCCTAAATCTATTTCTAGATCTACTACCCAGTAACGCATTACACCTAACCACCATTTCTGTACCCCCTCATCACCCCGTTACCTAATCCTACTCATTTACTAGCATTACAAATAAATACAGCCACCCTACAAGCTACCCTCACCAAAGTCCCTAAAACATAGCCCCCACCGATATCGGTTAAGCAACCGGTATCGGTTATTGTTACTCAAAACCATAAACCAGCCTTTCCCCTTTACTTGTTTCAACGAGGCAATTTGATTGTCATTTTACAATATTTTGTGTTAATTCATATTAGCAGGGGAACTGACCACCTTCAAAAGGAAGTTTTATATTTCCTGGGCCCAAGGCAGTTCCCTCATTTATTGTCTAATCAAATCTTGTGGTCTTGTATTCTTATTTGCAGTAGTCCTTCCAAGACAAAAAGGAGTTCTTCGCAATCAACCTTGATCTTTCTCTACGATGCGCGCACATCATCTCGACATTCAACAGTATTCCTCCTAGCCCTAACCCTTATACATTTTCGAAAGGAATGAAAGGGTAGAAACAACTCTATTCTCAAAAGTCTGAAACATTCCGAGCGAAACAGTTTCATTGAAGATAAGTGTTTTTGAGGATGGAGAAGAGTCGTAGTGTGGGGTGATGTTGGGCCCTAGAATATTGGCTAAGTATAAGAAGGTGCGTGGGTGCATGAAACTTATTTGATGAAGGATATGCATGATGAAATCACGTAGGACAAGATTTTAGTAGGGTTTTAGAACACATAGTGCACACACAAGGAAAAACATGGGTTTTGAGACTCAGCCCTATTCGGCGTTCCAAGAAGCACATGAGAAAAGCATGACCCATCTAGCATGCGGAGTGAATAAGGTGCCACCTAGAACTTGATGGTCACGAAGGAATATTCCATACATGTGATGGAAGGATCCATAAAGACATCATTGCAAAGAGTGGAGAGATAAGATATAAGAAAGCATGTTCCCTTGAGAACCACTAGACACTTGAAACTAATCATTACCTCGGAAGGCATGGCGGTGAAGGAAAAAGATATATAGAGAGATTCTTGGGTAGAAGAAAGAGGCAGAGAGCAGCATAAAGGAGAGGAAGAGTAGCATCAAGGGGCTGGATCATATAGCGTTTGATATGTGAAGCTATGCAAAAATAGAATGGAGGATTCTATGGGTTGGGATTAGGAGAATATAGGAGTGATGACATATTTATAGGGATGGGTATGTGATTATCCCTATAATATAGAGGGCATAGTTCAAGTTTTGATGCATGACTTTGATCTGCATTGTTATATTGTCCTGTTATGGCCTTAAGTGAATGTAATGTGGTTATTAAACATGTTAACACAGTATATAAGGTTCTCGTTTCTAAAACATATATGTTGTTTTAAAGAATAAACCCTAGTGAATTTCCTTTGTATTATAATCAAATTTGTATTCTATCGATGTTCCTCTTTTGTTATCTGGATAAGTACATTAATATGATAACCCATCCTAAGTTCTCAAAATTAATGCATGATATCTTTCTTCTTTTACACTTAAGTATCTGTCATAGATGATGTATTCTCACACACAACTCACATAAAGGAGGGGCTCGATGTTTACGCGTGCCTTGAGTGAGAGGCCGGTGCCCACCGGGTGATAGGCCGATGCACATGGAATTTTGATCTTTATTCTAAGGACATAAAAATGACTACACATTTTCACGACAACAACTAGCTCTAGCTTGGGGCATGACATGGAATGAGTGCAGCAAATACATGGCATGAAGAGTCCAGAATCTCAACTCACAAAATATTGACCAGTTCCTTATCCATTGGGCCCTGTGGAAGCATGTACAATTTACAACAAGAGAGATAAGAAGGAAACACACACACATGAAAAGGATAGAAAGGAAACACATGACACACAATAAGAAGGGAAACACACGCAACAAAAAGGGAAACACACCTAATAATCACCTATGGTATAGGGCGGGGACAACCCGCTTTCACTTAAGCACTTTCCATTTCTCAAAAGTTACCCATGAGTGGGAAACATTGAGTGATGTTGTTCTGTGAAGCCATTGACTAGTTCGAGAAAGTAGCCTCCTTTCCTTAATTGTTTATGGAAGCCGGTGCTTACGTGAGTTTCCTTTTACTTTGTAGGAGTGATTCCATGTGAGCTTCTTGATGCTCAAGTCCTTACATGGAAATTTCATTGCCTTCATATTATTTGAAATTGGTTTCATAGTGCCAGTTGCCTTCCATGATTATCTATATATCTGATTCACCATCGAGCATCTCATCACTACCCCAAAGATGATTTTTGTTCCAATTTCTTGGATATTCTGAGTTACTTTCTTTCCCGAGTCTATGCTCATTGACATCTTCTCCATGATAAATGTTTGATTCATCCTTTATCTTTACTCCATTGTGAGGCATTTGAGTACTAACAGGAGGATTAGAGGTAGACTCGTACTTGTTTTTATGTCCATGACACAAGTGAAGAGATCAATAATCAGCTCGGGGTCTTCTGCAACTTCTACTGCATCCAAGATTTCTTACATGGAGTTATGCTTAGTTGTTTCTTAACTCCTCTTTGTACACCTTTGAAGAATCTTTATTTTATAGCTCAAGGAAACTATCTAGAGGGATTACCTCATCATCTTAAGAATCACTGCACTCTACCAATCCTTCATCAAAAAGAGCTTCATCTTCAAATGGGAAATAAATTATCTCGATTTCATCATTGCATCCATCAACCATTAGCTCAAGAGCAGCATCATATTTTTCATCTTGCCTTATCTCAATATGGCTAACCTCTACATTGGTTAAGGCTTCCAAATCAGCTTTACTCTTGTCCTACAGATTTGTGGCTTGCATCGGAGTTCGAGACCGAGCTCGGGGTCCCGAGTTTCTTCCACGACTCTTAGCTGTTCTTATATAGATAGTTCTTTCCCATTGTTGGAGGGATCATTGTAGACTAGCTTGGTCTCTTCCCGAGTGACATGATTAATTGAGTCCTCATCTTCATATGGGAATGAGAAAACCTCTTCATCACGGATAAGCATATAATCTGATTTTTCTTTTGAAAATAATCAAGAACCATCTCCTCTTCTTCATGGTTTGCATCATCCGGTAATTCAGGGCTGCCCTCTTGTAACTTGAATCTACTCAACGATTCTTCAAATTAAAAATTTCTCTGAGAAGGCATGTCTAGACCTATCAAGATGGGGATATCCTCTTCCTCCTCGGTTGCCACAAAGTGATTCATCTGTCTACTACCTTGATACAAGATGTTAGCTTTTGGGATTCCAAAATTTCATACCGTGTACCTCATCTTCTTCTTGGGAAGAAATTTATCCATGTCTCCCTTCACTGGTATGGTTGTAGATGACCAATTCATCTAAATTTTCCTCCCAATTCTCAACAGAAACTTCTACTTAGCAAATTCTCGAATGAGGTTGGGACGTCTACTACCAAAATCATTGCTTTGAAACTTTTTGTCTAGAAATCTAGCAAGAGCCACCTGTGCATCTTTGATATTCCCTACAAGTGGGACTTATTTTGACTCCAAGGAGTAACAAGAGCCATTGGGTGGAGTCATGGTAAGTTTGAGAGATTTGGAAACCTTCACGGGCATGACATTATTCGAGGCACCCGAATCTATTATGTAATTATTCAATACATATTCTCCAACAAGAAGGGATACATAAAAAGGTTCAACCTTATCAGTCTTTGATGCACTCAAAGAAAGCATGTTATGTGAGGGAGGTATAGGTGGGTTTGGTAGTATTCATTTAGGATGAGGAGCTACATCATTGGGTGTTAGACTACCATTTTTGATGTATCGACAAACCTCTCAAATTGTTCGGATGAGTCTGCAAATATTTAGTTTCAGTAATTTGGAATTTTCCTTTGTTCACATATTCTATGAAATCAAAAGGAACAGATGCGGCCACGGGAGTGAAGGGACTAATTTTGGAGTCTGGATAGGTTTGGGAACATGATTTGATGTTTGAGGAATGGAGGGTATTTTGAATGGCACACTAGGAGATTTAAAGGTATTATATTTTACGGAGAGAAGATTTAGATTTAGACTTGGAAGAGACATTGGAATACTTACTTGGGATTACGAGAGCCTTCTTACTTGCTGAGATCGGGCTCCGTGTCAGAGTTCATGGAAGATGGAAGTGGGGATTCTTGACTGATTATTTTGTTTTGCAGAGTTTCCATAGGAGGATCATCAACCTTCCTTTCCTTTGCACTAATGGAGGGGGATTCTCTTTTATTGTACTGAGAATGAGTGAATACCGCACATGAAAAACCTGACGTATCCTCTTCGTCTTCTTCATCACCTCTGGAATATTCACAAAACCTGATTTGTATATCGTTCTCAAGTTCATCAATCTCTAGGAAGTTTCCACCTTCACTTTTTTGATCAAGATCTTCTTCACTTTCTTGAAATATGTGATTTACATTCATAGGTGGGGCCTCCAAGGCAAGCCTTTGGGGTGATCCTGCAATCTGATTTTCATTGCTTCTTTGGGAAGAAACTTGTTCAAATATATCCCTCCTCAATGATGCCATTTAATTTTCAAATTTTTGTAATGATGGATTGGTTCTCTTGTCTCTAGGATGTTAGGTCTTTCCCTTTGATGGATTCTTGATCTTTCCAGAGAGGATGATATTGTCATCAAGTTCAATGGCCATCCTTTGTGCTTCTACAATGTTCCTTGGTTGAAATCTTCGTAGGAAAAATCCTACTTCTAGTGATTGAGCATTTATGAAGAATATCTTGACATTGTTTTGAGATGGTGAATCCTCTTCAGGTATCCTGCAAAGCAACCGTTTGAAATGAGCCATGAAGTCTCTCATGGTTTCATTTTCTCCTTTCTTTATTTGAGCCAACTGCACCAAGAGGTCTTGATAGTCTTCAATTTATTTAAATCTCTCTTCGAAAGTGTCCTTGATGTCATCCTAACTAGTGATGGATCGGGTAGGTAGGAGGTAGAACCATTTTGTACTTTTTCTTGGAGGGACTCCACGAATAATCTTATAGTGAAATTTTCATGTTAGAAACCAAGAATCCCACATGATGTGGTGAAGGATGATATGTGCTCTTCATGGAGTTGTGTGTCATCACCTTTGAACTTTAGAAATTTTTTATGGGAACTTGTTGGTAGATCATGAAGAGGTGGTTCAAGATCGAACGAGATTGTATTTGAGGTCTTTCTACTTCATCTTCCATTATCATTTCCACTTCGCTTTAACTCTCACTTATACAAATTATTATTCAAATTATTCTTCTTTCAGGAATTCAATGCTCAATGGTGGTTAAAAAATGGGAGGATTTGAAGGGGAATTATCAACATGAGTTTTATTAGGATATCTAGGTGAACTGTTTGAAGAGCCAGATGGAGAGGAGGCTTGAGATAAGAAGTATGGATTATCTCTAATTTGTTCTTGCTGATTTTTCAAAGCCTTGAAATTGGAAACAACACCACCTCTCAACCTGTTCAACCTGGTGTATCTTCCTTTAGCCAACTTTTGGAAATTCTTGAAGTGGGAATATGAAAAGACACTATGGAATATGAAAGGTCACGTGCAAGAATTGATAGTGTATCTTTCAATAATAGATTTTCATGAACTTTTTTTTTTTTTTTTGCTTTTTCAATATTTCCTTGTTTGTATTTTAAAACCTTGCGGTCGTATTTTGGGTGCAAATGTTGCCAAGTCTACCCCACGGTGGGCGCCAAAAACAGTTAGTGAGAAAATTTGTCGAGTGGACAAATTTGTGGATTTCTTGCCAATGATCTGGGAATCTAAGTCCCTCTACTTAACCGGTGTAGCTACCATATATGCATGTGTGAGAAAATGTGGATTTCTGTGGTGGCCTTTTGACTAGGGATCCAATAGGGGCACTCCACTGACCTTGCGGAAAAGCTTGCAGATACCTGCAAGAGAGGACTTTGTCTATAGAGAGGGAAAGGGGAGTGAGAAATTAGATAGGAGAACTAATGTTGCAGGTAGAAAATCAGATTCCTGCATACATCAATTAGAAGTTTTATCACATGCATTAAAATTAGGAGGAAAAAACTCTACACATAGCAACAAGACCAAATGGAATTTATGATCACAAAGTCTCAATAAATCCCTTAGTCAAAAAAGGCTCGAAACTCCTTCTTCTTGTATTGATTGCTTAAACCAAGTTATACATAGTATGAGAATGGAGGAAAAATAGAGAGTGGGGGAAAGGAAGAATTTGGCTATCTCCTTTGTTCTCTCAAGGTAGAATGCACTCTTGAGCTTAAAAAATTAATGACCAACCCTTTGAAATGGGAATGGCGTTACAATTTATAGAATGAGAGGTGACTTATTGTCTTCCTCATGACCCTCCATATGCCTTATTTCTAACTTTAGACTATTCATATTCCTACAAAATATTTAAGTCCCTTTTATAAAATCAAGGTGAATTAATTTACATTATGTTTCTAAATTCAATTTCAAGTGACTTAAAGGCATATCAAAAAGTGAAAACCCCAACGTGAAATTAGAATATTAGAAAGTGAGAGAAAGTTGGGGGAAGAGGATAGAGAAAGAGAGAGAGATAAGAAGTAGAGGAGATGTCATTCTTCATGAAGTCCGTTGATCCTCGTTGGTGGAAAGCTCCAAATGTAGTGAGACTCGAATCTTCAAACCCCTTTCACACTGTGAAACTCCTTCAAACTAGCTCATGAATGCTCTCCAAGTTGAGTGAACTGTTACTGCGATGACCGCAACTCCCACCGCTTATGATATAGTATTTTTAGTGAGAGGTGATTTTTTCCTCTTCTCGACCATCATGATGTGATGAACTCCCTCATTTAATCTTGTGCACACTGCCTTTGCTTCAATCACTTCTTGGGGTGACTTACTATTTTTAGTAAGAAACCATATAGGGAACTTACTATTTTTAGTAAGTGGTCATTTTCACTGTTTTCTGCTCCAGATAATCATTCTAGTTTCTTGGAGATCTTCAGTGCACACTACCTTTTCCATAGCTGCTTTTGATGAAGACTTACCAAACAAAACAAGTATGTTTAGGACAACTTACTATTTTTTGAAAGTGTATTTCTAGTGATTGGTTTGTGAGGAAACATATTTTTTAGACTCATCTCTTTGTCACGATCACATCCTCTAATTTTCTCATAATTTTACCCACTATAATGTCGGAAATAAAATTTGAAATTTTCACCAGGCAAAGGCTCGAGCAAGAGCTACCATGACGGCCATTAATGGAGCTCAAAATTTACAGAGTCTAGTTTTTGTCTCTATTTGTAACAAAAAAACTCCATTGTGATATGTTTTTCATCCGGAGTTCGTGTGCTAGTTTTTGGCTCAATCGAGATCATCGATTGTTGGGAAATCGACAAACATGAGTTGGGGTGTAAAGTGGGATTTTTTTGGAGAAAATGATCCAGAGCACCATTTTACCTCTAGTTTATTGCATCATGATCATATTGAAAATTTTGTAAGTTTGCAAAAGATGACACCTCGATCTGACTTGTATCTTGTGAGATATGAAGATTTCTCGATCGGGTGACTTCACGGTTATTTGGAAAAAACCTTCATTTTCTTCCCGTTCTTCATTTCTTCAGCACTTTTTTCTCTGATATTTTTGTGTTTTCATGGTGTGGAGAGTTTGGTGACCATGACGGAGCTGGTTCATATCAGCAATGGTGAACCGGGTGTCTAGACAATCATGCACGGCCATGACAAGGTTTGAAGATGTGAAGGAGAAATGAGGGGTAGAAACAACTAAGTGCTGCATTTGAATATTCAAAAAATACTCATGCAAGGGTGGGGAAATTTTTTTCATGTCTAATGTCCCTGACCTCAAGGATGTGATGGACATCAAATTCCATGGTGAGCAAGAGGACGACACATGTCCTCGATCCGACAATAGGGGATTTGCTTGAAAAAGCACTAGAAGCATTGGGGGTTGAAAAATGGTCACGTGGATGACCAAAGGACTCCCCATAGGGGATGGGCACATTTTTCCATGTCTACTATCCCTAACCTTAGGGACATGAGGGACATAAAATTCCACAGTGGTCTTGGAGCTGACATGTGTCCTCGATCCAACGACATGGAATTTGAGCTCCAAAAATGCACCCAGGGTTGAACTATCAAGTCTGAAGGTCACATGAGGGTCCCAGAGGTCACATGGGTCTCTGGGAGAATTTTTCCAAGGTTTTTTTACCTAACCTTAGGGATATCAGGAAATAAAATCTCACCATGATCTTGGTGCCGACATGTGTCCTCTTTAAAATTGACTAACTCCTAAATTATGTCCAAGAGGGTAAGTTGGAACGCGATGATAACTTGAGCTCCTGGTGGAAGTTATTGGTGAAATTTTATATGATCCTGATTGGAAATTTCCTTTTGAATCCAATGGTGTGGGTATAATGTATTGATTCATCCATTTGATCCCTAAAAAATTGGAATTTTTATTTGGTACTCCACTTGTACCTAAGAATACCTGCTTGGAAAACCTATGCAAAAAGGTGTTGTAAAAATATAATTTCACCATATTATAGGTCTTGGAATTATATTTCTAGAGATGTTTTTTTACTCCTAAATCCATTCGGAGCTCCCAAATCTTCTTTTGAAGCTTAGTAGCTGTTTTAGGCACATGTACTATCTAGGCTTATGAACCCTGTTTTAAATTATGACTTGCTCCAAGTCTTTCAAAACTTCCAAACCTTCCAAAATAATGTACATGATGTTCTAAGGTCTTCAATTCACCTAAATTTTGAATTTGGTCCTTCTGTTCCACTCCAAGGGGTTTAATCTAGTCTTGGGAAGGCTAACGATAACCCTTCTCGTGATTGCCTAAAAATTACTTTTTCAATGAACTCCTAAAATCACCTAGGGGGAATGAATGCAATTTCCTAAATCACCTAGGGGATGATATAACATTATTTGAGAGGTAATTTATATTGTCTGGATAGATTCGGGGTATCTTGGAATGATAGAACTTGAAAAATTTGACACTGGGGTATAGTTGTCGTGCTCGAAAATTATCAATTTCCCTATTGCACATTTACACGACAATAATGTGACAACTCACAACATTTGATTTCTATGTTACAATATATGCCATTAAAAAATATCCCACAAAAACGATTCCAAAATAAAACATTATGTGGAAAGCACCATATTTTTCAATGTCTTCTATACCATCCCAACACATTCCCACATATTCACATACTCTTACGTAAATATCGACACCATACCAGTACATTCAAACTACACAATCTAGTGTTTTGCAAAAGAGTTCTTTCCCCCAAAAAAACCTCTCTAAAAATATCCCGCACAAAACATCCCAGTATAAAACATTTCATCACAAAACATTCCTTATCGTAGAACATCCACAAATAGAACTTTCCTCATCAACAATATGCACCTCAACAAAATATTCCACAATACGATCTTTGTCAACATAACATTTCACAACAAAATAACCCTTATCAATTTAACTTCTCTTATAAAAAAACATCCCTCAAACATCAACAAGACATTCTACAATAACATCGGCATACTCCCCGTATTCATATCAACCTAGCCCATCTTCGGGCCAACAGCTCAGTAGACCCTCTCAGGCGCTCTTAAGCCACATATCTTGTTTAAAGGCTACCTCATCCTCGTCAAAAATACTCTCTCCTATGAAACAATATGAAATGAACCCATTCATCCTTCCATACCATGCACAAACCATATCCTCCGGACTAGGAACTCCTAAGTTTATAAAGTTTTACAGCAAAGAAGACCCTCAACAACACATTCACGCTTTTCACCATGCATGTTATTTGATATCCCATGATCAATATTTAATGCTAAGAATGCTCCTATGTCTCTTTCTGGACCTACCTTAGACTCACAATAACATTACACAACATTATTTATTTTCCTTAGCACAACTTTCCCTAGTATTTTTAGATCATTTCTCCATAAACATAGCTCGTAAAATCACTATTAATGATTTATATGCCATCAGAAAATTTGAAGATGAATCCGTCGATTTCGTTTCCCATTGGAGGGGTGTAACCAATCAGTTATCCTTCACATTACCACAAACATAATTGATTGATATTTTTGTCATGCATGTGCTAAGCATATCTCATCCACTTTACAAATCCAATCATTCCACACCTTCGATGAAGCCTTCACCATGGCCCGTAAGTTGGAATTGTGAGCTCTAGAAGATGGCGGGTGAAGCTTCACCCAAGAAACCAAAATTAGATTTCTCATATAAATCAACATCTAATCCAGATAAAACTAAAACAACAACTAATGTTGTTGTGGTCAAATATTCTCCTAAAGAAAAGCGTGTTCTTTGAACGCAGTTCGTCAACAACGTAGTTACACACCCATAACAGAAACCTATAGTGCATTTTTTCAAAAATTACTTGCTTATAATATCATATCATTACCTCTCATTCGACCTATTGACATATCAGTATCAAATCCCATTTGGTACCATGATAATGATTATTGTAAATTCCATCGAGTAAACGGTCATGAAATAGAAAGATGTCACACTTTTCGTAATATCATTTAGGATTTGATTGATAAGGGTGAACCCCATTTAGATAATCCAAATGCACCTCCAAACCAAAACCTTGATATATTCAAACAACCCTTCCCGAATCATCCCTCATCATCTAAATCACCACAAGCTAATGTTGTCCACACCATTAACACAATAATGAAAATTGAACCCATTTCTTCATCCACTTTATTGCCTAGTGAAACAAAATCCATAGAATCCTTGTCATAGGCCAATGAGCATGCAATCACTATTATAGAACTCTCCCTTGCTCCACTCAACATAAAAACTACTCCCATATCCTTTTTAGTTGATTCGATACCTACCGAAATTGATATCAACACCAACTAAACCCACGGTCATTGAACCACCACTTACCACTAGAATCCTTCCCATACCTTTATGTGACACTGTTTTGGGATCCATGCCTACATAAAAAAATACTAATGCAAATACACCTGCTTCAAGATTTGTAAACATAACAATGACACCATTAGAAATATTTTTAGCTCAGTCACCCCCATCTAAATCCACATAGAATCTTAGTCATCAAAAAAATACAAAAATCAATAATCCTAATAGTCATGTGGACTATATTAATTGTATTATTCAAGCCCATCTCCCTTCATTAACATCAACACCAAAAAATACACCGAGTTCATCCAAGAATTTGAAGGGTCCAAATAAACAAGATGTTGTCCAAGTCTTTAAAAATCCTCATTATGATGAAACTTATCATTTCCACAGTCCTCCACCACCTCTTCATCCAAGGGGCATACCTTCTTTTGAATAATCCTTTGTCATGCTAAAACCAAGACCCATACGATCTCTTGAAAAAAATGTTTTCCAAAACCTTAATCAAGGACCCTTAGATGATCCCTCTTTCCTTATACCCGTTAATCACCCCATTATTATAGGGGAAAAACCCATTCATCATGTTCCTACAGTGAGTCCTTATGCTACATCCACTATCCCACAATGGATAGTTACATCTGACCCTCCCCATTTATCCCCATACAATCCAAGTATCCTTATAGCCACCACCTATATAATACCCCTGCCGCCCATTCATTAGAACAACTATGATACCATGCGACCGCCAAGTATACTTAAGCAAACCATTTCACCTATCCCCATTAGAAATCAATCCTTAGAGGCATTCAATGTTGATCAGAGAAAATACTTAGTAGAATTCACACAAAGAGTTCACATGGTAGAGCAGGCGATTCAAAGGCACGAAAAGACAATAACAAATGGCACACGAAAGGGCAAGTTCAATACTTAGCCATTTTGGAGCATGAGGTCTATTTTTAGGAGCTGGCATGCGGAGCACACAATCAACACTAAGACTTGTGTGCCACACATCTTCTATATTTATAAGATAAAATCGAAGTGATTTTACATGAAGGTGATCCAAGAATAGAGTTAGCACTTTAGTTAACTATCAATGATCTATAGGTAGATAGCACACTTACATGTGTGGCTATAATTGTAAAAGACGCGTGGCTATTATTAGCATGTGAACTATTTCGGAATAGTTAGGTGGTGAATGGAAAGTTCCCACTATATATATATATATATATATATATATATATATATATATATATGATTGAATTACTTAGTTGAGACACGGTGGGGAATTAGATATTCATGAGTGTATGTGATTTGGATAATTGTAGCAGATCCATGTGCACATGACTATTATTGTATGAAGCTTGATCTTTGTTGTTATGATTAATATAAGAGGAAGATTTTCCAAACCAAAGTGTCATCTTGAATTTTTATCATTACATGATATTGATTCCTTTATGATTATTACTTAAATGCATTCATTCATATATCTAGATCTATTATAACTATATGAATATGGATGAGTTCATGAGCATATGTCTTTATTACTTTATCATGCTACCATCATGCTACAATTGCTTTTCACATTTTTCTTAGATTGTTTCTTTGAATGGTTGACAAAACAGATAGGGTAACAGGCGTAGGAGGAATACTTGTTCAAGTGTCGGTTGATGGGTTGTTGTGCGCGTATGACTTCTGAATCCACAGCTGATCGTGAGAGCTTCCTTTTGGCTAGGAGGAACTACCTGTAATGAAAGCAAGACCACTAGAAAGAATTAAACAATATGGGCAGTGAACTGCCTAGCGTAAGCTAGATCCAGGAAGTATGATACTTCCTAGATGGCTTTCAATCCACTATTTTAAACAAATTAATGCTATAAACAAAGTAAATCCTATTGTTATTTTAAAATGATTTAGGTATCTCACTTAAAAACACGATAAGAAATAGAACTAATCTAACAGGCTAAGCTAGAATAGAATCCACAAGTCAAATGGTTGGTTCCGGGTTCTGCAAGTCGATAAAGGTTTCGGTGTAGGTCACGGTAAGTGAGGATGAGGTAAAATTAGGTGGATAGGCCTTTGTTTAAGGCTATATAGCAAACACAAAGACCGGCGTCGGTCGGGAGACCGGCGCCGGTTCTTGTGAGATCTGGGAATGTCACATAATGAGGTTTTTGGTCCTCTTTGTGATTACACAAAGGATTTCGGTTGGTCGGGATGAGGTAATGGGTGATTGGAGTAGGTTTTGGCAAGGTTTTTGCTGGGTCTACAGAGGTGAAAAGTGTTGGAGATGGTCAATAAGGAGCAAGATAAACAATGGGTGATAAAATAAAGATGAGGTGAAATAACTAGGAAAGTACGACATTATACGTACTTGGATTTCATTTCTAAAAGTCTGTGTGTGAAGGATGGAGGTGCTGATGATGGGTTTGAAGGCTACAAGTAATCACCAACTGAAGAAAAGCTTCTGCATGGGCTGCATGCACACTCCTCTTTTCTTAGATATATTTGAATGTGGCTGAGATGGCTATGTGGGAGAAGATGCTCAATCTCCTTCCTTGGATGTGAGTTCTTGTTGGAATTGGCTCTCTGAAGATGTGTTATATTTTTGAGATCTCATTCTTGCTTGTAAAATTTCTTTCTCCCAACTTCTAGGTTCAAGTTCCAACCTTGAGAATAAAATTGTTTTGGGGTTAGAAAGGGAGTAACCAATGGCAGTCCGGCTTAATCGGCGATGGTTAGGGATAGCGGCGTCGGTCAAGGTGGGATTTCCTAGGTTTACCAAACTAGGGAGACCCTCTTGATTTCTCTGGATCTCGTATCATTATCCCACAGATTAGGCTGGGAGCTTCTTGTGAGCATGCACGAATGTGGTTAGAGTGAATGCAGGGCATTGATTTTTAGGGTTTGGGTAAGTCTTAGTTAGTTATGGTAACTTGCTAAGAATAGGTCTTAAGGTGAGTTAGCTTGATGAGGTGTCCGGGTGAAGTGTTTATGTGGATATTATCTAAATTAATATATTTAAATAATAAATATGGTGAGGTGTTGGGACCCTATTGTAGCTTCCAAATCTTAAAGGCGTGTAGGCGTGCATGGCCGGAGGAAGCACGCAAGTTAAGGCATGCAAGGCAAGATTCAAAAAGGGTTCTTGGAGAACCAAGGATGCGTGCCCATAAAGCACAATTCGGGACTTAGCCATTTTCAGCCTTTTGGATAGAACACATGAAGAACGTGTTCCGTTTGGATAAGGTTCCAGCCTGGAAATAGGGTGTCTTGGAAGGAATATACCTTGCGATAAGAAGATCCAAAAAGCTAATCATGACATGGAGAGGCATGCACTTGGGATGACCCACACCTTGACACTTGGGGCTAGATCTAAGGTTGTAGAGGAGTTTTTGGAGATCAGATGCCTATATATATGTGCGCCCTTAGCAAACGAAAAAGAGA
The DNA here is from genome assembly GCA_018340775.1 of Taxus wallichiana var. yunnanensis. Lineage (NCBI taxonomy): Eukaryota > Viridiplantae > Streptophyta > Pinopsida > Cupressales > Taxaceae > Taxus > Taxus wallichiana. Next base: position 469,198,868 of record CM031243.1, on the reverse strand, counting down.
GAACCCAAGGAAGGAAGCGAGCTCTGCAAAATTACTGTGAGAACTATGGGATAAAAGGGGTAGATGATTATAGGAAGGATGTAATAAGGGAATGGGGAATGAAAATTTTGTTTCAAAAGTCTTCATGTATGGATCCAGATATGGCGCATGACTACGGTCTCCCCTTATGTGATATTCTATAGTAATGTTATGAATGAAGATGATAAGATTACCATGACAATTGTATTAAGATCTTCTCTCTATATTATCTACATATTTCTATTATGATTTTGTTCTTGTATAATCATGAACCTTATTTGAATGTTAAGTCTATTTGTGGATTTACAACTTCCTAGTTCTATTAATTCATTAAGCGCTTTTACTTTTGATATGACTGAAAGGGTATAGAAGTCGTTCTAAGCTCTATAGCTTTTTCATGTCCTTTAAATCACTAATTCAAGATCATGAATGATGCCTTCCACTAAACTCACATAAAAGAGAGACTTGGCTCCCTCTCGCATGCCTTGGGTGAGCACCCAGCACCCGCTGGGTGATAGGCCGATGCGCATGAGGTTCCCTTGTTCTTGGTGGGTGAAAAAATGACTACATCTTGGTTCCATTACTGGGACATCTTTTCAAGTTGTAGTGGAACATGGCATACATCATGGTCTGATGCAAAAAGTGATGACGGAGCACTTAACACTTGAAGGTGTTGAAAATTGGTTTAAAAGCACGGAGGATGAGTTTTCTCAGAGATTTAGTATTGGACCTGAGTTTGATACGTGAAGATGGGTGGAAGACACTCTCTATCATGAGTTATATGAAACCTTCTTCTGCTTGTTTCCCAGTAGATTTATTTGAGTGGCTCTCGGCATATACATCTAGGTCGGGGTGGTATTATAAATCACACCCTTGGACCCAAGAAACATACCAAAACTTACAAGATGTTGATCTAATGTGGACCCATGCTATAGATCATTGGTGGAAAGGAGTATTGGCTAGCTACACTCTGGAATATGCAATTTCCATGTATTCTTGTCTGGAGGTTGCTGAGTTTGAATTTTACGAGCCCAGAGGATCGTTTCTATGGGCTATCCCCCTGGCAATCAAAATCTTGATGGTAACCATGAGTTTAGAGGCATTCCCAATGGCCAGCTAAACCACTCTGAGCGCTTGGCGAGGAAACCGGGGTTGGGGAAAGATGGTTGATATAATGACTGAAAAGGAAATGGAGGAGAGACGGCTCAAGTATGGTGAAGTGTGTGAGAGGGAGATTGCAAGATGGTATGAGGTTACATTTACGATGGATTCATGGAGGTAGACATTTTTGGGAGAAGAGGTTCACATGGAGGATGTGGAGCACAGTCTGTGCTACCCCATCTTTGCAAGCGTGGAAGAGAGAACGCCTCGGATTCTGATGAGATCCCGTCACATGGAGAAAGAAGAGTCATTCACGTGCATCTAACCCCACCTAGCAACCAAACCTTAGCGCTTGGTTTGTTTGAATGAGGGAAAAGTATAGTTGATCCATTTGATATTAGTGGAAGCAACCGATCGACACCCAGAAGATACAACTTCTCGTTTGGGACTTCTATGGCTTCACACACTATTCCAGTATTTGGTGGAATGTTTGGGAAAGGCATATATATAGGTGGTTTTGGGAGCATGTCAGGAAGTGGTGGAGGAAATATGACTGGGAGTGGCACTAGTTCACAAAATTTCGGCATGTAATTTAGTGGGACGATGGGAGCATTCGACACAACAAACACAGGCCCTATACCTAACACAAGAGGATCTGGAGGTGGAAGTGGTGGAGCTGGTGGCTCAGGATCTAGTGGGTTCGGAAGAGGAAGAAACACCGAAGGGACTGGGTTAGGAGGAAAAGGGGCTCAACCACCCCCTCAAGTATTTTTCAAGATGTCTCTACACTCCTGGTTACATGTGGGATAGAAGATTCCACAGAGCATGTGCATAAGTGTGAGATGCTTGGGCACATGAAGGGGATCATGACCCGAGATCGAAGGGCGATCAATTTGTAATAACCTTGCAAGGACGCGCGTATAGTTGGTATAGAAAGTATGACCCTCATCAGACTGTTGTGGATTATACCACGTTGAAAAATGCATGCTTGACAGAATTCCACATACTTGAGTTTGAACAGAAGAGCATCGGCTCTCAAAGAAATCCAACAAGGAATGATAGAGAGCGTGTGAGATATGATTCACGATTTAAAACTCTATTGTCTAAATTGTCTTATGATATCCACCCTTCACAACATGCTCAGTGGTTTGTCGGAGGGTTGATCACACCCTTTAGGAGGGCTTTGTCTCATAAAACATTCACGGACTCGCGCGAATTGTTGGAAGGCTGCTTTGCGGCCGAGTGCCGAGGCGATTAGTAGTGTTGACACTAGTGTTAGCCCATTTCTGGAGGCTCAGATCGCTGCCATGGCTAAGCAGTTGGAGAAATTATCTACCAACACATTTCCAGAGACTCATGGTGGGATGTGGTGCATAGATTGTAATGTAGAAGGGCACACAAAGGATAATGGTGGGATATGTACTTGGAAGGTGGTACGCGCCATAGTGGTAAATTATGAAATATGTCATGGGGACCATGATGCAAGTAGGTGCCCCTTTTATAGTGTACAATCCATAAAAATGTATCTTGTTATTGCAAGATATGTACCTCAACCACACATGACACTAAGGATTGTAGATTGATTGACCAGATTCATGAGGCAATTGATCTTGGTGTGCGCCAGAATGACATCATTGCAGCCGGCCAGTTCCAAAGGAGATGAGCATCAATATGATGAATGCAAAGATGGAGTTGCGTGTGGGAGGGGATTTTGTAGAGGATTTCATGGCTATGGTAACCATGGGGGAAGAAGTGAGTTCCCATGTGGAACATGCTTTAATTGTGAAGCCACAGACCATTACAAGCGCGAATGTTCGATCTTCTATAATGCTTTGTTGGTGTGGAAAAAAATATAAGTACGAAGAGTTCCTGGAGTTATATGAACATATGAGTCAGCAACACTGGAAGGATAAGGGCGCCGCCATGGTGAGTAATAAGAAGGGTGACACACAATGGCTCCCGCGAGTAATATGTTAATCGAACTAGAACTGTTATGGTAACACCAAGGGCGAGTCCATGCGTGTAAGGGAAGCACCTTGGCAGAGACCTCTTGGTTTCAAGGGAAGAAGTAGTACATGGGAAGTATCCAAACCTGGCTCACCAGAAAGAATTCTACCAAGAAACCATGGACGTAATTCGAAGCTTACAAGGGGAGATCCAATGCTTAAAAGAGAAAACTAGAAAAGATGAGCAAAGAAGACTAGTAGAAGCACTAAAGGATGAATTGGACGAGGTTAAGGAGGTGTGTAAACTACTGAGGCAAGATAATGTTATTCCCTTGCTAGGAGCATGGTTGAGAGAAAAGGTGCCACGCGCGGGGAAGAACACGAAAGGTAGATCCTGCATGCAAACCTCCCACCTCACAGCCTTGATTATGACAAAGAGATCACCTTGAATGTAGTAGTGGATGGATGGCTACTTAGCAACATCCTCATTGACATAGGTGCAGAGGTTAATGTTCTCACTCTGGATGCCTAACATCAAATGGGAAGACTTGCATTACAACCATCTTCAAATGTGTTGTATATGGCAAATAAGACAAAGGTAATGCCCATAGGTGTCTTAAAGGATGTGACCATTACCATTCAGGGGACTAAGTTCACTGGGATTTTAAAGTCTTGGTGCTTGTTGAGGAAGATAATTTCCTAGCGTTACTTGGGTGCCCGTGGTACTATAAGAATAATGCAGATCTCTAGTTTAACAAGGGGTACATAAGTTTTGAAAACAAGGAAGAGAGGGTGATTATACCACTTGCGATGGAAAGTACACACTATCTTGAACCCCTCGAGAGAGAGGTTCTGGATAGAATATATGCGCGCTCCATAATAGATTGAGAGACCATCCACCCTATAAAATGAATAATCCAGTTTGATGATGCTCAATCTATCGGTGATAATTGGGTGTATGGGACTTATGAAATGATTGGGTGACATCTAAAAATATCAGTGACTAGGGTAACCATGATGCGTACAGTTCGGTACCTGGGAGGAAATGCAATAACCAAGTATTTTGGGGATGTATACCCTGAGGTCTTTTTGAGAGAAATGGAAGCTCAATGGAGGGAGGACAAGCGAAGAGGTATGCTGGGTTATGTCTTGATAGGCACAATAGTGAGGTGGTGGGCTGCACATAGCAAAAACTTGTTGGAATGGCATGAAGTTAGAATTGCACTCATTGTCTGATTCTCAAAGAGCAATATACCCACCGCTATCAAGGATTACAATGGCAATGAACCCACCTCTTCCCAAATTCAGGCATGTGAGAGGGTTTGGGGAGAAGGCACGGAAGCTTTACCACCCTCCCTTTGGGTGCACAAGCTGTATTCAACACTACAAGGTTGCATGCACACTTGGTACATCCATTCTGAAACTCGCCACCAGACAGGAAATTGGCAGGAATTAGCGGCTGACTTGGTTCACACATTCGAGTACTGAAGTACCAAGTAACCGGTTGATGAGGCGTTGTAGAGGTTAAGCACCTCACTCACTGTGGGATTATAGCATGGTGGAAGATAGATTAGTAGATTTACTTGGTGGACCTAGCTTGGAAGTGCAGTTTGAAGAGGAGGAACCATAAGACATACAATTCAAGCACGTGTGTACCGAAAAGGAAAAAGGAAATATGGTATACATTATTAATGGAGATGAGATGGAGAGCTCAATGTCGACCATTTAGTTGGGACACATGAGGTAGTTGATAGTGCGGATGCATGTGCGTGCATATCATGAACCACTCAAACCAAGAAAGTTAACATCGGCTCGAGAGAAGGAGCCAAGGGAAGCTATCATTGGGGACTACCGGCGAAAAGGAAGTATCAAAGATCATCAATCTCTTACGTGAATTTGAGGATTTATTCCGTGTAGATACCATGAGTTGAAAGGTATCCACCATTCATTGGGGGAAATGAGGATAAAGTTGAAAGATGGTGCGCACCCGGTTAGGAAGAGGCCTTACAGGATGAATCCCAACATGCACGTAAGGGTTAAAGAAGAGCTAGACAAAATGATAGCATCTAGTATCATTGAGGTTGTGGAGGAATCATAATGGATAAGTCCAATGGTGATCAGCATAAAGAAGGATGGGTGGATTAGGATATGTGTGGATTACAGGGAGTTGAACGTTGTTTGTATCATAGATCCTTTTCCCACCCCCTTCACTAAAGAGATTTTGGAAGGAGTTGTTGGGTGCAAGGTCTATTCCTTTACGGATGGATTCTTGGGATATCACCAAGTAAGGATTTCCAAGGAAGACCAAGAAAAGAAAACTTTTGCCACCGAGTGGGGAAGCTTTGCATACATGGTCATGCCCTTTGGATTGAGGAATGCGCCCGCTGTATTTTTGTGCATAGTGGTACAAGCATTTAAGGACTTCATCCACAAGTTCCTTCAAGTATATTTGGATGATTGGACAGTGTATGGATTGGTCAGGGACCATTGTGATAACTTGAGATTGATGTTTGAAAGATGTTGGTAGTTGAGGATTTCCCTTAACATCAAGAAATGTGTCTTTGTAACTCCTTTTGGAACGTTGTTGGGGCATATCATATGTAAAGAGGGCTTATTGGTGGATCCTGCAAAAGTTGTAGTTATTGTGGGATTAGGGGAGCCCACTAACCAAAGTGCTGTGTGTGGATTTTTGGACACACTAGGTACTACAGAAAGTTCATTAAGGGATATGCCAAGATCACCGCGCCTTTGGAAATATTACTCAGACATAAGAATGCCTTTCAGTGGGGAGAGGCACAACAGAGGGCATTTGACACTCTAAAAGAAAGGCTTATCACCACACCTATTCTATGATTCCCATCATGGGATAAACCTTTCCATGTCCATGTGGATGCCTTTGGTACAACAATGGGAGCCATTCTTGCTCAACCAGGAGAGGGGATTGTTGATCATCCCTTGTGTTTTGCAAGTAGAAAGTTGACACTAGTAGAATAGAATTATACAACGAATGAGCGCGAGGCATTGTCAATTATCTACGCACTCCACAAATTTAGACATATCTGCTGATGACTCCCTTCATATTCTACACTAAACATATGGTCTTGAAGTATATAGTAAACAAAGTAGTGTTGCAAGGGCGCATATGTCGTTGGGTAATTTTATTTCAGGAATTTGAATTCAGAGTGGCGGTAAAACCTGGCAATGAAAATTGTGGGCTAGATCATTTATCAAGGATTGATTCGGGAGAGGATGTGTAAAGTATCAAGGAAACCATGCTAGACGCGCAACTATTCAGGTTGCGACGCGCACCCTCGGAGTTAGAAGACATTGCTATTTTTCTCAAGGAAGGTGTGGTGCTTGAAGGGATGAATGCATTGGAAAGAAAAAGGTTAGCCATACATGCCACACCCTTCATGTTGATCAATGGGGATTTTTATAAAATGGGCCGCAATGAGGTTTTGAGCAGTGTGTATTAGAACATGAGCGTGTGGCCATAATAGAAGAATCCCATGGTGGGATTGCTGGAGGACACTATGTGGGGAATGCAACCACGTGCAAGATCCTAGTCACCGAACTATGGTGGGAGATGATTCACTAGGATTGCATTGAGTTTTACAAGGTCTATGACCCTTTGCCAGCACCTTAGCAAACCTAGAAGAAGGGATGAGATGCCCTTGCACCCCATTGCCACCGTGAAACCTTTTGAGAAATGGGCAATAGATTTTGTCAGACCAATCTCACCAGCTTGCGTGAAGGACTAACTTGCGGTATATTATTACCTGTACTGATTATCGACAAGGTTTGCGGAGAGGCCGCGCACACTAAGGATTGCAATGGAACCTATGCAGCTACTAGATTTTGTGGGAGAACATTATCAGCAAGTATGGGTGCCCATTAAGTTTAAGAAAGTGATAGGGAACTTACTTCATAAATGAAACCATCGATTATATTGGCAAAATTCATGGTAGACCATCACAAGACTACCCCTTATCACCCTCGGGAAAATTGGATTGCAAAGGCATTCAACAAAATCCTTAGTCACACATTGACTAAGATATGTGATGTGGGTAGGTAGGATTGGGATGACAAGGTGTCAGTAGTTCTTTAGGCATATAGAACAATGTATAAAATATTGAACAAGGCCACACCATTTCAATTGGTGTTCGGCGTAAAAGTAGTTTTGTCATCAATTCATGCTACCATCTCCACGTATAACATGCGTAGGAGGGTTGGATGATGAGCATGTGCTTTGGAAGAAAGAATAGATGAATTGATAAAGTTGGATGAAAGGAAATCACTAGCAAGATGGAACCAAACAAGCGAGAAGGAAAAGCAAAAGGCATGGCATGACCACCATATTAAGAACAAACAGGTTTGAGGTTGGCGGATGGTACTTGTTGTATGATTCAAAATTTCTACGCCATCTTGGAAAGTTGAAGGTGCATTGGTTGGGTCCTTATGTAATTTCATACATCTTTGATTCAGTGCATGCCGATTCTGGCTACTGGATGGAAAAAAATTACCTGGACACTTCAATGGGAGTAGGCTAAAGCCCTATTATAAATAATGCTTCTTGGTGTTTGTAAATAAGGTAGTTTTACCAGTTAGTTTAGAATTTCCTTTTATGCTTTTCCTTTCTTGTATTTCCCTTTCGTGTTGTTGTTTTGTTTTGTGCCTTGGGCACCGGTAACCTTATTACTTTTTGACTTATGAATGCATAGAGGACCGCACATCATTTTAGTGTGGGGTGAGATGATGAAGAGAAACTTGGAGTTATTCTACTAGGAGGATTTGGGTTGGTGGCAAAATAAGGTTACATTGGAAATCCACGTACAAAGGAGAAAAAGTACAAAAACATGAGGTAGGTGAAAGCAAGAATCATGAGGATGGAAGAAGTGCCTTTGGTATTGGTAACACATGCGCAAGAGTCTTCTCAAAGACGGATTGTTTGCGTGCGCTTAAGGTTGGAAAATTTTTGTGCAAGGATTGGGAGCGTTTGGAAAAGTTTTTGCGCAAGGATTGGGCCTTTAAGGAGAAGAATCAAGTCGGGTTTTGTTTGAAAACACCACATTAATTATTGTCGTATGGTGGTATGTAGCTTAGCCTTAAGTGCATAAAAGTGGGAAAATCTATAAATATAATCTTGGGCATTTCATTATTTCACTTTGCAAACACAAGAAGAGCAATTTTATTTCAAGATCTATAGTTTTGAGAATTGACTCGTGCGAAGGAAAATCGCAAGAAATTAAGCGCAATCGGTCCCTTAGATCTACAAATTAGAGCGAAGTGATTCACGGGTGTGAGGAATGTTGTGAAGAAGCACCGTGATCAAAGGAGAAAAATTTGAGATTAGGGTTTGTGTTTTAGGGCATGGGGCACACGAGTAATATGTTTAAAAACTCACAAGTTAACCTAGGAATCAAAGCAAAGGGTGCAATGATGGCCATGAAACCAATTTATAAACCTGTAGAACAATCCAAGAAGGGAAAGGGTAAGGGAAAAGGAAAGATGTAACATCCCCATTTTAAGATACTTAGAACAAGGGAAATTTTTTTCTTTTTTTTTATATAATGTTCTTTGTTATGAATTATATAATTCAAACACATGTTCAAGTTTCAATCATTGTTCTCTACCCAAACAATGCAGTTTGGAACACACAATTTTCTTTAAAAAAACTAATGTTCTCTATTCACATATTTGCAATATGGAACACACATTCAGTGCCATTCAATCATATAATAGATTCTATATGCTGCTGTAAATGACTCAAAGAACTACCGATCTCCCATTTTCATGGCTCAGAGTTTCAACGATCTCTCATTTCATGACTCGGAAACTACCGATCCTTCATGTTCATTCATGCATAGTATAATATATATACAAGGTTCTCTTTACCGTTTCCGGTTATCGAAGTGATCCATTTAAGAAGCCTATCTGAATATCTGTTACTGATATTCATCTGACATCCTGCATCTTAAATTAGGTGATTAGGACAACGCAACCAGCACTTGCGATACTTTGGCCAAAGATTTTCACATGCTTTGCATGATCATATTCCTGGATGTGATACACACCAATGGAATACGTCCTTCACCTCACTTCACCTGTTATCTAGAATGGTCTTTCCTGGTTCCTACCAGTCCTTCCAAATTAAGGTCAAATTCTAACTCCAACTAGCAATATGAAACGAATATAGGAAGGAACTCATGGTAATTAAAGATACGCAGACATACGGTGTCGTCCCCAGGATGACTACGTGTGTCTAGTTATCTTCGATCCTCCGGAGTCACTCCGTATACGTGATCATACTCCTATCCCCAGCCAAGAACTTAATATTCAGCTTATGTAATCTTGATGATTTAATTCGGGAGGGCATTGTAATATGTCAGCTATAACATTGTGTCGTCATGAAGGCCCCGCCTTGAAAGACACCGTCTTTATAGGCCGGGCGTATGTCAACGTCTACGGAATCCTCTCATCGAGTACACATCCACTCAAGTGATTTGGTTATGATTTTAACATTTAAGATCAACTTTCAAAGCCATGCGATCCTTTATCCTCGTTCTTGTTACGGTTATGCGTAGCTAAGAGAGACTAAATCTTTTTCTAGCTTGCTATGCATCTTCTCCTTCGTACCGAAGGGTTGCATTTTCTCTACTTGGTTCTTTTCTTAATCATTGGATTAAGCAGCCCATTACCGACAGACGTAATAAGTTTAACCTATTAAACTTAACCAAGTTTTTCACAACTGTAACCAAATTCAGAATTCCAGCTTATTAGACGTCATTTAAACGAGGTCTAATTCTCAATAAATGTATTCATTTATTCTCCTTAACCTTACATAGTTAAGGTCTATTAGCCCTAGATATATTTATCCCATATCCTTTCTTTCTGAATTTAACATACGAGGCTATTAACGGAGTCCGAATGCGAAGTTCGGTTGCTCCTAAGTTATTTGATATTCCTTAGCTTCCAAGCTAATCCTGAATACCTATCAGTTATGAGATCATGTTCCTCCTAATCCTTTTTAATGTCAATTTAAAATTCATCTTAACCCAAATATGAACTAATTGCACATTCAACTTAAAAGTTGCATTTAGGTAAGAATAGAAATCAGTTCCCTTTACAAGGACAATTGAATAATTCTAAATCAAGAAATAACATTATATTTCCAATTTAATCAACAATATCAAATTGATATAGTTATTAAAATATCACACTTGTATTTGCATCCATCAATCCATTTCATAATCTATACAGTTGCCAGTCCAAAGCACTGGACTTTGTTTATGTAAAACAACATTACAACTCATAAGATAGAAGAATGTACTTTCTTCTTTTCACAATTCCTCGTAGAGGAATAATAACTATCAAATACAATTCATCCTTAGACAATCAAAAGAAGTATCAAAAAACAACCATGTCTTTGTTTTATTCAACTTCCATTTGCAAAATTACTTACACGGGTCAGTTCATTGAACTGAGTATATTAAGCACTTGTCATTAAAATGAGGTGCTTCTAATTAACTTTCTCAATAAAAGAACTCTGCTTTTATGAAACGACAGTATGAACATCAATCAAGAATTAAGTATAAAAAAGAATGAACAACATAACAACTGAACCATCTAAATACCATCCCAATCAGTCAAAGGATTTCTGTCCTATTTCCCACATAACCATTACAAGATGCAATTTCCTTCGACAGTTCCAGATTACAACATTTGTAAGAACTAGGAATACAAGTAAAAGCATACTGCTGTTATAACATAACTGCTATCCCTTCCCTTTCCTTACATTAGTAATAAATGCAAAGGATAAAATCTAACTGAAATGTAAACCAATTACTTTCCTTTCAGTTCATGCATCTCCTTTGATTTCAAGCAATCAAGTACAGATGAGAAAAGCAAACAACAATAAATATAGATGCTTAAACCCAAGCAATACAAAATTCGTTCCTAAACGATTACAGATTTCCAACTGTATGAGAGAAGAAATGATCATTATTCCAAGTTATCCATCCACACTCCTATTCCTTTCCTCATGACTGTACTAAAAATTGAATCCAAACGAGACATCAAATCAAGATAACAGTTCAGAGTGAAACTTACAAAATCCATTCAGAATTCACTTTCCAGCAGCAAAGAATAATTCCATTCATATTCAGCTTTAAATAAAGACAAGGAAGAATTTATTATCCATATCAATACTCCCTTTCAAGCAGGCACATACGAATACCAAAAACAAGTTGGTAAAACATCGTATCCATCATAGAACAAGCATTATAAAGAATGCATACTATGTACCTACTGTACTAAAAGATTTCATACTTCTTTCACTGTATTCTAACCGAACAAACAGTTATACAGTCACTTAATCAATTATCCACATGACTTTCTATATCCATGAATGCATACAGTTCATAATTAACAATTTGCACATTGTTGTTACCTACAGCAAGCCCAATCCGGATGTACAGTGAAGCTCTAGTGCTATTTCCAGTATTCAAACAGCAAGAGAGAAAAGAAATTCATCCCTGTAACTATTTTAATAAGAAAACATCCATTTTCTTCAAGCATAACAAGAATCACTCAGTCGAATTCATTCTTTTTTTTTTTTTGAATGACAGTGCAAAATTAGAGATCCCACGAAACATTTCAACCTTCCATTTGTACAGAAGAAAACAACACTCAGAAAAATAATCTAAATACCACTGTCACTTCTATCAAGCTGAACCTATAAAGTTCAATAAATCCCCACTTAACATTTCTTCAAAATTTAAAACAGCAGAGGAAGAAGAACTCGTTTCCTATTAATTTCAGAAAAGAAACGATGCCAAAACCAACTCGCACAACATGCACAAATTTTATTCAATATACCATATGAAAAGAATGCCCAGTTCGAGTTTCTTCTCGATCAACATTTAAATCCAAAACAACATTCTCCTATTTCACAATGATGTACAGAACTCAAAATACAATAATCATATATCAATACCTCTATCAAGGCAAACCCGCATAGGGTATTAAATACGTAAGCTTGGTACAGTCAAGACAGACTCAACAACAAGCTAATTCCCATGCATTTCTCCATTTATTTGCACAAAAATACAAAACCAAGTTCTTGTTCACAACTACAGTCCGAACTGGAAGATCAAACCGCATCAATAAGACACAACAAAATCAACTTTCCACCAAGGCAAGAGAAAATACAGTTCATTTATAATTTTAGTAAGAAGAACAATTATTTTCTTTAACTCCTACGAATACCCAAGCCGTATTCATCCATTTTCACAAAAGAAAAGCACAACAATAAGAATATTACTAACACTTCCATCCAACCGAGCTCATAATGCTCAATAAAACCCAATTACCATTTCCTTCAAAATCTAAAACAACAGAAGGAAGAGGAACTCGCTTTCCCTTTAAAAAGATTTCAAAAGAAAGAAACAATGCCAATCAACTCGCACAACAGGCACAATATCATGATACAAAGAACAAATTTCCAAATCACAAACAAGCCAACACAACATATCTCGCATTTCCAACTCAATAATATACATACATACATACATATATATATATATATATATATATATATATATATATATATATATATATATATATATATATATAGACGATTCAAATCACAACAACAAGAAAACGATTCTACCCAATCATTTCCAACATGACAACAAAATCGACTAAACCCAAATCATCTCAGTCATGACAGCAATCAAATAAACCCAAAACCCCCTTCATCAGAAGAGCAGGGTTGTTTTAATGAGACGTTTAAGCAAAGCAAGAGTTTTAAAGAGAAGGGCTTAACATGCCTGGTATTCTTCCTCGAATGCTCGAAGAAAACCGCGTCTACAGAAGGTATTTCCTTCCACGGTGACAGCGACAAGTTTCCCAACAATCACCTTCTGCTACAGGCTCAAAAATAGCCTTCAATTTCCCAAGAAACAGAGATAGCAACCAAACACAACTGGTTCGACTGAACCAAGAAAAACCAAATGCAGAGCAACTTCCCAAAAATCCGAACAAACACAAATGAACAACAAAAATTCCTCCATACTCTTTCCAAGGCGGGCTGGTCACGAAGACCAAGAAAATTGAATGCATTAAAGGCTCTGCCTTTTTCTATTTCCTCACGCCACCGCCGACTTGGGTTGGCGAACCACCAAATTCAAATTTTGCATGCAAACCAAGTTTAGTCCCATAACTAACTAGATACCTCCACCTTTTTCCTGTTCCCGCCAAACTTGGCACTGTCCACGCAAGGACTACATTAATTGCCATTAAATTTCCTTCCATCCTTATCCTTTCCATCCCCCATGGGTCTGTGCGTCCCCTTCCTTAGGTTAGGATTAGTTTAGGATTAACAATAGTGTTCAAACCTAGGTCACAAGGTTAATAGAACTTAGGTTTATTTTCACCATTAGAATTTAAAAATCCACTTAGGATAGTAGTTTAGGATGTAAGGTAGAACTTAGGAGTAGATTAGGATCTAATTCCCCCTAACACCTAATTAATCAACTTCCAAACAAGTCCTTCCGACTGTCATCAAAATTCAGTGTTGTGCAGGACGTTTCATCCCACATTAAACATGCCTGAGCCACCCGCATCTAGGCATTTATCACCTTACGAGGTCTCATGTTTCAACAGTGCATGGTTCGGGAATCGAACCTTTTCCGTTGGCATCTACGTGCCAGCTATTCATACCTGAAATCAGGTGTTGCACATTTATATCAACCTTCAGTCCGGTTTAAGAGTAAATCGACAAAGCGATTACAAGAAGGCCACAACATACCTTGGATCAATGGAATTGATTCAAGGTGTCTTTATCAATCAGTGAAAAGAGTTCAGCAAGCATACGACAAATTTTTCATCACATCAGCAAACATACAAGCAATATTAACTGCTGTCCCATGTAAACAAATTACAGTATGCAAGATTCCAGATTAGCAACACATTCTTTTAAGATCAAAAATATATCTTAACATGTTTGCCTTCATTTCAGCGATTAGCAACATTATGAAAATAATCACCATGATAACTTACAAAAATCGAGTGCGTTACAAAAAAGAAACAAGAGGAAATACCCTTGGATACAAATGAGGAATGGTACTCGGAGATGCAATACCTGGATGGGGTTTTGCTAGGGAAAGAGTGGGAGTCCCACATAAGACAGATGACCGTGATCAACTACAATCACCGGTCAAGTACAATCACGAAGGAAATGGTGCTTTGGAGCTAGTGCACCCCACAAATAAATGAACACCTGACGGGTTGTTGATCTACAACGACGTGGTCAAGGTGAAAATGGAGAAGGTAGGGCTTCTCCAACTTTTTGAGTTACCATATTTTGGGAAGCCCAAGCGCTTGTACCAATGGTTGATGACGCATGTACACGAAGATTTCTTCTACTTCATAGGGTACAAAATGCACATAACTCCCCAACTAATTTCACACTTCACAGCCTAAATTGTGTAGGAGACGCGCTTGAAGATGACCTCTGGGCGAGGAGAAAATCAAATAAACCATAGCATCCTAGGGATTGAAGAAGGGATCAAGGTACTACAACATCTCGGATATCAGCAATCCGATGATGAAGATGGCCGCACACCTAGTCTCTAAGCTAAATGGACAAGAAAGGTGGACCCAAGTGAGAAAGCCTTGGCTAAACATCTACAGGAAAGTCACAGAGGAACCATATACAACCTCTCCCAATATATTACAGATGGAATCATAAGAAATGTGAAGAAGGGAGGAAAGATCTTATTTGGAAACATACTGTTGACAATTGTGTTCTCAGAAATTAGGGTGCCGGATGCATCCGACAAGTTTGTGTGGGAGTACCCTACTGAAGATCCCTCACCCATGGAGAGGTTTTATAAATACATATGTGAATCGATGACAGGGGTACACAAAGCGTGCTTAGACAAATGGTATAAGCACCTTAGGAATGCATTCGGGGCTGAATGGAGGATCCCTGAACAACTCCCCGCGGCAACCGAAGGAGAAGTAGAGTTCGTAGTCTACCAAAACTTCTGTATTGACAGGTTCAATTTGGTTAGTGGAAGTGGAGTCCATGGTGCAAACTCCCAATATCGTTTACTGCCCAATTTTTCCAAGTGGGAGTAAACAGATACAAGGAGTCAAAGAAATTAGACCTTGACTTGTCCACCCTTGATAGAGAGCACAGGGAAATGAGGAAGAAGTTGGTCTACCTAGAGAAGTGTGTGTATGTTGAGAGGTACGTGTCTTAATATGTGCATATTATAAGGCCTTTGACCTTACCTATTGCTTGGAGCAATGTCTTTGTAAGGATTTACCTACGCATAAGGCCAAAATTCGAAAAAGGGTGCGTACGTGGAGAATGAGGTATCCATCCTAGATGACCCTACTAGAAGAAAGAATCATGTGTTAAAGCGTAAGGAGAGGGAAGAGAAAGAGGAAAAGAGGGCGGTGGAGAAGCGGGATGTAGCTATCGCGGGGAAAAGTACCTATGTTTGGAAGAAGAAGAGAACGATGGTCAAGTCAAGACCCCGTAACTGCGAAGCTTCCATCCCCGAGGAACCCTCGAGATGAAGGGAATACCACATCCCCAACTCCAGATTTTTCGAGAAAGGAAGAAGAAGAGGGGATGGAAGAACTAGAGTCCAAGGATACAGATGACACAAACATCTATATAGGAAAAAATGATGATGATGAAGAGAAAGAGCTGGAGGTAGATCAGGAGCTGATTGATGTCCACGATTTAGAGGAAGAGGAAGTAGAAGATGCAAATGATGTCTTCTTATTTGCAAGGAGGAAGGGTGCCCAAGGGGAGGAAGGTGCACGGAGTGAAGAAAGGAGCAAGGGGGAAAGTATTAAGGAGCTAGATATGCCCAAGCTCACTCAGGAGGAGGTGGATGAGAAAGTGATAAGGGAGGCAGAGAGGATGATTAATGCCTTGGTCGATGAGGAATTGGAGCACGCGTGGAGCTCATGCTCGGTGAATTCAAGAAAGAGCAAAGGGAGAAGAGTGTAAGTAGCACAAAAGGCCCAACTCTTTCAGTAACTATTACCAAGGGCATGCGCATGGGAAATAAACGCGTGGGAGGGGGAAGAATAATTATGGAATATGTTGATGACCCCAACAAAGTTTTGTGCATGCATTTCCAGAGTACCGTTCCCACCAAGGATTTAACATCCATGAAGTCCTTTGATCCTGAGGGTGGATACCCACGCAAAATAAAAATGCTATCATGGGCATTCAACTCCCACCTTGATGAGCCTAAGTTTGAGGTTAACTGAGGAGCGATACTAGCACTGTCTGAAGGAAAGGGGGACAACCCCATTATAAAAACGCAACAAGTATCATATGAACAAGTGTGTAATGTGATCAACAAATTTTCTATGGAAATTGAGGCTAGGATCTTCTATAGAAATGACATGGTTAAAGTCTTGGAGGACCTGATGGATAAGAGGAAGGAAGAAATAGTTAAGCTAACAAAGTAACTCATCCTTGAAAAGCTGATCATCGCTCAAATACAACGAGAATTACAAGAGGAGAAAGCTAAAGTGCGTGAAGTTTCCAAGAAGGTGGAGCTCATCTCCTAGGCTATTGTCATGAAGCACCCAAACCTTAACCCTCTCATACAAAAGTATGGATCCTCCCCTGGAGTGTCTTGAGGACTTGACTCGGATCCTCACCATGGAAAGGTAGCCTTTGGCCTTGGAGTCGGCAGAGGATGTAGCTACATATCTGAATAGTTGAATACAACAAAGTGCTTACCAATGTAAAAATAGCTACACAAACCACTTTGGGGTCACATATGACCATTGTGTGGATCAGGACAAGGTGACAAGCATGCTTTTTCCCAGTGATGAGGCTGAGCTAAAGGACTTCAGGGAAAAGAATAAAGGCAATAGAGCAGAGCGAGAAAATATTCTAGCTGAAGTAGAAAGAAAATTTGAAGCTATTGAGATCCTTTGGGTCTCAATCAAAACCCGGCTTAAAGAGCTCTACAAGGTCATTATGAGGAAGATGGATGCCTTGGAAGATCAAGCAAAGGAACTGGAGATGATAGTAGAGACCATAAACACAAAAGGGGAAGGGTTAACCTTCGACGAGGTGAGCACATTGGTTGGCGACCTTTGCACAAGAGCATAGGATGAAGTCAGCGCATGGAATATGTTGGAGGTGACTGCGGTAGAATTTCCCCCTTCTTCTTCTTTAGGTAGTTCTCCTTCTATTCTTTCTCTCCCCCATTCTTTATTCTTTCCCTCCATTATTTTCCAAGGAAAGGCCTTGCCTTTTTGTACTACATTCTTTGAAAAGGTTCCGAGGGTGGAGAACAAGTGAAGTGTGGGGTAATGTTGGGACCCTATTGTAGCTTCCAAATCTTAAAGGCGTGTAGGTGCGCATGGCCGGAGGAAGCGCGCAAGTTAAGGTGTGCAAGGCAGGATTCAAAAAGGGTTCTTGGAGAACCAAGGACGCACGCCCACAAAGAAAAATTCGAGACTTATCCATTTTCGTCCTTTTGGACATAACACATGAAGAACGTGTTCCATCTGGATAAGGTTCCAACCTAGAAATAGGGTGTCCTGGAAGGAATATACCTTGCGATAAGAAGATCTAAAAAGATAATCATGACATGGAGAGGTATGCGCCTGGGGTGACCCACACCTTGACACTTGGGGCTAGATCTGAGGTTGCACAGGATTTTTTTATAGATCAAATGCCTATATATATGCATGCCCTTAGCAAAGAAAAAGAGAAACCCGAGGAAGGAAGTAGAGCTCTGTAGAATTACTGCAAGAACTATGGGATAAAAGGGGTAGATGATTATAGGAAGGATGTAATAAGGGAATGGGGAATGTAAATTTTGTTTTGAAAGTCTTCATGTATGGATCCAGATATGGTGCATGACTACGGTCTCCCCTTCTGTGATATTCTATAGTAATGTTATGAATGAAGATGATAAGGTTACCATGACAATTGTATTAAGATCTTCTCTCTGTATTATCTACATATTTCTATTATGCTTTTGTTCTTGTATAATCATGAACCTTATTTGAATGTTAAGTCTATTTGTGGATTTACAACTTCCTAGTTTTGTTAATTTTGTTAAGTGCTTTTACTTTTGATATGACTGAAAGGGTATAGAATCCGTTCTGAGCTCTATAGCTTTTTCATGTCCTTTAAATCACTAATTCAAGATCATGAATGATGCCTTCCACTAAACTCACATAAAAGAGAGACTCGGCTCCCTCTCGTGCACCTCGGGTGAGCACCCAGCGCCCACTGGGTGATAGGCCGGCGTGCATGAGGTTCCCTTGTTCTTGGTGGGTGAAAAAATGACTACATGAGGATAATGAATTAGTTTAATTAAATTAATTAAATTAATACTAATGAGGTGAAGGGGGCCATGGCTAGGTGAACTTGATTGAAGGGTGCTTATTTTTCGAGGGACCAAGGGGAGTGTGATCTAATTGTAGTGTCTCTGAATAGAACCCTAAAGAGGGACCTAGTACCTTTGTGTGCTTTCAGTGAGCACTCACCCCGTCTTGAGTGATGTGCCAGCGTAACTAGGTGTTATCTATGAATTCTAGGCTGCATCATTGGTTCTATTCTTTGGACCTCTTTTCAGATTGTTTCCAAGATGGTTCACGATGAAGACATACTAGTTAAATTTGGCAAGTATTGAAGAATGGATTTATGATCCGGAGGAAGAATAGGCACGAAGGTTTAACTCCGGATCCGTTTAGCACACGCACTTGGGTAGAATAGAATTTGTATGACGGTTTGTCACGAGAGCTTCTTTGCTATCTTTTCAAGAGAGTTGTATGAGTGGTTATTTGTATATGTTTCTAAATAGAATTGGAGATATCACACACTTTTTGGACACAGGAGGAATTTCAAGCACGTATGATCTTGACTTGATCCGGACTCGCCGCAGTGAGTTACGTGGTTTTGTGGTGTTCTAAACAACTATATTCGGAGTATTCAATATCAACTTATTCATGCTTGGAGGTAGCTAAATTCTAGTTTCTACGATATCCCAGGGTGATGTATTTGCAAGGTATTCCACTGGTAATCAAGATATTGATGGTAACGTTGAACTTGGAAGATAAATTTATGGCTAGCTAAAAACCTCCACCTACGAGGCGAGAATAGGACCCGGTGAAATATGGTAGACCTGATGGCAGCAAGGTAGAGGGAAGATTAGAGGTTGAAGTATGATGAGGCACGCGAGAGGGAAATAGAGAAACAACGTGATGTTGTAGAACGTATGGCATTGTGGAGAGAGATGGCTCATGAAGGATTTAAAGCTCATGAAGAGGACGAAGAGCTAGAGCATCAAGAACTCCTCCATCGAGGAAAGCATGATAGAAAAACCTCTTTAGCCTCACATGGAAGCGTGCCAACAGGTATGACCTAGGCCGTGGGTGCGCATCGAGCCAACCTCACCGACCTAGTCCTTGCGCTTGGTTTTCCAAAGATCTAGTACAATAGGTAAATAAAGTTTTCATTTTGGAAGTGAGAGAGTGGGAGAAAATCATAAAGCAAGTACATCAATGGAAGGGTAGAAAATTCATTATTCTTTAGGGGTACATTTTCGGGCTCATCATCTACACAGAATATGAGCACGCCGAATGTCGATTCACCTCTGAAGGCGGGACTACTTCACGGACTAAAGGAGTTCGAAGACAATACTACTGTCATAGCACAAGGGAGTGCATCTACATGCCCTATTCCAACTTTAGGTGGAGGATCAGGAGGTATGGTTAGTTTTAGTTCCAAAGTGGATCTAGTGGTTTTGGAGGTAGAGGAAACCCAGGAGGTTCTAGATCGGGTGGACAAGGCCCATAACCTCAAAATATTTATATGGAGATGTCTCTTCATCTTCTAGAGTACAGAGGTATTAAGGATGCTACTAAACATGTTCATATGTGTGAAATATTATGGCTTGTGAAAGGTATTATGGATTCTGAGTGCAAGGCAAGTCAATTTGCTACTACATTACAGGCGCGCACCCATAGTTGGTATAGGAAGTTTGATCCCAATCAAACTTGTATTGATTATTTAGCATTGAAAGATGCTTTCCTAAAAGAATTTCATATGCCGAGTTTTAGCGAAAGAGTATAAGCGTATTTAAATATATTAAGCAAGGTAATACTTTGAGAGTGTATGTTAGTATGATGCCCATTTTAAGACACTTTTATACAAGCTCTCTTGTGATATACATGTAAGTCAGCATGCGCAATGGTTTGTTGGGGGATTGATTACTCCATTTCAAAGAGCACTATCACATAAGACTTATACTTGATTTGTGTAAAGTATTGGAAGTAGCTTTACGCGTTGAGGTAGTTGGGAGTATTGACATCGGAGTTAGTCCATTGTTAGAAGCTCGAGATAGTAGCTATGGCGAATTAGTTAGAGAAATTATTAGTGAATTCAGCTCATGAGACATGCTCAGGAATCTGGTGTATAGATTGTGAAGTGGAAGGCCACACCAAGGATAGTTGTCCTCACACATCTATACGTTCATTACTGTTGGATTGTGAGTTTTCCCATTTGAATCACGATGCTAGTCATTTTCCTTTCTTTGCAATGCGCAATCGGGAAGAATGTGTCTTCTTATTGTAAAATTTATAAGTCCATGACCCATGATACGATAATTATAGATTGATGGGCCGATCCATGATGCCATTGATATTGGGTCGACGGACAAGTGTGGCTGATAATTCTAAAGTAAAGAACGAGCACCGTGGATTGTGATTATAATCAAATGCACTATGATAGGAATGATGGCGAGTTGAAGGAGGTCATGGACAAGGGCGGGGATATCAAGGCAAATATGGAGGATGAGGCCGAGGTGGAGGAAGAGATGAGTTCCCTCATGGAACATGTTATACATGCGAGATCACACCCTTATAGGTGTGAATGCCCACATAATATCTCTTGTTCATTTTGTGGAAAGGGACATAGTTATGAAGAGTGCTCGAGATTTGTATGAGCATCTCGGTAAAGTAGCACAAGAAAGAGAACAAAGGTGTAGGGATGGTTAGGATCCAAAGTGCATGGTAGAGAACTAGTGGATTCCCAAGTTAACACCAGAACCCGAGGTAATGTGAGTGAATATTACCACATGAGTTGAAGCGGCACTTGCGAAAGAGGTATTGCACTAGAAGACAAAGAATCACTAGGGAGGAGGTTTTGAATGCTAGGTATCTAGATCCAATGCATTAGAAGGAAGTTTATCAAGATACCATGTAGGTTATTAGGAATCTTCAAGGTGAGATACAATGTTTAAAAGAGAAGTCTCAAAAATGGAGCATAAGGATACGAAAAGTCCCAGTCGATATTGATGACATTAGAGAGGTATGTAGAATCTTTGCGCCAAGAGAATATTATTCCTTTATTGGGAAATTGGTGAAGGGGAATACTCGTGCATGGGGACTGTGATACTAGTAGACAAATACTCCATGCAAATATACCTCTTGATAGCATTGACTATGAAAAGGAAATCACTTTGAATGCTGTTATGGATGGTTAGTTGTTGAGAAACATTTTGATTGATACAGGTGCAAAAGTGAATGTACTTATGTTGGATTCATGGGTAAAAATGGGGATACCTCAATTACAGCCATCATCTAATGTATTGTTTATGGAAAATAGGACTAAGGCTACTCCCATAAGAGTTTTGAAAGATGCATCTATAACTATACAAGGGGCCAAGTTCACAATAGATTTTGAAGTATTGGCACTTGTAGAAGCAAACAGCTTCCCAACTTTGCTTAGATACCCTTGGCGTTATGCAAACAATGCTTTGACTTGAGATTTAAAAAGAGGTATATCAAATTTGAGAACAAGGAAGAAAGGGTTATAATACCATTGACAATTGGGAAGTCCATACCATATGTGGAACCTTTGAGTGAAGAGGACTTGAACATAATTTATATAAGCGCGATTCATGACCCGGATGTCAATGAGCCAAAGGAGGGAATCCTTCATTGGGAAGATTCTCGGTCTATTAGTGATACTACAAGTATTTCTTGTGATAATTGGGCTCATGGTACTTATGAATTAGTGGGGTGAAAATTTAAGCGCATGATTGGTTATAAGATGAGTTTTGCTCGCCGGATATATAGGTTAATCGGTCCCTCGGTATCTTTGGGGTGGAAGATCGACCGAATTTTTAAAAGCCATGGAGATAAAAATGTGCCAGACCAAGTTCAAAGAAGAGATATGTTAGCATATACCTTACATGAAACGACATTGCACTAGTGGGTGGTTCACAAGGATAATCTTCTGGAATGGGAAGAGATTGGGACTGCCTTATCTACTAGGTTTTCACAAACCAATGCACCTACAAAGATTTGTCCTTATCATGGTGATCAACCTATTCAGCATCACATTCAACAAAGGTGTGAGAGACTTTGGATAGTAGGAAAAGAATCATTACCACCTTCACTTTGGGTACATCAGTTATATTCTACTCTACAAGGTTGAGCGTGTGCTTGGTATGTGTATGCGGAATTACATAGGGAAATTGAAAATTGGTAGAATTTGACTACAGGGATGATCCAAACTTTTGAATTCTTCTCATCTAAACCACAAGTGGATAAGGCATTGAGCTTTATCAAGTGCTTAACCATGGGAGATGGTGGGAAAGCGAAAGATATTATTCAAGAATTATTTTGTGAGACAGAGACAAGAGTGCATTTTGAAGAAGTAGATGAATCCATACTACTTGAACGCACTTCCATTGAGAAAGAAAAGGGGAATTTGGTTTACATAATTGATGATGAGGAAGTTGAGAACTTGGATTTTGATCATTCACTTAGAGCACGCGAGGTGTTACACAGTGCGAGATGTAGATACACACGCATATCGCGAGCCCATGAAGACAACAAAGGTGAATATTGGAATGAAAGATGAACCTAAGGAAGCGATAATTGGAGATTACTGGTCCAAACCCGAAGTGGTGAAGATCATAGAGTTACTTAGGGACTATGAGGAATTATTTCCAAGAGGGTACCATGAACTTAAATGCATGCATAAATCACTTGGGGAAATGAGGATAAAGCTTAAGGAAGGTCGCGCGGCTGTTAGAAAGAGACCTTATCAAATGAATCCCAATTTGCATGAGAAGGTAAAGGAGGAAATTGACAAGATGTTGAAATCTAGAATCATTTGGCCCTTGGATGAGTTAGAATGGGTGAGTCCTATGGTGATAAGTATCAAAAAGATGGTAGGATTCACATTTGTGTTGATTATAGAGAGTTGGATGCAACATGTGTTACAAATCATTTCCCTACACCATTCACGGAAGAAATATTTGGAGTGGTGGGCACGAGATATATTTGTTTACAGATGGGTTCTCGGGTATCACCGAGTTAGGATTGCTCGAAAGATCAAGAAAAGACCACATTCACTCTTTTGAATGGGGAAGTTTTTCCTATCTTGTGATTCCCTTTGGATTGATTAATGCACTGCTTTGTATTCTCAAGGATAGTTGTGTAAGCATTCAAGGATTTTATTCATAACTTCTTGTAGGTTTATCTTGATTATTGGACCGTCTATGGGCTTATTAAAGATCATTGTGACAATCTACGCTTAATGTTTGAAAGATGTAGACAATTGAGTATCTTGTTGAACATCAATAAGTGCATCTTTACTACACCCTTTGGAATACCATTAGGGCACATAATCTGCAAGGAAGGGTTCTGGTTGATCCAGTTAAAGTTGTAGTCCTGTAACATCCTCATTTTAAACTTTAGAACAAGTGAATTTTTTTTTTTTGATAATTGCATCTTTGGTTCTAAATACATAATTTAGAACTCACAATTTAATAACCATTCATATAATGCATGACCATATGCAGTTGTAATGACTCGGAGTACCTCCGATCTATTCATTCCATGACTCGGTAATCTACCGATCTATTCATGAGAAATAAGAGTCGGTGTTTTTATTTAACACATTACTCTTGCGGTTCTCTTCCCTAATCTGGGATTCAGAATGCTCTGTCCAAGGAATCTAACTGAATAATTATTACTATTATTCATCGGCATCTCATCCCTTAGACTAGGTGAATTAGGAAAATGCAATCAGCAGCTTGCGATACTTTGGCCAAAGATTTGAAACATCTTGTTTTATGCCTCGTATTCTGACGACATACTCGTCCAATCTGAATACGTCCTTCACCCCATTCATATGTTATATAGAATGTCTTACACTGACTACTGTCAGTCCTTCCTTTCACAACTGAATCACTCGGAGGCAGATTAACAAGGTGATAATGTTATATGGATGCCCACGAGGATTAGGGATATGGTGACATACTGGTTCAACCCTGAAGTTCAACCAGTGTGTCATGATACCCCGAATCTCCTAGGCAGCCTTATAACATGACCACGTTCTTAATCGGACCCTGAGTAACTCGTGCAAAATCAAGTGTAAATCTTAGCGATCAATGCAAAGGGTGTCGCCATAAGTCATCTGCATTGTTGTAACTTCGAGAAGATCCTAATCTTCTCGGAGGTACAACCCTGCAGTTGACTTGTGTCGTCAACCTTTAAATCCACCTCGAAAAGATCTACCCAATAACAAGCGTTACGCACTTGAGCTTAAATTACTTTAAAGACTTTTCCCTAAGGTTAGCCTTTCTCGATCCTGGATTCTTCGTTTTAAGACGACCCTCCTCTATAAAACCCATTACTTGGTAGAGGTATAAAGGTCAAGCTCTCATCAAGGAGTCATTAGAATACACCTGATTCTAAAGCAACAGAATCGGACAATATCTCATAACCTTTGCTTGAGATTGCCTTCTGAACTCCATTTGATTGCATATCAGTTCTCTTAACTGAATTTATATCATACTTTTTAGTATAAAGATATAAATGATTAAGAATCCAATTTAATATTGTCCTGTCATACTTAGGACTAGGGATTAGTAATTTAATCCAGTTTGTTTAGCATTCTCTTTAGGCTCATTTTTAACCTAACTTCTAGAAAGACAAATATTTAAATCCAATATTGCTTTCGCTAGAACAGATTAGAACTTCTAAACACTCATAAGAATTCAATCTCATTTTCTTGCAAGCTTTCATTGTCAATCACAAAAGCATCCATATTATACAATGATAACAATGCCTCTTCGTTACATAAACCGAAGAAGGTCAACTATCAGAAATAGAATACAACACATAAGTATCAAACACTTATTTCCATTCCTTTCAAAACTATACAATTACATTTTATGCAACAGCATACTTGATACAATGCTCAACGGAAAAGAAACATCTTTTCACATATAATACATCTATAAAATCAAGCTGTAATTCATTATAAATCAAATAAACAATCTGATCAGCCTGTCAGATCTGCATTGCTTTTACCTCTTACGGCAACCATCTGCAAAAATAGTCAACATGAGTTAGTTCAATGAACTGAGCATGATAAGCACTAACTTTTAAAACAATTGCAATCCATCAATTGTTTTCATTAAACACCCTGTTTAAATGAGATCAAATATCCAAATAAGTAAACATATTCAGACTATGTCCTTGTAATACAAAATGATTACAAATATGTAACTCTATCATTGTTACAAAATAGTCTTAATCACTTTCTAATATTTCATCAAATATTAAAAATCAAGGAACGAATGTATACAAACAATCATTGAATCCAAATCACAACATTGGTCAGATTGTTTCATTCTTCCAAAAGGGAAATAACATAACAATTCGGGATTCTACCAAAATGCTACAAAACAATTTCCCACTGTTAGACAAATATCAACAAATATTAAATAAAGGAAGAGAAAGAACCAATCCATTCATACTTCCTTTCACATAAGTTCATCACTGTACCGTCTTCACATATGAAAACATTCAACCAATATATAAATGAACAAGTTAGAAAAGCCTGCAAGCAAGATCGCTGTTCTAAATCAAGAAATAGAAACACAAAAAACTCTGTCTGACAAAATTAACACATCAATAATCCATATATCAACCTGAAGTCCAATACTAGTTTCTTCTAAACACAGTAAGGCTTTCGAACCAAGTTCGAAATCAAGAAACTTCAAGCGTATTCTTAAAACAACAACTCTATAGCATTAAGCAATTTGAGGTTTCCTAGAGACTATGCTATGTTGACCACACAGTATTTCCAAATCATGCTCAGTCAAATCGGACTGATTAAATGGAAAAGAACATAGCATACTTATTCTTGCTCAGTCAAAATCGGACTGAAGTAAAAGAAAGGAATACAACCAATCGATCCTTACCTTGGCGCATGCAAGTCTTTAGTGTGGTATTCGCATCTCACCCTAACAGGGCCAGAACTCGAAAACAGTCATCCATACTCAAGGATCTCAAACAGTGACAAAGACAGTGTCCAATGTCAAGTTCAGAAAGAGACAGAAGTACCAGCTACCTTTCCAGAATTCCAAATGATTCAAACGGAGGTAACAATTCAAGCAAATGCATATGAATTCATACTGATATTCATCAACGAAGCATAATAAGAATCAGACAAACAAATTAATCTCTGATTTCAAACCAAGAACCCGACTGAACTCTGCCAACCTTTTTACACAAATTTGTACAGGTTGAAGACGTACATGATCACCTAAGAATCTGTGCCACAAAATCCCTGAAACACGAAGGAATTCTAATCGAAATAACAAGATCGAAAAACATGTTATTCCATTAAGTCGCTGGCACATAAAATACCAACAACTTAACTATATTCGGCTCAAATGTAAAATGAATCATTCAATCGACTCCTCAGAGTCGTCCAAATCACAACAGTATAAATCTATATATTCACACTGTATACTGTTAATGGTTTTATACTCATAACCACTGAACCCTACAGCAGCGTACTATGAAATTGGTGATGAATCCTTCTATGCCAGCTATGGCAATCATTCAGAATAAAAACAAGTGTAAGCAAATCGAATACCCCTTTCAAAGCAAAGAAATCAACTGAGCCGCTTCGAAACTTTCGAACAGTTTACACAAGGAAATGCAAATGCATACCCAGGAAGTCTATACTCATTATTTATTACAAATAACCGCGGCCTCAAGACCTGTTTTCTCTACAAGGCTTCCACGAAAATCAAATAATAAAACTCTAAGATGAATCTACATTCTCAGCAGTAGATAGCAATATACGATTCAATCATGGACTCCACTGAGTCGTTAAAATAAAGTATAGATGTATCAATATTATACACAGCCAACAAATAATCCCGTTTCCACAATAACAAGGAAAACAACTTCCGCTAGGTCGTATAGACTACGGTAACACAACAGTTGCCTGTTCCCAAGCCAAAAATTTGAAAACAAATGAAACCCAAAAGTATCATTAGTCGCACAACAAAAACCACGACAAAGTTTCCAAAGAAGCAATAATACTGATCAATCTTACAGTATCCATCAAAATCATTCCATACAGTTTCCACAACAAGAAACAGCGACCACAAATCAACAACATACAGTGGTCTATTCTCAACACAAGTATATTCTTTGGGCTCACGCCAAACAGGCTGAGCATTCATACTCTTTATATATATAAATATCTCACATATTTAAACCAGAAAGAATACACAAAGGAATAGAGCCACAATTCGAATTTAACAAACACCCATCAAGAGGAAATTGAAAAATCGAACCAGAAGAGATACAGTACCAAAATCAAACAAGATCTCCATAGAAAATCATCTATTTTCTCAAAACATTTGAACAGAGTTGTTCTAATGAAATCACTTGAAAGACAGCAAGATATTTAAAGGTTAGGGCCTAACATGCCTGTATTTTTGATCAAATTTCCGAAGCAGACCACTGGAAGAGCTCAAACTTCCTTTTCTTTTTCCAAGATAAAGCGACCAACAAAATTTCGCTGTCTCCATCACATATATATCCTCCATGACAGAGAAAAGAGCTAGAGCAGTTCATACTTGCCATGCAACTCAAAGAGAACTGGTGCGAAGAACCAGTAAATGAGCAGAGAGAGAGAGAGAAGACCGAAAATCGCGACAAACCAAACAAACCTTCAACTTCCCGTTTGCATGCCTTCTCGCGAGTTCCGAGCTCGACTCCCTAGAACATTGAATGCCATTAAACCAACTTTCCCGCTTAAACTCAACTTCCACCGACCGCCAGAATTGGCGACAGTCCAACTAAAACTCATGTTCATTTCCAAACTTAGCGACCTGCCACGTCGAAAAAAGTTAGCTCTGCTAAACCTTCTCCGCCATGACACATCCCTCATCCTTATCCCTTACATTAAATGCCATAGAAAACGCCGCCCATGGTTCGCACCCTCCCATAGGCCCCTTCATAATCTCCTCATTAGTTAGGTTAGTATCTTAGGTTAGAATTTAGGGTAATACCCATACTAACCAATTTACACATAGTTACTAACTTAGGATATTAACACATAGCCTAGGTCTAGGTTAGATTAACAATAATCTAACCCCTAGGTTAGGTTTTAGTTTTAGGTTACTAACCATTAATAATTCCAGTTAGGTCTTCGTCCTGTAAACTCAGAAAGACCTGTATCATACCTTCTCGAACAGAGTTAGCTCCAGTTCTGCTGCAGAATTGTATGTAACGAATTATTACCTGGTCCACAATCGAGACCTTCCAGATATACTTCCATATCGGGAACCAATTTTATTTCACAAGATCAGCCGAGTCATACTCCGACCGACTAATCAATGCTTCCATGCCTTACCTGCAACTGTTCAAGTCGTGATTCAATTCATTACGAACAAATTTAAAGCATTACTTGGATCAATTCCACTGATCCAAGTATAGATATTATAGATGAATATCTCTATAATTCATTCCGTGATCAGATTAATATCCAGGCACAAAATGAAATAAATAAAAGAGTCTAATCATATTCTGACTCAGTCAAGATCTGCAATCTGCAAAGAAATTACAATACATATCAAGCATGATTTCTAAATCGAGGAACACATCCTTATACAAGAAATCACATATCAACACTTGTATGTCCAGGGAGGAAGTAACAACAGTTCGGGGTGTTACATAGTCATTTTAGGCTTGAAAGCACCTACTACCAAAGTGAGGCGTGCGGATTTTTGGGTCACATAGGTACTATATAAATTTTATAAAGGGGTATGCCAAAGTTCTTGCACCTTTGGAAGAGTTACTCAAAGGGAAAGGTACATTCTATTGGGGAATCGTAGCGCGCGTGCGTTCGAGTTCTTGAAGGAGAAATGTACTACCATGCCTATCTTGTTTTTTCCTTCATGGAATAAAAATTTTCATGTACATGTGGATGCCTCTGCATGGCCATTAACTTTGTATTAGCTCAACCTAGAGAAGGTATAGTAGATCATCCCATTTGTTTTTCTAGTAGAAAGTGACCATTGTTGAACAAAATTATACCACTACTGAGCACAAAGCTTTGTCCATGATATATGCCTTGCAAAAATTCCACCAAAGATGTCATTAGCCAAACCCTTTTTGTTTTATATAGATCACATGGCTTTAAAGTATTTGGTGAACAATCCCGTCTTACAAAGGCGCATATGTAGATGGATACTCTTATTTCAAGAGTTTGACTTTACTGATTGTGGTAAAACCGAGGAAAAGTAATTCTAGATGGATCACTTGTGCAGGAATTCAATCAAGCGAAGAAGCACAAATAATAGAAGAGACCATGCATGATGCACAACAGTATAGGTTACAACGCGTGGCATCGGAATTAGAGGACATTACTTGTCTTTCTAAGGACTGATATAGCACTTGAAGGCATGAAGGCTTTAGAGAAGAAGCAACTTTCTATACGCGTGACACCATTCATGTTAATCGGTGGTGAATTATACAAGTTAGGTAGAGATGAAGTTTTACGCCATTGTGTATTAGAGCATGAACGCAAGGAAATAATGGAGGAAGCACATGGTGGTATTGTAGGTGTCCACTATGCAGGTGATGCTACAACGTGAAAGATCTTACTTACCGTTTATTGTGGGAAACATTGTATAAGGATTGTAAATAATATTGCAAAAAGCATGTGACCATTGTCGGCGTCTAGGTTGACCAGGGACGAGAGGATGAGATGCCTTTACGACTAATTACAAGTGTAGAACCCTTTGAGAAATGGGCTATTGACTTTGTAGGGCCTATTTTTCCAGCCGCGCGTAGGACTGGATCACGCTATATCATTACTTGTAGAAATTATCTTACAAGATGGGAAGAAGCAACACCTACGGAGGACTATACAATGACTACAACACTAGGGTTTTTATGGGAGAATGTTCTTACAAGATATGGATGTCTTTTAATTTTAACAAGTGATAGGGGCACACATTTTTAAATGAGACAATTTGAATTCATTAGATGAGTTTATGGTTGCCCACCATAAGACTACACCCTATCACCCTCAGGCAAATGGAACTATTGAGGCTTTCAACAAGATTATGAGCCACACATTGACCAAGATTTGTGATGTTGGAAGAAAATATTGGGATGATAAAGTGTCTGCTATTCTTTGGGCTTACAGAATGAAATATAAAAGATTGAACAAATCCACACCCTTTCAGTTGGTGTTTGGCATGGAAGCTGTTCTTCCTATAGAATTTATGTTACCTTCTTTGTGCATTGCATGTCTTTGGAGGTCTAGGCGATGAGCAAGCCTTAGAATAATGGATTGATAAAATGGTTTCACCGGATGAGCTTCTAGCCATAGCACGGTGGAGTCAAAAGTAGGAGAAAGCACGGTAGAAAGCATGGCATGATAAACATATCAGGGATAAGAAACTTGAGGCTGGAAAAATGGTACTACAGCATGACTCTAAGTTTTTGTGCCATCCAGGGAAGCTCAAGGTACATTGGTTGGGGCCGTATATTATTATTCACATACTTGAGTTAGGCGCTTGCGCTAGAAGCACTTGATAGAACATGGTTGCCCGGTTACTTTAACGAGAGTAGGTTGAAGCCCTACTATAAATAAGCCTTCTTGGTGTTTGTAATAAGGCAATGTTTTTAGATAGATTAGGTTTCCCTTTTTGCATTTCCTTAATGTATTTCTTTTCATCATCGCTATGATTTCTCAATTTAGTTCTTATTTTGTGTAATAAGTGCACTTGTTTCACCCGATTTCTTAGTTTTCCGAGAAGTGTTGATGAAATAGATAAGGTAAAAAGGTGGTAAGAGGACTACCTATTTTAGATGGTTAAAGGTTGTGCATGTGTAATGAATCCTTGATCCAGAGCTAAGCTGTGAGAGCTTATTTTTGGTTGGGAGGAACTACCCGAAATAAAAAGCAAGACCACAAAAGAGAGATTAAATGATATATGACAGTGGATTACCTAGCATGTGCTAGTTCTAGGAAGTGTGATATTTCCTACATGGCTGTCAATCCACTGTTTTAAACAAATTAATGTAAAACAGTAAAGTAAAATCTATTGTAATTAATTGATTTAGGTATCTCACTTAAATACAATAAAAAAATCTAAAAGTAACAGGCTAGGCTATAATCAGATCTAGGAAGGTAAGGTACTATCACAGGCTTTGCTGTATAGGTCAAGGTATGATTTTGGGAAAAATGGGTCAATAGGTGAGGTGTTTGGTATTCTATTACAGGTCAAGGAGGGGAACAAAGAGACCGATGTCGGTTTGAGGGTAACTGGTGCCGGTTAAGTATGATCGACACTGATCACTAGTATTTTGACAGAGGTCAGAGAAGGGGTCTAAGTGAGAGGTTTTTCAGGTTGGCAATGGGCTGAAAGGGGTGTTGGTGAGGTCTAGGAGGATTATTAGGTTAGGGGATGAGTTTATCAGGGTTGTGGTGGAGGTGAGGTAGGTATTAGGTGAGTTGAAGAAGGGTGTTCTAAGGTCTCGAACACCGTGGGTAACCAACTCTAGTTATGGGTTAGCGATGCTAGTTACTATGGAATATTGAGAATCCGATAGTAATGGCTTTGGGTCTCCTTTGTGATTGCACAAAGGACAGGGTTAGTTGGGGTGAGTTTACAAGAGGATTGAATGGGTTTTTATGGGATTTGTATAGGTGTGGGAGTGTAGGTATGAGGAATGGTCTAGGGGTGGCTTAAATAACAAAGTGCATGTAACAGAAATGGATACAACAACAATAAGAGAAAAATAGTACATAAGGAAAGGAAACAAAAGAGTAAGAATTTCTACTTACCTCTCGAACCTCGTGCATGTGGCTATGAATGAGAAGCTGGAGGTGCTTGGTATGGAGCCGAGTGGTGTGAGAAGCTTCATCCAATCTTTGTAGAGCTTTTGTATGGACTGCTTTGGCTCCTTCTTGATTGGTTACGCTCAAGCACAACCTTTGAATCAATGTTTGATGGCCTCTGGATGAATGCTTTGGTATGTCGGTGTGTGAGAGAGGGTGTATTTTTGCTTGTTTGCATGCGAGAATGTCCATCCTCAATGTGCCACCTCTAGAATGAGGTAAGAAATATACATTAATGGTAACCGATGGCGGTTATGGGCTGACCGGTGTTGGTTAAGGTGGGATTCCCTAGGTCATGCTAAAAATAGGAGATCGTGGCTCAAGCGGTGACGAGATCTCACTATTCATCCAGACATGCGTGGGGGTGACCGTTGTGTCTTTAATTTGGGTTTGTTAGTTAGGTTTTAGGTAGTTATGGCAAGT
The DNA here is from genome assembly GCA_018340775.1 of Taxus wallichiana var. yunnanensis. Lineage (NCBI taxonomy): Eukaryota > Viridiplantae > Streptophyta > Pinopsida > Cupressales > Taxaceae > Taxus > Taxus wallichiana. Next base: position 469,166,132 of record CM031243.1, on the reverse strand, counting down.
TACTAATAATAGGCTTAGGGTGAGGTGTGTAGGTGAGGTGGAGGGTAGGTATTTAATTAATTAAGGTAATTAAATAATAATTAAAATAAATGTAATTGATTAATTAAATTAAATTAATTAAATTAATGTAATGTGGGGTGAAAGAGGGCCATGGTTAGATGAGTTAGTTTGAGTCGATTGATCACCAAGGGGCTAAGGGAAGTGTGACCTGATTTTTATCTCTACATTTTCCCCCTTTTTGTTGCATAACTTGTACTGATAAGTGATGTTGACAAAAATAAGATGTGGTTTCCCCATGTGAAGGTGAAGGTGATCCCCCTCAAACCGAGGCGATGAGGTGACAGGCGAATCGGTGAGTGGTTTGATAAAAGTTGGTGAAAAATAGGGAAAATGGGGTAAAGGGAAAATTGGGTTAATAGGTAAACAGGCCAAGGGGAAAGGTAGTGGCAGTTGAACACATGCACACATATAAACTGTGACACGGTACCAGGTTGAAGAGCTTTCAGACTCCACATCGTCTCGGAGTCGATTGCTTTATCCAAACAAGGTTGAAGTGATTTTGGTATCTAGGTATAGGATAGGGTCAGGAAACACAACGTGGGTTAGGTGTAGGAATGTGTAGGTATGTTCCAGTACACCAAGGTTAGGTTAGGATAGACATCACATTAATAGGCAAGGTAAGGTCATGAGGTCAAACAACATGGGCAATGGTGTTGTAAGGTATAACGATAACATTGGTTTAAAGGCACAAACATTTTTCGAGTCCAAGTGGATAGGTCACAACATGGGTAAGGCTAGGGTAGGGGTAAAATGAGGAGGTTTCAATGGCTAACAAGGTAAGGTTGAAGAAGGTGGAGAGCCAGAGGGGAAGGTAAAGTGGTCTAGGTAGGTGTAGGGAGGCAAAAGAAAGGGGAGGTAAGGAAAATTAGGTAAATGTGAGGGCAATGACTATGCAGGGTAACCGACATCAGTCAGTATGAACCGATGACGGTGTAGGGGAACCGATGGTGGTTATCTAAGAAACAGACTGGCATCGGTCAAGGGTTAACTGACGTCGGTTGAGTTGGGTAGGTTATAAAAAGTGAAAAACCCACATTTTTAAAATTCATTTGTGCATTGTGAAAAGGAGAAAAGGACAAGAAGAGAGAAAAGAGGAAGAGGACAAAAGAGAGAGCGTCAGAGAGCTTGGTTGGTGAGCCACATAGGTGAGATTGATTGGGCGAGAGGTGGGGCCGTGAGATTGGATCGAGCGAGGTGATTGGTTGGGAGAGTGAGAGGTCATTCGAGGATGGCGAGAGGCTGGAGAGGATCGAGAGGAGTGGAGCGAGAGGTCGGAGGTTCCACCACGATGGCGGTAGCAGGATGTGGTAAGTGCCAAACCTTGGTTATTGATTGTTGAGTGAAATTGGTTAAAATATAAAAAATGTTAAAAATGGGGTTTGGGGAAGAAATTTGAAAATAAGGGAAAAAGGGGGAAATGGGAATGGGGAAGGGTAGGGTGTAGAGTAAAAGGGTAGTATAGGAATAATTAGGGGTGTAAGGAGGGGTTTAAGTGGGTAGAAGGAGTAGGAAGGGAAAAAGTAGGGTTGGGAAGTCATGGCGGGCGGCACGACAATGTCACAGCGTTAGTCAGCGTGTGGCTGACGTCGGTGGGTAGTGACCGGTATCCGTCACAAGAATAGTGATTGATGCCTAGTCAAGGGTGACCGTGGTCGATCGAGGGGCTAACGGGGTCGATCAATGATTATCGGTGCCGGTTGGTTGGAGGCCAAGTTTGGGGAAAAAGGGAAGAGAGTAAGGGTAGGGGGAAAATAGGGTAGGTGGCTAAGGGGTAGGTGAGATGGACAAGGGTTAGGGGAGATGGGAAGGGTTTAATGGTAGGGGGAGGGGTTAGGGTAGGTAGGTTAGGGTAGATAAGATAGGGTAAATAGGTTAGGGTAGATAAGGTAGGGTAAATAGGTTAGGGTAGATAGGTGAGGGTAGAAGGGCTAGGGTAGACGAGAAGGGTTTAATCGTAGGTGGGGAGGGGGTTAGGGTAGGTAGGTTATGGTGGATAAGGTAGGGTAAATAGGTTAGGGTAGATAGGTGAGGATAGAAGGGTTAGGGTAGATAAGATAGGGTAAATGGATTAGCGAAAAGGGCAATGGGATGGGAGTGGGTAAAGAGATTAGGTCGGGATTTGGGGTGAAATAGGGTAAGTTGGGAAGGTGTATTAATACATTGTTCTTGTTGGATGCAGACCTGAGATGAGCTACGGATGAGAGACCAAGTGCCGCCCTTATTATTGATAAATGACGGGTGAGCACGATGCGGGAGGAGTGGTAGCATGTTGCGGAGGTGGGGTTGATAGGCATGAGACGCTACCGACATGTAGTTTGGGAGGCTAGTCTGATGGTTACCCTCATTGATAGATGGAACTCAGTGACCAACACCTTCCATTTGCTGATGGGTGAGATGACGATCACCCTGGAGGATGTCTATAGGATCCTGCGGTTTCCCATATTGGGGACTTAGGTTTATTGAATCTCCTCATAGGCATCTGAGGAGCTACTAGCACCTATTTTTGGTGAGGGTGTAGCAGATCTGACATTCCATAGTGCTAGCATGGTCTATGGAGTGATGTATAGAGCTCATCTAGAGGAGATGAGGCCGTAGTCTTATTGATGGAGCGGTGTGTTGCTTCACACTTTGCCCGAGATCACGAAGAGTGGATGGTTCCTATGCTCCTTGATGGGAGTGCTACATGACATGATGATATAGCTAACTTGATTTTCATGGGCACCTACATTGCTTGATGGGTGTATAGAGAGATATGGGACTATAGGCAATTATGGCGGGTCAACATCTATGGGTCCTTACTATTACATTGATGGGCCTATGAGCACATTGCTTGTGTTTGGCTAGTGGGGATGCCGAGGCGAGATGCATTCCCAGAGAGTTCGAGAGTTGGAGTACGGCGGTGGGTGCCACCATTGGAGAGGTCCGAGGTGCGAGCTACACATGATGTAGCCTATAACATAGCCTATTACAAGAGGTTACTAGAGGGTTTGTCTAGCGTGGACATATTTTGGAGGCCTTACGTAGGCTACCCCGCATATCGATAGATGGCCACGGAGCTAGATGGGCTCCAGATATATCTATGGATATAGGGAGGAGAGGCTGAGAGCACGAGAAAATACCCATAGAGTGGGTTAAATGCCAGTTCAGGCTAGTACAGGATGTACCGCCTCCTTTCCCATAGTATAGGAGAGATGACGTGGAGAGACCTATGTCTCCACCATGACCTGATCTTGGCCCACCTGGACAAGAGGAGCAGCCAATAGATACATAGATTGATGATGCTAGGGTTGCGAGATGGAGTACGAGTAGTAGTGGTGGGTAGCATAGTTAGTAGTACTACCCCAGGCCGAGGCAGCCCAGATTTAGCCACCATCATAGTTCAGAGAGATGCCCTACAGGGCGTGGTTACATTGGTGATGTAGCTTAGGATCATACAGGGGGTGGCTTATAGGTTCGAGAGGCATAGGTTGTCATCTTACAGAGCCCGAGATAGCTACGCCTGTAAGGCTCGGGAAGAGGCGAGATAGGTACCCGCATAGGTGGAGGCAGGGGAGATGGAGATGGAGAGGAGGTAGGTGGAGAGGGAGGGTAGGTAGCTGCCCTACGAGTGCATAGGTATAAGATCTACAGGCCGATTGGCCATAGCGTAGAGAGAGGTTATGGGTCTATAGAGCTAGTTGACAACGACACGAGCACAAATTACTACTTTACAGCCCAAATTTAGGCACGAGTATAGCTCCTAGGGCTGAGTTAGGCCTTGGTACCAACACAGGGTACAATGTAGATTCTAGGACATGGTCCCTTTGTAGACAGCACCTACATAGGCATGGAGGCCCATGGCACCTCCATAGATAGTGAACATGGTCCAGTTTCAATGATTCCTTAGCGAGAGGCACAATATTATCGGGAGAATTTGGTAGTGCTAAGCTATATGTGCCTTACTATGCCAAGTATAGAGCACAACAACAGCCTCACCGAGAGAAACTAGATCCCACACTCATAGTGTGGAGAGTGGGGCTAAGTGTCGAGCCCATAGGAAGGAGCACAGCGAGCCACCAAAGTACGAGAGGCCAACCGCAGTGAGTGGTCATTAGTAGCTAGACTAGGGCTCTCGGTAGGAGCAGAGGAGTTAGGAGAGATAGACCCGAGATTCGATAGTATGATTGACTTAGGGTGATATAGAACGACCTGCCGAGATATTTTGTGTTATATGTGATACCACTTGTGTGATGAAGAGATTTTGTATTTATTATTTTTTTGTATATGATACCGGCTTGCGAGCCGAAGACATTTTTGTAGTGGATAGCAACCTACGAGCCGACAATATATGAGAGAGACATGTATGCTTGAGACGAGTGTACATTGTATTGATACACCGATATGTATATGAGGAGATATATGAGGTTCATTTGAATATGTTTTTGATGTGTATTTGGTTTACTTTATGATGATATGGATAGAAACTAGATGAGGTAGGCATGATAGAGTCGAGGTCATAGGCATGGATCAAGTTAGGTTGGTTTAGGCATGGTGGAGTCATATTGGTTTAGGCATGAATTGAGTCAAGTCATAGGCATGAAAGTTCTGTTCATTATTTTGGTAACAAATGGTAATATAAATGTATGTGATGGTATATATGTTCGGATATTGGGTATGTATAAAAATGTGGAATGAAGTAAGTGGTAAAATGTTATGTGATACATGGTGGATTTATATAGTATAAAGGATGTGGAAACGTTTTAGATTTCTAGGATTTGAATATGAACAAGAAATTAGGGTAAGGTGGGGAAAGTTGATGAGGGAAAGAGTGGCGAGCTAACATTCCAAGGCCCCATGCCTGGAAGTGTTGCCTACATAGTCTGGCGAAAAGGAACCTCGAGATCGATGTCATTCTCCCATAAGCTAGGGAAGAATATGAGAATATAGAAGAAGAGGTAGGTAGGTTGATAGGTAGGTTTGATTCTAGGTCATAGGTATAATTAGGTTGAGGTCATTTAGGTTTGGGTGGAGAATAGGTAGATAGGTATGGGTGATGTTAGGTTGATTGAGGTAAGAGAAGAAAATCCCAAAAGATAAGCGTTGAGGGTCTAGTCATATATAGGATAATCAAAAGGTAACAAAGAAGTGAAAAGATAAGAGGAGGCGAGAGAGCCACCTGATTGGCAAGGATCAAAATGGGTGAACCACATCTATAGATAGGCTAATGAACGTAAGAACCTAAATACATTGCATAATTGATTATTCGAAAGGTGAAAAATAGTCACATGATCGAGAAAATGTCATAGGTTTAGCGAGTCCCTTGAGGCATGAAGTAAAAGGATAACAGGTATGGAGGTGAAGGTAATTAGGTTGTATGCTTTATGAAGTAAAATGCCTTGGGTAAGAAATCCAAGATCACAATAGGTAAGTCCATGACGAAAAATCCTACTTTTTTTTTCTTTTTGACTTTTTAGATAGACTGATCGATGTGGGAAGTCTATATGGGATGAATATATGTCTCCTTGAGGTCTTCGCGAAGCTGATCGATGCGGGAAGCTTATGAATTTTAATTTTTGAGAAAATAGTCCTCTTTTGGAAAGACTATGTAGATAGTTGTGAGCTTTTTATAGCTTTCCTTCGAGGGAGCAGTCTACTTATAGCGGAAAGTTGAGGCGGAAGATGTCCTTTTGAGGAATTCATATTTATATTGGAAGTTTGACTCAAGGAGTTAATCCCTTATTTTTGGCTTTTAAGTCATAGACTAGACTATAACGAAGTATTTGGTTCTTGTTGAGAAGGCAAGGGTAAATAACCATGGGATCTCATCTAAAAGAAGATGAAAAGTATCCATGAGAATCATGCCATGTGTAGATCCGTGGTGCACATATTTAAGATAAGGAAAAAGGGTGACAGGTAATCACATGATTCTTTCTTAGTCATTGGTGATGAAGTGCGGAAGAGAGAAGGGTAAATTGCACTCAAGGGATGAGCATGAAATATATAAAGAGTGATGTAGGACTAGAATTCAACATTAGAATGATTGAAGATGCAAAGCATTGAGGGGCTCAGGTTTGGGCTTACCATATAGTGAAGACAAGCGGTAAGCATCCTATCCATAGTCATGAGTCACGATGTATGGTCCAAGCTAATTAGGAGCAAACTTGCCCCGTTTGCTTTTTTTTTCTTTTGGCTACATGTTGATTTTCCTTAAGAATGAGATCACCGAATTTGAAGGTGCGTTCATGGACACATTTTCATAGGCATGCTTGATGTGTTTTTGATAGAATTGGAGGTGGTTGAGAGCATGAAGATGATGTTCATCTAATAACTCAAGTTGTGCTAGACGATCTTGGTGAAAATCATCACCAAAGGAGCATATCTTGAAGAGAGATACGGAGATATGAGATCTGGAATTCAAGAGGCAAGACAAACTCGATCATCAGGAGACCGAGAAAAGGGAGTGGAAATGGTGGAAGTGTGAATACTAGTACGGTATGCCCAAAGGGTGAAAGGAATTTGGGTATGCCATTCCTTCCCAGTATTGTTAACCACTTTCATGAGAATTTTGTTCAAGGTTTTGTTGGTGGATTCAACTTGGCCATTGGTTTGTGGATAATATGGTGAGGAGAAGCTTAGTTGGATGCCGAAGGCGTCGAAAAGTTTCTGTAGAGTTTTTTTTTGAATTGTTTTCCATTAACAGTGATAAGGTGATGTGGAACACCAAAGCGATAAATAATGTGATGATTGATGAACTCACATATTTTCTCAGCTTTCATGGAGATGAGGGGTACGGCTTCAACCCATTTGATATAGTATTCGGTAGCAGTAATGATCCATTGATGTCTTAGGGAAGAGTGAGGATTGATCTCTCTGACAAGATCCAAACCCCATTAAGAGAAAGGCCAAAGGTCACGAGCGACTTGTAAGGCATGACTAGGTGTGTGATGAAGATTGGCATGTTTTTGACATTTTACGCAACAATTAATATAGTCACAACAATCATGATTGAGGGTCATCCAGTAATATCCTAGACGAAGGATACATTTAGCAATAGCAAGGCCACTAAAGTGACCTCCACATATGCCATCATGAACTTATTTAATGGTATAAGGGATCTCAGAGCTGGTAAGGCATCGTAGGAGAATACCATCAAAGCCACGTTCGTAGAGGAGACCACCCATGATGACATAATGAGAGGTCTTTTTGAGAAAGGTGTGCTCTCCATTACGTGTAAGGTCAGGGGGTAAGATAGAAAGGAAAGTTAGTCCATGCAAGCTGCTTATACCAAAGGTCTTGTGTGTTTAGAGAGGCGGTTCGGACAAGGTTAACACAACAAGGTTCATAAGAAGGTCTCGATATGTGTTTCATGGTGAAAAAGATGTCTGAATCGGAAGGAGAAGAAGGTATCTGGGAAGTAAGGCAGCCCATGGTATCCGTGAATTTATTGGTGGATCACGGAATGGTTTGAATTTTATAGCAATCAAAGGTAGTCAACATGATGCTGACATAACGTTTGTACTCTTGAAGTATTTCATTATGACACTGATAAAAACCATTGACTTGGTTTACTACCAGTTGAGAATCACCAAAGATATTAATGGACTTAACATCTAAGGCATAGGCAGCCATGAGACCCAATATGAGTGCTTCAGTATTCGAGAGATATTGTTAGTGCATTCAAATTCAAGTTTGAATGATAAGGGCATAGGTTCACCATCAAGCGAGAATGAGGATAATTCCTGCACCACCCCACGTTGACATTTGGAACCATTGAAGAATAAGGTCATTTGGTAAGGCTCATCATCCAAAGAGTGGGTAGCGATGAATTCGTCGGGAAATCAAAGTTCAAAGGTTGATGCCTAGAAAGAGGCGCATCAATCAGCTGGTCAGCAATGGCCTTACCCTTGATAGATTTTTTGGTGAATGAATTTGAGGTCTAGGTCAGCAAGAAGCATGAGCCAATGTTCTCGTATGTTGATTTTGGTAAGGCTTGACATACATGAAGTGTAAGGGGTCGATGTTGGTCACAACATAGGTTTTGTGGTTCAATAGGTAATGGCAAAGTTTGGTGGCAACAAAAACTTAGGCTAAGAAAAGTTTTTCAGGATGGGTGTATCAGGTTTCGTAGTCCAGAAGAGTATGATTTATGTAATAAACCACCTGCTCCCTATGTTGTTCATCATGATGAGCAAGCATGGCCCATAAAGAGTGATCGGTAGCTGATATGTATAGGTAGAAAGGTTGATTTTCTTTAGGTGGGAAGAGCACGGGTGGTTGGAGAAGGTATTGTTTTAGGGCCTCAAAAGCTTTGTGGTAGTTGTCATCCCATTTGAAAGAGATATATATTTTAAGAAGGTGATGAAACGGTTGACAATGGTCGGAGAGTTGGGAAATAAATTGACAAATAGATTGCAACTTTCCCTACAAACTACAAAGTTGGCGAAGGTTAGTGGGTGGAGGCATTTCAAGAATGGCCTTGACTTTAGCAGGGTCAACCTCTATACCACGTAGGGAAACGATAAATCCCAGGAGCTTTCCTGAGAGAACCACGAAGACACATTTCTTGGGTTGGAGGTGAACACAATACTTTATGAGGCGATCAAAGATGGTTTTCAAGACAGGAAGATGTTCGGACCGATGTTTGGATTTGGAGAGAAGATCATCTATGTAATCTTCTAATATACGGTGCATGATGTCATGGAAAATGTAGGTCATAGCCCGATATGTGGCACCAGCATTTTTAAGGCCGAAAGGCATGACTCGATAATAGAAGGTCCCCCAAGGGGTGATGAATGCGGTTTTGTGTTGATCCTCTGGGGTGAGCAAGATGTGGTTATAACCTGAGAAGCCATCCATAAGTGATAGCATCTCATGGCCAGTGGTCAGGTCAACCAACTTGTCAATACCAGGTAGAGGAAAATTGTCTTTTGGGAAAGTGAGGTTGAGGTCACGGAAATAAGTGCAAATGTGAAGTCCCCCTATCACCTTAGTGATAAGAACGATGTTAGAAATCCATTGGGGGTAATTGATGGGTAAGATGAAGGAAACTGAGAGAAGGTGTTGAAGTTCTTCTTTGACAAGAAGAGCAATGCGAGGGTGCATTTTCCTCAACTTTTGTTTTACAGGTTTGGCATCGGGAATGGTTACAATATTATGGACCACGATAGTGGGATCAATACCAAACATGTCAGCATAGGACCAAGTGAAAGCATGGTTATGATCTTTAAGAAAATAAGTGAGGGCTTCTTGTTCAAGATCTCAGAGATTGACCAATCTTGAGAATGTGGGGTCGTCCCGAGTGTGAATGTTGACTTGATAGTCGATTCATTCAACATTGTTTATGTCTCGAAAGGTAATAACCGATGAATGTAAGAGTCTTCAAAGACTGAAGGTAGGTGAGTATGGACTCATCATCTTGACATTGAATGACATTAATAAAAGGAGTATCATCCTCTATCATGTCAGGATATAAGAAAGGAAGAGAAGAAGGAACCTCGCCATCATGGCTGATAAGTCGAGAGGTCCTAAGGAAATGGTGTTTATGAATTTTTTAGGAGGGATAGATTCAGGATCAATCGAATCTATTGGAAAAGGTGGTGAAGGTGGAGTAGGTGAAGAGGGTGGAGAGGGGTCAATGTCTTCGATGAGTTCAATGTGGGGATTTTTGGTAGGTAGTTTGGTAAAATTTATTCCACTACGATCGTTGTGCTTACACGTGGTACATGAGATAATAGTGTGATGACCTTGCTCATAAAAGGAAAATCTAAAACCCTTCCAGCACATCGGTGTAGGAAAGTATGGGTTAAGCGGTGATTGGTAGGTGACTCAAGGTCACCGAGAAGGGTCGGGTTTATGATGGTGGGTCGGGTTTATAGGTGGAAGTATCAAGTCCTCCATAAGTAATATGGGTGTGAAGTTGGGAGGACCATAAAGGAGACTTCGCCGCCTATGTGGTGATCATAGTGAGGATCTTGGTGAAGATTTCCATACTCTTGTGGAGTAAGAAATGTATTAACGTTGTATAGGTAATACTTGCCCATAGTGAGGCATTGAAAAACACCTTCCAAGGATAAGTGATTGATATATCGGTAATCGGAATGGAGGAAGTGTTAGAGGTTGGATCGGAAGAAGTATCGGTTGGTTGGGAGGCTGATGTATGACTGGTGGAAGCTATAGCAGTAATAGGAATAGGAGATTTGGGTGAAGGTGAGGTTACATCGACACCTTTGGTGGATAGGGTCATGGGTGAAGAAGAGTTAGGTAGGGAGGTAGATGCCTTAATGTACAAGGACATCATTAGGTCGATAAAAAAGCATGTTGCAGGTTTTGAAAGGTGATGGATCAACTAGAATAGTATAGAACATCCTTCATGTTTAAACTTTACACATCGGTGCAAATTAGAAGGAACACATCCCATGACACGAATCTAGGGTCTGCCACATAACAAATTATATATTGAAACTCCCCTTCCAAGACGTAGAATAACTATGGAAAAATTTGGGGCCCCACACGAATGTGGAGGATGACAGTGCCAAGTGTAGAGGTGATAATGTCATTGAATGAACGCAACATGACTGGATGCTTATGCATGTAGTTGTCAGGTATGTGTATTTATTCAAATGAGTGAGAGGAGATGATGTTAATGCTAGGGCCACTGTCAATCATAACACGTCATATGCATATATTATCGATATGGATGGAGATGAAAAGAGTAGGATCTAGGTCATCGGTTTGGTGGGGGACAATTTCTTCATCCGAGAAACTGAGGGCGGAAACTTGGTGAGCAGGTGGAGGTGATGAGGTAGATGGCAATTTGGTGAGAGAGGTGACATGATGAGGTGTGATAATAGATGCTACAGGTGTGGGGTCATTAGGTAAAACCTCAATAGATTGAAGGACCTCCATGAGGGCTTAACGATGTGACTACGAGGTTTGGATGAGATCGTACAAGGACATTTTGAGAGAAGATTGGTGCAACTGTTTGAGCATCGCACGGTGCATAACCCCATCAGAAATAGGGTATGCTAGACCACGGATAGTGACTTTAGGTGCGGGTACAATTGGTATGTTGGGTATGTGGTTGGTTGGTGGGTCAGCTACTTTTTCTTTCCCTTTGTCTTTCTAACCATGGGTAGTAATGTGAACCATGTTGATTTGAGGCAAGGAGGTGGATGGAGCAAATTACCATGAAAAAGGTATACCGACGGAGGGGCATTTACCAAGAGGTGGATAAGAGCCTTCTGCGATGAGTTTCAAACATCGACATTTAGGAGGAGGTTCAGCTATCTCTCGGATGTGGACCATGTTGATTTCAAATTTCGGAGGTGGATAAAAAGGTCGTGGTGGTGAAGATGGAGGTTGTGGTATAGGTGTAGGAGGAAGATGTGGAGAAAGTGGTGGAGGTGAAATAGGTTCATTGTCAAGGAGGTCATCGTCATCAAAATTGGGGTCAGAAGGACATAATTGAATGAGGTCATCCTTTAGATCCTTATAGCTCTCAACATCATGTCCTAGCACACACGATGCTAAGCGCAAATCTTCTTATCGTTAAACCCTTCTAGTTTAGGTTTGAGAGGGTCGTAGGGTCTACGAGGAGGTAGTGTGATAATAGAGCTCTCCAAGAGGTTACCAAGGATAGTGGCATACGATCCTACCAGTGGATCACAATGTGAAGTAAATGTAGGTTTGGTTGGAAGAATGGGTATTTGTGGTGGTAGTTGAGGTGACGTGGTCTTGGATTTGGGTTGCTATTTCTTTGGTGGAGGTGCAAAGAATAACAGAAGAAGTGGTAGGTTTAACCACTTCTTTGGAAATTGAAGGGTTCTTTGATTTCTTGTGTTTTTTCTTAAGTAAAGGTGTAGGTGGAGCACATGATGTAGATGGAAAGGTAGATGGTGGGAGAGGATGAGTGACCCTAGGGGACAACTGAGGTGTCGCGGTAGGTGTTGGTCGAGGTCGAGAGGGAGGTACATGTAAAGAGGAAGAGAATGTCATAGGTAGTGAAGGAGGTATAGAAGGTAATGGTGGTATAGTAGGCAAAGAAGTTAATGATGGCGATGAAGGATACAAGGTTCGATTAGGTAGAGTTACGAGGCTATAGTGAAGGGGGTCAAGGGAATTTTAGGTTTATCCTTAGAGGAGTAGATTTTTTAAGGTTGAGGGTGAGGTACCAAGATGGATGGTAGGGGTGAAGGTGATAAAGGTGTAGTTTAGAGGGTTGGGTTTTCATTTAGGTTGAGGATTGGTTAAGTAGGTATACGGGAAGATGTAGTTAGATCTAGCTTGACAGGAGGATGTGTGGGGTTTGATGTCACAGTGTACTCGCTAGGATAATAGCGGATTTAGATACAATAGATGATGTTGGAACACATTGAATAGCGGTAGAGGGCCGGGTTTAGATGAGGATGATGCAAAGAAGATGTATCGATTTTTATGTTCAGTGTGGTTTGGGTTGTTGAAACACTGCGGGTAAATGGTAGAAGTGTCGGTGGAAGATGACTGCATTTGGGTCAAGACCGGAGTAAGAGATGCCCCCAAAGTGAGGCCCTATCAACATAATCCGGTGGTCGATAAATGTGAGAACGACACTTGTGGTAGATGAGGTAGATGTGGAGTGAGTGGTGATTCCCGTAAAATGTGTCTGAGAAATAGGGAATTCACTAGCTTCACCTCTCGTAGGTAAGAGAGCCAAAAGCAGTCAACAGGAGCTTGGGTGGCTGATGGAGAATGGTCACCTAATAGCAATGACAAGTCTATTGGATCCCGAATAGGTGGAAAAGATGATGGGTGCTCCTTTGTGGGTGGAGGAGGTATGATTGGTAATAGCTCACTTTGGGTGGGGAAGTTGAAGGTGAAATGCTCTAGGTGTTAACGAGAGGCTCCTCTACGAGTGTACGGGGAGATGAAGGGCTTTCCTCCGAGGGTGGAGGAATGGATGAAATAGGTTCTTGCACGGGTAGAGGATTTTGGGCTAGGATTTCCTGAATGGAGGAGACATGAGATAATTGGGAAACAACTGGTAAGTCAGTGAAGATAGCATGTACCTCACGTGTATTACTATCGTTATGTGAGGCATCACTAGTTTGATCATTAGATGGGGAATGGTTAGGAAATGGTTTCTTGAATATATGAAGGTTTTGATTGGCGGTGCATTCGGGTTATCCAAGACTAAATCACCACTCTCGAGCATTCCCTAAACTATGTTTTTAAAGGTGATACAATTGCTATCACTTTGTGACCGTTTACACGGTGATAGTTCTGATAGTCATTTTCCTTGTACCACATAGATATGGGATGAGAGGGGTCAAAACTAGTGTGTGGTTTGATAGGAGGAAGGGTGATGGCACCAAATTTAATAAGTTTTTCTAGGATAGATGAATATTGTTCCCTAATTGGGGTGTATTTCTTTTGTTCATGTTTGAATTGGAAGGTTTGACCGTGAAATATTAGATGAAGGTTTAGCTTGATTGGATGGATGGGTAGGGCCAGACTTAAGTACCACCACATTGGCGGTTCCCTTGGCTTTGGAATAGCTCATCTGAGGTTTCAAGGAAGAGGAATTATCATTTGAATTAAATGAGGAGTTCTTATTTTGTAATTGTATCTTCTTCTCTTCGATGGTGCAAATTTCTAGCTTACGTGCCATAGTGAAAGCCTCATCAAATGTTTAGAAGGTTTGCACCCGTAGGGTAGGTGAAACCTGAGAGTAGGTGAGATGTGTCTAGCATAGGCTCATGTGAAGATCTCTATGAGTTCAATTTGCGGTAATTGGAAAGTGAGTTGGTTGATTAGGCTATGCCAACGAGTGACAAAATCTGCGATAGATTCGTCGTCATATTGACACGTGGAATAAAGATCGGTCATGGTAACCTTCTTGATGACGTTAATCGAAAAATGATCCAAGAAGGCTTGGGCTATTTGGTTAAATGAGAAGATGGAATGTCTAGGTAATCCACTATACCACCAATGTTGAACCGCTTAGGGACATGGGAAAGGTTTGCAAAAAAGCGTCGTCATATGGGAAATTAGGTAACAACCATGTTTGAAAGACCACAAATGCTACCGTGGTCTTCCTTATTGTTAAAGCAGTTAAACTTAGGCATCTCCCAGTGTACAAGATATGGGTGAATGGGAATGGATGGGTGAATAGGCTCATTACAAATCTCGTCATAGGTGAGAGAATTATGGGAGCTGGAAACAAATGCTTCTAATGTCTGCATCTTATCCATCATTAACTTGATAAAGTCATTGTTAGGTTGTGAAGATTGGGTACCTCCCATAGTGAAAGGAGGTGGTTATTGAACATATGAAGACTTTAAAATTCCGTTGTATGGTGGTGTCGAATAAGGAGGTGGGAATTACAGGACTGAAACATGGGGTATATACCCGGATTGAATGATAGATGAAACAGGAGGGGGTTGATAGTAGGTATATGAAGGTGGAACGGTCATAGTGACTCTGATAGAGATGGGAGGTAGAGATTGTGGAATAGAAAGGACAATGTTTTGAAATAGGGTAGTGGTCATCGACACTAAGGGTGGTAGTGTTGCTACTAGTACATACGAGATGAGCAGTGTGGATGATGCTATGTTTTGGGTAGTGGATGAAGGTATGGTGGAGGCATGGGTGCCACAGAGGTAGCGAATGTGGCGGTCAAAGCTGGTGTGGGGCCTAGCTATGACGGGACGAGGGATAAAATAGGTGAGGCTAATGTGGTAGAAGGTGGAGCCGATACGAAAGAGACCATTAGGGATAGAAGTAAAGATACATGCATCTTGTAGATCAAATGACCCGAGGCATCTCGAGTGGAGGCATGGGTGAGGTAGTGGTTCAAAGCGGTGGGATTCGATCTATGAGTCGTGTAAACTCTCTGTGTCACCCGTAGGAATGGTGATAGGCTGATTGGGATCCATGGGTGATGAGATGGAAGGTGGTGAAGGGCTAGGTGGGAGTAGTAGTTGACTAACATGAAATACGAGGGTGCTTTCCGACTATGGGTCAACACCATAGGGGTAAGAACTGATATGGAAAAGACTGTATTATGTCTTAATGACACAAAACATGAAAAAAGTGGGAAAATAGTCAACGTTGAGTGAATTAGGTCAAAAGGTGAGTCAGTAAAATAGCACAGATTGACCGACGCCGATTGGGGTGAACCGATGCCGGTTAGGATGAATCGATACCGGTTATGTAAGACCGGTGTTGTTATTCTTATCAACACCTAACAGATCTATTAAATGATGGTCCTAGATCGCCCGCTTTTGAACAAGATGAGATGTAAGGTGACTGTGATTAAAGTAATGACATTATGAAATATGATAGGAGCCTTTAACAACTCGAAAAGTGGAATATGTGTCTTTTGGACGATTATCCAAAAAAGACTGCAGAATGACACCGATTGGGTTGAACCGATGCGGTTAGAAGGTAACCGGTTACGGTTCAAGATAATTGTAGCCAGTTACTTATGAAATTAAAATAGAGAATAAGAAATGTGGTTGTGATTTAAAATCTAATGTTGAATCAAACCCAGAAGTCTGAGAATGATGTAGATGTGGTCCAGAACACTCAGAAGAAGTCAGAATACACCGAATATGATTGAGAGTGTGCAAGGAAAGACAAAAATGATGAACAAAAGCTCACACCTCAAAACACAAATCAAGCAGAACACTAAGAAATAACGTTCCTAGAGTGCCTATTCTATTACGTTTGTTCATCTTATGCTATTTTTATGGGTACTTATTCTGAAGCAGAAAAATAGAATTTTTTTGGTGAGGAAGGCTTCCTACGAAGAAAGAATTCTATAGGGTGAGATTTTAGGAATGTTATGGAAAGGGCAGGCCATCTTCTGATGGTGTACTCAACGAAGCAATGAGCTAGGAGTACTGATAATCCTCAAGATCAGTGCGATCGTTGTCAGGATTTCTGAGGAAGGAAGATGTTTCAGAAATGTGTGTAAATTAGATTCTTTGTGCAGTTTGGTTTTGACTCAGAAGAAGAGATATGTGTCTCTATGGTTCATTTGTCAACCATCAGCTGGGCATGACTTCCAGCGTATAGGTTGCCCTCAATTAATGTGAGCTAAATGCAAGAAAGTAGAAATGCAATGCAAATAGTTTTTAAACCCAAATCGAAAGATGAAGTTTGATGACACAAGAAATGAATAGGAGAGTGTATGTTATTTCACTAATGCAAGCCAAATGAAAGACAAAGAAGAGTTATTTTTAAGTACGCCAAAAGAAGGTTTCTTTTTAGAGTAAATAGAAAGAAGAAGAAGGTTACCAAGGAAAGAAATTAATGTGTATGCTTTTCAAAAGGGAAACAGACACACAACTTTTTACCTAAGAATGAATAAGAGAAAAAAAAAATGCAAGGAACCTCGAATGGGTCCCATTTGGGCGTGCCAAAATGTTTCACTTGATTTCTTAGTTTTCTGAGAAGTGTTGACAAAATAGATAAGGTAAAAAGGTGGTAAGAGGAATACCTTTTTTAGACGGTTGAAGGTTGTGTGCATGTAATGGCTACTCGATCCAGAGCTGACCATGAGAGCTTCCTTTTGGTTGGGAGGAACTACCTGAAATACAAAGCAAGACCACAAAAGAGAGATTAAATTATATATGGTAGTGGACTGCCTAACATGTGCTAGTTCCAAGAAGTGCGATACTTCCTAGCTAGCTGTCAGTCCACTGTTTTAAACAAATTAATGTAAAACAGTAAAGTAAAATCTATTGTAATTAACTGATTTAGGTATCTCACTTAAATACAATAAAAAAATTTAAAAGTAACAAAGAGCTAGGCTACAATTAGATCCATTAAGGTAAGGTACTTTCATAGGTGCTTGGTATAGGTCAAGGTATGATTCTTGGAAAACTGGGTCAATATGTGAGGTGTTTTATATTCTATTCTTCGTCAAGGTAGGGAACATAGAGATTGATGTTGGTTTGAGGGTAACCGTGTGCTTAGGTTAAGTATGACCGATGTTAGTCACCTGGTATTTTGACAGAGGTCGAGCGGGGGTCTAAGTGAGAGGTTTTTAGGTTGGAAGTGGGCTAAAAGGGGTGTTTTTGAGGTATAGGAGGATTATTAAGTCAGGGGATGAGTTTATCAGGGTTGTGGTGGAGGTGAGGTAGGTATTAGGTGATTTGAAGAAGGGTGTTATGAGGTCCGAACAACGTAGGGAGTAACTCGGCGTCGGTTATGGGTTAACCGATGCGAGTTACTGTGGAATATTGAGAATCCAACAATAATGGCTTTGGGTCTCCTTTGTGATTACATAAAGTACAGGGTTTGTTGGGGTGATTTTACGAGAGGCTTGAATGGGTTTTTATGGGATTTGTAGAGGTGTGGGAATGTAGGTATGAGGAATGGTCTAGGGGTGGCTTAAATAACAAAGTGCATGTAACAAAAATGGATACAACAACAATAAGGGAAAAATAGTACAAAAGGAAAGGAAACAAAAGAGTAAGACTTTCTACTTACCTCTGAACACGTGCATGTGGTCATGAATGAGAACCTGAGGTGCTTTGGTATGGAGCTAAGTGGTGTGAGAAGCTTCACCCAATGCTGCAGAGATTTTGCATGGACTGCTTTGGCTCCTTCTTGATTGGTTCTTCTCAACTATCGCATGAATCACTATTTGATGGCCTTTGGATGAATGCTTTGGTATGTTAGTGTGCGAGAGAGGGTGTATTTTTGCTTGCTTGTATGTGAAAATGTCATCCTTAATGTGCCAACCTCGAGAATGAGGTAAGAAACGGACATTAATGGTAACCAATGGTGGTTACGGGCTGAGTGGCATCGGTTCAGGGTGACCAGTGTTAGATAGGGTGGGATTCCCTAGGTCATGCTAAAAATAGGAGATCGTGGCTCAAATGGCTACTAGATCTCACTATTCATCCGGACATGCGTAGGGGTGACTGTGTCAGTTGTGTCTTTAATTTGGGTTTGTTAGTTAGGTTTTAATTAGTTATGGCAAGTTACTACTAATAGGCTTAGGGTGAGGTGTGTAGGTGAGGTGGAGGGGTAGGTATTTAATTAATTAAGGTAATTAAATAATAATTAAAATGAATGTAATTGATTAATTTAATTAAAGTAATTATATTAATGTAATGTGGGATGAAAGGGGGCCATGGTTAGATGAGTTAGTTTGAGTCGATTGATCACCAAGAGGTTAAGGGAAGCGTGACCTGATTTTGATGTCTATAGCACTTGCGCACATGAAGCTAACTACAATATGAAGTATGTTGATGCACAAATGAATACACATACTTTTAGTGTGGGGTGGATTGTTGGTGACTCCCGGGTATAATGTTGTGAAGAATGCAAGTTAGAATGATGTGGACATTGAGGAAATAGAATGCTAAAGGTGATTTACAAAAGATTTCTTCTCAAAAGTAACCAAGGATGGAAATGAATGAAGGGAAAGTATCACGTGAGGTAAGCGGCGTCCATGGTAACTATCAGGAGAAGGTGCAGTGATGAGGTACTCGGGTGCTAGCATGCACTTTGAAGAGAAGTTTGTGACCAAAAGGTAGGAGGGTGTGCTAGAAGGTTATAGCTATGGAATGAAGATGTATCGAGAATAAATGATAGAATTGGGCAATAAATGAGGAGATATTTGGTAGGTGGAGGATAAATTAATGTATCAAATTTTGAAAATCTATATAAGGAGGGGATGCAAGTTCATTCTTACCTTTTACAATTGTGCATATTTGTAAAAATGTTAAGTGTGAAGAGCCAAGTGATCGATTCAAGGTGTGAGAAGCATGAAACAAGACATGCAAGGAAGATTTGTATGCTTAAGAGCTTGGATCCCTGGGTTGAGGAAGGTTTTGAAGGAAGCAGAAAAGACAGAGGCAAGCTAGGGCACATGGGTTTCACAATTTGAGTTAAGGCACAATTTCATTGAGATAGGGTTTGGAGTTCACCATTAACAAGTACAGAGAAGGTATCAGACAAACAATTACAAGGTATAGATGGCTTCTAAGAAAGTAGTAGCAGTAGCACCAAAAGGAAAGAAGAAAGTCATGGTGGAGGAAGAAGAAGAAATGGCTCTTGAGAGCAAATTTTCTGAAATGCAGCACCTGAGAAGGGGTAATTGTCGACAAGAATGGGAGTCCCACATCCGAAAAAGTAAAGTAAGTGAATACAATCATAGGACTTCGGATAACAAAAAGGAAATGGATTCCCTGCTTACATCAAGAACAAATAAGTGCACGACGGAGGATATGCTAGTTTATGATGATTTTGGGGAGAAATTATTGAGAGTACTGGTGTATACCAGCTTTACAAGCTTCCATATTTCAGAAGTACGAGCCATTGTACGTATGGTTAATGAGCTAGATACACGAATACTTTTTCTATTTCATGCGGGAAGAAGGGTAAGGATTTCTTCTACGCTCATATCATCTTTGATAGGATTAAAAGCCTCGGGGAGGATATTAATAATGAATTAGCAGATAAAGCCGCTATTATGGAGACACATCATGTCTTTGGGGTATATGAAGGGTTCGCACGGATGGATATTGGAAAGTTGAAGAACCGCACTGGTAGTGAAAGCGGAAACACACTTGGTGACAAAGTTGAATGACCAAGATAGATGGTCACAAGTGAACTCCATGTGGTTACATGTAGCAAGGCACATGGCAGATGGGGTTGTGTACAACATTGCGGGCTACATTTCCAAGAAAATTGTAGATGAAGCGTACATGGGTAAGAAAATCAGCTTTGGCACTATCTTGTTAGCTTTGGTGTTCATGGAGATTGAGGTACCAGATGGACCCAAGGATAATATATGGGAGTACCCCATGGAGAACAAGTCTCAAGCAGAAATATTTGAGAAGTATTTATGCAAAGGGTCTATGACGGACAAGGTTAAGTAGAGAGCAGAGAAGTGGTATGATAGGCTCCGTGTGGCCTTCGAGGAAGAGTGGAAAATACCTAAGGAGCTGCCTTTGGTATTGGGTAAGTAGAGGTACAATTTGCTATTTATTAGCACTTCTACATCACGCACTTTTCGATGACAGATGGCACATGGAGCCCATGGTGTAAAATTCCATATGCCTTCACATCCGATACTTTCGAGCATTTGTGCATAGATTCAAAGATACAAATAGATTTATATTCAATTAAGACAAGGTAGATTGCGAATACCATACTCTATGGAAGAAGTATGTATATCCAGGGTGGAGTGCATATAATGAGATAATTCTTTTGAGGTACTAAGCATTAAGCGATAAAGTCTTGCAATTGGTGATACAGAGCCACACTGGTATACATGCAATTGAAGCCAAAGATGGAAAAGAACAAGTATGTGGAGAATAAGTTTGCGCTCCTGGGGCCACCGAGAGGAATGCACACATTGGAGAACATCCCGACACCTAAGCCATCACAACCCATACATGTTGATGATAAAGAAGATGAAGATGAAGACAGTGGTGGCTTAGTGAGGAGGAGAAGGCAGCCAACCGAAGTAAGAGGTTGAGCGCAGCGTGCACATGTTATCCTACAAAAATTTTCAAGGGCAATTTGCGTAACCATACCAAATAAAGGGGAATTTTTCAGTGTCGACGTGCAAAAGTTGCACCAAAGGGGAATTTTTTCATGTCGACGCAAAAGTCGCAAAGTTTTTCTATGTCGCCAAAAAGGGGAATTTTTCATGTCGACTGTGCAAAAGTTGCGCCACTTTACAAAGGGGAATTTTTTCTGTGTTGACGTGCTAAAAGTTGCGCCACTTTAAAAGGGGAATTTTTTCTGTGTCGACGTGCCAAAAGTTGTGCCACTTTACAAAGGGGAAGAATAGTTTCTTCTTTCTGGGATGAGTTGATCTTTTTTTGTAAAATATTTAAAAAGCATGTTGGCATACATGATGACATCATCCATGTTGCACCATGGGATGTTGCCATCCAAAACTTGCCCAAGTCAACTTGACTTTTTAGATATTTTGTAAATATCTTGTAAGATATTTTGTAGTTGTTGGTTTGCTTTTGTCTTCTTCCTCCTCTCCTTCTATAAATACTAGAATACTTGTTGTATTCAAGGGTGAACATTTTTTGTATGAAAAGAGAAGTGAGGAGAGAAAGACTTTGTGTTTTCTTGTAACAGAAGAAATATTAATACATATATTCAGACTTTGTGCTTAATATGTGTGTTATTTGCATCAGATCTTTCTTAAGTTAGATCTATGTTTTTATTCTATTAGATTCATTCCTACTATTGTCATCTATGTTCATCAATATTGCTTTAATTGTTTATGCAAGTAAGTTTGGCTCTGTTTACTACCAGCCCAAAGCATAAACCTTCTGACCTTTCCATCTTGGAATTCATTTCTTTTCTTCCTTCAGATCTACCCTCCTCCATTCCTTCCTCCTACCTTTCTATTCATTGTTGGAACTACCTCTACTGGGATGAGATCCCAAACCCCCTAAAGTTAGAATAGTGTAGATTTGCATAGATTCCTGCTTGATAGATTAACAATAAACCAGTTTCACTTTGTTGTCTCAAAGAGGGGCTATGCCCTGACACACTGATTGGCCTGTTTCCCCATGACCTGCCTAACCGAAATTTTTCAACCAACAGTTTTTGGTGACTCCGCTGGGATCAAACTAAGGAAATAACTAAAAACTGTAAAAATCACTACCAGATTGCAAATTTTAACTCTTTGTTAAAAATCAAAATTTTTGCATAAGTGATCAAAACTAAAATTTCCTTATACAAATCCATAGATCTGGACCAGATAGAGACTTTTAGTTCACTGAGTTTTTACAAAAACTTGTATATTTTAGTAGATCTGAGATTTTGACATTTTATGTTATTTTCAAAACCTTGCAAAATTCAGGTCAAAGATCCAAAATCAGCCTACTAAATTAACCCACTTTTTATCCTTATTAATCTTTGTTAGAAAACCACAATCGGTTGTTATTTAAAGAGGTAAAATTAAATATTGAAAAAGTACATGCTGCTGATTTTTGCCAGAAAAATCAGAAAATCAGCAAGTATAAACAAAAATATTGTTGTAAATCTGCTCCTAATTGTTGCAGATCTGAATGGGTACGCTACTGGTGAACCATTGAACCATTTACTCATAGAGAAGAGCTCATGGGAAGTTGATCCAATTTTTTATCTACTTCAAAGGCACAATTTCAGTATCACTCCAGCACGATTCACATCACTAAGCTCAATGGATCGATCAAAGAAGAAGTGCCTCACCTCCACGAAAGAGCCAGATTTCACAGGTGCCTCGACATCAACTTGCAGTGCTCTTTTGCTAAGTGGAACCACACTCCCTCGCTCATGTTCTTTTTCCTACTTTTCAAATGGCAAAAAATCTACCTGTACCATGGGGAAATGCCATGGGTCCTCTAGCACTGCCACATCCAGTCAACCCTCCCCACAAAAATCACAAAAATTTCCTAAAATTTGATGGGAGCGGAAATCAAAGCACAAACGCATATAGCTACATTTATTATGTCATGCAACATTCTGACGTGACTCATGAGGACGTATCAATACGTCTCTTTCTGGAGACCTTGCAAGGGCCTGCATCAGAATGGTTCCAACATTTACCAACCGGATCCATCACCAATTGGGCCACATTACAGACTGCATTTGAAGACAGATACAAACCTTCAGAAGATGCATTTGCATTATTATCACAAATCACTCACATGAAGAAGGAGACCAATGAAACCATGCATGATTTTATCACCCGATTCAATTCACTGATCAACCATGTGCCACTTGCCATGATGCCAACATTAGAGAATCAAAAGTGTTTCTTCTTGAACGCCATGAGTTCAAAAGTAAGTTTCTTACTTTTACAGAATAGATACCCACCTTGGTCCTTGCTCAAGCTATGGCCATTCGGATAGAAGACAACCTTCTTATATCCGGTGAGTTAAGATGAGAGCCATCAAAATCAAAGGCTTCAACTTCTTCTCAGGCTACCTCATCAGATCCAACATTCCAGAAGATGGCGAATGACTTGCTCTCATTAAAGAAGCAATTGGCTCAAACATCATCTACTACTCCATACCGGGATATCCCACGAGGAACTTCACTCCCAACAACCCCCCAAAGGCCATTTTTCCTGCTACTTCTCCAAGGTTAGCAATTGAAGCCCCTCCGGTTAATGCTTTGGTTGAAATCAAGAAGATGATCCAAATTACAAAGAACCTTCATCGCAAGGTGAAGATGATCAAGATGTCGGTGAACCGACTGACGACTCTACTATTGGGTATATGGAATTTGAAGACAAGGAATCTGATGAAGAAGAGGGTACCCAAGGGTATGCGAGTGGACAATCATACGTGGTTTTCACTCACTTGCAAGGAAAAGAAGCAAAGGTTGCTGCTGAAAAACAAAAGGAAAAGGTTATGGTAACTCCTCCTCCAACGATCGCTAAAAGAGGTAATCCCCTTCCTACTCAACCTCCTATTAAACCTTTTGTAAAGAAATATTTTCCTCCTATTTCTCCTCCAATTCAGCCTTCCTCCAATCCCATAAAGACCAGTAATCCTCCTCCACAAATGTGAAACGAAGGACTCATTCCTTCATTAGCACAACCCTTGGTCACATTCGATATAATTGATCACGCCAAAAAGACCAAGATCCATGTCTCAAAGTTGAGTACCTTCAGTCCAACCCAGAGCAACTTATAAGATTAACTAAGTATATCCAAAGCCAGGCTATTGTCCATCCTCCTCCCATTTCCCCAAAAGGAATTCTTCCCACTCCTCCTACGTCTCACGTAAATGTTGCCTCGACTTCCACATCAGGGAAAATTGAACCTTTTTACCTATCTCTCCTGATCAATGGTCATAAACTAAGTAACTAGTATAATTGATTCTGGAGCTTCGATAATGTTATGCCAAAAAGGTCACCCATGCTTTGGGCCTCACACTTACTAAACCTTTTGAGTAGATGCTACTCCATGGAAACCAAACAGTACCATTGATTGGTCAGATCAAGGATGCACAGTTTGCATTCACGACATTTCCTAAGAAAAGGGTAAAATGACTATTCTCGTAGCTTTATATTCCAAAAAATACAGATATTGCTAGGGAGGAGCTTTTTGTAAAGAAGTTTGGGGGGGAAATTCATATGGACTGTCCAAAGCCAGATTCCTATCAAAGGGGTGATGCGTGATGCATATTCGAACCAGAGTCACAAAAGAAATATCTAGTCACCAACTCGATGACCCTAAGGCTCGATTCTTTTCAATCATCAGGATGGGGAACTACTTCTATCCACCGACTCAGATAGAATGGATGTTCTCATCCAAAAGAGAGGATCTCAAAAAAGTATGGACATTAGCTTTTGATGGAAGTTGTGCGTGAACAAGTGGATGCGGTGTCAGGGGCTTGTTCTAATATCTCCCGAAGAGGAGATTTTCCTTTTTCTTTCAAGTTGTAGTTCTTCAATACAAATAATACTACCGAGTATGAATCCTTGTTACTTGGCATGCAAGCTGCAAAAGAGAAAGGAATCAAGAATCTAAGAGTGCAAGGTGATGCTGAGCTAATTGTCAATCAGGTAAAAGGGATATATCAAGTAAAAATGACCGCTCAGACACTACCGCAATGCAATATGGGATAACATCAAGAGTTTGATGCTTTCTCAATCAAAGTAGTTCCACGAGCTCAAAATGACATGGCTGATTCATTGGCCATCTCAACCTCTCTCATGCTCCCTCACCTAGGGTTAAAAATAGATACATATACCATTGAGGTGGTTTTTCACCCAAGTGTACTAGATAATTCACAACACTAGCAAGTGTTCAATGATGACAACCAACTTATCACTTTTTTGAGAAAGCTGACAATTTCAAAGAACTTCATTTCGATGGATCAACTTCTACGTGTCGTGAGTCTCTCACTAGTCAAGCACATGAATCTGAAAAAGATACAGTGATACAACTCAAAGGAAATAAGATTCCTAAAGGTTTGGTTTCCTTAGAATGATTATTTGATAATCATGACCATTTTGTCAAGAAAAAGTGACAGATGATCCTTCCTCTTCTCCGAAATCAAATCCATCAATCTGGTACTATGGAACATCCTCATTCCGTGAATATCGGGAAGTGTTGTATGCCCGAGGAAAAGTGAAAATTCATTAAGTTGCTAAAAAGTACATGGATGTGTTAGCATGGTCTTATGCTGATCTGAAGTCTTTCAAGCCAAAGGACATTCGGCATGACATTCCGCTCAAGGATGATGTCAAGCCTTTTCATCAAAAGCAAAGGCATTACAACCCCAAAATCTCAGGTACCATCCAGGCTGAAATTCAGAAGATGCTGGATGCAAGAATTATTTTTCCAATTCATCACAGTACTTGGGTTACAAATATTGTGCCTGTGTGGAAGAAGAATGGCGAGATACGCATATGCGTGGACTTTCACAACTTGAACCAGTCATCCTTAAAAGATAACTATCCACTGCCGATAATGGATCAAGTGCTACAAGCAGTAACCGGTTCAGAAATGTTGTCTATGCTTGATGGTTTTTCAGGTTACAATCAAATTCAAGTCACGCCTGAAGATCAGTTCAAACAACATTCACCACTCCTTGGGGTACCTTCACCTACAATAGAATGTCATTCGGTTTGATCAACGCCGTGCCACCTTCCAATGAGCAATGGACTTTGCATTCAAAGGTATGATGGGAAAATTCATCATAGTTTACCTAGATGACCTGACCGTGTTCTCCAAAAGATGAAGTGATCACTGCGATCATTTGGAACAAGTCTTGATCAGATGCCGAGAGCACGAGATTTCACTAAATCCCAAGAAGTCAGTTTTTGGGGTCACCAAGGAAAGCTTGCTAGGACATGTCATCAACAGAGAAGGAACTAAGATAGATGTCAAAGGGTCAAGGCTATTCAGAGCCTTACTTTTCCTACAAGCAAGACTAGGTGTTCACTCTTTCTTCGAAAGGTAAATAAATTTTCTTAGACGCTTTGTTCCTGATTTTGCTGAGAAGACTCATCATATATCTAATATGATGAAAGGGTCCCAAACATTCCGATGGAGTGAGGAAGGCAAGACATCATTCAAAGACATAAAACCTCCATCACTCATGCTCCTGTTCTAGTGTGTCCCGACTTCAGCAAAGACTTCATCATGTACAGTTATGCATCTGCGCATACTATATCAGCTATCTTGATGCAAAAGAACTCCGAGGATATTGAATCCCCGATTGCTTTCATGAGCTCTCCTCTTAAGCCTCATGAACTAAAGATGTCACAATTGGAAAAGCATGCCTTTTCCATGGTAAAAGTAGTCAAAAATTTCTGCTACTATATTCTGAATTCTCATACAATAGTGTTGGTTCTTGACACGACTGTTAAGTCTATCCTGACTCAACAGGAGTTAGGGAGCTTACGAGGGAATTGGATCACAAAGGTCCAAGAATATGATCTAGACATCAAACCAACCAAGTTGGTAAGAGGTAAGGGCCTATGTCAGCTAATGGCTGAAAATAAAGACTCAGAGGTACCTGAAGAGAAAGTTGATCTGATCACATTGATGGAGAACAAAATGAACTGGAGAAAGTGGATTCTTTGCCCATGGTTCTATTTTTCGCCACCAACGACGAATGGTATTCTGACATCATGTTCTTTCTCACCTATGGCGAGTGCCCAACTCACCTAACCA
This sequence comes from Taxus wallichiana var. yunnanensis, assembly GCA_018340775.1. Classification (NCBI taxonomy): domain Eukaryota; kingdom Viridiplantae; phylum Streptophyta; class Pinopsida; order Cupressales; family Taxaceae; genus Taxus; species Taxus wallichiana. The sequence goes on along the minus strand of CM031243.1, from coordinate 469,139,446 downwards.
CAAAGGAAAAGTGAACGGTGAAGCTCAGAGCCGCAAGATATGTCATATGGGATGATGGATTATACAAACGTGGAATTGATGACATTTTTCTATGATGTGTTGATAAGCCACAACAGGTAAAATTGTTGAAAGTTTTCATGACTCAGCTTGTGGTGGTCACTTCTCCTCATCCATGATAACACATAAAATCATTCGGGCTAGGTACTACTGGCCAACGCTATTTCAAGATACAACCACCTAGGTAGCAAAATGTGAACTTTGCCAATAGTTCATTGGCAAACCAAAGTTGGTTGCGTTTCCCCTCAGCCCATCATCATTGATGAACCATTCAGAAAATGGGGAATTGATTTCATTGAGCACTCAATCCTCAATCGAGTGCTGACATAGTTACGTCCTAACAAAGAATGATTACTTCACTTCAAATGGGTGGAGGCCATACCTATCAAGCATGCCACTTCTGAAGTTGTTTGCAACTTCATCAAAGAGAATATTATTGTGAGATTTGGCATTCCACACAAAATCATTGCTGATAAACGCTTCCAACTTCTCTTCACGGAAGTAATTGGTTTTTGTTATGGATACAAAATAACCTTGGCTCATGCTTCTGATTATTATCCTCAAGGAAATGGTCAGCAGAATCCAACAACAAGAACCTGGTAACTATCATACGGAAGCTAGTTGATGAAAACCAATGGTCCTGGCACAAATCATTATATGATGCTTTGTGGGTAGATCATATCACTCCAAAGAGGTCTCTCGGCATGTCACCTTTCCAAGTGTTATATGGGATCGATGCTGAAATCCCTATCTCCGCAGAACTTCCCTCTGCGCTTGCTCTGAGCAATTGAAGATGAAACTTTTCAGAATTCTCTTGAAAAGAGGATTATGTACCTAATAGAACTTGAAGAAAAGTGAGTGAAAGTGGTCGAACAAGATCACCGAACATCAGAATCAAGTTAAGAGGTTATTCGACAAGAAAGCTAAGCAAAGAGATTTCCAAGTGGGAGATCTTGTTCTTCTATGGGACAAATGAAGAGAACCGAAAGGTATGCATGGGAAGTTTGACTCTCTTTGAGAGAGGGCCATACAAGATCAAGTAACTCAATGGAGAGGAATAGTTTCTATCTCTCATATCTTGGATGGAACTAAGCTCCCGCTTCCCTATAGCAGGCAACACCTAAAGATCTTCAGGAAGTAGAGCTTGCTCTCTTCTTTGTACAGTTTTTTTTGTTGTGTGTTTGCTTTCTGTTGTGTGTTCCCTTTTTTCCTTTTGTTTTCACCCTGTCACCCTTGTTTTTGACTCTCTGTAACCCAATGGATAGGCACATGAAAATCTGGGATTCTCTACCCTTAAGTTTCACTCAAAGATAGTCCCCAGAAAGAGCCAACTTGTTATCCTGCAAAATTGACAAGGGAATTTGTAGGTAACCATACCAAAATTTTGTTTTGGCCCCAAGGAAGTTTGACAACATTTGAAATAGCCCAAAACTCCCTTTCAAAAAATCAAGTTGTTTCAAGACTTAGCCATTTTTAGCCATAAAGTTTCCTTTTTACAAAGGGGAATTTTTGTTGTGTTGATGTGCCGAAAGTTGCACCAAAGGGGAATTTTTTCTATGTTGACGTGCCAAAAGTTGTGCCATTTTTTTACAAAGGGGAATTTTTTCGTGTCGATGCGAAAAAGTATAAAAGGGGAGTTTTTTGTTGTCATTTTACAAAGGGGAAATTTTTCTATGTCGACATGCAAAGTTGCAAAAAGAAATTTTTTCTGCGAAGGGGGGAATTTTTTGTCGATGTTTGCGCATGAAAATTTTTCATTGTGTCGCATGCCGTAAAAAAGGAGAATTTTTTCTATTTCGACATGCTGAAAGTTGCACCACTTTACAAAGGGGAATTTTTTCTATGTCGATGTGTTGAAATGTGTAGAAAAGTTTTTGCGCCACTTTTACAAAGGGGAATTTTTTCGTGTCGATGTGTCGAAAGTTGCACCACTTTACAAAGGGGAAGAGTAGTTTCTTCTTTCTCGGATGATTGATCATTTTTGTAAAATATTTAAAAAGCATGTTAGCATACACGATGACCTCATCCATGTTGCACCATGGGATGTTGCCATCCAAAAACTTTCCCAAGTCAACTATTGACTTTTTAGATATTTTGTAAATATCTTGTAAGATATTTTGTAGTTGTTGGTTTGCTTTTGTCTTCTTCCTCCTCTCCTTCTATAAATACTAGAATACTTGTTGTATTCAGGGTGAACATTTTTTGTATGAAAAGAGAAGTGAGGAGAGAAAGACTTTGTGTTTTCTTGTAATAGAAGAAATATTAATACACATATTCAGACTTTGTGCTTAATGTTATTCACATGTGTGTGTTAGATTCATTCATCTTTTCATCTTTCTTAAGTTAGATCTATGTTTTTATTCTTCGTTATCTTGGATTCATTCCTACTATTGTTGCACTGACCTCAAGGCCGAGTACAAAAAGGGGCAAGGATGGGTAGGGAACATGAAGAGTATAGTGCAACATTGATGGGGTATGTAGAAGACAAGGAAAATATTATCGAGCTGTTTCGGAGCATAGTCGCGCAAAAATATTTATATGGCTAGGAGCTTATGGAAGAAGATATGGTGATGGTGCGCATAAGAAAACACCTATCTGGGTGATGCAAACACACATGGATGAGCCCAATTTTGATGTGTGCAAAGAGTCTTGTGTGTCAAGAAAGTTGTAAAAAGTACCACAACTCGGGCATATAACAGTTAAGCTGACTTTTATGTTAGATGAACAAGTAAGCAACACACTTGTGAAAGTGTCAGAAGAGGTGACAAGGTGAAACGTAGACAAGGCTGCCACAATTAAAGCACTGCAGAGGGAGTTGGAGGTAAAGGATAAAGAAAGAGCACTCCTACAAAAAAATTAGGACTTGACTTAGCGAAAGTATGATACTTTCGTAACTATGGCGGAGGAAATAGGAGACTACGTGATGAAAGCACACCCGTATTTGGAGTCAAGGGTACTAGAATCTTTTCATTCAGCAATGCACTATGTCCATACCTTGGTGAAAATGGTATTGGAAGATAAAAGAGTTGGAGTACTAGAGCAAGCAAATGATGAAGAGGACGTGGAAAGGGCTAAGACAATGGTAGCACATAAAATTGCAGCATACGAGGGCCTATTACAAGCGCTCCAGGAGGAATTGAAAAAGGTAGATCATGCCTTGAACATCTACACAACCCCCGAAGTGCTGATTCAAATCAAAATAGTGGATGGGGATAGTGAGGTGCACAAAGCGATGAAGGATGAGACCTTAGGCTATGCCGAGAGATTAACAGTGGTGAAGCTAAAGCGTGAGGCCTTAGCAGCAACACAAAAACCACACAAGGAGAGGTTGGATGAGTTGGGAAAACTCATTGCAAAGAGTATGGATGTGCTAGAAGAGGGACATACCTCAATGTCTACCATTATGCTTGACATTGAAGAATGAGAAAGGTGATGTTACCCGGATGATTTGGAAGCTATTGTTGTGGGTACAATGGAGAAAGCAAGTTAGGAACTTACAGATTGGCATACCTTAGAGGCTGAAATTAGAGTAGAGTATCCAGGAGATGATACTTTAGAATGAAATGAGAAGAGCTCAGAAGCTCCTAACAATTCTTTAATACTTTTCAATTATTTGTGTATGATTCATTCAACATTCTTTATTCAGTTTTGGACATAACCATTGTCGGGTGACAATGAGATTAGTGTGGGGTAATGTTGATCAGAGAAAATACTTTCTGAGAATTTGCACGTAGAGCGAGGCTAGATTAAAAGGCGCGGAAAGATAGGAACAACTGGTGTGTGGAAGGGTGAGTTCAATAATTAGCCATTTTGGAGCATGAGGTCTATTTTTAGGAGCTGGCATGCGGAGCACACAATCAACACTCGAGACTTGCGCACCACGCATCTTCTATATTTAGAAGATGAGATCGAAGTGCTTTTGCATGAAGGTGATCCAAGAATAGAGTTAGCACTTTAGTTAACTATCAGTGATCTATAGATAACACACTTGCATGTGTGGCTATAATTGTAAAAGGCATGTGGCTATTATTAGCATGCGACCTATTTCTGGAATAGTTAGGCGGTGAAGGGCAAGTTCCCCACCCTATATATGATTGAATTACTTAGTTGAGACCTAGTGGAGAGTTAGAGATTCGAGGGGTGCATGTGATTGGATAATTGTAATAGATCGATGCACGCATGACTATTATTGTATGAAGCTTCTATACTATTGTTGTGATTAATATATGAGGAAGATTGGTCGAACCAAAGTGTCATCTTGAATTTTTATCATTGCATGCTATTTATTCCTTTATGATTAGCACTTAAACACATTCATTCATAGATTTGAGTCTGTTATAACTATATAAATATGGATTAGTTCATGAGCATATGTATTTATTACTTTATCATGCTACCATCCTACTACAACAACCCGAAAGAGGGACCCGGTACCTTTGCGCGCTTCAGTGAGCACTCGGCTTGTCTTGAGTGATGTGTTAGTGTGACTAGGTGTTATTTGTGAATTCTAGGTTGCATCATTTAGCTTTGAAAGGGTGGTATGCTACTATTTTGGATAATCTATTACAATAATCACTAATCACATTACCCCCTTCGAATATGTCAAATCATCGGGGTGGAAACCCACCTTGTATGATTTTAATACTTTTGTGATTATCACAGAACCCATGGTCACACCATAGAAGACTATAAATCCTTCCATCAAAAGATTTAGAATATGGGTAGTTAAATTTTTCTCCCATCCCATCCTAGTCCACTTCAACATCAAAAACATCAATCGAGTTTTCTCCTAAATCCCCAACCATCAAATCAATGTTGTGCACATCACAACATGCTCACAAGATTATGACAACAAATATTCGAATCCAAACAAGAAAAAGACACTATCACTATACCCCTTCCACCAAGATCATCAACATCATCGATAAACTCAAGGTATTAATTTCACTAGTTCCCAAAGGTCTTAATCAATCATCATCACCTAAAGATAAAATGTCAATAAAAACCGCCCTCTTTCTCTTACCGCATTATAGAAAATAGTCACTAAACAATTACACCAATCCCCTGTCAAAATGTCACTCTATGAACTCATTCAGACATCGTCATATTACAAACAATCCATCTAGTAATATTCTCGTCCAATGACTCAACCCCTATTGTAAATTTTGTAGGTGCCTTGAAATTATCCACCACGATCTCTTTTGAAACATCTGAAATACCCACTCTTAGACTAGAAGACCATGACCTACCACTTTTTATCACTTCTCAAGTCAATGATATCTCTATCAAAAGAGTCATGATTGATAGCGGTGCCACTATCAACATTATATCCTCTCTAGCATTTGAACAACTTAGATTACCTAACATGGTTGTCTCTCAAACCCCGGTCCTATTATGTTCATTTAATGACACAATCACACCCACACTAGGCACTTTGTCATCTTACCACTTAAAGTTGGTGTTAAAACCCTACCCAAACTCTTCTACATTATAGAAGGAGAGTTCCAATATAATATGTTATTAGTAAGTCTTTGGATACACACCATGCATTATGTTCCTTCAACTCTCCATCATTTTCTTAAGTATTAACATGAAGGGAAAACTCACACAGTCCCGCTAACCCAAATCCATTCGTTGATTGCTATATGATGTATCATCCAAATGATGTATTAATATCTAAATCCATCTCTCGAGTCTTTTGATCAAACATCCACTAGCATATCAATACCTTCTTCTAAACTACTAGATGATTTCATTATTACTAAAGTTGTGAAACATCTCGGTTTTGGGAATATCACCTTCTTATGCTTAACTCTATTCCATCACCAAAAATGTATGGTTGCCCTAATAAACATCCATGTACAATCCTAATGTGGGATATATCATCTCTTATGGGCCCACATACCTTAAAACAAATCTTGTTTATCACGGGCTTGATAAACCACCATCCCAACCAACTGAATTACACCATACAACACCATTTAAATAAAACCTCAAATTCCTTGATAATCCCAAATTTTCCCATATGTACCTTCGCCATTGTGCATAGAAAGGATTTAGCCTTAGGTGTTATGAACAAGGAATACATGATCGACCCGTTTTACACACCCTCAAGCCATATGATAAAAATGGCCTAGGTTATAAACAATTTATCCATGAAAGCTGTTGAAGTTCCTTCATCAGCTCAAGCAAGGAAAATGTTGTACCCATTTTCGGATCGAGAATCATCACCACTCACTAAATAAATGAATGGACCTAAGTAAGCTCCACGGATATCAAAATAGTTTTCCTTAGTATGCCAAGTAACCTAGGAATGAGGGCTATCAAACTTGGGCTCAAGACCCTTTGACACCTCCCATATGACCTAAGCACTTAAGAAAGAGGCTTAACTCTTCAAGATGATGAACTCTCAAAAGGGCAAGGTGCAAGCTCTTAGTCTCTTTGCTATATGCTTTGCATTTGCTCTCTTAAGGAGTTTAGGTGTAGGTATAAAGGTAGGAGGAGGGATCTTTATATAGCCCAAAGGATAAAGGATTCAACACATTCTCATGAATGTGGGATAAAGGTAAAACATGATTAGGAATGGATAAGGTTGTTTTATTAAAGGTAACCTTACTTTAGAAGGGTTTAATTTATGCTTAGCAAGTCATGGGAGTTGAGGGGTGTTTTAATTAATCAAAGGTGATTAACTAATAGGTAGATGTAAGCTTATAGAAGCTAATTAGAGGAATATTAGTACGATTTAGGATATTATAAGGGGATTAAATCAATTAAATATTGATTTATTGGTTCAACGGAAGGAAAACTAATTAATTAATAATAATTAATTAGTCTAGGTAGAAGGGGTGATTTATTAACGGAAGGTCATTAATTAGGGTATTTGTTGGATAGGCAACTTAATTAATTAGCTTAGTGTAATTAATTAATGATGATATGAGGGAAAATGAGTGTTTTTGATGATATGTCGTTGATTTGTGAGAAAGACGATAATTAATGCAATTTAAGTATTTAAATTGCTTGGGCATAATTATGGGTGTCTACATTTTCCCCTCTTTGGGGTGGCGTAAGTGACGCCACTTCAAAGATAGTAGACATGTGAAATTTTGAAGAGGTAGAAGAAAAATTAGTAGAAGTGAGAGATGCCCCCTCGAGTGTCGATGGGGTGATGAAAGAAGACAATCGACGATCGAAAAGGTGAGAAGTAGGAAGAAGAATGGGGACGAGGTAGGATGCCCCGATGAGAGGGAGAATTAGGGGTGAAAGGGAAGTGGTGTAGAAGAAATATGGACGAGGGGGAGAAGAGCTTAGCCTCTGGCCGCGCATTTGTTTGAAACAATTTGGATGTCATCATATTGCCATAGGAACTACGTTATCGGTCCTTATGAAAAATATAATCATATGAAAAAGGTAGAATGACATGAAAAGCCATACTACGAATGATTGTCCATTGCTGAAAAACACCAACTCCATGCAACATACAAAATGTAATGCAATACGAGAAAGTGAAAGATGCCTAACTCCATGCAACATACAAAATGTAATGCAATACGAGAAAGTAAACAAGCTAAACTAACAGAGAAACATAATATAATGTTTTTATTATTGAGCTTTAGTTACAACCTATGCAAATTAACAACAAGGGTTGATGATGGTGCCCCAAGCAAGGATACATGTGAGGGGAATAACGGAGGACACTTGGGTCCGATGGAAAATCAATGTGCACTACTGAAACAATACTAGACAACTCATTGTGCCCTAGAGTACGGACGAAGTAAGTAGCCTAGCTTTTGTTAATGGAGGTAGATCAAGATGATCCGCAAGTCACACACATGAACAAGTGAGAACCAAAGAGTGACGTTTTGTAGGATGATTTTCAATTTTTAGAAGTTTTCTGAAACATATTTGAATGTTTTTGATGATTTTTTCTCTAACATATTTGAATGTTTTGGTTGATTTTAAAAGTTTTATGAAACTATGTACAGGAAGACGAGAAAGCATGGATGCCCCCAGTAATAGATGGGATGCACAAGGGAATAAGACCACATGCATACCAGAAAGGTGAAGATGCAAAAATGTACCAATGATAAGGTGGGAGTATTCAAAGGTAAATTCTTCACAGGTAGAAGTGGGACCCAAGGCCATTATGAATAGGTTCAACATGATGATGAACATAAACCAATGAAATGCTGGGAAGAAGCAAGGATGCCCCTAGTGTAAGTTGGCCTAAGAGCACGTGATAGAAATGAAGGAGAAGATTATTTTTGTGGAAGGGGACAAAGGTTTTCGTAAACATGGAAAGCAAGTAACCTTATACACATGGATGTTCTGAACAAAGTAGAAGAACGATGTGAATGATATGAATGGCCTCATGAGGAAGAATTGATTAGCCAAAGGCACACATTGTGAGACAAGATATGGACTAGAGTAAGAGTCTGAACAAGGTCAAAAAAAGACACTTGGTAACATACTAATCCTATTTACTCATAGAGATCCGGTGTGTGCACATGGAATTTATTACCTCTTGAAGGGAAGATTTAAAAGACAACAAGATGATGACACCCTAGCCAATGTGTAGGAATGATTTATTATGAAAGGTGATTTTGTGAATGGATGGTGAAAGGATAGCCGTACATTTCTCCCTGCCCGGCCAAGCATCCATAACCTTGATGGAGATATATTTGATTCTAATCACAACATTACTCTCTACTTTACCGATCGTGTCCATAGCCCGATAGAGATTATTAGAAATACCCCAAGAGAGAGTTATATATTAATTTGCTTTTGCTTTGTAACTTTTAGCGTTTGAGTTTTAATTGAGTTTGATTCTTTTGCTTTACTGAAAACTTATTTCAACTCTCTTGTTTGACAAGGGTTAAGAACCACCGATGGCTTGATGGAAGGAGGTGGAAGTGATTGTGATGACGACATTGGCTAGTGTCAAAAATATGTCCAAAATTTCTTTGCAACAAGTTTATTAGATATTTGAATGTGATAAGATATCCATGAGGTCAGTCGTTCTTTAATTTACTAAGATGATAAAAAGACTAGGGGCAAATAGATACCATAGAGATAAATTTCACAAAAAATGCGTGTGAATAAGCTAACCAAGATATCACCCGAATGGATTAAAATGGTAGGAAGACTTGTAGAAGAATAGCAAGGAAGGGAAGAAAGAAATATCCATGTGTACACAACACCTGATTACAATGTTTGATCTTTGTACCTTAGATTTTTGTTGTTGTTTTTTTTTTTAATTTTTATTTTGTATTTTTGTATTTTTGCATTGTTTTTTATTTTTAGATTTTTGATATTTTTTTTAAACCTGTTGTTACTAACAAAGTCACTATGTGTGATAGGATCCAACAACGATGTTTGCAACTTCCTTGATAAGGGAGACTAAGCATGTTTGTTTGTCAAGAGTCATGTTTTCCCCAATCTCGATGACCATGGTGAGTTCGCACTCAACAAAGGACTGTGATTTATCCTGAAACATGGATTTTGTATGTAGGATCTTGAGTTCCCTATCCAGAGGTTTATGCACTTTGCACCATACTTGATGGCTATGTTGATGTGTGTTCTTAAATCATGCTTGATTTACAAATTTGAGATTGTTCCAGTTGTTGGGGGATTTTGAGCTCTTGGAAGTTTTGACTTGAGCTTGATAATGAACCTGTTTGGGTTTCTTATAAGCTAACACTTGAATTTTATGACCTCTAGATGGAGAAGAATGTGAACATTTATGATTGATGATAGGAATGATAGAAATGGTAGTGGGGTTGCCACAACCATTGATAGAAGAAATATGTGATAGATGAAAAGGATATGGTCCAAGAATTGAAGAGGATGGGCTACTAGGAGGTGAGCCACAAATAGAAGGTGAAAGGCTACTAGGATTTGGCCCAAGAATAGAAGAAGAAGGGCTACTAGGATGTGACCCATAAATAGAAGATGAAGGGCTACTAGGATGTGGCCCAAGAATAGAAGAAGAAGGGCTACTAGGATGTGACCCATAGATGTAAGATGATGGATTACTAGGATGTGGCCCAAGAATAGAAGATGATGGAATACCCGGGGGTGATCCATATATAGAAGATAATGGGCTAGTTGGACATGTCCCAATAATCGAAGATAGTGGGCTACTCGAAAATGTCCCACAAATAGAAGAGGGAGGGGCTACTAGAAGGTGACCCACACCTCGATGAAGATGAAGGGCTAATTGGTGCTGACCCCACAAGAGATTGTGATTGAGGAACTATGATAGACGAAGAATTATTGGGTGATGAGAAGATGGGCCATGGATCCATGCAAGACCAAGGAGTTTCATCACATAATGAAGAATGTGAAGATGGAAGAATAAGAGGAGGATCAAGTTGCATGATCTGAGCTCTTACTCTATTTCTTGATCAAGGGAATCAACCTTTTCCTCACATATGCGAGACGCATCAAAGTCTAAAGAGAATCCTTTTTTGTAATCTACTAAAGGAATATATTCATATGCCCCTATAAATGCCCTAATTGTTTCTTCATTCTGAAAGAGATCAATCAGTATGAGTTGTTGATTGATCCCTAGGGGTTTATTGGAAGAAATAGGTTCACTTGGTGTGGAAGACTTAGAAGATGTTTGATGATTATTGATAGAAGAAGATGATGTGGGGGATGAAGAATATGTGTAGCTAGATGTCTCAGGAGTAGAAGAAGGTGGTGTGGACCTACCTATACAATGGTATGTCATATGTAAAATAGTAGGATTAAGTCCAAAGTCTGTAGATTGCGATGCATGGGTCGATTCAGATGTTTGTCTTGAAGGACTTTGAGTCACACGAATCTTCACAGAAGGAAGATTCCATGGGGGTGATTGATGAAGAAGGTCTTGCAAAGAAGGGGAGGACTATGATTCAAGAATCACATTAGATGAATGATGACAAGGGTCCTGCAAAGAAAGAGAGGACCGTGATTCAAGAATTGTATTATACTTTTGATTGGAGGGATTTGGAGTCACGTGTATCTTCAAAGGAAGAAGACGTTGTTGGGGTGACTGATAAAAGGGTCCTGCGAAGAAGGGGAGGACTGTGATTCAAGAATCTCATTAGATGAATGATGACAAGGGTCCTACAAAGAAAGGGAGGAACATGAATTAGGAGTCACATTAGATGACTTGAGTCGAATTAGATGAATCTGAATAGTATTTTAGATCTGAATCCTCAGAAGAGTCAGAGGAAATATTTGGATTGGAATCCTCAGAGGAAGAGGAAATGTTTGGATTAGAATTAGAAGAAGAGTGGGGGGAACTCAAATAATAATTTGGATCATATGTGTCCAAATCATACCACTGACTATGAGATGAAGGTGGGGAACGAGTTACCCGTATGGGCTCTCTAGCACGAAGAACCAAACGAGGTTTAGTTATAATGGGAATATTTTGCTTTGAATTGCTAAACCTAGGTTCCATATTTTTGTAAGTATGGGGAACCGCATGATAGTCAGTCATTTTTGGTGCTATTTTAAGCACAAATGTCTAGATTTAGATAGTGTGATGGAACTCCTTCAAAGGGAAGGAAGTGACATGTCAATTTGGGTAGCATAAGGACAACCAGCTAGACATTGTGTAAGTATGGGGATGCATGCGTGATTTTTGAAGAAGGTCTAAGGAAAATAGACATCGTGACGATGTAATATCAATGAGATAAAAAGGGATTGTACTAGAAAATAAGTTTTCTGAATGAATAATCACAAGGAACAATGATGCGAGTGTGAAACCCAAAGCCAATAAACAAGGAAATACACCATATGAAAATGCGATGCAAAGATGACCAACAAGATTTTTCACTTATTCCAAGTTCAAGGAAATGAACAAAATGTAAGTAAAAATAATAAGTCAATGCGATCTCCTAATCAAGATATATGATGAGCGAGCTCAAACTTGATTAAGACCTATATCTCAAAAAGTGCCAATTACAATTACGAATGACACAACAATATCACCAAGATATGTTAACGCACTTTCTTTAGAAAGTGAAGTATTGATATCAAGGTGTTATTGATATAACACGCACAAATGATAACACCTAGCATTCTTTGAAATTAAGGTAATAATAGAACATAAATAAAAATCTCAAAGTATAGCTAGGAATAGTTAAAAATATGTGCAACGTGAATGCATCAATATAGGTATTTATGTCGATTTTACAAGAAACAAGACGTAAATATCGAAATTGTAATGATATGAGAAAAACAAGCTAACTCCTCTATGGAAGTCCGCGGTGATGAACCACGCCTAACTACAATGACGATCTTGACGTGGGTATCAAGATCACAATGAATACTAAATGACGTGAAAATGCCTCCGTTCACTTTAGACATTTAACTAACCTAGGCAAAACATAGATGGGCATAAGCAGACATAAAAGTGAGAGAAACAAATCGAATGGAAACACAAATGTAATCATACCTCTTTTTATCAATAAAGTGTCAAAATAATATGAAGGAAATAAATCAAGAAAAAATGATGAAAAATGCTAGCCTCACTTCGGGCGAGAGTTTCGCCTCGCCTTAAGGCAATTAAAAACTAAGCTAAAGTAATACGTCACACGTTTCTCAAAAATAAGGTTCACAACTCAACACTTTGTTTTAAAATGGTCAAAGTGGGCTCTGGTCAAATTATATTCTCCTAGGTGGTTCTCTCACCCTAGGTGTTACAAAGTTGCCACGAGTGAGCGTGATTTACCCAAAAAGTCACATTGACTAGTTTTGGAGTATCTCACTTTACTTTACCCCTTCAAGAATAGTAGGCGGCTAGTGTGTCTACGTGTACTATCACACGGGTTGCCACAATAGACAACCTATAACTCTATCTCACAAAGGAATCACTAGTTAATTAGCTAGTGCGGATAACTTCCCATTTCATCCACAAGGTTCCTCTTGCGTGGACTACTTTGGGGTTCCCGGAACCACCCCCATTGTTGTATGTTAAGGCGTTATACGAAAGGGTTTATGTTCCATTGAGCGAGAGAGGGACGTACCCTTTTCAAACCTATAATATAGTGTTTTGAATATGTTGTTCTTTTTATCTTGTTTAATTAGGTGTGGTTTTCTTGAACACCTTTTGGAAACTTGTATAACAACCGTGTTAGTAGTTTTGATTTCGTTTTGATTCCTCCTTTCTTTGACAAGCATTTTAGATCCCGAACTCAAGCATTAGTAGTTCTCCACGAAAATCACATTATTTAAAAGATGATTAAGAGTTGCTTTTGATTCTCAAGATCATCCAAGGATGCAAGAGAAGAGCATACACAACAAATAATCTAACTAAAAAGTAAAGAAAATCTGTTCAATCAATGAACCATACAAAATTCTTGATAAATGTTCATTCCCTTAAACCAAAAGTGAAAGATGAAGTTTCCAATTTACCAAATGTTATAAAATGAAGACCAAAGTTGTTTTTGATTCTCAAGATCACCCTAAGGTGAAAGAGAAGAGCATACACAAACTTTATCCCAACTATAAAGAAATGAAAAACTTCAAATCAAAGGACTATTGAAAAATGCTTTGTAAAAGGTTCATTCCCTTAAACCAAAAGTGAAATATGAAGTTTCCAATTTACCAAATGTTATAAAATGAAGACTAAAGTTACTTTTGATTCTCAAGATCACCCTAAGGTGCAAGAGAAGAGCATACACAAACTTTATCCCAACTATATAGAAATGGAAAACTTCAAATCAAAGGACTATTGAAAAATGCTTTGTAAAAGGTTCATTCCCTTAAACCAAAAGTGAAAGATGAAGTTTCTAATTTACCAAATGTTATAAAATGAAGACTAAAGTTACTTTTGATTCTCAAGATCACCCTAAGGTGCAAGAGAAGAGCATACACAAATTTTATTCCAACTATATAGAAATAGAAAACTTCAAATCAAAGGACTATTGAAAAATGCTTTGTAAAAAGTTCATTCCCTTAAACCAAAAGTGAAAGATGAAGTTTAAAATTTACCAAATGTTATAAAATGAAGACTAAATTTACTTTTGATTCTCAAGATCACCCTAAGGTGCAAGAGAAGAGCATACACAAACTTTATCCCAACTATATAGAAATGGAAAACTTCAAATCAAAGGACTATTGAAAAATGCTTTGTAAAAGGTTTATTCCTTTAAGCAAAATGAATAATCAGATTTCCAAGTTTAATCCCAATGTTAAAAATATATAGATCAAAGTTGTTTTTTATTCTCAAGATCACAAAAAGGTTCAATAGAAGAGCATACACATGCTTTGGTTTAAATCGAGGAAGCATGGAAATACAACATTCATCAAAACATTAAACATGTTAGAAAATGATCAGTTTTAAACTAACAAAAACCTGTAATTTCTATAAATATAAATCCTGAATTTATGTTTTCATTGCATAGTTAACTTCAATACTTTTCCAACGAAAAAAATGGAGTCATTTCAAGTTCGGGAGAAAATTTATGGCCTTCGGAAGATGGGTTATGCATATGCTCTTATGCTCACGGGTATGCACTTGACATGCACTCAAAAAATGTCAAAAAAACATCTCTTAATCTATAAAATGGGCAAATTTTTCCAACAAAGATTCAATTTTGACAACAACCCATCACATCAATATATGAATAGAATACTCAATGCTATCAAACATTAACATACATGCTCAAGAATTTAAAATTTTCAAGAAATTGACAAAACTAACATGTAGAATGATGAAAAAGTAAGCTCTAAAAATGAAAACATGATGAAATCTTCAAATTTTCTCACCAAGATTAAATTTTGACACCAACACACCAAATTAATATGTAAATATAAGAGTCAACACTATCAAACACTAACCTACATGCTCAAGAATTTAAAATTTTCAAGAAATTGACAAAACTAGCGTGTAGAATGTTGAAAAAGTAAGCTCTAAAAATGAAAACATGGAGAAATCTTGAAATTCTCCCATCAATTCCAATTTTATAGCACTTCACCTCCTTTATACCTACAAGGAAGACTCAACACATGTAAAATCAACAAAAGAAGTTAAGAAAAACAAGTTAGATCAACATGTGTAAAAGAAGGTTAGTAACCAAAAATGAAACTTAACTACAAAACTTGAAATTAAGTGCAAAGGAAAATGGAGTAAGTCCCACCAGGGCGTGCCAAATTTGTAAATGTTTGTTTTCAAAATAATGCTAATATGAGTAAATACTAACACCTAAATAACCTTAACTTAGCAAGAATTGAACAACAAACTAAACATCATCAAGATAAGAATTAAACAAGGGTTAGATGCTAGCATTCATCAATACAAAATTTGAAACTAACAATGCTAAATATCTAAACTCCTTTATTCTCTAATAACAAATAAATGAATGGACCTAAGTAAGCTCTATGGCTATCAAAATAGTTGTCCTTAGTATGCCAAGTAACCTAGGAATGAGGGCTATCGAAGTTGGGCTATAAGACCCCTTTGACACCTCCCATATGACCTAAGCATTAAGAAAGAAGCTTAACTCTTCAAGATGATGAACTCTCAAAAGGGCAAGGTGCAAGCTCTTAGTCTCTTTGCTATATGCTTTGCATTTGCTCTCTTAAGAAGTTTTAGGTGTAAGTAAAAGGTAGGAGGAGGGCTCTTTATATAGCCCAAAGGATAAGGATTCAACACATTCTCATGAATGTGGGATAAAGGTAAAACATGATTAGGAATGGATAAGGTTGCTTTATTAAAGGTAACCTTACTTTAGAAGGGTTTAATTTATGCTTAGTAAGTCATGCGAGTTGAGGGGTGTTTTAATTAATCAAAGGTGATTAATTAATAGGTAGATGTAAGCTTATAGAAGCTAATTAGAGGAATATTAGTACGATTTAGGCTGTTATAAGGGATTAAATCAATTGAATATTGATTTATTGGTTAAATGGAAGGGAAAGCTAATTAATTAATAATAATTAATTAGTCTAGGTAGAAGGGGTGATTTATTAACGGAAGGTCATTAATTAGGGTATTTGTTAGATAGGCAACTTAATTAATTAGCTTAGTGTAATTAATTAATGATGAGATGAGGGAAAATGAGTGCTTTTGACGATATGTCGTCGATTTATGAGAAAGATGATAATTAACGCAATTTAAGTATTTAAATTTCTTGGGCGTAATTATGGGTGTCTACGATATCCTTCAAAGTGTCGTGGATGATCAAGAAATTCTCTCTCACATGGGAGCTGAAGAACACTTCCTTTAGAAATATCTACCATCCGAAACATCCAATATTTTCAATGAATCCACACTCAATGTAAATCTAGGAACCTCGCAGGATCCCGAAATAGTCAAATATGGTCAAAGTATGGATCCACAAGAATTACATGACTTCATAACATTTCTAAAAAATTTCATCATGATTTCACTTGGTCATATAGTGTTATTCCCAGAATTTATCCCAACATTGTTGTACTTAACATCATCACATATCCTAATGCCAAACCAGTAAAACAAAAACTCCATAAAATGCACCCCCATATAGCTCTCCTTATTAAGGAAGAGTTACAACATCTCTCGAACCACAAATTTCATCATACCTATTGATTATCCATAATGGGTCTCCAACATTGTCCCCATAACCAAGGCCTTAGGAAAAATTCACATTTGCACATGATTTCAGGGATCTCAACCTCGCCTGCCCAAAGGATGATTTCCCTCTTCCAAACATAGATCAGCTTGTCGACTTAACTATCGACCATGAAATGCTATCCCTTATGGATGGTTTTTCTAGTTATAATCAAATCATCATTGCACTTGATGATCAACACAAAACATATTTTATCACCCTTGGGAACCTTTTGCTATCATGTCATGCCCTTTGGACTTAAAAATGTTGGGGCAACGTATCAACGTGCCATGACATACATCTTCCATGACCTTATCCATAAAATTGTTGAGGATTACATTGATGACCTCCTTGGAAAGTCTAAATCTTAGAAAAACCATCTCAAAGTCCTAGAATTGATCTTCACTTGCCTTATTCAATTTTTCCTCCATCTTAATCTTGTAAAATGTGTTTTTGGTGTTCTTACTGGAAATTTTTTGGGGTTTATCATATCTATCCATGGAATTGAAGTCAACCCCACAAAAGTTAGGGAAATCATTGAATGCCTCCACCCACTAATCTTAAGCAACTGTGTAGCCTTCAAGGAAAATTGTAGTCCATTCGACACTTTATATCACAAATCTTCGATCATTTCCAACCCTTTCATCACCTACTTCACAAATATGTTGAGTTCCATTGGGACTCGTTATTATTGATCGTTTTATCAAATTAAACAATATCTTTTGACACCACCTTTCCTCACTCCACCATGTGAAGGGGAGCCATATTACCTATACATATCCACTTCCGATCATGCCCTAGGAGCCATGCTTTCCCACCGTGATAGTCAAGGTCATGAGTAGGTCATATATTACATCAGCTACACACTTCATGAATATGAGACGCATTATACAAAGGCTGAAAAACTATGTTGTGCATTGTATTTCGCCACCTCCAAGTTACGACACTATCTTTTAAACCATAAAACATACATTGTCACTAGTTTTAACCCTGCTTAAAGCCATGCATGCCAAACCATATCATAATGATTGCATAACCTAATGGCTCATGCTAATGACTGAATTTGACTTGGAAATTATACCACAAAAGTCCATTAAAGGTCAGGCCATTGCTGATCAACTCGTTGAAGCACCTCTTCTAGATAACAAATCACCTCATGAAGGATTCCCGATGAATCCATTAATAAAATTGATGAATCATACGGTTGCGTATCAAATTTAATTCCTATCAAAGTGACCCTTTTCTTTAATGGTGCTAAATGATAAGAAGGTAGAGGAGCCAACATAGTCATCATACCACCTTGGGAAATTCCCATTCCATTATCATTCAAACTCAATTTCGAGTGCACTAATAATATGGTAGAGTACGAAGCTTTAATCATGGGTTTGTAAACTGCTATTCTCTTAGGTGTCCAAGTCCTAAAATCGATGGAGATTCATAACTTGTCATCAGCCAAGTCAAAGGGGAATTTCAATGTAAAAATGAAATACTTCAAAAATATAACACTATTGCTGATTTTCTCCTTGGCACGTTTGATCGTTATACCATTCAAGCCATCCCACGATCCTCTAATAGATTCACTGACACTATGGCTTCCTTAGGATCCCTTGTTCCTTTCAAATAGAGAAATCAAAGGATAAAACTAATATGTCTATAGTTATCCAATGCTTGGATCATCTTTCATATCAAAATGAGCTACCTTCCATCCACAACATCAACACAAATTCATCAGATCTATGGTACACTCAGATATTTGATTACCTCATAGAATCTAAAGTCCCCCCAGACCTATTACAAGGCACCAAACACTCTTTTCTTCAACGTGTCACTTGCTTCATTATCATAGGAGGTATCCTTTATAAATGTAGATTTGATGGTATACTATTATGTTGTCTTAAATCACATGAATCAATTAAAGCAATTGAAGAAGTCCATGATGGTATTTGTGGTGGTCATTTTAGTGGTAACACTATTGCCAAACGTATCATATGGCTAGGGTACTACTGGCCTACAATCATTAAGGACTGTTGTACATACATAAAGAAGTGTGTCAAATGTCAACTCCATTATGATCTTATCCACATTTGCAGTCAAAATTACAACTTTGATCGTGGACTTATGGCCTTGATCTCAATAGGGATTGATCTCATTGGTGTAATCAATCCAAAATCATCTCAACAACATCATTCAATTATTATTGTAACAAAATACTTCACTAAATGGGTTGAAGCTATTCCTTTGACTTCAACAAAGTCTGGCCTATAATTAATTTTACATACCAAAATATCATTTGTCATTTTGGTATCCCACATAAGCTTGTCACGGACAACGGGAAGTCCTTAAAAATAATGAGGTTAAGAAGCTCTGTAGGACATTTAACATTAAACTAAGCTTCTCATCACCTTATTAACCCCAAGAAAATGGACAAGCTGAAGCTTCCAATAAAACATTGAACAAAATTCTAATGAAAACTGTAAAGGACGCAAGCAGGAATTAGCATACTTAGATCCCATTCGCTTTGTGGGATTATCGAACTAGTATCCTTACACCTAATGGCACCACACCATACTCACTCATTTATAGATTTGAAGCCATTTTACCCCTAGAAATTCAAATTCCATCACTCCACATGTCTCTAAAATAATTCATTTATGATAAAGAGTACCACCAAAAGCTTCTAGCACAACTTAAATTATTAGATGAAAAGCATTTAACATCTCTTGAAAATCACCAGGTTTATCAACAACGCATTAGTATAGTATATAACAAGCATGTCAAGGAGTGTGAATGTAAAATTAGTGGCCTTTTACTTAAGGAAAATCAAAATGTGACTACATTAGAACGAAGTAAACATGGAAATTTTTCCCCAACTGGATTGGTCCATATATTATCACTCATAGGTATGGGTCAGGAGCATATCACCTCGCTTCTCTTGAAGGGGAACCCGAGGTAGAACCGCTAAATGCTTTGTACTTGCGGCCTTTCTATTGTTAAATGATTGATTATCATGAAAATATTTTACGATTGAACATTCTCCCTTTATCACGTAAGCTCTAATCCATTCTATCACTCCTTCCTATCATTATTACATAGGTCATATGGATGTAGGTCTCCTATGAAGTTATCCCCTCCTTAATAAATGGTTTATTATGGTCTTGCCATCAGTTTAGGCATTGAAAAGTATGTATATATAGATTCTTCTTAATAAAATTCAAAAGGATATAGAATGATCCTCGAAGGAAAACTATTCAAATGTTATATTGTCAAAAATAAAAATAAAAGTAGACTGATCCTCGAAGGATATCTACCTAAAAAATCATGGAACGATCCCACAAAGGATGACCATTCAAATCAAATAAAAAATGTATACCATACCCTTGAAGGATGACTATTTATATATATACATATATACACACACACACACACACACACACACACACACACACACACACACACACACACACACACACACACACACACACACACGGATTTCCGCCTTGGTCAGCTTTCAAATTACAAAGATTCCAAGAAAGCTTCCCGCATTGATCAAATTTCCCATGAGAAAAATTCCCGCACTGATCAGTTTGCTTCAACAAAAATATTATTGTAAAAGTTGGAGAATTTATTCCCTATAAACTCATCAAAAATGAGAAACCTCTTTTAAAGGCATGCATCCATATGATTCCTTTGTTCCTATGTTTGTCACAAATGTGATTTTTATCTAGATCCATTATAATTTATAAACTGTCTAATGACAGTCTCATTTAACTTTTTGAAAGGCTATAAGTAAAAATCCTATCAAGACCCCTAATATGTGCTAAAGAAATTCAGAGGGATGTTCTTTCCACTTGTTCTCCATTTTTATCTTGGTTACATTTAACATACTTAGCATGGCCACAATTATTTTCCAAAATCATAATTAGAGCATGCATCTAACACATATAGATATCAAGATAAATTAGGAGCAAGTACATATCATCATCATCATAGATAAAATCCTATATACGAATGACCATGTAATCCATGTAAAATCAAAAGGGTTTCTATGAGCCCATCCATACAAAATCAATATCACTATAGATAAATCAACAACATCATCATATATAAAATGTCTCATCAAAGTCTCACAACATATATCAAATGGGCTTCTATGAGCTGACAATATAAAATCAACAACATCATCATATATAAAATGTCTCACCAAAGTCTCACAACATATATAAAATGGGCTTCTATGAGCCTGTCAATATAAAATCAACAACATCATCATATATAAAATATCTCATAAATGTCTCATACATATATCAAATTGGGCTTCTATGAGCCTATAATATCACATCGTAAACTCTACACCTCCTAGAAAAGTACTATCACCAGCTCCTCCTCCTAGAGTAGGAGATCCACGTGTCATACCACCGTCGGATCCTCCTACACTATCACCCCCTTCAGCTCTCTCCTCCTCTACCTCAGGCTCCTACTCTCCTCCCTCTAATTGAGTATGCACACGATGAACTCGGCTATGTAGCCCTCTCTCCGCTTCCTTAGTCATCTCAAAAGATCTCAAAGAATAAGCCACCATGCACCAAAATATATGGTAACCCCTGCATCATCAAGGGGAACCAACTCACCATCCTCATTAAGAACTGTAGCCCCCACCTGATCAAAAATGGCTACAAGTCCTACCACATGGCTCCATGGGGTCTGTATCTCCATCCTTTTGAATGTAAGCAAGTGGATCCTTGGGTATGTAATGAATCAAGACAAATTGTCACTTGATACGGCTGAATCTCATCAGCTCATCCTCCTATCATGTACCCATACATCCTGTTGTAAGCTTTGTAAATCATGTGGGAACTTAGGACAATCAGGGAATATAACATATGGCCTCTAAACAACATCTCCAACCTGCAACCCTAATATCAAGTCTCGATAGTGGGTAGGTCCCTTTGCCTTCTTGGTCCTCCCAAGACTAGCACTCCACCTCATAAAACCTGGGTGCCTCATGTCAATGACACCTAACAACCCCAATGGGAGAGCAATAATAATATGCTCATGGGCCCAACACTGTAACAAAACCAACATCAATTCCATATCACTTGTGGGCTGCCCAAGCCCACTATTATCTATATGTCTGCACTAGTAAAGAAGGGAACCACTCAAATACAATACAATGTGCCATCATCTCTCCAACCACCTCTGTCATCATCCAAGGAAATCTACCTCCTATTTTTTCCCTCAAAATTCCCCTCATTTTGAAGTCAAATTTTGAAAATTTTGAGTTGGTGCCATTGAGGAATGTTTAAAATAGAGTAAGAAGTCTAGAGAGATAGGAAAATTCATGCTTTGAAGTTGTTGGTGCTTGGTTTTTTGATCTCGTCCCTCCTTGTTTAAAGTTAATCCATCTGAACGGTTTAAAAATTTCTTTCTTCCCATCTGGGTTCTTTAAAATTTTTTTCTCCATTCGAATGAAATTGTCAATCCCTTCCTATGGATGTGGATTGCATTGAGCTTGTTATTGTTTCCAGTTCTTCTTTCCATGAGGAGCAATTTGAATTTTAACGTGAATGGCGGAGTTTCCCGTGCATTTTATTTCCCATTGCATGTGTTTTCCTTATCAATTTGTTTCCTAGCATCCAAAGGATATGTGGACATCTTTGATTGGATACGACATGGCAGATTCTTTTTGTAAACATAACATTTTTGTTAATTTTGAAAAAATTTCAAGTTCCCGAGGCTAGAAGGCCCCTAATTTGTTGAATCAAGTAATGGCAGAAAGGCGGCCCCTTTTTCTATTTTAAGAAATTATTCCAAAAAGGGCATAAAGTTATAAAGGATGCCGAGGGCCCGCAAAAGGACACATGGTGATTTTTAAGACGAAGGGGAGGTGGGTCATCGGGACACTTTAGAGTTTTTGGATTTTTTTGGGAAAAATTATGAAGTTATAAAGTGAGCCGTGACCTCGCTCATACCTGAGGTAATGCCACGTGTTAAGTCATGCATTGAAAAGTCAAAGGCGGGTCGTCGGAGCACTTTGAAGATTTTGGTTTTAGTTCCAAAAAGGGATAAAAGTTACAAAATGGGCCGCAAATCCGCTTAAAGCCATGTATTGAATATCCCATTGAAAATTCAAAGTGGAGAGGCGGGTCATCGGAGCATTTTGAGAATTTTAAACTTTGTCAAAATAAAGTAAAATTGTAAAGAGAGCCGCATCCCCGTGATGCCCAAGGGGAGCCACGTGTCAGGCTTGTATCAAAAGCGAGCCTGGGGCTTGAGAGGGACCTTGACACTTTGAATTTTTTTCTAAAAGGTGTAATTCCAATTTTGGGCCCACGGATCCGTTTTGCAAAAATTGCATTTTTGCCATTTTTGTATAGATTCAATACAAATATTCAAATGGGCATATCTTTCGATCTAGAGCTAGAAATTTGAGAAAATTTATATCATTGGAAAGATCTTGACCTCATCTATGACATGGAAGCTTAAAATATTATTTTCAACATGATTTTGTGGGTATTAATCTGGAAAACATCTTTCCTGCCATTAATGTGAAATCTGATTGCTTCTCCAAATTAGATTTGATTCGATCCATCATTTTTCCTTCTCGAGCATGCTAAATAGACTTGGAGAACCGATCCTGGATGTCTGGATTTGATGGAAAATGTATTCATGCCATTAATATGTGATCACATTTCTTCGATAACCACATTTGATCTAATCTATCATCTTTCCTTCTCCAGCACGTTAAACAACCATGAAGAACCATACTTGACAGATTGTAGGTGGATTTACAGGGGCATTAATATTTGGTGGTTGAGCTTCCAAATAATATTTCCTCCTCTTCTTCTCCTCTCTTTTCTTCATCTATAAATGTAATAGCATCAGCTAATTGTGAGGGGTTAGATCCTGGTACTCTGTAAATGTTATAGTTTTGAAAGTAGTGAATATAGAATAATTTCCCTTCTTTTCTATCTTCCTCTCTGCTATTCCTTCTTTCCTAATCTAAGGAATGTGAATCATTGATATTTTGTGATAAGAAACTTTTTGTTGTTGTTTATGTGATTTCTGGAACTTTGTGTCTGTGGAATTATATTTGTTATGAAAGTGAATGATTCTGTTTTGCATCTCCTTTACTCAATACGTATAAGGTTATACTCTGCTATCTATATTTCTGAAAGTATTGATATTTTCTTCCTCTCCCATCTCCTTAGTTCTTCTATTCTTTTGTATTGACAATCTATTTTGACATGAAACATTTCAAAGTATCATGATTCCTCACTTTGAAAGTTGTACATTTGTGCATAAGTTTTGTTGCTTGCTTTCAATAAGGGAACCTCTCCCATTAAAGAGGAGGGACTTACTATCTGCTGAATGTGGTTTACTAAAATTATCATTTTAAAACCCAACAATTTTTTGTGACTCCACTGGGGATTTGTTTCAACTTATCCCTTTCTAAAACAACTTCAAAATCATTTTTGATCTGGCGACTCTACAGTATACACGTGGGAAGAAAGCTCTAGGGGTAGAAGATTCTCATTTTTAACTCCTTGATCAACAAAAATTCTATCTTCTTCTAGCAAGAAGAAACAAAAGAACTTATTCTATGAGCACACCTCCTATTAAAGACAAAAATTCCAAGAATTAAATTTCTCCAGAATAACTCAGACCTAATCTTTGTGCTCTAATACTTGCTGGTGTTTCAGTTCCCCTATATAAAATCTTCCCATAGATGGCAGCACCTTTACCTTGGGCACAACAGATTGGGCCTCTTGCTCTTCCTCAGCCATTGCATGAGTTATCCAAGAGTAGTAGGAAATTTTTCCTAAATTCAAAGGATATAGAAAAGTACACCCATATGAACACATTGTAGCCTTTAGTGTTGCATGTGGGATTCTTGGGATTGAAAATGAAGATGTTTCTATCAAGACTCTTTGTGGAAACATTACAAGACAATGTTGCTGATTGGTTCTATCATCTTCCTGTTGGGTCCATTACTTATTGGGCCACCCTGACAACTCAGTTTGAGCAACGTTTCAAACCTATTGAAGATGTGCATGCTCTCTTGGCTCAAATATCTCATATCAAAAAGGAACCACATGAACCCATGAGGGAGTTTGTGGCTAAATTAAACAAGCTGATTCATAAAATTCCACAGAACACTCGTCCTGTTGATCAAATCCAAAAGTTCTTCTTCCTCAATGCTCAGTTTCCTGAAGTGAGTTTTGCACTAAGAAGAGCTAACCTTACAACTCTGGATGCTGATCAGAGATTGGCTATCAGTGTTGAGGATGACCTGATCATGTCTGGTAAATTGAAAAGAGAACCTTCCAAATCTAAAGCATCTTCTTCTTCCTCTCCTGGAGCCAACTCAGATCAGTTAGTGCAGAAGTTGGCAAATGATCTCATTTCCATTAAAAATAAATTGGCTCAACATGCTCCTTATCAAGACATTCCAAGGAAGAATTTTCATCCTAGGAACCGATTACCTTCTTCTCAGACTAGATTGGCTATTGAAGGCCCACCCCTCAAAGTTCCAGTCAATGCAACTTGTGAAGTTCAAGAATCTGATGATGAGGAGGTTAATGAATACTATGAAGAACCAGAAGAAGAGGTTGATGTAGAACTAGAGGATATTGATGGATCTAGAGTTCATTTCATCACCACTGAAGGTTTGACTGATGAAGATGACTATGATGAAGTAGTGACTGATATGAATAGTGTGTCATATGTTGTTATGACTCGGAGAAAAAAAAACATAAAAGAAAAAGTGATGTAGCCTCGCTAATAAATCCAAGGAATATCATGTAACTATTCCAGTAGTTGCAAAGAGAGGAGCTCCTATTCCCACAACCTCCACACAAAAGGTAAGTAATGCTAATCCTTCTCCTTCTATTTCTATTTCCAAAAATTATTGTCCTCCAACTCCTAGAACTGATAAATCAAATGTTTCTCCTATTCCTAGTAATGATGCCCCATCCACCTCTGGATCTTTTGATATCATTGATCACCTCAAGAAGACCAAAATCCAAATCTCAGAGGCAGAGTTTTACCAGACTCATCCAAAATATTTTGCTAAAATGGTGAGCTTTGTCAATTTCAAATCTAATGATTCATCCAACACTTCTAAATGGATTTTTCCCACTCCCTCTTCCTCATCTTAACCAAGTATTGTGGCTGCAGTCACTTCCCTAATGAGAAAATTAAACCATTCTATGTGACTCTCCTCATAGCTAGCCATAAAATTAGTAATTGTGTTATAGAATCGGAGCATCGATAATGTAATGCCTATAAAATTAGGTCATGCTTTGGGCCTGACTCTAACATGTACCTTTGGTTCTTTCTATTCCATGGAGAGTAGAGAAGTTCCTTTGGTTGGGAGGATTAAATATGCACAAGTAGCCTTCACTGATTTTCTAGAGAAAAGGGTTACAAACACTATTTTGGTTGCTGATATTCCCCCTCCTATGGTATGTTTGTAAGTAGAAATTTTTGTAAGGGGGTAGGAGGTGAAATTCAGATGGATTGGTCACATGTTTTAATCCTAGGTCAATGGAAAAATAAAGAAGATGCTACCGTGGAAGAAAACTCGAGTATATTGTGCAAAAGACTAATGATCCAAAAGCACAAATACTCTATGAAGATATAGGGCATGGTAACTATATGATCATGTCAGAGGATGAGGTAAAACTTTCTAAGGAAGTGATTCATGATCCTAATGGAATTTGGACTTTGGAGTTTTATGGAAGATTCTCTTCACTGGTTCTGAGTTGGTGTGGTGTTGATTTCTCTAGAGGGAAGATTCATCCTTTCTCTTTCAAGATTCATTTTGAAAATACAAATAATACATCTAATTATGAGGCTCTCATCCTTGGGTTGAATGGGGAAAATAAATGGGAGTGAAGAATATCTTTTCTCGTGGTAGTGGCTTTGAGTTAATTGTGAAGGGTATGAGATTTGTACCAAGTCAAGAATAAGAGATCAAAACACTACAGAAGTCTTGTTTGGGATTCAATTGAATTCCTTGATGCTTTATCCATTGAAGTTGTACCAAGAGAAATGAATACTAGAGATGATTCTCTAGCTGTTTGTGGGTCTCTATTGATCCCTCATCCAAATTTCTCTCAAGAGAAATTTACCATTGAAATGATTCATAGGCCCAGTGTGCCAGATAATGAAAGCAACTGGCAGGTTTTCAATGATGATCAACACTTTCTCTCTTTCTTGGAGCTTAAGGATAACTTTGACTAGTTATATTTTGAAGGAAGTGAAGCTCTACCTAGAGATTATGCACCTCTAATGAGGATGATATCAAGGAAGAAATGGATCGAGATGGATGTATTAAGTTAAAGGGTAACAATATTCCCAAAGGGCTGGTGAGTTTAGAATATTTTCTTGACAAGCATGATAGGTCCATCAAATCTAAAGCTTCTCAAAGGACTCAACAATATGCTGAGTATGAGAAGGTCAATATTGGAACCAATGATGAACCCAAGATGGTGAACATTGGTAAATGGT
The DNA here is from genome assembly GCA_018340775.1 of Taxus wallichiana var. yunnanensis. Lineage (NCBI taxonomy): Eukaryota > Viridiplantae > Streptophyta > Pinopsida > Cupressales > Taxaceae > Taxus > Taxus wallichiana. Next base: position 469,112,294 of record CM031243.1, on the reverse strand, counting down.
GCACTCAAGAAGAGAGAGTTCAAGTGACAAACCTATTAAAAATTATGCTGATGTTCTTTCTTATTCATATGATGATCTTAAATCTTTTTAACCAAAGGATATGCAGCACTATATCCCTTTGAAACCTAGGATCAAACCTTTCAAGTAGAAACAAAGGTAGTACAATCCCAAGATTATCGAACCATTTTTCAGAGATCCATAAGTTCTTTGAAGGTAAAGATTATCTTCCCTATACATCATTTAACATGGATTGCCAAAATGGTGCCTATGAGGAAGAATAATGGTGAGATCCGTATCTGTGTGGATTTTAGCAATTTAAATCAATCCTCTATGAAAGATAACTATCCTCTCCCCATGATGGATAGAGTTTTGCAAGCTGTCTCAGGCTTTGGAATGTTGTCATGTTAGATGGATTCTCTAGATATAATCAGGTGGAAATAAGTACTCCAGATCAGCACAAAACTACTCACCACTCCTTGGGGCACCTTTACCTACAAGAGAATGTCATTTGACCTTATCAATTCTGGTGCCACTTTTAAGAGGGAAATGGATTTAGATTTTGGAATTATAAAGGGAAAATGAATTATTGTGTATCTTGATGATTTGACCGTGTTTTCCAAAATAAGAGTAGATCACTTTTAGTATCTTGAGACGGTCCTTCAAAAATGCAAAGAACATGGAGTTTCTCTCAATCCTAAGAAGGCTATCTTTTGTGTCACTGAAGGTAAGTTGCTGGGGCATATTGTCTCCAAATAAGGAGTTGTTGTCCCCTCAAAAATTTCCTTCATTTTCCAAGTCTAACCCTAAATTTTTGAGTTTGTACCCTTTGAAAATGGTCAAATCTAAGTATTTTGAATTTTGGTTCTTTCCAAGGGCTCAACGATGTTTGGAACCTACTTCATCATATGGGAAATTTCTTCCCCTTTCCAAAAAGGTAAATAAGTCATTCTAACTCGTTGTATTTTGCAAGATATGGCTCGACGGACCTAAGTTACATTTTTTGCCCAAGGCGGACCAATGGGGCTGAGGAGATTTCTTTTCCATTTTTCCCTTTTGGAAAAAAAAAGTGTAATTGGTGATGGTGGATCTGCGAGCCCGAGCGGAGCGAAGAAAATAATAAGGTTCGAGCCCCACAACCAATCGGATGCTGACATGTGTCCATTTCTGAGTTGAAAAGTCAAAGTGGAAACGTGGGCGGGTGGAAGACTTTAAAACTTTAAGTCTTTTGGTCTTAAAATTTAAAGAAGATGAATCAACCCATGGCTCAGAACCAATGAAATGATGCCACGTGTCCCTGTTGACTAGTCAAAGTGGGCGATGGACCTTCGGCGGGATTTCAAGTTTTTAGCCTTCGGGGTTAAAAGTAAAAGGCCCCATCTAAATCATTTTTTATTCCTCTTACACATACAATTTTGAGACTATAATCTCCTCTTGATGGTTGATATGAAATAAAGTTATGATTTTGCATATGTTTAGTTTTTCATGTTTATTAAGATCTAATATACTTATTTACTTTTGTGAATCTTGTCTTTTGTGCAATATAATGTTTCGGATGTCTCTATGAGTGAATTACAAGATTCCATAAGATTTTGGAGTAGTAGGCCCTAGCCCGTAGCCACTTACTCTGCAGCCCGTAGCACTTTGATTGTGCTCCTGCAGCAGCCCGTAGCCACTGGTTGGGAAAATGACAAAAGAGAATCATGACATCCAACAACAATGAAACATCATAAAGTATATGGAGCTGAGCATATGAAGTTGGAAACCAAGTTAAACAAGTGGAAGCTTTGGAAAGACAAGTCTGTGTAGTGCTTGGGTGGTTTCTCTTGCCCATAATTTTGCTCGATCTTCCCGTAGCATTTTCCGAGATCTTCCCCGTATTATCTTCCAAATTTCCCGTAGCAACAATACAACGGCACATCTCCAGCTGGCCGTAGTAAAAGGGAACTTGTCCAGCTCATACCCACGGTATAAGACAAAAGTGCCAGCTATCCTAATGCCTCATATAAGGTTATCTTGTTAGGAAGTTTGTTATGTAAATAAGGCAGAAACTAGTTGTCTTCACTCAAAATATAAAACAAAATATCTGCAATCTATTTGAGTGGTTTTGATCATATTCCTAAAATAGAATAAGTTGTTAATCCACCTGTATGTTCAGGAAGATTAATATATATATGTATGAAAAGTAGAATAAGATACTAAGCAACATACATAATAGATTAAGAGGATTTTTATATTCCTGCGCATATATATTGTAATCTCTTCACTGTAGCAATCTTTAATTGCTATAGATTTATTGATGAATCATTTATTCTTCTGAGAAGTGCTGTAAGTTTCTAGGGTAGGATTGGAACTCTCTTCTACATCGGAAGGGCCCCCTCGGAAGGAATTGTAGGGAAGATCCTATTCCTCCATTTCCTATTTTATGTTGTGTGGTTTGATTATCAATTGTTTATTTCATTTCCAGAATGTGCATAGTGTGTTGAGTTTTAGATATGAGATTAAGTAACATCCATGGTTTACTTTCTAATTTGCATAAGCATTGCTTTACATTCTTTGTTGAATTTCTAGCCTACAAAGACCTCACTTTGAAGTACTGTAGCATATACTTTGCAGGCCCTTTGAAAAGCTTACGCCCCTGGGTTGACATTTAATGAACCACAGATCCTAAAACTAATGGTTGATTCTTCTTCCATCATCATTTGGCACCATTTCTAGGGAAGGTGTCCAGACAGTGCCATAGAGGTGATTCAATTCCCGTTTCCAGTCATTTCATTACTTTCATTTCCCACTTTCTAGATAAAATTTCCAGTTTTCTAGATCAAATTTTCTTTCTGTTATTTCAAAAGCTTTCTAGGAGTTAGAATTCCTGTTTTCTAGAATAATTTTTGTCATTTCTGCATTTCCCAATTTCTGCAATTAGCATTAAAAACCAACCCCTCATATATAAAAATATATATATATATATATATATATAATATAAAAGAGAAAAGCAGAAAAAAGATTTGTGAATCTATGCACAGAGAACGAGATGCGTTCGGAAGATTTTTGCCAAGGTAGAGCCAAACTGCAACACCACCTCCTCAACAAGAAGGAAATCACTTATCTCCTCAGACGAGGAATATACTTCCACACAAAGAAGAAGAAGACTAGCAGAGAAGGAGTTGCAAACTATTCAAGAAGAACAAGAAGCAAAAAGATTCTAGCTGAGTTAGTAGAAGGAAGACAAGAGGTGGATTCAAATGAATCCCACACTCTGCCAGAAGAAAGAATACCAGTGTCCCTGCTCAGATCAGAAACAAGTTCTGTTACAACTACCTCCACCAAACATACCACACCTCAAGTATCTGTACATTATCATACCAAAGGGGAGGTTGATCAAGAGTTCGAGGATACTATTTTTAAATCTCTCGGGATTCATATCATAAGGAAATACGCCATGGAGAATGAAGATGGTCCTGCTTCTACCTCTACTTTTGAATTCCCAATTATAGAGGCTATGGAAGATACTCCCATGAAAAATATTCCACCGTCAGCCCTTCCTCACTTTAGGGAACACTCAATGAGGATCCAGATACATTCCTATTTGAGTATGATGTGTTATGCCAAGCTATGACTACCGAATGGATGAACAAAAGCTCAAGCTCTTTCTAGCCACCCTGAAGGATGCAACACTAAGATGGTTCATGGGACTCGGAGGAAATTCAATTAAGTAGTTGGGACGATATGAAGACAAAGTTTTTGGCCAAATATCAAGAATATGGCAAAGGCCATGCAACTTTCGAAGGAATGACATATTCCACATGACCCAAGACGAGGATGAATCTTTGGAGGATTACACGGAAAGGTTCACCTTCACCCTACAGAAGCATAAACAAACCGAACTCAGCCTAGAGACACTCAAGCTGGTGTTTCTAAAGGGAATCCGGGATGAATGCTTAGAAGCCTTGGACCTCATGAGTGGAGGAGATGTATCTCAGCTGGATTTTGATGAGATCCAACTACTGGGAAGAACTATTCACGATCCACTCTGGGAAAACTTCGAAACAACAAGATGCTTGCCAACATCCACCAATGGGATCTCTAAAGCTGATGTGAGCACTCTGCTATGGACATGAAGATGGACATAATCAACCACATGGCCACATAGCTGGACATGCTACACACCAGAGAAAAATAACAAGCAATGGACCAAGCCCTTATAGTCTACTTCCCCATTGTGTCAAAAAAAAATGGGTAGTGATTGCAAGTGTCAAGTCAGTAAAGGCCAAGGTAGCAAGCATTACATATGAAGATCCAAACTCTATGGAGTTGCATGCCATCGGAGGAGATGGAGACCAAGTATTCTACGTGGCATAGAGGAAACCATGGCAGCCACAAAAAACTATCTAGGTATGGGATCAAATTCACCATTTTCACAATCATCATTTTTCAATCAAAATGCAAATAACATGCCTAGTTGGAGTAATCCTTGGATGTCCTCAACCCCTCCCAACCCACATTGGCCTATGCAACAACCATATAATCCCAATCAATGGCAGCAATATCCTACTTAGTCCTGGAAAAATCAACCATGGCAGCCACCACAAAAATCAATGGCAAAACCAGCCAACCCAAGGTCCACAAAATTTTGCAAACCCATGGCAAACAACCATGGAGAGGGCAACAACCTTGGGGAAATCAGCAAGGTGGGTTTCCACAACAACCACAACATCCTACAATAATTCCAAACACACAACCAGCAAGACCAGCTCAAATACCTACTCAACCTATGTGCAAAATCCTATAAATAAGTTGGCTCAACCAACATGTACTGCTGAAATAACATAGTACCCCACCTATACGGTGGACATCAATGAAGTCCACCTTCATTCAGAAAAAATCTTCCACCACTAAGCCCACCCATAATAAAAGATCCTTTAATACCCATTCCACATAACCATCCTACACCACAGCCATAGGAAGATCCTGAACCCACCAATAAAGAAAATACAGAAACCACATCACCACCCTTCCCAGAACGTCTGAATCTTCAGCGCACTCCTGTTGAACCTGAGTTTGATATCCTAGGGTAGCTGAAAAATGTTTGTGTGAAGATCCCATTATTTCAGGCCATTAAAGATGTCCCCATTTATTCCAAGGTCGAGATTTGTGCCTTTGGAAACCTGGAAGGAAGAAGAAGGATCCTAATACAGTCCATGTCATTGGACAATTGGTGGAAATCATGTTGGGAAGAACGCTACCACAAAAATATGCAGACCCAGTTGTCCAGTTGTCATTGTTCAGATCAATGGACAACAAGTCCATAATACCTTGATCGATCTGGGAGCTACCATCAATGTCATAACAATGGAAACAATGCATAAATTAGACCTGCAACATATTCGTCCCACATCTACAATGTTGCAAATGGCAGATAGATCCATAGTATGACCGAAGGAATCATAGAAGATCTAGTCATATCATTAGATTCATGGGAGTACCCTAGATTTTATTATATTGCCAAAAAAAAACTTGGAGGATATCCTCTGATCTTGGGAAGGCCATGGTTGGCCACTGCAGATGCATTAATCAGTTGTAGATCTGCAACATGCAGATTTCAAATGGGAACATCACCAAGAAACTAGTTTTGTACCCACCGGCACAAGTATCACAAGACAAGGACCAACCTGTTTGGATTGAAGAAGAAGAAGAGGTACCCCTCTGCCCTATTTTGAAAATGGATCATGCATGCACACATTGGAAGATTTAGAGGAGGATACAATCATCTCCAACATGCTGCAAAACAACTATCAGGTAGAACAACCCAATCCTGAAGAATTACCTTGTATTCATTGTCCTTTTTCTAATCTATGGTCCAACAAAGAACCAACTGATAGCGATCAAAGGACCTTCCATCAGCTTACCCACACAGCTATAGCCACACATGATCAATCAACAACATATAGAGAAAATGATAGAAGCCACAAAGACCATAGAAATAATGTCAGGCAAGACACTCCGCATAAATAACCAATTAAGTGTGGAAGAAGAAAGAAAGTTGATAAGTAGTATTGCATGCAAACAAGGGAGCCTTTGCATGGGACTATGAAGACATGCAAGGCATCAACCCAGAAAAGTGTACACACCACATATACATCAAAGAAGAATGCAAACCCATACGCCAACCACAAAGGCGGATGAACCCAACAATGAAGGAAATAGTCAAGACTGAAATACAAAAACTCTTAGATGCTGGATTCATTTATCCAATCTCTGACAGCCAATGGGTTTCTCCGTTAGTCATTGTACCCAAGAAAGGAGGTGACTGGAATATATGTGTCGACTACAGAGAATTGAATGCAGCTACAAGGAAGGATCATTTCCGCTGCCATTTATTGATCAAGTATTAGATACACTTGTAGGAAAGAAATACTTTGCATTCTTAGATGGTTTCAGCGGGTACAATCAGATCCGTGTTGCTCTTGAGGATCAAGAAAAGACCATGTTTACATGTCCATGGGGAACATTCACATATGTTGTCCTACCATTTGGATTATGCAATGCACCTACCACATTTCAACGAGCAGTCCTTAGCATATTTTCAGATCTCTCACATGACTGTGTAGAGATATATATGGATGACTTCACCATCTACGGAGACACATTTGAGGTATGTTTGAATAACTTGGAAAAATTATTAATATGCTATCAAGAAAATCATCTATCCCTAAGTCATAAGAAATGTTTCATGCTCATGGAGGAAGGGATAGTGCTAGGACACCATGTCTCTGAAAAGGGGATTAGAGTGGACCCAACCAAGATTTCTATCATCAAGGACCTGCCGGTACCATAAAAACAAAAATATGTACACAGCTTCTTGGGTCATGCTGGTTACTATCGAGGTTCATCAACAATTTCAGCAAAATGGCAGCCCCATTGTTCACCTTGCTAAACAAAGATGTTGAGTTTGTATGGACTCCCGCCTGTAATGAAGCATTCAATCTACTGAAGCAGTTGCTCATATCAACCCCCATATTACATGGACCCAATGGACATTTCCTTTCCATATACATATAGATGCCTCTGATACTACCATAGGTGCAGTACTAGGATAGAAAGAAGGCCATCTCAGCTATGCTATTTACTTTGTAAGCAAAAATATGCAAGTGGCAAGAGCTGAACTACACGGTGATGGAGAAAGAATTCTTGGCAGTTGTATATGCAATCAACAAGTTCAAACATTACATCATAGGCTATCAAAATTTCATACACACAGACCATGTTGCTATCTGGTACCTCATGAATAAACCCTCGGTATCCGGCAGAGTGGTAAGATGGCTTCTTTTGTTGCAAGAATTTGACATTACCATAATAGATAAACCAGGAAAGGACAACGTTGTCGCTGATTTCCTTTCGAGATTAAAAAGCAATCCAGAGGGTGGCATAGTGGATGACTCATTTCCCGATGAGCACCTCTTTTCCCTCACTATCTCCACACCCTGGTTCACCGATATAGCAAACTACCTCGTTTCTAGACAATTGCCACATCACTTTTCCTCAAAAGAGAAGCATGCCTTGATATGGAAAAGTGGTAAGTACTCTTGGATTTCTGGTTTTCTCTTCTATACTAGACCTGATTGTGTAATACGAAGATGTCTATGAGAAGATGAAGTAGTTGACATCCTGAGGGCATGCCATGATGAGCCATGTGGAGGACACTTTGTAGCCAAAAGAACAGTGGTCAAAATCCTTACTGCAGGATACTACTAGCCTACATTGCATAAGGATGCAAACAGATATACAACTCACTATGATAAATGCCAATGTATGGGGTGGCCTACAAGGTCAGATGAAATGCCATTACAGCCCTAGCTACAGCTGGAACCATTTGACAAATGGGGCCTGATTTTGTTGGGCCCATTGACCCCAAATCAAACAACAAAGAGTACATCCTTGTATGTACAGATTATGTCACCAAATGGGCTGAAGTGAAAGCACTGACACATGCTCACGATGAGAAAGTAGCAGCCTTCTTATACGAAGAGATATTCACAAGATACGGTGTACCAAGGGAGATAGTTACAGATCAAGGACCACAGTTTACTGCTGATCTCATTTCCGATCTCATGGAAGAATACACAATATGACACAAGAAGTCCACACCATACCATCCACAGTCCAATGGGTAGGTTGAAGTCACGAACATGGAATTAGAAAATATCATGACAAGATAGTCAACCTTTCAAGGAAGGATTGGGAGTCCCGACTCCACGAAGTTGTATGGGCATACAAAATCACATGGAAAACAACTACTGGCTTCACACCATATGAGTTGGTATATGGTAAGAAACCAATGTTGCCCATAGAATTCAAACACAAAACTCTAGGACTTGCACTCGAGCTGGGAATTGATATTTCTGAAGCACATAAGCAAAGATTGATGCAGCTCAATGCTTTGGATGAGTATAGAAAATAGGCACTCCAACACATGGAATTGATACAACAACAAGGGTAGTTCACACATGGGCTGGTATACAACAATAGGGATGATTCTAGGTATGGGATTGGGCCCTATATTCAAAATACAAGGACCACAAAGGAAAATTACAGACAAGATGGCTTGGGCCATACGAAATAGAACATGTCTATGACAATGGTGTGGTCCAACTATGAACAATTGATCCAGTAAGATTCAAACTCTAGTTAATGGTCACCGACTCAAGGTATACAAGAAGCCCTTATCAAAGGAACAATTTTCACAAAAGTACAAAATCCATGCAGACAAACCCTCATGTTTCCCCACCAAGTTTACAGGACAAGGAGATGGATGAAAATGAAAAGGAGGATGATCTCTACCTCCCATGGGAAGAAGATTGAAATGCTACATACGGACCTCAATAGGTCCACAATAAAAATTCTGCTACAAGCAGTAGTAGGGATCTAAAAAAAAAAAAAAAAAAACAACAATGAAAACCCTTTTTGGGCGTTGTTGGCAGATTCTGGGTAGAAAACCAGCTTATTGGTTGCTCTGCTCAAAACTAAAGTAAAAAAGGCTCCTGAATGGAAAACCAGCTCACTGGCCATTTAGGGGCAAAAATATAAATATAATAAAAAATTGTTTTTACACAGGATATCCAGCGAACCTGCTCCAACACATTACTTTTTCCACTTCCAAGTTGCTGGCAACATTCCGATTCTGTCCCGTTAATGCGGGTGACATTCTAGTTCTTTGAAAACTTCTCTACATGCACTTTTTAAGTGCTACCTGGGCACTTTTTTAAGTGCACTACTAGTTGTTTGGGCAGCCACAGTCACATTCTAATGGATAGGTGGCAAAATTTAATCACCACAATTACACATGCAGAAGTTCACGATGGAGGTACTCCTTCTCTTCATGTGCACATTCCTTTCTTGCTACATACACTCTTTCTACTACTCCGGGAAAGAGTTTCAGTGAGCTGCATCAAAGAAGTGCTACGGGTAGTTGCAAGATGAGATGCAAACATCCACTTCAACACTTGTAGACCTCATTCAAACTCAGGGCAAGGACTGTGAATCTCTAAAAGTCACAAGCATCATGCAAGAAGGTATCATTTTTTTGTTTGTTTTTACAGACACATGTTACAGATGCAGAACTACAAACACAAACCTCTAACCAAGTCCACGAGGAATACTATGTCTGATCTACCAAGCACACTTTCCAAGGAAATTCAAAGGATCATTGCCGAAATCATGATTTTACCTAAGCATACAATTGCATAACCATATTCAAGTAGCGCACAAATCATTTTTCAGATGATGCTTGCTCAACATGATACACACCTAACCTTTGGATGTGGCATATCTCCATAACAAGGTGTCACGTGGACAACACCTAGGTGACACTACAAACAAGGTAATATTTAAAAGTAATAAGTATTTATTTCTTCAAGGACATGCTAAACTAAATATATGCCTTAATCATTTACTTTTTTCCAATCACCATCATGAGTGGACATTAATAGTTCCCTCAACATTGAAATTGAAAGCAAGATGGCACACGTGAAATGTCTTTCTCACTCGGGATGAGTGACATCTGTCAGGGGGAAGGAATCAAATATTTTTGCACATATCGCTATGGAAAGATTTAATTACCGATAGCATGAGGATCTAGGCAATAAGAACACATGCCTTTGAATACAGGGGACAATTAAAGATTTCCCCTGATATGTGATTAAGCAAAACAGAAGGGTGAAGAACAAGCAAAGAAGTTTCCGAGAGAAATGAGAAAGGAAAATACTTCCACGCAGAAAAGAAACCCTGCCTGCAATAGCTATGGGAGGATCGGTTGTTCGTAGAGAACCTACAACATCACACCCCTAAGAAATGATCCCCATTGCTGGGATATATTCGAATGAGCGGATGGACAAATTACTTCCAACTGCTAACCGAATACTTAGAGGAGATAGAAAAATAGTTCGCAAGAATTTTGATGGACATCAAGCCACGTGGTAGTAGGCATATCATTTCCAATGAATGAAGACTTGATTGGGCAAGTGACAGGACTCCCTCAGAATGGAGAAAATTGGGAGGAGAAACCCAATGGGCAGCAAATTAGATAGCTTTTCTTCAGACAAGAGGAGTAGTACAAGCAGAAAAAAGGAGGTATTGAGAGAAGAAGCTTACCTGATGCCTAGAGGGAAATTGCTACATTCATTATCAAGTACCTCACATGTGAAGGAAGGTATTCCCTAATCTATACAATACAATTTAAATACCTAAATCACTTGAGGCATGGAATAGTAATGAATATTCCAAACCATCTGTTGAAAAATTTGAAGAAAATGGCAAAGGAATATCAGAAAGGGGTAGAGATGGCCTTGTCACATCACTGTCTTTGATCTGGTTAATCACCAAGCAAGGCCTCCAAAACACCCAACCTGGGATTGATTTAAATCAGATAAGGAGGAATCCAAACCAGCAACCTGCAACATCTAGAGAAGAGAAGAGTCAAGAAAAAATTGAAGAAAAAGTGGAAGAAGAAGAAATCCCTGAGAGACAGCCACAACAAGAAAGGAATTCAAAAGAAAAGCACATCATAAGGGTCCCTAAGTAGAAATAAGAACAGTCTAGCATGCCCGTAGCATGAGTTACTCGGAGTTCTACTACTATGGGTAGGAGAAGAAGAAGGCTCATCATTTCCTCAGAGGAGGAAACCACAGAAGAGGTGAGGAGTAAGAAAAGAATCCCTCAGAAAATAATAAGTGCCTCTCTGTTGGATAGAATCAAAGGGCTCTATCTCCAAGAAGATGAAGAGTGCAGAGGTAACACCACCTGCTAAGGAACACAACATGCAAGAAAAAGAAAAGACACCCCCTACACCAATAATTACAGTAGAGGGGGAACCTGAAGAGACTGAAACTACTTCAACACCTAAGGAGAAAGGAAAACAAAAGGTAGTAGAGGAGGTAACCCCCAAGAAAGAACCAAAAGAAAAAGAATAGCTGTAAGGAGATCTCACAGGCTAAGAAAGAAGAAACCTACACAAATAGAGGTTATTGAAATTAGTGAAGAAGAACCTCAAAAGAAAAAGAAGGAGAAATCCTTTATTACAGAAGAGGGTTTTGAGATAGTGAGACAAGTGGATAGTTCAGAAGGAGAAGAGGAACAAGAAAAATACCTCCTGAAGTACCCCAACAAACAGCAATGGAAGAAGAAGGTGAGGAGGAACCTGAAACCTAAATTCCAGACTCTGGAACAGGTAGTGAAGGAAATCAAACTGCTGAGAAACATTATAAGAAACCTAGAGGGTACACGAGGATTGATGCCCTGATAGGAGCAACAGAAGCTTTGGAGAAGACTTCCATGGAAGAAGAACCTACAGATGAACCTGAAAATGAACCACAATATGAGGGTGAATACAAGGGGGAAAAGGATGAGTCCTTACTCCAATTGGTTCCATACAGAGCACAAGGACAACCTATAACAGAGCCTGAGGTAATTCATGTTGACCTTACTTCTGAAAATATTCATTCAGCTGGCCCTAAGGATGACTTATATACATTCTTAGAAGAGAATTTTCTTGAAGATTATAGTATTTTTCAAGGCTAGTACAAATATTTAAAGGGCATGTAGAAGCAAGGCAGAAACATGATGCATTGATAGAGAAGGTGGAAAAATAGGAGGCATAAATAGAGAAACTCAAGATGAAAGTAGAAGATATGTATGATCTTTCTACTAGGATTTTAGAATGCAGACCCCCACCACGAGTATATGCTCTATATCTACAGGAGAAATGGTTACATTTCAAATATGAGAAGATATACAATAACCTTTCCTATGTTGTGGATGACCCCAAAACATTCTTTAACATGTACAGAGAATCTGACCCTGACACTCAGGCACAACTGAGTGAGTTTTACGTCCACAATTTTGTTGTCCCTTCTAATGTAAAGTGGAATCCCAATCTGTACATGGGAGACATCCTTCTCAATGCCTTCACATCCTACCTGTAAAATGAAAAGAAAAGGAAAGAAGAGGCAGATGAGTATTTTTTACTTGAAAAACAAACTACCCTAATGATAAGGGGAGAGAGTGGCCACCCTGAAGACATTGTGGAAGAATGGTCAGAATTCATATTGAGAAATAACTTGGTGGCATGGATTAGATAGAGGCAGATAGCTGTTCAAAACCAGTATTTGAGATTTCTAGAGAAAGAAGGAAAAATAGCCTATGCATCCTGCAAATCAAGATGGGATGAGATGCCCATATAGTTGAAGAACAAAGAACCTTACTCACCTATAAACCTCAAGCAAGCCTTGAGAAGAGTTTATGACTACATAGAACTTGTGAGGAGGAAAAAGGAAAGATGGATAGGATTGAGGTTTCATCCTCCCATCTTCTGGTATCCCATTCCAGATTGGAGGGAAGTAGTGCCTTTAAATAAAGAGAGAGAATCAGCTCTATGGCAGGAAATCTGGGCAAGAGGATGTTTCTATGGGTTTGGTGAGATAGGTGTTACAGACCCCTATGATTTCAGAAGATATTGTGCCTTCAAAATGGGCCAGCTTGCTTAGGGACGAGCAAGAAGCTAAGTTGGGGGATGTGATGAGGCCATACATTGGCATGTTTTGGCCCCATCTAAATCCTTTTTGAGTCCTCTTACATACAATTTTGAGACTATAATCTCCTCTTGATGGTTGATATGAAATAAAGTTATGATTTTGCATATGTTTAGTTTTTCATGTTTATTAAGATCTAATATACTTATTTACTTTTGTGAATCTTGTCTTTTGTGCAATCTAATGTTTCGGATGTCTCTATGAGTGAATTAGCCACTTAATTTGCAGCCCGTAGAACCACTTGCAAGTTTTAAATGGAGCCATGAAGGGAAAAATGCATTTGAATAGATCAAGAGAGCTATTGCTAAATATCCAACTCTTGTATCTCAAAATTTCAAGGAGTTCATCATGTACTACTATGCCTCAGAACACACTCTCTCTGTTGTCCTTGTCTAGAAGAATGAAGAAGATTTGAAAGCACCTATTGCTTTCCGAGATGTCCTTTGAAGAAGCATGAGATCAAATATAGTCAATTGGAGAAACATGTATATGTAGTGGTTAAGGATGTGAAAAAATTCAGGTTCTACATCCTTAATTCTCATACTGTGGTGATGGTCCCTGGAAGTGCAATCAAGTCCATTTTAACACAACAAGATCTTGGAGCCAAAAGAGAAAATTGGATTGCAAAGACTCAAGAGTATGACCTGGAGATTAGGCCCTCTAATATAGTAAGAGGGATTGGATTATGCAAGTTGATTTCTGAAGATGAAACTCTCAAAGTTCAACATGACAAAAAATATGACACTTGCTCAACCTACTCAAAATATTGCCCACAAGTTCTCTTTATAACTACTATTGATGAGTGGTATGCGATATTGCCTTTCTGCTATCTTTTGGAGAATTTCCTCTCATCTGACTACAAGCAAAGAAGGAATATCAAGTCAAGAAATCCAAGTACGTGATCTAGAATCACACACTTTACAAGAAAGGGATGGATGTTTGTTTCCTTAGATGTGTTGATAAATAGCAACACGGAAAGTTGCTTAAGGCCTATTATTTCACCTTTTCTTAGATTGTTTCTTTGAATTGTTGACCAAACAGATAGGGTAACTGACGTAGGAGAAATACACTGCTCAAATGTCGGTTGATGGGTTGTTGCACACGTATGACTTCGGAATCCACAACCGATCGTGAGAGCTTCCCTTTGGCTAGGGGAACTACCCGTAATGAAAGCAAGACCACCGAAAAGAATTAAACAATATGGGCAAAGTGAACTCGCCTAGCGTAAGCTAGATCCGAGAAGTATGGTACTTCCTAGATGGTTGTCACCCACCGTTTAAAAAAAATTAATGCTGAAAAGAAGGTAAATCCTATTGTTATTTTGAAATGATTTAGGTATCTCACTTAAAACATAATAAGAAATAGATCTAATCTAACAAGCTAAGCTAGAATAGAATCCAAAGGTCAAATGGTTGGTTCTGGTTTCACAGGTGTCCGATAAAGGTCTCGGGTAGGTCATAGGTGAGTGAGGATGAAGTAAAATGAGGTGGGTAGGTCTCTGTTTAAGGTTGTGTGGGCAAACATAGATATCGACATTGGTCAGGGGTGACCGACTGCGGTTAGGTATAATTGGCACCCGCCATCGTGTGAGATTTGGGAATGTCACAGAATGGGCTTTTGGTCTTCTTTGTGATTGCACAAAGGATTTTGGTTAGCTAGGATGAGGTAATGGGTGACTGGAGTAGGTTTTGGTGAGGTTTTACTGGGTCTACGGAGGTGAAAATTCTTGGAGATGGTCAATAAGGAGCAAGATAAACAATGGGTGATAACATAATGATGAAATGAAATAACCAGAAAGTATGATGTTATACTTGGATTTCATTTCTAAATGTCTCAGTGTGAAGGATGGAGGTGATGATGATGGGTTTGAGGTCAGTAAGTGATCACCAACCAAAGAAAAGATTCTACATGGGCTGCATGCATGTTCCTCTTTGCTTAGATAGATCCGAACGTGGTCGGGATGGTCATGCAGAGAAGATGTTCAATATCTTTCCTTAGATGTGAGTTCTTGCTGGAATTGAATCTCGAAGATGCGTTATCTTTTGACATCTCATTATTTCTTGTCAAATTTCTTGCTTCCAACTTCTAGGTTCCAAATTCTAACCTTGAGAATAAAGTTGTTTTGGGGTTAAAAAGGGGGTAACCAATGGGGTCCTGGCTTAACCGGCGATGGTTAGGGGTAACCAAGTCAATCAAGGTGGGATTTCCTAGGTTTACCAAACTTAGGGGAGATCCTCCTGATTTCCTCGGATCTTGTGTCATTATCCCATAGATTCAACTAGGAGCTTCTTGTGAGCATGCGGGAATGTGGTTAGAGGGAATGTAGGCATTGATTTTTAGGGTTTGGGTAAGTCTTAGTTAGTTATGGAAACTTACTAAGAATAGGTCTTAGGTTGAGTTAACTTGGTGAGGTGTCTAAGTGAATCTGTTTGTGTGGATATTATCTAAATTAAGATATTTAAATAATAAATATGGTGAGGATAATGAGTTAATTTAATTAAATTAATTAAATTAATACTAGTGAGGTGAAGGGGGCCATGGCTAGGTGAATGTGATGAAGGGTGCTTATTTGTCAAGGGACCAAAGGGGAGTGTGACCTAATTTTAGTGTCTACATTTTGCCCCTTTTTATTGTGTAGCTTGTATTGGTAAGCGATGCTAACAAAAATAAGATGTGGTTGGCCCAATGTGGGGTGAAGGTGATCCCCCTCAAACCAAGAACCAACAAAGTAACAGTCAAGCGGTGAGTGGTTTGATAAAAGGTAAATGGGTGTAGGGGAAGAGGGTGAAAGGTCTACTCGGGTGATCTATGTAATGGGTTAGGTTCAAAGGTAGTAGCGAAAAGGCACACACATGTATAAATTGCAACATGCTACCGGTTTGAAGAGCGGGTAAACTCTACATCATCTACTAACAATAGGTTTATCCAAATAAGGGTGAAGTGAATTCGTATCCAAGGTATAGGATAAGGTCAGGAAACACAATGTAGGTTAGGTGTAGGAATGTTTAGGTATGTTCTGGTACACCAAAGGTAGGGTCAGGATAAACGGTCACGGTAATAGGCTAGGTAAGGTCATTAGGTCAACAACACAGGTAACAATGCCGCAAGGTATAATGAACACATGAGGTCAAAGGTCACTAGCGATGGTCTAGGTCCAAATATCGAGATCACGACATGGGTAAGGCCGAGGTAGGGGTAAAATAATAAGGTGTCAACAATAGACGCGAGGAGGTTGAAGAAGGTGGAGGGCTAGAGGTGAAGGTAAAGTGGTCTAGGTAGGTGTAGGGGAGGCAAAAGAAAGAGGAGGTAAGGAAAAGGAGGTAAATGTGAGGGCAATGAGTATGCAGGGTAACCGACATCGGTCATAATGAACTGATGATGGTGTAGGGGAACCGACGGTGGTAGTATAGGGAAGAAGACCGGTAGTGGTCAAGGGTTAACCGATGTTGGTTGGGTCGGGTAGGGTATAAAAAGTGGAAAACCCGCATTTGAAAAGTTACTTGTGCATTTGGAAAAAGGAGAAAAGGACAAGAAAATAGAAAAGAGGAAGAGGACAAAAGAGTACAACAGAGAGCTTGGTTGGCAAGCCACATAGGTGAGAGTGGTTGAGTGAGAGGTGGGGCTATGAGATCAGGTGGCATGATTCATGTGGCTAAGGATTGGTTGTTTAGTTGAGGATGGCAGAGGCGGAGAGGGCTCGAGAGGAGTAAGCGCGAGATCGAAGGTGTTACCATGACAATGAAAGTGAGATCAGGTAGGATTTGAACCTTTGGTTTTGATTTTTGAGTTAATTTGATGTAAGATGTAGAAAATATAAAAAAATGGGGGTTGGGGAAAGAATTTCAAAATGGGAAAAAGAGAGGGAAAAGGTAATAGTGGATGGTAAGGGGTAGGGCAAAAGGGTAATGTAGGAACAATTAAGGGTGTAAAGAGGGATTTGGGTGGGTAGAATGTCAAGGAAGGGAAAAAGTAGGGTTGGAAAGTTGGGGTGGGTGGTGCGATAGTGATCGACGTCGATCGACTTGTGGCCGACGTCGGTGGGTAGTGACCGGTGCCGGTCACAAGAACAATGACCGGTGTCGGTTAAAGGGAGACCGTGGTCGGTCAGGGGAAACCGGGGTCGGTTATTCCTAAGTGGAAATTGGGATAAAAAGGGGAAGAGAGTAAGGGTAGGGTGGGAAAGAAGGTGGGTGAGAGGGGAAGGGGTGAGGGTGAAAAAGTAGGGTAAGTGGGTAGAGGGTGAGGGTGGGTGTCACAGGTGAGGGTAAGGTAGGTAGTGTCGGGTGGATGGGTTTGGGTAGGTGTGGTTGAGGGTTAGGGTAGATAGGTTCGGGTAGATGGGTTAAAAATAAGGTAAGATGGGAAGGTGGACTAATACATTATTTTTGTGGGATGCAGGTGAGAGACGAGCTATGGATGAGAGCCCAGGTGCCACCCTTGTTATTGAGAGTACATGCGAGCAGCATGACGTAGGCAGAGTGGTAGCATGTGGTAGAGGTGGGATTGATAGGGGTGAGGTGCTACCGACATGTAGTCCGGGAGGTGAGTCTTATGGTTTCCCTCATTGATAGATGGGACTCGGTGACCAATACCTTCCATTTGCCGATGGGTGAGATGATGATCACCCTGAGGACGTCTACAAGATCCTGTGGTTGCCCATATTAGGGGCCCAAGTTTATTCTATCTCTTTAGAGGCATCTGAGGAGTTACTGGCACCCATTTTTGGTGAGGGTGTAGCAGACTGATGTTCCATAGCGCTAGCATGAGCTATGGAGCGATGTATAGAGCTCATCCAGAGGAGATGAGGTTAGTGGTACTTGTGATGGAGGCAGTGTGCTATTTCACACTACCGGATGTAGAGGGGGGGAGATTCTTGAGGTCATTGATGAATGTCCTTCATGACATGATGATACATCAGACACGATTTACATGGGCACCTGCATTGTTGACATAGGTGTATAGAGATCTATGGGCCTACGAGTGATCGTGGGAGGTTCAACATATGTTGCTTCGTACTACTACATTATTGGACATACGAGCACAGTGTTTATGTTTGACCAGTGGGGATGCCCGAAGTAGATGCATTCCCACAAAGAGTTTTGAGAGTGGGGTACAGGTGGTGGGTACTGGCTATGGGAGAGGCCCAAGGTGCCAGAGCTATGCATGATGTAGCTTATTACAGGAGGTTGTTGGAGGGGTTGTCCATGGTGGACGTCATTTGGAGGTCAGATGTAGGCTTCCCCTCGACAAACAGATGGCCACGAGCTAGGCCATGGGCTACGAGATACTTTTGTGGACATAGGGGAGGAGAGCGGGTGATCATGAGTGGATACCCGTAGAGTGGGTTAGACACTAGTTTGGATTAGTCCAGAGTGTACCGCCTCCATTCCCATAGTACAAAGAGATGATGTGGAGAGACCTATGTCTCCACCATGACCCACAGTGCTGACTGGATAGGAGGAGTAGCCTATAGATACTCAGATTGATGATGCTGGGGTTGTAGATGGGTATAGGCAGTGGTGGGTAGCATAGCTAAGAGTCATACCACCGAGGCCAAGGCAGCCAGACTTAGCCACCATCACAGTTCAGAGAGATGCCCTACAGGGGCAGGTGGCTACATTGGTGACATAACTTGGGATCATGTAGGGGCAGCTGATAGGTATAAAGGCACAGGTTTCCACATTATAGGCCTAGATAGTGACACTTTGCATGCTCGGAAGGGTAGGGACAGTACACCGCACAAGTGGAGGCAGGGGGAGATGGAGATGGAGGGCGATAACCACCCTACAGTGTGCAAGTGTAAGCTTTACAGAGCCAATTGGCCACAAAGCAGTAGGGGGGTTACGGTCCGTGGTCCAAATTCCAGTGACAGTGCACGAGACATAGATTACTACCCTGTAGGCCTAGCTACAGGCATAGACATAGATTCCAAGGCCGACTCAGGTTCTAATACCAGCACAGGGCTCAGTGTAGGTTTAGGGACAGTTCCCATCAGATAGTACCCACGCAGATAGTGGGACCCATGGCACCACCATGATAGTGCCTATGGCCAGGTTAAGAGATTACCTAGGAGAGGAATGATAGTACCAGATCATTTATTAGCTACCGGCTAGATGTGCCCTCCTATGCCAAGTACAAAGCACAACAGGCCTCTAGTGAGAGGACTAGATCCCACACTCATAGTGTGGAGAGTACAGGGGCCGGTGAGCCCAGGGATAGGGTCGTGGTGAGGCCACTAGTGTGTAGAGGATAGCCCCAGGTGAGGGGCCATCAGCAAGAGGTGAGGCAGGTGTCGGGCCCTAGATAGGTGTGGCAGAGGGGTTGGGAGAGACACAGTCATAAGGAGCATTCCCAACATTAGATGGGGAGATGATTGACTTGCTATGGACTGGCCTACATGTTGAGTCATTTTTGTATGTATGATATATGAGACTGCCTGTGTGCCGAAGAGATATTGTAGTTATTTTTGTACATGATACCACTTGCGAGCCAAAGAAATTTTTGTATTAGATACTATCCTGCGAGCCAATGATGATTATTTATAGTATATTGGCCTACGTGTCGACATTTTTGAGATGATAGCCATGATGAGACATGCATGTTTATTGAGATACACATTTATGTGATACGGTGTACATTGTATTGATACACACATGTATATATGAGGAGATAGATGATATTTAGGTGATGTTGTTGTGATGTGTATGAGTTTTACTTTGTTATGATATGGATGGACAATATATGAGGTAGGCATGATAGAGTTAGGTCATAGGCATGGATCGAGTCAGGTCGGTTTAGGCATGAATTGAGTCAGGTTGTTAGGCATGGTTGAGTCAGGTTGGTTAGGCATGGTTGAGTTAGGCTGTTAGGCATGGTTGAGTCAGGTTGTTAGGCATGGTTGAGTCAGGTTGGTTTAGGCATGGATTAGTCAGGTTGGTTTAGGCATGGATTGAGTTAGGTTGCTATTTTGATAACAAATGGTAATATAAATGCATGAGATAGTGTAAAATGTGGAAAATGTTGGTTATGTATGAAAATGTGAAATAATATAAGTGGTAAAAGTTATGTGGTATATGGTTTAGATTTCAAGGTTTTTTTAACAAGAAATCAGGTAAAAGGTGGGGAAAATGGTTAGGGTAAAGAGTGGTGAGCTAACCTTCCAGGGCCCCATGCCCTGGAAGTGCTACCTACATAGTCCTAATGAAAAGGGACCTTAGACCGATGTAGTTCTCCCATAAGCTAGGGAAGAAGATGAAAATGAGTTGGTAGGTTTGTGGTCATGTTGTGGGTTTGGGTTTAATAGGTGAGGGTAGATGATAGTAAAAATGTTGCAGGTGAGGGTGACTATGGCGAAAGGGGAGGATGACCCCAAAAGGTAAGCATTGAGGACTAAGTCCTGTATAAGAAAATCAAAAGGTGATGAAGAAGAGAAAAGATAAGAGGGGGCAAGAAAGCCACCCGATTGGCAAGGATCAAAACGTATGAAACACATCTATAGATAAGCTAATGAATGTAAGAACCTAAATAAATTACATGATTGATAATTCTAAGAGTGACGAAGAGTCACATGATCACCAAATTTCATAGGTTTAGCAGGTCCCTTGAGGTATGAAGTGAAAATACAATGGGTAGAGAGGTGCAGGTAATTGGGTCATAAAATGGGAAGTAGAATGCCTTGGGAAATAGAGCCAAGATCACAATAGGCAAGTCCATGACGAAAAAGATTTTTTTCTTTTTTCTTTTCTTTTTGACTTTGTAGATAGATTGATCAATGTGGGAAGTCTACACGGATGAGTATATGTCTCCTTGAGGTCTTCGCGAAGCTGATCGATGCGGGAAGCTTCTGAATTTTGATTTTTGAGAAAAATAGTCTTCTTTTTGGAAAAAATATGTAGAGAGTTGTGAGATTTTTATAGCTGTCCTTCGAGGGAGCAGTCTACTTATAGTGATAATTGAGGGTGGAAGATTTCCTTTTGAGGGATTCATCTTTTATATTGGAAGTTTGACTCAAGGAGTTGATCCCTTATTTTGGAAGATGTCCTTCTGAGGGATTCATCTTGTTTTGTTTTTTTGGATTTTAAGTCATGGACGAGACTATAATGAAGCATTTGGTTCTTGTTGAGAAGGAAAGGGTGAACAACCATGGGATCTCATCTAAAAGAAGACGAAAAGTATCCATGAGAATCATGCCATGTGCAGAGCCGTGGTGCACATATTTAAGAAAAGGAAAAAGGGGGACGGGTAATCACATGATCCTTGTTTAGTCATTGGAGATGAGGTGTGGAAAAGGTAAATGGTGCTCAAGGGATGAGCATGAACTAGATAAATAGTGATGTAGGACTAGAGGTCAACAATAGAATGGTCGAAGATGCAAGGCATTGAGGGGCTTAGGTTCAGGTTTACCCTCAAGCGAGGACAAATGATAGGCACCCGATCCATAGGTATGAGTTACGATGTATGGTCCAAGCCAATTAGGAGAAAATTTTCCCGTTTTCTTTTCTCTGCTTTGGTTACGTGTTGATTTTCTTTCAAAACAAGGTCACCGACTTGGAAGGTTCATTCATGAACACGTTTGTCATAAACATGTTTGATACGTTGTTGATAAACTTGAAGGTGATCCAGAGTGTTAAGATGACGTTCGTCTAATAACTCCAGTTGTGCTAAGTGGTCCTGATAAAAGTCATCATCAGTAAGCATGTCATGGAGAGAAATGTGAAGTGAGGGGATATGGACTTTGAGAGGCAGAACAACCTCGGTGCACCGTAGACCAAGAAACGGGTGTAGCCATGATGGAAGTATGAATACCAAAGTGTGGTATACCCATAGAGCAAAAGGAATGTGTGTATGCCAATCCTTCCCAAAGATCATCATCCAATTTCTTTAGAATTTTATTGAGGGTTTTGTTAGTGGATTTGGCTCGGCTATTGGTTTGTGGGTAATAAGGTGAGGATAAAATATGCTGAATGCCGAAGATGTCACAAAGTTTTTGTAGTGTTTTGTTTTTGAATTTTTTTCCATTTTTAGTGATGAGGCAATGAGGGACACCAAAGTGACAATGATGTGATGGTTAATGAACTCACATATTTTCTCAGCTTTCATGGAAATAAGTGGTATGGCTTCTACCCATTTTTTGTAGTATTTGGTAGTGGTTATGATCCATTGATGGAATTGGGAAGAATGAGGATTGATTTATTTGACAAGGTCCAAACCCCATTGAGAAAAGGGCCAAAGTTCACGAGTGACTTGTAAGGCATGACTGGGTGTATGATGAAGGTTGGAATGTTGTTGACATTTCACACAGTGTTTGACATAATCGCAACAATCATGGTTAAGGGTTGGCTAGTAATAGCCTAGGTGAATAATAGGCTTAGCAACAGTAAGGCCACTAAAGTGACTCCACATATGCCATCATGAACCTCCTTAATGGTATAAAAATTTCAGAACTTGTGAGGCATTGTAAGATAATACCATCAAAGCCGCGCTTATAGAGGAGTCCCCCTAGGATAAAGAAATGGGAGAAATTATTAAGGAAGGTGCGTTGTCCGTTACGGGTGAGATCAAGAGGTAAGACGGAGAGGGAAAGGTAGTCGAGTATTGTTTATACCATATGTCACTCGGGTTAGGGGTGTTAGTTCCGATTGAGTAACCATCGTGAGGTAAATAAGATGGTGAATGGAGGAGTTGTCAGATGACAAATATTTTGGAATCGGTAGGGAAGTGGGTATTTGGGAAGCTAAGTAAGCCATAGTGTCTAAAAATTTGTTGGTTGACCGTGGGATGGTTTGAAGGGTGTAATGATCAAAGGTGGTCAAAAGTATGTCTACATGATGTTTATACTTTTGAAGTATCTCGTTACGATATTGGTACATACCGTTGACTTGGTGTATGACCAATTGTGAATCACCAAAGATGTGTATTTATTTGACATTGAGGGCATAAGCGGTCCGGAGACCTAGTATGAGCGCTTTGTATTCGATAATATTATTGGTGCATTCAAAGTCTAGTTTGAAATACAAGGGCATGGGTTATCCATCCGGAGGGATGAGGATAACACCAGCTCTACCCCATGTGACACTTATAACCATAGAATAATAATGTCATTTGGTAAGGGGATTCATCCAGGAAAGGGTAGCAATCAACTCATCAGAAAGTCAAAATTAGAGGGTTGGTCCCATGTAATAGGTGCGTCGACCAGTTGGTCAGCAATAGCCTAGCCCTTAATGGATGTTTGGTGGACTATGAAACCACCTACTCCCTATGTTGTTCATCATGATGAGAAAGCATAGCCCCTAAGGAGTGATCAATAGCTGATATGTATAGGTCAAAAGGTTGGTCGTCTTTTGGTGGAATGAGTACGGGTGGTTGAAGAATTTATTGTTTTAAGGCCTCAAAATCTTTGTGACAGTCATCATCCCATTTGAAGGAGACATCCTTCCTAAGAAGATGATGAAATGGTTGACACTGATATGATAATTGTGAAATGAAATGGTGAATGGATCAGTAGTTTACCTTGCAGCTACGAAGTTTTTAAGGTTCATGGGCGGAGGAATTTCCAGAATGGCCTTGACTTTAGTAGGGTCAACTTCTATACCACATAAGGAAATGATAAATCCTAGGAGCTTTCCTGAGAGAACCGTGAAGATGCACTTTTTAGGCTGAAGGTGAACACAATATTTAATGAGGCGGTCAAAGATGGTTTTGAGGACTGTGAGGTGTTCGGCACGGCATTTAGATTTGGCCAAGAGATCATCCACGTAATCTTCCAATATGTGATGCATGATATCATGGAAGATGTAAGTCATAACACACTGATATGTAGCACTAGCATTTTTAAGGCCAAAAGGCATGAATCAATAGCAAAAGGTTCCCAAGGGGTAATGAATGCGGTCTTGTGCTGATCTTCTGGGCAAGAAAAATTTGGTTATAACCCGAGAAACCATCCATGAGTGAGAGCATCTCATGACCCGTGGTAAGGTCAACCAGTTGATCAATACCGGGAAAGGGAAAATCATCTTTCGGGCAGGCAAGGTTGAGGTCACGGAAGTTTGTGTAAATGTGGAGTCCCCTGTTGCTTTAGTAATAGGGACAATGTTAGAAATCCAATGAGGATAATCAATGGGTAAGATGAAGGAAACAGAAAGAAGGTGCTGAAGTTCTTCTTTGACGAGAAGAGCAATGCAAGGGTGCATTTTCCTCAGCTTTTGTTTGATAGGTTTGGCATCGGGAATGGTTACGATATTGTGGACCACTATGGTGGGGTCAATACTGGGCATGTCTGCATAAGACCAAGAAAAATCATGGTTATGATCTTGAAGAAAAGAAGTGATGGCTTCCTATTCAACAACATCTAAAGATTTTCCAATCTTTAGGATGTGCGGGTCATCCTGAGTATGAATATTGATCTCGATAGTCGATTCATTCAACATGGTTTACATCTCAGAGGGTAATGAACGATGAATATATGAGTCTTCTACACCAAGGTAGGTGAGTATGGATTCATCATCCTAACATTGAATGATGTTAATGGTCGGTGTGTCATCGTCGATCATCTTAGGATACAGGAATGGAAGAGTGGAAGGGGCCTCGCCTTCACGTTGATAAGTCAGAGGCCCTAAGGAAATGGTGTTTATGAAAAAAAAGTTAGGAGGGATAGATTCAAGATCCATCGACTTCGTCGGTGAGAGTGGTGATGAAGGTAGAGAAGGGCTAGGGTCTGCAATGAGTTCAATGCAGGCCTATTTGGTAGGAGGTTCGGGAAGCTGATACCACTATGGTCATTATGTTTGCGGGTGGTACATGGAATAACGGTATGGCGACCTTGCTCGTAGAAGCCAAAACCAAAACCCTTCCATGCATAGTGGTGTAGGAAGGTGTGGGTGAAACGGCGATTGGTAAGTGATTGGAAGTCAACGAAAATGGGCGGGGCTGTGATGGTGGTTCAGGTGTGTAGGTGGTAGTATCAAGTCCCCCATAGGTGAAACTAGTACGAAGATGAGGAGGACCATAAAGGAGGCATTCTCCTATACGGTGATCATAGCAAGGGTGTTGGTGAAGACTTCCATACTCGTGTGGAGTAAGGAAGGTGTTGACACTATATAGGCGGTACTCCCCCAGAGTGAGGCATTGAAAAACACCTTCTAAGGGATCAGTGGTTGGTATGTGGGTAGCTGGTATGGACGATGTGTTAGAGGTCGATGTAGAGGTGGTGTTAACGGATTGGGAAGCTAATGGGTCATCCGTGGAGGTTATAGCTGAAAGAGGGTTTAAAACCCGCAAGCGAGGATCATGAGGGATGACATGCACATCAACGGACGTGTGAATGGAAGCATGAAGAGATATCGGGAGGAGCGAGCATCAACTGAATGTGCATGTAAAGATTTTAAACATGAGCATAACCGGGTTAAGCCATAAAAATCTCCTCTATCTCATAGATCAAATGGGGTGTACATATAGGAGGTGGTGAGTAACCCCAAAGGTCTTTGTAATTATGACAACTCGAGTAGAGGGGGAAGTTACATTCCCAGAATAGAAGTGTAACTCCTAATGACGCATATGACGCCTTTGACGCACTAATGCACTGACGCACTAACACACTGACACACTGACGTGCTGATGCACTGACGCATAAGAGAATCTCATAATGACCCCTAAATGACACATGGACCTATGATCTCACCTAAGTGAGATGACTTGCCTACTGATGTGGAAAATAACACACACCAACACCCCCCCTTCATCGTAACTTAGGATGAGGCGGAAAGTTAGAAATGAGAAATGGGTCTCGACACAAAGCATGATGAGGTACCCATGTACAAGAAGAAGTCCCAAGTAGTGAAGGAAAACCTAGTGGGAAAAACATCCACCACAAAACACTCTCTAATCTAAGAAAGATGCCAAATATGGGTCCCAGCCATAGATGAGCCTAAAAAGGTACCCATGTACAAAGAGGAAATCTCTCGAAAGAAGAAGAAGAGAGAAGAAGAGGGAGATGAGAGGAATGCAAAAGATGCCATGGACGGATCTGAACTCTATAGCTCTAGGAGGTCTCCTAGAAGAATGTCGATGATGAGATCCTCTGCCTTTGGACTGAAGAAGAGCCACCCGCAATGAACTATGTGCCTACCCTTAGGAAGGACATAAATGACATGCTAGAAGTCTACCCACTCCACAAAGGAAATTGAAGGTAGCAACACAAAGAACTCTGAGTCTAGTGCATGGAAGTGTGACATAGGTCTAGTGAGTGAGTGCCAAGGAACCAAAGGTAATGCCACATGCGTAGAAATGTCAAAGTGAAAAGAGGAACACCCACAGAAAGGATGTCCAAGTGATGTGAAGGGAACAAAACATCCTCCACAATAGAAAAGGGATCCATAGCTGAGGGTGGATCAATGAAGGTCTCTGGAAATGTGGAAGTGACATGATTCTTGGAAGGGGCACTCCCAACAACAGAGATGATGAAATCCTATGAAACACCTGTAGATGGATGAGGAACCTGTAGTACATCACAAGTAGACTCTATGAAAAGATGACTAAGGTTAGGTAGATACTCATCCCAATGAGGGGGCTCAACAAACAGAAGAGTGATGTCAGATAGGTATGAGTCATCCAATGAAGGTAGAGGAGTGAAATGGGCCTCACACACTGAAGGTGGAAAAGAGGTCGGTGTGATGACTGTATGATACTGAGAAGGAGACTGCTCGATATCTGATGAGATGTGGGAAGTGTCAACACTCTCTAGAATAGTGAGGAAAAGAGGAGAAGAGTCCTCTATAGTACTCTTGACATCAGAACTAGATGCACAATCCTCATCATCAGAAGTAGAACCAAATGAGTCTATGTTAGTGGAACTACCATCACACGAAGAAATGGAGGAGACAACTGAATCAGCAACAACAACAATGATGGCAGTATGTGAAGGGTCTCCATAAAAGGACCAAGAATGCTCTAGACATTGTGGGGTGGATATGAGTCTGCCATGTGAAACCGTGAGAGATCTGGAGACATGCATCATCATGTGACGAAAGATGTGGTCGTAAGTGTCAAGGAAGTCCTCCAAATGACGATGATTAGCGGAGTGCGAGAACTGGCCCTAGCAAGAAGGGTAAAAGACCCTTGTGGGTGAAGTAATGTTCCATGGAAGCACACCAAGCTGAATAGTTCCCTCTCCTAGTGAGAAGTGGTGGAGGTCAAAAGCTATCCTATGACGCTCAATTCTGGAAAGAGCACTCTCCATGATGAAAAATGCAAGATGCACAAATGCAAGATGTTGGACTCGGCCGATAATGCGTCTGCGTGTGTAAGCCTAAGAGTATAGTCAACCCCCCCAGAATGTGGCACTTTATAAAGTAGTGAATTTACAAAACTGATAATCCCATCATGTAGAATGCAAAAAAACATGCAACTTTGACTAAAGAAGTGCTCAAATCCGAGCAATGAGTCAAAAGTTATAGCAAAAACAATTCCCACAACTGATGAGAAAATGTCAATAAATGCTATAAACGCATTAAAAAAGTGCTCAAAATGAGTGCAAAGGGTATCGTGTGACTGCTCATTGGAAACAACATCATATTTCAATAGGGTTTGTTTTTCTTGTAAGGGGGATTAGCCTCCTGCCAACCCTGGACCTCGCCCTCCGTCTTCGACACTCGTAGGAAGGTAAGCAATACAAGCCAAAAACCCAAATTTTAAAAGGACACTAAGATGAAATGATTTTTAACACCTTTTAAACATTCAAAAAGGGTGATAGCCCTAAAATTGAAAGGTGATAAGGATTTACCAATAATCAATCCTTAAGAGCCCACATTTGACCGAGCTACTTTGAGAGCCAATGCAAGCCCACATGTTAAGCCGGGGTCTCGTACTTACCCAACCTTAACGCAGTCATACTTACCCAACCTTAGTGCTAAGGGCAAGAGAAGCACGTATACATGGCTTGGTATTCCTCTTCACATAGTAATGTAAGCCATTTTCCAAAATGTTGTAATGAACTCGAACGGATCCTTAGGAAATACATTATCCTCTTTAATTCTCAATAGTTTCACATACTTGAACTCATGGCCTTTCAATGGTATTGCCCACGTGTGTTGGGCGGTTAACACGCTCTGTGATCAGGGGACGAGTCGGTGTTGGTGAGTTGCATGGTGGAGGAGACGTTGAAGGAGCTAGGGCCATGTGTGCGAGTCAAAGTAGGTGATCAAGATCATCCATGTGTTGGGTGAGTGGAAGAAACCACTTTGGGATGCCGATTCTAATACAGGCTCTAAAAAAATGTTAGTAGAGTTCTTGAGACACATATCTAACCATAGTAACCATCGAATGGTTATGTAACCCACGTGGTAAAGGAAATACTGATGAGAAAAGTTGTGCAGGGTAGTTTGTAAATTCCACGGTAGGTAACGACTCGAATGAGAGGGCAGTGTGCTGAGTACCTCCACGAATGAAAATCATTCATAGTGAACATTCTGCTCAAATAGGTTGCAGAAATTTTCAAACCATGAATAGCCAAGCTCGTGAGTAAAAGACCAAGTCGATCACTGCAGAGAAGGAGTTGGAAAATGCACGGTAGTAAAGACAGAGGCCAATGCAAAAGCAAAACACATAAGGCCAGTGCAGAACACCCACGTAAGAGCAAAGAGAAAGGTTGATTGTGTGCAACACCAAAGGCTGAGCCATGGACAATGCACATGACATGAGAAAGAAATCATAACCTAAGTTTGTAAGAGCCAACCACCAATGCAGACCATCCAAGATGAGTTGCAGGAGTATGAGCGGTTAGAGTCCAAGGTAAAATGGTGCAGAGAATCAAAAGAAAATGTTGAAATGAAAGGTAATGCAAAAAGTGTAGACCGAGCCAAGAAGGAGTGTAGGGTGAGTTAGTCAACAAGCTAGGGCCAAGTTGGCCCTTAAGGAAAACTCTTTCACTAAATACAACTCCAAAACCAGCACACAGAACTCAAGTCTGCACCTGAAAATGTAATACACCTCATAAAAACACCTCCAAATGCACATGTAAACCTAAAGAATCGAGTGGTCAAAGACACTAAAATCAAAAAACACCAGAAACTTGAACAACCACCTCAAACACATGAATAACCCAAGGAGAGGTATGAGGCCGAAATCAATGCAAGAAGAGTACAATTGGAATATCCATTATGACACACACAACGAGAAAAGTAAATCACGTTGAAAACCGAAAAACACGCATAAAAATGCCGATGAGTGCATGGATCCACAAGATCTGCTCTGATACCATAAAAGAGGGTTTAAAACCCGTAAGTGAGGATCACGAGGGACGATGTGCACATAAATGGATGTGTGAACGACAGCGAAGAGATCTTGGGAGGAGCGAGCATCAACCGAATGTGCATGTAAAGATTTGAAACATGGGTAGAACCTAGTTAAGCCATAAAACTCTCCTCTATCTCATAGATCAAATGGGGTGTACATATAGGAGGTGCTAAGTAACCCCCAATGCTGCAATCATGAAAACTCGAGTACAGAGGGGGAGTTACATTCCCAGAATAGAAGTGTAACTCCTAATGACACATATGACACACTGACACATTGACGCATTGACGTGTTGATGCACAAACACGTAAAATAATCTCATAATGACCCCTAAATGACACATGGACCTATAATCTCACCTAAGTGAGATGAATCACCTAATGATGTGGAAAATAACACACACCAACAATAGCAGTGTAGGCATGGATGAGGTATGTGTGGTGAAAGTAGTGCCTATCTTGGTAGGTGTGGGTGTAGGTGTAGGTGGCGGTATTGGCTGTGGAAGTAGACGGCTTGACCGGTATGAGTACATCGTTGGGTCGGTAAAGCATGTTGCATGTTTTGAAAGGTGATGGGTCAGCTGGAATGGTATAAGTGTGTCCTTTGTGTTCAAAATTTACACAATGATGCACAGTGGAAGGAACACAACCCATGACACGATCCGTGGTCTAACAAGCAACAAGTTATATTGGAATTCTCCTCCAAGACATAAAACAATTCTAGAATAGTGTGGGGGCCCACGCGAACATGCAAGATGATAGTGCCTAGTGTGGAGGTGATAGCGTCGTTGAATGAACGCAACATGACCAGATGTTTATGCATGTAATTGTCAGGTATGCGCATTTGAGAAAATGCATGGGATGAAATGATGTTAATGCTAGTGCCTCCATCAATCATCACATGGCATACCCGTATGTCATCAATGTGTACAGAGATGAAGAGGGCTGGGTTCGGGTCATCATTTTGGTATGGTACGATCTCTACCTCTGAGAAGCTAAGGGAGGCCACTTGGTGAAAAAGGTGAGGTGAGGATGAAGGTGGTAATTTGGTGAGGGAGGCTACATGATGGGGTGTGATAATGGAGGCTACGGGTGTAGGGTCATTGGGTAAAACCTCGATAGATTGAAGAACCTCCATGAGGGCTTGACGATGGGATTATGAGGTTTGGATGAGGTCATATAAGGACATTTTGAGTGGAGATTGGTGTAATTTTTTGAGCATGGTGTGATGTGTGATGCCATTAGAAATGGGGTATGTGGGGCCATAGATAGTTATCTTAGGTATGGGTGCAGATGGTATGTTAGGTATAGGATTGGTTGGTGGGTCAGCTACCTTTTCTTTACCCTTCTCACAGTACATGTCGTGACATGTACCATGTTGATTTGAGGGAATTTTTCAAATGGAGAAGGTGTAGGGTAAGTGGTATAACGACATGAAGGGTAAAAACCTATGGGAGGAGAAAATCCCTGTGAGGTTAGCTAGGCATAGCGACATTTGGGTGGTGGTGTGGCAAGTTCTCTGATACGAACCATGTTAATTTCAAATTTTGTGTGTGGTTCTGGGAGCTGTGAGGGTGGAGGTTGTGGTTGTTGAGTGGGTAATGTGGGAATGGGTATAGGTGAATCGGGGTTATCGTCCCGGAAGGTCGTCGTTGTCAAAGTTGGTTTCCGGTGAACACAATTAGATAAGGACGGTTTTAAGGCCTTGCGGCTTCTCCATGTCGTGCCCTAACATACAATGATATGTGAAAATTTTAGTATCATTAAACCCTTTTGGCTTGGGTTTTAGGGGGTCGTAAGGTCGAGTGGCGGTAATGTGATAACAAAAGTCTCGAGGAGGTTGGTTAAAATTTTGGCATAAAACCCTACTAGTGGATCACAGTGAGAAGTAAATGTGGGTTTGGGTGTAGGCGTGGTTGGTTGTCGGGGAATTATTTTTGGAATTGTAGGAAGGGTTGGAGCTAAGGGTTTAGGCACTAGTGTGGTTTGAGGTATCGGTCAGGTCCATTTGCGTAGGGGTATAGTAGATGGACGGGTAGGAGGGTGTGGTTTTGTTTTGACTACCTTGTTGTGGGGTAGTGGTGTTTTGTTTTTAGGGTGCACCTTCTTGGGTAAAGGCGATGTGGGTGTACGAGGTCTAGAAGGAAAACCATATGGAGGAAGAGGGTGAGTTACCCACGGGGATAATGGGGTGCTTATGAAGGTAGATGACACGGTCGTGCTTGGGGTGTGAGGGACAATGACCGAAGTGTAGTAGGTAGTGAAGCAATGGCTAAAGGTATCGAGGTATTGGTGGTAAAGAGACCAGAGTGTGGGTATGAGTCATGTTGTGTGCCCGGGTAGGTTAGGAATTTGTGAGGAAGGAATGGGTTATTATGTTAGTGGGTTATGAATGGGTGAGGGGTCTTTGGACCTTGTTGGGCAGCCGAGGTCTTAAGGTAGATGGGACAAGTGTGGGTGTCCTTGGTGTGGTAGGGGTATGAGGTTGATGATTTGTTTCTTTAGCTTGGGTGTCGGAGTAGGTGCGGTTTTAATATTGGAGGATGTAGCTAAATCCAGTTTAATAGGTGGATGAGTAAGGTTTGGTGGTCAAGGTGACCCCTAAAGTGGTAATAGGTGTAGTGGAGGTAAATATTATGGGTATGGGTTTGGGTTTAGGCATAAATTGGGTTATGGGCAAGGGTGTGGTGTGAGTGTTAAAATATATTGGGGAAGGGGTTGTGATAGCAGTGGTTGTATGTGGTTTGATGGGTGGAAATGTGTTTGGGTAGATAGTGGAGGTGTCATTGAGGGATTTATGCATTTGTGTTGAGACAGGGAGTAAGAGGCACCCCATAATAAATCTCTATCCACATACTCTAAGTGATCAGAAAAATGTGAGAATGGAACGTTTGTGGGTGGAGTTGGTGAGGACCTAGTGGGAATTCCCATAAAATGCATCTTAGAGACGGGGAATCGGCCGGCTTTAGCTTCCGTGGGTAAGAGAGCTGAAAGTAGGTCTATTGAATGTCGGGTAGTGGATGGAGAATGTTTTCCAAGAGGAAAAGGTATCCCCACCGGGTCTATGATGGGTGGAAGGGATAATGGGAGTTCCTCTATGAGCGAAGGAATGGATAGGTGCTCCTCTATGGGTGGAGGAGGTAATGGGTGCTCCTCTATAGGTGGAGGAGGTAATGGGTGCTCCTCTACGGGTGGAGGAGGTACGGTAGGTAAAGGTTTGCTAAGTGGAGAAGCTAGGGGTGAGATGGTCTCAATGTCAGTAGAAGAATCCTCTGTAGGTGATGTAGGAGATGAAGGGTGTTCTTCTATTGGTGAAGGAACAGTGACGGTTGGTTCCAAAGTGGAAGAAGGGTTTCGGGCTAGGATTTCCTCTATGGAAGGGATGTGAGGTAGTTGAGAGGTAACAGGTACCTCGTTAAAGATCACATGAACCTCACGAGTATGGGTATCATGAGTGGATGTCTCACCTATTTGATTGGATGAAGGGGTATGATTGGGAAATGGTTTTTTAAAGATTTGTAGATTTTGGTTGGGGTGGCGTTGGGATTATCCACAGTCAACTTGCCTTTCTCAAGCATTTCTTGGACAATATTCTTGAAAGTGATGCAGTTGCCGTCACTATGACCCTTCACTCGGTGATAATTATAGAAATCTTGTTCCTTATACCATGCGGGCATGGGGCAAGTAGGGTCAAAACTAGTGTGTGGTTTTATGGGTGGAAGGGTGATGGCGCCAACTTTGATAAGATTTTCTAAAACAGAAGAGTAAGGTTCCCCAATTGGGGTATATTTTCACTGCTTTGTCTTGAATCGAAAAGCTTGAACAAGTGATAGATTAGATGAGGGTGTATCTTGATTAGATGGATGAGCCAGGCTGGCCTTGAGTACCACTACATTAGTGGTACCTTTATCCTTTGAATAATTGGTTGGTGGTTTAGAAGAAGAAGAGGTTTGTAACATCCTCATTTTTATACATTAGAACAAGTAAATTTTTTTTTTTGATAAATGCTTCCTGGTTCTAAATACATAATTTAGAACTCACAAATCAAAACAACCATTCTCATAACAGATAACCATATGCAGCTATAATGACTTAGAGTACCTCCAATCTATTAATTCCATGACTCGAAATCTACCAATCTATTCATGAGTGTTAAGAGTTGGCATTTTATTTGACACATCACTCTTTCGGTTCTCTTCCCTAATCTGGGATTCAGAATGCTCTGTCCAAGGAACCTATCTGAATAATTGTTACCATTATTCATCGGCATCTCATCCCTTAGACTAGGTGACTTAGGACAACGCAATCAGCAGCTTGCGATACTTTGGCCAAAGATTTGAAACATACTGCTTATGTCTCATATTCCTTGACGACATACTCGTCAATCTGGAATAGGTCCTTCACCCCATTCTTATGTTATGTATAATGTCTTATAACGACTCTACTGTCGAGACTCTCTGTCCCAAGTTATTCACTCAAGAACGGATTAGCAAGATGACAACGTTATAGGGATGCTCCCGAGGACTAGGGATATGCTAACATACTAGGTCAACCCTAGTTAAACCAAAGGTGTCAAGATACCCCAAGTCTCCTAGGGCAACCTTATAACGTGACCACATTCCAAATCAGTCCCAGAGTAACTTGTTCGAGTTCAAGGTTTAAATCTTAACGATCAATGCAAAGGGTGTCATCATAAGTCACTGCATTGTTGTATCTTTGAGAAGATCCTAATCTTCTCAAAGGTACAACCCTAGCATTGACTTGTGCTTGTCAACCTTTAAATCCACCTCAAAAATATCTACTTAATAATAAGTGTTACATGCGTTGAGTTAAAATTACACTTTACGACGCTCCCTTAAGGGTAGTCTTTTCAAATCCACAGGTCCTCACCTTAAAATTACCTTTCTTAGTAAAACCCATTACACAAGAGAAGTTATTAAGACTAGAGGTCCCTTCAAGGAGTTCATAGAATACCTAATTCTTAAATCAACGAAATTGGACAATAACCCTCAATCTTCACATGAGATTGTTAACCAAACCCTTTTAGGTTTGCATTAGTTCTCATAATCGAACTTATATATTGCTTATTAGTATCGAGATATAGTGATTAAGAATCCAATTAAACATCGTCTTGACTTAGATTAAGACCAGGAAGTAATAATTTATTCAGCTTGTTTAGCTTCCTGCTCAGGTATATTTTAACCCTAGCTTCCCAAAAGACAGTGATCTAAATTCCAATTTAGCTTTATATAGAACATACTAGATCTACTAAACAATCATAAGTATTCAGTCACATATTCTTGCAAGCTTACATTGGTAATCACAAAAATCTTCAAATTATACAATAATAACAATGCTCTCAAGGTCATTTGAACCAAGAAGATCAAACCATCATGATATGAGTACAAACACATAAGTAACAAATATCTCTTTTCATTCCCTTCAAGCTAATCAAATAAATTTTATGCATTCAAGATATACTTGATACAAAAATCAACGAAAAAAGAACATCTTTCCTCATATAGTACATTTAGAGAATCAAGCTCTCATTCATCATAAAACCAAGTTAAACAATCAACATCCTATCGATCTGCGTGCTTTTACCTCTTACGGCAACCATTTGCAAAAATTGTCAACATGGGTCGATTCGATGAACCGAGCATGACAAGAACTAACTCTTAAAAACAATAGCAATCCACCAACTTGTTTTCATTAAACAACTTTGTTTAAATGAGATCATATCACCAAACAAGTAAACATATTTCGGACTATGCTTTTATAATACAAACATGACTATAAACGCGTAACTCATATTATTGTTACTGAATAGTCCTAGGTAATTTTCAATTATTTCATCAAAATATTAGAGATCAAGAAGAACAAAAGTATCCAAAACAACTATCCATCTGAATCCCAAGGGCAGCAACATCAGACGGATCATTACATTCAACATAATAAAATGAATATCATAACAAATCATGATTCCATCAATATGTTAAAAACAGTTCCAACGGTTAGATAAAAATATATCAACATATACTTTACAATAGAAGAGAAAGAAAATGAGTCATTCATATTTCCCTTCAAACAAGCTCATGACTGTACCGTCTCCTCGAGAGTAAAGCATTCACCTTATACGCATACGAATAAGTCAGACGAGCCACAAGAAGAACCACAGTTTTGTTAAAATTTAAATATAACAATCTCCTGTAGCTTACTAGCAGTATAAGAGCTCTCACGCCAAGGCAGTGATGAATAATCTATTAATAGACTCCACATAACCTTCCATACAAATCGACAAACAAGAAAGTATACAATGCCGTCGCCTATCGAGGTACAGTCGACAGCTCTTTAGTTCAGTCAAGCTCAAGACTAGATATTCATGCTAACAGAAGACGTAATCATGTTCAAACACAAGAACAATCCCACTGAGTCGAAACTCACATCAACATTCAGTTCAATTTAATCCCTACTAAAACACAACGCAAGGACAAAAATCGAGAATCGAGCCAACATACAACATAACATGGGCTCGAACAGTGCCAAATTCAACCAATACTTATATTAAAGGTTTCAATTGAAGTTGAATTCGTATGACAACAAATCAAGAATACTAAAAGTACTCACAGCAAGAACTCCTACAGATGTTACAACATAAATTACTTTTCAGTGTCTCCACCAAAGTTGATAACATTTAGTATTCATAATAACAACAACATTCATAACCCAGCTTTGAATGAAATTAAAAATACTAGATACCTGTCAAGGACTCTCACTGAGTCAGTATCGACCGAAATCATAACAGGACTTACACAGAAGTAGAAACACCAGTCACATATCAAGGATTCCAACCATGTGGTACTCTTCAAATAAACTTCTACAGAAGTAGAAAGATACATGATACATATCAATCCAAAAATTCCAATCAAAACAATATCATACCGTGTTCACATCTGAACTCCTTCAGAAGTAGAAACGTATGGCATTCACGACTAACTTCTACAGAAGCCCAAATACAAGATATATATATAAATATTAAGGGTTCCAACAGAGCCAATAGCAATAAGTGTTCATAACCAGGCTTATACAGAAGCAGAAACACTGGTTTCCTATCAAGGACTTCAACTGAATCCAAACAACAGTATTCATTTTAAGCTTAAGCAGAAGACAAAATATAAAAAGTACACCAACTGAGTCTGTACCAAGAAATTCTTTGCTAAGCGAAAGTATTCATATTAAGACAACTGAAGTCGTATTACCAATTACCCCTCCAGGACTCCGACTGAATCAAACTACCAGTATTCACATATATGACTTCTACAGAAGACCATAATATACGAACCATTCCAAGAACTCCACAGAGTCATTTTGTGTATAAACAAATATATTGCAAACTATCAACGGGTTAAATCCCATAATTGCAACACAAGGGGGGAAATAACTTCTACAAAGTCGCATTCGAATACAATAACACAGCGAGTTATCCAAACAGAAGTAACTTAAGTATTATAGCAAGATCCAACAAGATTCAGCAACCATAACACATATTACTCATGACAAAACTTTTAGAGAAGTCGTATATACTGTACACTCAAGAAATCCAACAGAATCGTTTCAACAAGAGAAAACAACGAGGTAAAGACTTAAGTCCGAATCAGACAAGAAAACAATTCTTAAACTCCTACAGAGCCAAATTCATATATTTTCCTTGCAACATTTCCTCAAAATCCAACCGGAATGCAAAACACAGCAAGGTAATACATCCGTTCGAAACAAAATGCACACCCATCAAGGGTTTACTCGAAAAATCGAGCCGGTTAAGAAAATACAACAACTAAATCACACAAGGCTACCATAAAAACCAACTGAACCCGAAAATCATTTGAACAGAGTTGTTCTAATGAAATCATTTGAAAGAAAGCAAGATCTTTAAAAGTTAGAGCCTAACATGCCTGGTTATTTGCTTAAAATCCGAAGAAGACCACTGAAAGAGCTCGTGCCTTCTCCTCTTTTTCCACGTTAGATTCAACAACAATAACTTGTTATTTCCATGCCTTATAAACTTTCCTTGACAGAGAAAAGAGTGAGTTACACTCATTTTTTCCATGCAACACCAAGTAGACTGGTGCGAAGAACCAGTGATCAGACAGAGGGAAAACCAGAGCGCATGAAAAACCAAACAAACTACCAGTTTTCCATTTTGCATGCCTTCCCGAGAAACCCGAGCTCGAAGACCGAGTTCATTAATTGCATTTACTCCAAATTTCCCACTCAATCTCCATTGCCACCGACCGCCATAGTTGGCGATGAATAAAAACAATTCAAAGACCATATCTAACTTTGGTGACTCTGCCATGTCGGTTGTTACTAGCCATTTTAAAACTTCCTCTATACCCCTCCCTTCATGCTTATCCATCCCATTTAATGCCATAGAAATTACCGCCCATGGCTCGCACCCCTTCATAGGTCCCCTTTCTTCCTTGTTCATTAGTTAGGTTAGAAACATAGGTTAGGATTTAAGATAATACTTACTAACTTAGAACATTTAGCTTATAGCTTAGGCCTAGGTTAGATTAACACTAATCTAACCCATAGATTATAGTTTAGGTTTAGGTTACTAATCTTAATAAATCCAGTTTAGGTCTAACATTTAGAATGTTCAGAATAAGAACCTACAAACATACATTCACGAAAAGGATTCACTCCTGCACTGCCAATAGGCTAGTTGAATAAATGTATCTGAATTTATTACCTGGCCCACGATCAAGACCTTCCTGATATTACGATATCGGGAACCAATTCATTTAACACGATCAGTCTGAGTTAGACTCCGGAATAGCTTATTCAACGCATTCAGACCTTGCAACCTGCGTAAGGTCTATAATTTTTGTTCATCCCGAATAAACTTAAAGCATCACTTGGATCAATGCCACTGATCCCAGGCTGGGTCTTATAGATGGATAAATCCACAATTCATTTCGAGATCAGATTAAACTCAGGTGCAAAAATGAAAGAAATAAAAGAGTCCAATCATATTCCGACTACCAAAGATCTTCAATTGCAAGGAAGATACGACATATCAAGCATGACTTCACAATAAAAGGAACACATCCTTTTTCGTAAGAAATCATATATCAACACTTGAATGCTCGGGAGGAAGTAACAACAACTGAGTGTTACATGCTTCCTCCTACAAGATTCATCGTCCCGATGATTACATATTCGATTAACCTTCAGTCAACCAATTTATTAGTTAACAAAACAATGCGACTATTTCCAACTTGAATAGTTCCAGAAATCAATGTCACAACACATTTTATTCAACTTGAATAATGTTTGCCTCCATCTGGCTTTCATATAAACTTAAAAAAATAAGTTCATAAAAGAAATGTTTTGTCAACAGATTTCATTCTGTTGAAAAAGAAAAGGAAAAGAAATTTTCATCTCTTCCAGATTTTCCCAAGTTGTACTTTCTTCGTTAAACTGGTCCCACTGGACCTTACATTGTTGTATTTCATGATTTCTCAAATGCAATTGGCGAGTTTCCAGCACTCGTGTGGGTTTAACCACGATTATTCCTGGGTCTTGGACCTGCAAGGAATTCCAATTTAAAACATGTGACAGATTTGAAACGTATTTCTTAAGCAAAGAAATATGGAAAACATCATGCATGCGAGACAAAGCAGGTGGTAATGCTAATCGATAAGCTACAGGATTGATTATTTCAACAATTTCGAAAGGTCCCACATAACGAGGTGACAACTTGGCAGCCTTGCCAAAAGTTATAGAACTCTTTCTGGGTTTAACACGAAGAAAAACCTTCTCACCAAGCTCAAACCTTCGATCAACCCGCTTAAGGTCAGCATAGCTCTTCTACCTATCCGTTGCTTCCTTTAATCGTTCACGAATCAGCTTAACTTGCTGTTCCATTTCAGTGAGAATCTCTGGTCCAATTACCACTCTATCCTCAACACTATCCCAACTAACAAGAGTTTTGCACTTTCTTCCATAAAGTGCTTCAAATGGTGCCATTTTAAGAGATGAGTGATAAGTGTTGTATGCGAATTCAACTAATGGAAGATATTCCTCCCATTTATACTTTGTTGATCCATGCAATACATTCGCAACATGTCTTCCAACACTTGATTTACTCTCTCGGTTGTCCATCCGTTTTGGATGATATGCGAACTGAAATTTAGTTTCGCTTCCAAGAGTTGTATTAAGCATTTTCCAAAACCTTGACATCATTCTTGGATCCCTGTCAGATATAATCAATTTTGGTACACCATGTAATCTGAAAATTTCATGTACGAATATTTTGGCCAGAACTGGTGAATCATCCTTTAGATTTCCAGCGATGAAATGAGCTACCTTAGTTAGTTTATCCACAACTACCAGGATAACATCATGTTTATTCCTGGACATGGGTAACCCTTGTACAAAATCCATGGTTATTACTTGCCATTTGTACTGCGGTATGCTATGAGGGATATAACAAATCCAAAGCAGGTACATATGTTCTCGCCTTAACCCGCCGACACTCCAAACAATGAGTCACAAAATCAATAACATCCTTTTTCATACCTTTCCAAAAGTATTGTTGTTTCAGATCTGCAAGCATTTTTGTGATACCCGGTGTCCAGAGAAAGGAGAATTATGAAATTCAACTAACAACTTCTTTCTCAAATCATTCAAGATAGTACGTATACCCTATTTTCATTACGCAAGATTCCTTCATTATCAAAATGAAAACCTTTATACCTTTCATCATTAGGTTCCAGTAGCAAGCGCTGCTTTTACTTGGCTTTGAAAGTATGCATCGATTCTCGAGGCACTTTTACCTCATCCTTAAACCGAGTTCTTAATGTTATAAGAGCAGAAATGTGCTTCCTACAACTTAGAGCATCAACTACTCTATTCTCCTTCCCTTTGATGTAGCTAATATCAAAATCATATTGTGATAAAGATTCTAACCACCTTCTCTCGTCTGGCATTCGATTAGGCCGAGTAAAAATATATTTTAGTCCTAAGTGATAAGT
Organism: Taxus wallichiana var. yunnanensis; assembly: GCA_018340775.1. Lineage (NCBI taxonomy): Eukaryota > Viridiplantae > Streptophyta > Pinopsida > Cupressales > Taxaceae > Taxus > Taxus wallichiana. Next base: position 469,071,890 of record CM031243.1, on the reverse strand, counting down.
TTTCAACTCGAAAGGTTTCCCAAGTAAATAGTGTCTCCGGACTTGAAGCGCATGGACAATGGCAAAGAAGCTCCAAATCATGAGGAGCATAATTCAGCTCATGTAACTTAAGTTTTCTACTTTCATATGCTATGACTTGATCATTTTGTAACAAAACACCTCCAAGGCCTTCCCCGTAAGCATCCGTTACAACAAGAAAGCTCCCATTAGGTCCGGCACAGCTAATATAGGTGCGAAGTCAAGTCAACCGGCTTTTCAGACTATTGAAGCCACTTCACACTTATCATTCGAAATAAATTTATTATCCTTCTTCTCGTAATGAAGTTATCGGTGCAGCTACTTTAGAAAAATCCTTAACAAATTTTATATAGTAACCAAAAGACCCATGAAGCTTCTTACTGTGCACATTCTTTGGTGTAGGCCACTCAGTTATTGCCACTATTTTTGAAGGATCTACAGCAATTCCTTCTTTGCTAATGACATGACCCAAATAGTGAACTTCTGAATCAAAGAAAGAACATTTGGATAACTTACCATACAACTTTCTTTTTCTCAAAATTCCCAAAACTATCTTCAAATGCTCATTGTGCTCCTCAACGCTTTTAGAATAAATGAGAATATCGTCCAAGAATACAAGTACAAACTTGTCCAAATATTCTTGAAAGATATTATTCATTAAGTTCATAAAAGGCTGCGGGTGCATTAGTTAATCCAAAGGGTAGAACCGTGAATTCATAATGTCCGTACCTTGTTCGAAAGTCTGTTTTATGAATATCTTCTTCTCTAATCCTTAACTGATGATAACCAGATCGAAGAAGTTCGAATGTCTACCCATATGAGCAGCAAAGTGCAAAGTCGGTTTGGATATGAAGCATGTTAAGCACAAGGGTATGCTTTGGTTGTGAGGGCGATCAAGAAGAAAATGCAGATCTGCTAGAACAAATCCAAAAGATGGAGGCAAAGATGGTGCAATCAAGAGTGAAATCTCAAATGAAAGCTTTCAGGGTTGGTTGTAGGACTCCTTGTCCATGGGGAGGCCCTTTTCCAAGACACTTCAGCCCTCGGAGAAGATGGACTTCATGATGGAGATACTCGCCCCAACTTGCACAATGGACAAAGAAATAGAGGCCTATACACTTGGTGTTGAACTACCTCGCCAATGGGTAAGTTCTACACCATCATCTCGGTTGTTCTCTTCCCATTACTCAAGCAGCATCATCTCATTTGGAATTTCAAATTCTAAATCCAAATCAATGCTGCCCAGAGTTAATTCCATTTCTCCATTCCCTAGTCTCCCACCACACCTCAATTCTTCTTTCCCCTTTCCTTCCAAACAGTCATCCCCTCCATAAGAGCTAACAGAAATACCCTCTCCTCTAAATAAATAAGAGTTTCTACCTCATCCACCACCACGAAAAATTTCCAAATCAATTGAGTTACAATCCACTTCTCCTCTTGCATTCCCAAATCCATGTTGGGAGGATAAAAATCAGAATGTCACCAAGGAAAACAACAACAAAAAGAAAATCCAAACAAAGATAAAGAAATTCAAAGTCCGAAGAGTTGGGCTCTTAAATTTGGGATGAAAAATATCCCCTTGATGGTTAAGCCTTCAGAAGAGGTTGGAGTTGGAGAACAGGTGGTGGTTAAGACTGATTTTGTGGCAGTAGAAGAAGAGCAAAAAGAAGAAGCAGATCAGCAGTCAGTTTGCTCAGAAAGTAGTGTCCATGTTGGCACTCTATTTGAAGGGAATGCTGATTCAATTCAAGTTGCACAATCAGCCATAGAGGAAGAAAGCTTAGAAGAAGATCTTGCAGTCCCAACTTGTCCTCTAGAGCAGCAGATTGAAGAGTTTGACTTGACGAACTTCATGCTAGAGGAAGAGTTCTATCAAGAGCAGGATTGTCTTCAAGTAGTAGAGGAGGAAGAAGCTGCTCCAAATCCAAAAGAAGAGGAGCACATTCTAGTTGTGGAGGAGAAAATTGCAGATCCAAGGGCTTTGAGCACAAAGCAGGCTACAAGAGAACCTTCGCTTCTTCTCTACTTCATCTCTCTCAAGTTCTAGTGTCTGAAGAAGAGTTTGATCTCTCAAAATCAATGTTGGAGGATGAAAGAAACCATGATGATCAAGTTACGATCAAGAGGACACCATGGAGGAAGTTGAGCATTTGCAGCAGGACAACCATGAGGAGTGTATCTGTTAGATTTGGAGGACTGTTTTGATAAAGAAGAACCAGTTGAGTTTCCACCATTCCTTCTTTCATCTTCCATGTCCCAAATACTTGAGCCTGCTGTCATGAAGGAGAGCATTCATTTGCAGCAGCCTGCATCTTATAGTAGCTCTTTGGAACCAAGATTGGAAGATTTTAATCTTTCATGTTCTTCATTGGAGGAAGAGAAAGGGCAGAAAAGTCCTACCATTGCTTCCACATCACCCACCCAAGAAGGTCTACAAGAAGACTCCATTTTTGGAGTTGAAAATCAGAGCTATGGGCATATCAAACGGATCATACCTTGCCCAATAAGGTATTTGACTTCATTAGAGTCAAAGGAGAAGTCACAACCAGTCATGCTTGCTTCTAAGCATGAGGGTGAGCTACAAAGTACCAAGGATCAGTCATGTCATACCTCTTCAATCCAAATACGAGCAACTAAAAGAGGTATTGGATTTGTTTTCAGTTGACACCTTGATGATTTGGGTAGAAGACCAGCTTCTTGTTGATTTTCCATTCATCCAATCAGCCATGTTCAAGTGCCAAATCAGTTGCATGGTTGCAACTTTTGAGAAAGGGTAGCTATTTCTCCCAACCAAATTCGTTGCAGGGTTTGTTTAGCCCACTTTTGCTTCCCGTTAGAGTAGGATAGGTAGTTTTTCTTTCAGTAAAAGAAGTTCTTGTGCACACTCTTCATGTTCCATTTTGGAGCATGTATGACTTTTAGTTTTGTACATAGTTTTTGTGGTGCTAGTTTTGCTCTTGCGCAGTCCATTTCAATGGGTTTCCAAGTGGCTTAGAGAGGAGGTTTTCAAAGTTCAGATCAGTTTGCAGGCTACAACTCATGACTCCATGCCCAATGGATTGCTTCAGGCAACTGGTAACTTCATCCAGCAGGTAGATGACCCCTCTGAGTCGCCAAAATTGTTATCCAAAATGTGCCCCCTGCTCATTTTGTGGCTAACTCCTCTCATTCTTCCCTCTCTTGTGCCTCAGTCACAAAATTTTTATTTTTAGGAACTCAAAACCTTCTGGAAATGGCACCATTGGATAGAGCTCTTTCTTAGCTTTCCAGAAAGGTAAAGTTTTCCTCCTAACTCCATGTATTTTTGAAGTTATGGCTCGACGGAGTTTTTTTGGAAAAATTTTCCCCTGAAAGGCCCGCGGCCAATGAGATGCTGCCACATGGCACCTAGAGTGGTGGAGTGTGGGGAAATTTTGGAAAATTTTCCAAATGACCAAAAAGGTAAAAATTCAAAAAAAATTCCAACCGACCCGATTTGGCCCTGTTTTTCCCTAAAACTTCAAATCGCCATATCTTTCGATCCAAAGCTCAGTTTTTCACGTTCTTTATATCAATGGAAAGATGGTAAAATTATTTACAAGATTCCGGGGTTATTTATGCATTTTGGTGGAGTTTAGAGAGATAAAATCAAGAAACACCTCTGGCACGTGGTCATGGATAGAAATGACGTTTCAACCACCGTTTTTAATGAAGAATGGCTCGCATTCTCTCCCAGCATGGTTAAAAATGTCAGGGAATGGGTCTCGCTGTGGCGCCCATGCTGTTTTGATGGCATTTTGGTCAATGGTTGAACTCGTTGCACATTTTCCCACGCTTTCTCTCTCCGAGGTCGTGTTTTACACTATAAAAGCCGAGAATGAGTTCATTTTGCAAAGAGAGACACTTTTTCAGCTCTACAAATTCCTTTTTCTTCCTCCTTGGTAGAATTTGTGAATAAATTTTACCTTTCCATGTAATGCAAAACCTTTTCTTGCCTTTGGATCACTGTAATGTACTGTATTGGATCTGAGATGTTGATATATGTTCTGTGATTAAAATCCCTCAATCCTTTCATATATCTATCATTGATTTCTTGATCTTTCATTACATTTTGAGCATTTGTGCATGTTTTGTGTTGTGTTTCCTTATGGATTGTGTATTTCATACAACATCAGGTGTCTACAAATCCTTTGGTGCATCACCTATTAGCATTAGTTCTTTCTTTTTGCATTCTCTATCTCTGTCTCCTTGGAATTTAGAGTAGATTTAGGAGTTTAAACCTCTGCAATTGTGCAAGTGAAATATCTAATCAGAGGAGTTAAGGAACCAGCCTCTAATCTGGAGATTCCTCTTCCATTTTGCAAGTCCCACACTTGGGAAGAGGATTTAATGTTGTGTAATCACACTTTGGATGCATAGGGTGATCAAACTAGAAATCGATCAACATCCGTGGGGTGCCACTGATTTGCCACAATAGTAACCCTAGTGGCAATGGGGCTAAAGATTGTGGAATGGAAAGAACTATGTTCTATAATGGGGTAGGGGTCACCGACACTAGAGGTGGGAATGTAGCTACGGTATGTGTGATACATGAGGAATGGATGAGGTTGTGTTTGGGGTAATTTTCAAGGGTATGGTGGATGTAATGGGTGCACATAGGTAATGAGACGTGGCCATCATGGGAGGTACGAAACCTAACTATGAAACAACTAGGGATAACGTGGACATAGGTAGCACAGAGCCGATGGGGCTGATGTGGAAGTGGGTATGAGAGTCGGGGGATAGATACGGGCATGTCATATATCAACTGACCCGAGGCATCTCGAGTGGACGAATGGGAGAGGTAAAACTGCAAGGCAATAGGTTTCGGTCAAGGAGTCATGCAAACTCCTCATCTCTAGTAGTGATATTAGTAGGCTGGATGGGATCCATGGCTGGTGATAAAATAGAAGGTGGTGAAGGACTAGGTGGGAGTGGTTGGCAATTGGCGTGGAACACGAGGGCGTTCGCTTGTCTTCGGGTTAGTACCATGTGAACTAGTACTGATCAGGTGGGGGTGCTTCTCTGTAAATGATACAGAGAATAGTAGGAACAGGTGAATAGGGTAATAAAAAAATGGATGATGTAACAAATGGTGGGTGGAATATGAAATAGGCTAACCAATGCCGGTTAAGGAAAACTGATGTCGGTTAGGGGTAACCACTACCGGTCACTGTAGAAAATGGACAGTGAGTAAACAGTGAAGTAGAAGGCAAAATCTAACAAGTATGCCAAATTTGGGGATGTGTAAAATGTTAATGGGAAAAGTGATAGTGATAGAGACCATGGAAAGTGGAAGAAAGTGAAGTGAGAATGTCCTTTTGAGTAGGTTAGCAAAAGGGCTTGGAACCGATGGTGGTTAGAGGTAACCGATGATGGTTACTGTGAGATTGAAACAATGATGAGAAAAAGTGGTTGTGAATTAGAATTTGATGTGGAATCAAACCTAGAATTCTAGGGAATGATGGTGATATGGCCTAGGCACACTCAAGTGAAGCCGGAATACACCAGCTATGATGAGGAGTGTGCAAGGAAATACAAAAATAATGATCGAAAGATCTCACCTCAAAATGCAAATCAAATAGAACACTAAGAAAGAACGTTCCTAGAGTGCCTATTCTATTACGTTTGTTCAGCTTATGCTATTTAGGGACTGACACATGAATTGTGAAATAGAGTTTTTGGTGAGGATGGCTTCCTACAAAGAAGGAGATCTAAAGGGTGAGGTTTTAGGTTTGTTATGGTGGGGCGGGCTACGCTCTAAAGTATGACTCGACAGAGCAGCGAGATGGGTGCCCACTATGCCATGATTGTGTGATCACCTACAGCTTCTTCCAGGTAAGATGTTGTTTAAGAATGTATGTATTTGAATTTTGTGTGGTTTGGTAAGACTCAAAGAAAGAGAAAAGGATAGAAGTACTTTTCTATGATTCGTTTGTCAACCATCAGCTGGTAATGACTTCCAGTGTATAGGTTGCCCTCAATTAATGTGAGCTAATGAGCTAAATCAGAATGCAATGCACTTGTTTTAAACCCAAATCGAAAGTATGATATTCAGTGACAAAATAGATGAATAGGAAGAGGGATGCTCTTTCACTAAAATGCAGAAAACATGAAGAGATGATTCTTTTTAAGTACACCAAAAGAAAAGTTTCCTTTAGAGCAAATAGAAAGGAGTGGATTACTAGGGAAGAAAATTAATGTGTACACTTTTTAGAAGGGAAACAAACACACAAATTTCTCCTAGGAATGAATGAAATGCAAGGAACCCTGGATGGGTCCCACCGGGCATGCTAAAATGTTTCACCTTTTTCTTATATTGTTTCTTTGAATTGTTGATGAAATAGATAGGGTAACGGGCGTAGGAGGAATACCTATTCAAATTTTGGTTGATGGGTTGTTGCACGCGTATGAATTCCAAATCCACAGCTGATCGTGAGAACTTCCCTTTGGCTAGGAGGAACTACACCGTAATGAAAGCAAGACCACCAAAAATAATTAAACAATATGGGCAAAGTGAACTGCCTAGCGTAAAGCTAGATCCGGGAAGTATGGTACTTCCTAGATGGCTTTTAGTCCACTGTTTAAAAAAAATTAATGCTAAAAACAAGGTAAATCCTATTGTTATTTTGAAATGATTTAGGTATCTCACTTAAAACACAATAAGAAATAGATCTAATCTAACAAGCTAAGCTAGAATAGAATCCACAGGTCAAATGGTTGGTTCTGGGTTCTGCAGGTCTGATAAAGGTCTCGGGTAGGTCACAGGTGAGTGAGGGTGAAGTAAAATGAGGTGGGTAGGTCTCTATTTAAGGTTGTGTGGGAAAACACAGGACCGATGTCGGTTAGGGGTGACCGATCATGCGGTTAGGTATAACCGGTGCGATTCTTATCGTGAGATCTAGGAACGTCACAGAATGGGGTTTTGGTCTTCTTTGTGATTGCACAAAGGATTTTGGTTGGTTGGGACGAGGTAATGGGTGACTGGAGTAGGTTTTGGCAAGGTTTTTCTGGGTCTACGGAGGTGAAAAGTGTTGGAGATGGTCAATAAGGAGCAAGATAAACAATGGGTGATAAAATAATGATGAAATGAAATAACCAGGAAAGTATGATGTTATACTTACTTGGATTTCATTTCTGAAAGTCTGTGTGTGAAGGATGGAGGTGCTGATGATGGGTTTGGAGGCTACAAGTGATCACCAACTGAAGAAAAGCTTCTACATGGGCTACATGCATGCTCCTCTTTGCTTAGATAGATTCGAACATGGCTGGGATGGTTGTGCAGGAGAAGATGTTCAATCTCCTTCCTTGGATGTGAGTTCTTGCTGGAATTGACTCTTTAAAGATGCGTTATCTTTTGAGATCTCATTCTTGCTCGTCAAATTTCTTGCTTCCAACTTCCAGGTTCCAAATTCCAACCTTGAGAATAAAGTTGTTTTGGGGTTAAAAGGGGGTAACCGACGGCGGTCTAGCTTAACCGGTGATGGTTAGGGGTAACCGACGTCGGTCAAGGTGGGATTTCCTAGGTTTACCAAACTTAGGGAGATCCTCCTGATTTCCTCGGATCTTGTGTCATTATCCCATGGATTCAACTGGGAGCTTCTTGTGAGCATGCAGGAATGTGGTTAGAGGGAATGTAGGCATTGATTTTTAGGGTTTGGGTAAGTCTTAGTTAGTTGTGGAAACTTACTAAGAATAGGTATTAGGTTGAGTTAACCTGGTGAGGTGTCTAAATGAATTGTTTGTGTGGATATTATCTAAATTAAGATATTTAAATAATAAATATGGTGAGTATAATGAGTTAATTTAATTAAATTAATTAAATTAATACAAGTGAGGTGGAGGGGGCCATGGCTAGGTGAATGTGATGAAGGGTTCTTATTTGTCGAGGGACCAAAGGGGAGTGTGACCTAATTTTAGTGTCTACACCTATCATGATCAAAAATGTGATGGAAACTTCTTAGCAATGGTCACCGCCACAAGATTCTCAGAGGTAGATTTTACCGGGCCTTCTCTTTTTATTGATACTGGTGGGTTTCCAAATGCAAAGCATGCCAACAAGTTCTTTGAAAACCATATTTAGCTACATTGCCACTCGGGCTTGTGATCATTGAAGAACCATTTCAACAATGGGGGCTGGAATTCATTGGGGTGTTGAATCATCATTCAAGTGTTGGGCATAATTATTTTCTCACCGCCATAGACTACTTCACCAAATGGGTGGAAGCCATTCTAACCAAACAAGCTAGCTCTGAAGTAGTATGTTGTTTCATCAAAGAATACATCATTTTCCATTTTGGAGTTCCTCAAAAGATTGTTGTAGAAAATGCCACTTATTTCTCTTCAAGAGATTTAACAGAGTTCTATTATGGTTTTGGAATCTCTCTAGCCCATTCTTTTGACTACTATCCACAAGGAAATGGTCAAGCTAAGTCAAGTAACAAGAATATTGTGACCATTGTTTGAAATCTTGTTGATGAGAATCAAAGGAATTGGCATAAGAGATTGTATGATGCATTGTGGGATGATAGGATCACTCCCAAGAAGGCCATAGGTACATCACCTTTTTAGCTGTTGTATGGAGTTGAAGTAGAGATCCCCATCACAATTGAAATGCTAGCCCTCAAATTTCTTCAATCAGTGGAAGATGGCCAATATAAAGATTCCATTGACAAAAGGATCCTTTTTCTTGAGAAGCTAGAAGAAAATAGATCTCAGGTGGTGGATAGAATCAAAGAACATTAGCTGAAAGTGAAGAAACTCTTTGAAAAAAGGACCAAGGCAAGAGAGTTCAGAGTTGGAGATTTTGTCCTGCTTTGGGAGAAGAGAAGAGAACCAAAGGGTAGTCATGGAAAATTTGATTCCTTGTGGTTAGGACCATTTCAAATTCATGGAACTTGTGGTGAGAATGTTTTTCTCTTATCATACTTGGATGGAACTCCATTAGGATTGCCTAGGAGTGGGAAATATTTGAAGCTATATCATCAGTGAAAGTGAGTTGTCCCGCACCTTGTACCATAGCTTTGGTTTTTCCCCTTTTCTGTTGTGTGTTTTGGTTTTCTCCTTTCTATTTTTGTGTGTTTTTCATTGTGTGTCCTCTTCTTCCTTCTCTTTTCCTTAGAAGTTATACATGACTCTGCAAGGCCTAATGGATAAGGTACTTGGTTGACGTTATATGTTTTAAAACTTGGGATTTTGGATCCTCATGCCATGTTTTCTCCCTATTTAATCCATGTCATGTCCCCAAGCTAGAGCTAGCTGTTGTCCCCTAAAAAAGTTCCTTCATTTTCAAAGTCTAACTTTAAAATTTTGAGTTTGTCCCCTTTGAAAATGGTCAAATCTGAGTATTTTAAATTTTTGGTTCTTTCCAAGGGATCAATGATGTTTGTAACCTACTTCATCAGATGGGAAATTTCTTCCCCTTTCCAAAAAGGTAAAGAAGTCATTCTAACGCATTGTATTTTACAAGATATGGCTTGCGGACCTAGGTTGCATTTTTGTCCAAGGCGGACCAACAGGGCGAGGAGATTTCTTTGCCATTTTGCCCTTTTTGGAAAAAAGTGTAATTGGCGATGGCAGATCCGTGAGCCCAAGTGGAGTGGAGAAAATAATAAGGTTTGATCCCCGCAACCAATTGGATGCTGACATGTGTCCATTTTTGAGTTGAAAAGTCAAAGTGGAAATGTGGGTGGGCAGAAGACTTTAAAACTTTAAGTCTTTTGGTCTTAAAAGTTAAAGAAGATGAATCAACCCGTGGCTCCATAACCAATGAAATGATACCACGTGTCCTTATTGACTGGTTAAAGTGGGCGATGGACCTTCGATGGGATTTCAAGTTTTTAGCCTTCGGGGTTAAAAGTAAAAAGATTAATGTGACCTCCGCAGCCAATCAAATTGTGCCACGTGTCCTTCCAGTGTTGAAAAGTCAACACAGGAGTGCGGGCTGACGAAGGATTTTGTGATTTTGAACATTTTTCCAACAAAGGTTCAAAATTTTCAAAATCAAGCCGCGAACCTATTTCCAATCATGAGACACCACGTGTCCACGTTGAAAAGTCAAAGTGGGTTGGTGAAGAAAATTGTTTCGAATTGACAAAATTCCAAAAAGTTGTAAAACGAAAAGGTGTTCCCCATAGCCACTCCAATTACCTCCTACCACGTGGGTGGCTCAAATTCAAAGTTGTAAAGGAAATCCGATGATCCATATTAAAACCGGAAAAGTTTGTAATGGTCATCATTATGAATTCTCTGGCATTTCCCATCCTAATCTGCTTTCACGAATCAAGAACTAGAAACGACTCGAATGATTGGATTCGATTGAAACTGTTTCTTGGATTCCTTGGGAAGTTTCAACCACCTTGTGTGAGCTATTTCATGGGCTCTGAAAGTCATTGTATAGGTTGGCAATTGAATTTGGAAACTGTAAATGTGTTTTGCGAATAGAGGACAAAAACGATAGTCAATCTTCTTCTATTCTTCATTCTCTGCAATTTTATTCTATTTTCCATTCATTGTACAATTTTTTTCTTTGGATGTAATAAGAAAAGAAGGAATTTTAAGTCCCTTTGACAGAGAAATGAATTGGTACTTTGTGACCAATGTGTTTTATTTGGTCTTGTAGATAGGGTGTTGCAAATTTGTTCTTCTTCCAATTAAATGCATGTGGTGAACTTTCTGATAAATGTATGTAGGCATCTAATATCCTACCTCCATCATTGATCTTCTTTCCTTCATTCCCACTCCCTTTCCTACTCTCAGACTAATTTCTGTCCTAACAAGAAATTTAAGGCTTTTCCATAGGGTTAGTGGAGTGCCCCTATGGATATCTGATTGAAAAACCACCATTGAATCCACCTGTTTTATGTGCATAATATGGAAGCTGCACCATTCAAAGTAGTGGGACTTATATTCCCATAGTGTTGGTGAGGAAAACCCTAAATTTTCCCTAAAGAAAAATTTCTAAGCCAACAAGAATCGAGAAAGATTCAGAGAGTGTTCAAACAATCCAGCAGATTCCTCTTCCCACAAGTAAAAAGGGTGTGCACTCTTTCTTTGGTAAGATAAATTTCCCGAGGAGTTTCATTCCAAATTTTACAGAGTGACTATGAGCATTTCTCGATGAAGAAAGAAAGAAATTCTTTGGTTAGAATTCTTAAGGTAAAGAATCATTTTAAGGTATCAAGAAATCCATTGCAAAGACTCCCATCTTAGCATGCCCTGATTTTAGCAAGGATTTAATCATCTATTGCTATGCTACAGAGAGTACCTTGGCTGCTGTTCTAACTCAGAAAAATTCTGAGGATCATGAAATTCCAATTGCCTTCATGAGATATTTTCTAAAAGCTCATGAATTGAAGTATACTTCTATGGAGAAACATGCTTTTGCAGTGGTCAAAGCCATTAAGCGCTTCACTTTTCTATCCTTAATTCTCACTCTGTTGTGCTTGTACCTAATACAACCATCAAGTCTATTCTTACACAACATGAGTTTGGAACTAAGAGGGAAAAGTGGGTAGCTAAAGTCTAAGAATATGACCTTGATATCAAGCAAACTAAGCTAGTCCTGGGGTAAAGGCTTATGTGAGCTTATTGCTGAAGGAGCTGATGAAGAATTGTCCACAGAAGTAGTTGATGTTCCTATTGTCCTCTTCCTCGGTTCAACAGATGAGTGGTATGCTGATATTGCACATTTTATTACCTATGGAGAATGTCCATCCCACTTGAGTGCCAAGGAAAATAGAGCTATTAAGCTAAGTTCTACACAATATGTATTATGGGAAAATGCTTTATTCAAAAGAGGTATAGATGGAAGATTCCTGAAGTGTGTAGACAAAGAAAAATAGAAGAAGTTGTTTTCAGCTTTTCATGATCAAGCTTGTGGAGGGAATTTCTCTTCTACATCACTACCCATAAAATCCTTCGTGTAGGGTACTATTGGCCTACATTGTTCAGAGATGCATCAAAATGGGTAGGTAAGTGTGAAGCATGTTAGACTTTTGTTGGGAGACCTAAGTTGGCTTCTTTACCACTCAAACCTAGTAGTGATTGATGAGACTTTTCAACAATGGGGATTGGATTTCATTGGAACTCTTAACCCACCTTCCAGTGTTGGACATACTCATGTGCTAACTGCTACAGATTACTTCATAAAGTGGGTAGAGGCTATTCCAATCAAAAGCACTACTTCGAGGTGGTGTGTAATTTCATCAAGGAGAACATATTGATAAGGTTTGGGGTACCAAATAAGATTAGAATCGATAATGCTTAAAATTTTTCTTCTTATAAGATGATGGATTTCTGCTATGGTTATGGAATCTCCATTACTCATTCTTCAAACTATTTATCCTCGAGGGAATGGACAAGTAGAATCAAAAAATAAGAATCTAGTAACCATTGTTTAGAAGCTTGTCAATGACTCTCAAAGGAATTAGCACAAGAAGCTCTATGATGCTCTCTAGGCAGATAGAATTACACCCAAAAGAGCAATTAGGATGTCTCCATTCCAGGTGGTGTATGGTGTTGAATCTCAACTTCCACTAACAGTGGAATTACCAGCTGAACTTAATGAATGCTATTGAGGACTCAAGTTTCATCGCCTCCTTGGACAAGAGGATCATGTATCTCCGTGTGGATGAAGACAAAATGCAACTTTTTGATAGAATCTTAGCTCATCAACTAAAGGTGAAGGATTTGTTTGACAAGAAGGCTAGACCCAAATATTTTCAAGTGGGAGATATTGTTTTGCTATGGGACAAAAGGCATGAACCTCGAGGGAGCCATGGTAAGTTTGATTCTCTTTGGCTCGGTCCTTTCAAAATCAGACACTTTGCTGGAGAAAATTATTTCTACTTAGATTATATGGATGGATCTTCTCTCCCACTTCCTTATAGTGGGAAATATTTGAAGTTGTTCAAGTCCTAGGGGATTTGGTAGTCCTTTTGTATATACGGTGTTTTGTTTTTGGTTTTTCCTTTTGGTTTGTTTCCCTTCTGTTTGTTGTCTTCTGTATTGCTTTGCCTTTGAATCTATTTTCCCAATGGATAAGGCACTGGTCTACTTTTCTAGAAGGTTTTATATGGTTCTTGATCTTTCCTCATTCCTCTGTCTAAGCCAAGTCATCCCCAGAAAGAGCTAGCTGTTATCACCCTCAAAATTCCCCTCATTTTGAAGTCAAATTTCAAAAATTTTGAGTTGGTGCCATTGAAGAATGTTTAAAATAGAGTAAGAAGTCTGGAGAGATAGGAAAATTCATGCTTTGAAGTTGTTGGTGCTTAGTTTTTAAATCTCACCCCTCCTTGTTTAAAATTCTCCAGTCTGCATGGTTTAAAAATTTCTTTCTTCCTATCTGGGTGCTTTAAAATTTGTTTCCTCCATTCAAATGAAATTTTCAATCCTTTCCTATGGTTGTGGATCACATCGAGCTTGTTATTGTTTACATTTCTTCTTTCCATGAGGATCACTTTGAATGTGAACGTGAATGGGGAGTTTCCCTGTATTTTATTTCCCGCAGTCATGTTTTCCTGTCAATTTCTTTCCCAGCATCCAAAGGATACGTGGACATCTTTGATTGGATGCGGCATGGCGGATTCTTTTTGTAAACTTAGCATTTTTGTTAATTTTGCAAAAGTTTCAAGTTGGCCCCGAGGGCCAAAGGTCCCCGATTGGGTGAATCAAGTAATGGCGGAAAGGCGGATCCTTTTGCATTTTAAGAAATTATTCCAAAAAGGGCATAAAGTTATAAAGGATGCCGAGGGCCCACAAAAGGACACGTGGTGATTTTAAAGATGAAGTGGAGAGGCAGGTCATCGGGACACTTTAAAGTTTTTGTCTTACTTTTGGTAAAAATTTATAAAGTTATAAAGTGAGTCGTGACCTCGCTCATGCCCAGGTAATGCCATGTGTTAATTCATGCATTGAAAAATCAAAGGCAGGATGGCGGGTCATAGGAGACTTCAAAGATTTTGGTTTTATTTCCAAAAAGGATAAAAGTTACAAAATGGGCCGTAACTCTGCTGAAGCCATGTATTGAATATGCCATTGAAAATTCAAAGCAGAGAGGCGGGTCGTCGGAGCATTTTGAGAATTTTAAAATTTTCTCAAAATAAAGTAAAATTGTAAAAGAGAGCCGCATCCCCTGATGCCTGGGGGGGAGCCACGTGTCGAGATTGTATCAAAAGTGGGCTTGTGAGACTTGAGGGAGAATTTGGCACTTTGCATTTTTTGTGCTTAAAGGCATAATTCCAATTTCGAGCCTGCAGATCCATTTTGCAAAAATTGCATTTTCGCCATTTTTGTATTGATTTGATTCAAATATTCAAATGGGCATATCTTTCGATCCAGAGATCGAAATTTGACAAAATTAATATCATTGGAAAAATATCGACCTCCTCTATGCCATGGAAGCATAAAATATTATTTTAAGAATTATTTAATTTGTACAAACATGGAAATAATATTTCCTGCCATTAATGTGAAATCTTATTGCTTCTCTGGATCATATTTGATTTGATGCACCATTTTTTCTTCTCCAGCATGCTAAACAAACTTGGAGAATTGAATGGATGTTTGGATTTGATGGAAAATGTCTTCATGCCATTAATATGTGATCGCATTTCTTCGAGAACCAAATTTTATCTGATCTATCATCTTTTCTTCTCTAGCATGTTAAACAACCATGAATAACCATACTTGACAGATTGTAGGTGGATTTGCAGGGGCATTAATGTTTGGTGGTTGAGATTCCAAATCATATTTCCCTCCTCTTCATCTCTTCTCTTTTCCTCATCTATAAATTTAAGAGCATTGACTCATTTTGAGGGGTTAGATCCCGGTACTCAGAAATGTTATAGTTTTGAAAGTGGTCAATATAGATAATTTACCCTTCTTTTCTATCTTCCTTTGCTATTCCTACTTTTCTACCTTCCTTTGCTATTCCTTCTTTCCTCATCTAAGGCATGCGAATCATTGATATTTTGTGATAAGAATTTTTTTGTTGTTGTTTATGTGATTTCTGGAACTTTGTGTCTATGGAATTATATTTATTATGAAAGTGAATGATTCTATTCTACATCTCCTTTAATCAATACATATAAGGTTATACTCTGCTATCTATATTTACTGAAAGTATTGATATTTTCTTCCTCTCCCATCTCATTAGTTCTTCTATTATTTTGTATTCAAAATCTTTTTTGACATAAAAATTTCAAAGTATCAGGATTCCTCACTTTGAAAGTTGTACATTTGTGCATAAGTTTTGCTTTGCTTTCTTTCAATAAGGAACCTCTCCCATTAAAAAGGAGGGACTTGTTATTCCCCGACTATGGTTTACTAAAATTATCATTTTAAAACCCAACACCTCGTCCCGAGTCTAGAATTGTAAAACAAGAGATACCCATCCTCATCATTGTCATCTGAGGACAACCATATCCCCAAAGATCATACAAATTGTAATGCCCATTCTCCAATGACCATGTCGCTAAGCTTTTAACATTGTGGTGCTCATGTTGACCTCTTGTTGGCTTCGCCCTTTTCACAAAAAATGACTGGAATTCTCCCACTCTATCTTGTCTTCTCGTGTCATGTCGATGTTTACTGTGGGTGTTCCCACCTCATCCATTTCTTTTTCCTCCTATTAAAGGAAAACTGTGCACTTGATTTATCGAGCTCGCAAGTTGGATCTTGTTATTTCTATTAATAAGTATTAATAAGTGGTAATAATAATAATATTTTTATTTATCGATCGACGTTAACCTCGCTTTCTGATCGTTGATTTGTTACCAACCTTGTTAATTTTTGATAAGCGATTTTATTGTTTTAGTTTGGTCACCTCACGGATCGAGCCTCGATTCACGCAAGGGAAGCTGGTTCTTGGGTGGCACCATCGTCAAGGACGTAGTGTTCTTGTGTAAGGTTCAAAGTTTTTATCCTTGGCCGTCTAGGCGCCCTGGTATGCGTTGTAAATGTTTGGGTAAATGCCTTCAACCACTTTCTCTTCTTTTCCCCTTGTGATGAAATTGGTCCATGTATGCCAAGTAAGATAATTATCAGGTTAGTGGTGAATTTGACCACCAACCTGCCACGCTGCTCCCGCCATAACCCAGCTCTCCTCCTTGCTCTTCGCTTCACATTTCGGTTCTCAGAGATACCATGTACAACATGTTTATTAAATGGATGTCTTTTAAAGTGGATATTGTGGATCCATTATTTATTCCTGGTTTCTATCACGTTAAGTGCCTTTGGAGATGTTAATACCGAATTAGGAGAGGGCTTCTTTCATTCTGACCTAAAACTATACATGGTTATTTACGCTTAAGGCGTTATATAATACTATTTGTATGCTTTTATTTATTTCAGATCAGATCTAACTACCGGACTTCTTGAAGCAAAGCGATTACATAAAATAATGCAGATAAATGAGGATGAAGCTTTATCCTGCTCTTGACATTTAAGGAGAATTAATTAAATATAGATTAGGTCAGTGAAATCTTAAAAGACGTGCTCGAATGGGAAGAATTTTTTTGGACCTGCGTATCACATAGATTCCTCCTCCAAGATAGATGTTATTTCCTTTTCAACGGGTGTACATTCTGAAGGTTTTCACTGCAGTTTTGAAATGGCTGCATGAAGAAGACACGGCCTATCATTTTTGCACCGTCCTGTGAAGGGAAATCATGTTGTATCTTACTTGGATCTGGGGAAACACGATTGAAATCTTATTGGGTTTTGGCCTGTGTTTTGTCTTCGTGATTCGTTATGGCTTGCTAGCCACGTTTTCTTTGTATTGGGATTTGCGTGCTCAGTGGATTGGGGGTCGCGCACCTAGGTGGAAAGCTCACATTTGTGAGTTTATTGCAACTTTTTCTCTGCTGTATGGTCGTTTTGCTGGTGTGCAGATCCTGGGCGCATCTTTTTTTTGTCTTCCCTGGCCGCAATGAAGCCTCCTCATGCCTTATGCTGGTCAGACGTTTGGAAAACGTGGTGGGAGAATTTTTGATTGCTATCTCGCGCTCAGTGTCTTTCTTGCCTTAAAAATCATCCACTCCAATGTCGAACATTTTCCCGAGACAGACAAGATGTGCGCGCTCAGGTCGAGTGCCTTAACTGCAACAATTGCAAGTGCAGCTATTTCATGGCGTCTATCCACCTTTAACTAGCAACTTCTTTTGCCTATGCGACTCCAACGCCTTATCTCATCGCCCTAGGTTTACACGACTGAAACCCTTCTGCTCGCTCAAGGAAACACGGACACTGAAACAAACCGTGCACAAAGTTAGCAGCGTCCATCCAAGGTTCGAGACTGCGAAACCCCCTTCTTGTGTGGACACTTGTAGCAACGATGGAGACCCCAGTCCAGCAGGTGGAGGAGATTACCATGCCGAGGAAGCTTCAAGTAACGGTGCAGTCGTTGAAGTTGAAGTTGAAATGGATGGCGAAGTCGAAGGGCACGTTGGGATTGGCGGAGACGCGGCATTGAAGGGCACCCTGTTGAAGCTGGAGAAAACAGGCAAGATAACTCTACACTTTTCTACTGTTGCTATATTTATTTTATCGTGAAACCGAACCACCTTTTTCCTTGTATAAATTTGTCAATTGGACGTCTTACTAGGAGACCTCTCCTTTCTGCTTGTTCTATTTCTTGTTTTCGCCTTTATCGCTATCAGTGTGTTAGTGAGAAACACGTATGTACCGTCGTCTCTGGGTGTTATGTTTTCTTGCTTGATTGTTCGACCTTCATCCTTTCGTTTTACGTATATCTTCTTCTCTACGATTGAGTTTTATATTATTATGTTGTTACCAGTATTATGTTGTTACCTTTGATAATCTTCTTGACATCAGAAAGACAGATTGTAGAATTGGAGTGATCACCGCTTGGGCTATCCGGGTTGGGTCGTCGGTATTAAAACTTTTAAAATGAAAGGTTTGCATGCAATTACGCATCAAATCTTGCGTGCTTAGACTCCCATATTATCTTTCAACTTGTTCCTAGGCATTTAAGGCCATCCTCAGAAAGTACCTTAACCACCCCTATCCACTTGAACCATAATTAGCTTTTCGGATCTGCTAAGCTCGAGGTTTCTATCGTGTGAATCCAGTACCTCGTTCACACTAGGATAGTTATGGTCTAATCCCTCTCTCAGAATTATTGTTAATGGTGTTTCTTTCTATTTTTCCTAACTTGCATTCTTTCTCTTTTATAATTTTAATGCTATTAATTAATATTGGTCGTTTTCCATGCACGTAATTTACCTTAATATTTTGTGATGGAAAATTGCCTTAAACGTTATTAATCTTCAGGAAAATTCATCGTGCATTTGATAGTCTTATGGATTCATAGCGGAAGGTTTTGTTTTATTAATGTCACTTAGATATTTATGTTTGTGTCTATGTGTGACGTTTGATTGTGTTACCAAGGGTTGCTTTAAAAATATTATTGTTTTGGGAAATAGGAAAATTATCTTAAATTAACCGAACTTTAAAATTGATGTGGAGGTTTGTAAATCTTTAGGGTTATAAAATTTGTTGAAGACATTTTCGTATACGCTTGTTTGACGGAACCCCTTCTTCTCTCGCGTGTTTTGCTACTAGCCCACAAGGCATTGGCCTTCTTGAATGATTGGGAAATCTCTTGGAGTTAGTGGCCAAACTAGTTTACTGTGCCCTTGCTTCGAAACTTATGTTGTGTGGATACTCTATGTGATTTCAGGTTTGAAACTCATTTATACATGGCTTTTTGTGTTAATTCTTGAAAACCGTGGTTTCCCTTTTCTTGGGCCGATCAACTCTTGTTCTTCTAGAAATATAATATTATAGCCTATGCATTTGGTACCTTTGATAAAATTCTAGATGGTTGGTACTATATATCAAATCGCAATCTTGTGATTGTTATTTAATTATTTACTTGATGGGAATCATGTTTTTTTAGATTGGTTATTTCTCCTTATAGGGCCAAGGGCCATTCTTTTTGATTGTTATACTTTCGTTTTTTTTTACTCCTAACTGAAGTATATAGTCTTTTTCCTTGATTGGCATGGTGGAAACTTACTATAACTTGAAGTGTTGATAGTATTTAGAGGTTTGACCCAGATTCTTGCAATAAAGTGCTTCCTTTCATGGTATTGATAGATAATAGTTATGGTGGTTTTGGTGTAGCCTTATCTTGCTCGCCTCGCGAACCCGACTCTTGTAGAAAATTTGTTGCAGATGGATTTTGCGAGTAGATGAGGGATAGACTAGTAGATTTTTTTCATCAACCTCAGTTGAGAGGTTCTTTTGCTCGAAACCTTCTTACGTTGTTCAACTATTGATAACGTCTAGTGGAAAGTTTAGAAGAGGATTAATGTCTTAGTATAATGTATTGTGGACTTTGTCATCCGAACTTTGGAAACCCCGTATTGTTTGACTATCATTAAAATTATAAGAAAATTTGGTTACTTTATTGTTGAGTGACTTTTTGGAGTATCGTATTTTAAGAGTTAATGTAACCTTGTTTTGTTCTTGTAAATGAGTGTTGCTACAACTTTACCCTTGAGAATAAATGTTGAGTTAAATCTTTCCATGACTTAGTAATCATGTTTCATAAGTAAACTAACATGGGATTGTTTAATACTTCTAGAAGTTAAACTAATAGTTGTATCCAAATAAAGTAACGTAGGGTCCGAGAGCAATTGCTTCTTTAAGTAAGCAAAGGCGAGACTATCATTGCAAGTAAAATTATATAACATGATAACCCTAGCTCCTCTAGTGAACATTATTCCTTTTATGGTGAAATTTGTAAAATGACCCTAAGGTGAAATGAATTGTTAGTTGTTAGAAGATGATAAGATTTAATAAGCCAGAGAAAACAAATTGGAGATCTCACAATCTTTCTCACCGCCATTTGGAAAGTAAATTTTGCTCCTTGGTAATACTCATTTAGCAAAGCCTAAGTAAAATCGTTGATAATTCTGGTTAAGAGCTCTAGCTTCAATTAAATACTGGCAATAACTAATGAGGTCCTAAAGATGTTTTCATCTCGACCTTCTCCCTCTAACCTTTTTCCAAGGCACCTTGTATTTCTTCTCTTAAGTGTGTTGAACTTAAAACCATGTTGTCTTGTGGGCAAGAACGAGTCTTAGTAGCGTTAGTGGTGAACAGATGGCCTTGTGGAATTTAAATACTCCTTTTTCTTGATAAACGAATTAAGCAAATAAAGGCCATAATAGAGAAGAATTAGAACAAATTTCTCTTCAAAGTAAAAGTAAGAACTTAGCATTGTAAGAAGCATTGTACAAATCATATCTAGAGTCTTAGCAAACTGAAGTTAAGGATCGAAAGAGGTTACATAAAAATAAATAACCATCAATAATTTCCTCATTGTGGCTTGCCCTATCTGTAGGTGTGTTATGTGGTGGTTTCTTATGTTGTTTTGTCAAATAGAAAAGTGAACCATCCTTGGTGGGTGTGAACATTTCCATGCTACCTTTGTGGTCATCCTTGTATTGAGTTATCCACGGAGTTAGTTGTGACCTCGGTGGTGGCATGTCGTGTCGTGTTTGTGTCAAAAAAAAAAAAAGTTATCCTGTATTTTACTGTGTTGTTTGTGTGTGAAATTATGGGTCGTTACATTTGGTATCAGAGCAGAGGTTCATGCTCTCGAACCTCTGGGATGGATTGGAGATGTGATGACTTTGCATGATGGTGATAAATTTTTTTGAAGAGTAATGTGTTTTAAGAGTGATGTGATCTATGTCGTAATTGTGATAGTGTGAACGCACATGAGGTGTATATCACTTAGTGCGCATTTGTTATCCTCGTTCTTTGTCTTTGAGGATTGGAGTTTTCTCTCTCCTTCCCGTGGATTCTATGAAGATTTCACATGTGGATTACTTTGCTTGGAATGTGTGAAAAGAATTCTAAGGTGGATGACGGGGTGTTAGAGCATTGTGGCATATTGTGTTATGTGGGCGTATCACATTGTATGTAGCAAATGAATGTTATGTTGTTATGTTACTATGTCCATCGATGTATGATTTGTGTGATATATAACGATTCATGTCGTGAATTAGGGTCATACGGTGAGTGTATGAACCCTATCGTATAGTGATTGCACTTTGGGGTGCAGAATGTGGTAAAGTGATGTATTACACCCTGTGGATGTATGATTGTGATCTACCTTGTATACATACCATACGTGAGACGTTATGGTAGCTATGTGTGTACCACCATGGTGTAAGTAATGTAGTTATATGTTATGTTGTGAGCCTTACACTAACCAAACCTGAGGGAAATCGGTAAACTGTGTATGTATGGAGTGAGAAAATGTGTACCGTTGACTAGTCACTCGAGTCGAGTACGAGATAGGAAGTGGAGCCTTACATAGGCTGAAAACCCACTTTCGTTTGTTTGGTATGTGTGACACTTGTTCAATGGGTGTCATGAATATTGTGTTTCATGGACACCTTAGGCTCAGTACATGGTGACATGTACTTTCTTTCTCTCTCCCGATATGGTTGTCGTATGGACTCTACCTATGTGATTTTGACTATGTTGAGCCTTGTTGAAGTTATGGCGAGATGATTCAGATTGAGATGATGACAGTTGTATTATTGATATATATTGTTTGAGGCTCGATGTTCCGAGTGCTAGCAACTCGTTGAGTACCCCTTTGGTGGCCAGATAAGGCCACGTAGTCATAGTAATGTGCTATTCTTATATGGGTATTTTATTTGTAAATTGAACCCTTTTACTTTACTTTTGCAAGGACCAGTAGTTTTCTTGATTTCCATGTTTTACATTTTGGGCATTTCCTTGGTTTTGGTACTAACACATAGATTTTGCACTAACTATGGCCATTTGGTCATTTGTCTTGCTTGGTTTTGGATCTTCTTCTAAGTTTTATGATTTTACCGCCTTGCCCAAGGCTTGTACTTTGCCACTTGGCATTCTGATCAGATTGTTATGCTGGTTCTATTATTGTGATGTGCGGATTAGGGTCATGGGATGCACCATGGAATGGTTGGGCCCATGGACCCGCTTCATCATATGGGGGTATGCCCCAAGGAGTTATAGATAACTAGCGGGTTGTTGGACCATGAGTTATTATGTCACTTGGGTTGGGGGTGACGGGGCTCTATGTGCCAGGGCCATAGGGTGACCCGGCCTCATTAAAAGGAGAAAGGAGACAGGCCTCTATGGTTGAGTGACCTGATATTCTTTATGGAACTCTATGGTTGAGTGACCTGATATTCTTGATGGGGCTCTATGGTTGAGTGACCCGACTTGGTTTGGCACTATGTTTCTTTCTCTTTGGGAGATTATATGGAGTTGCTTTGTAATACTTGGGAGTAGGTGGTTATTTTCTGATGTTTTGGGTGGTATAGGGTGTTGCTGGTAATATTCTGGGGGGGGTAGTGTTATGATGTGTGTGTGCTCATGAGAGTTGGTTATGGTTGTGACTCCTAGGTGTACCCTATGTACCTGTAGCTTTTGTTTGGAGTTATGTGAATTTTTCATCTATGGAATTAAGGAAATGTCTTGTTGTCGTAGTACACCTTGCTCAAGTATTCTATTTGTCAGTCATGATTGTGTGACAAGTACTAGGTTATGAGGACCATACATATTCCCTTCCGTATTTGAGTAATATTTTGTGGTGTAATACAGTCATGAAGTATATACTTGTGTGTTCGTGAATTTGTAGTGTCTTGTCTGAACCCGATAGGGTGTTGTGTTGGCAGTTCATGTTGGGCACCTACAATAAGGAATAAACTAAAAAAATTAAAAATAAAAATAAAAATCTACAACAATAAAATTTTGAAGAATTGAAACTGGAAGTGATGAAATGAGAGGAGTCTAATGAAACAATGAATAAGAGGGAACTACCAATCTTCACAGAACCTTAAAAGTTAAAATTTGCACCAAATGTTCCTAAGGCCACCTCGTGGCCGTGTTTTAATCAACTGAGATTTAACCTTAGAGTGCACTTTTGTCTTTTTCCGTTCCTTGTAGCTTATCTTTTTTTTTTCCTCTATGCCTTATCGCATCGAGGACGATGCTTTCTTAAGGGGAGGAGAATGTAATGCCCGTTCTCCAATGACCATGTCGCTAAGATTTTAACATTGTGGTGCTCATGTTGACCTCTCATTGGCTTCGCCCTTGTCACAGAAAATGATTGGAATTCTCCCACTCTGCCTTGTCTTCTCGCGTCGTGTCGATGTTTACTGTGGGTGTTCCCGCCTCATCCATTTCATTTTCCTCCTATTAAAGGAAAACTGTGCGCTCGATTTATCGAGCTCGCAAGTTGGCTCTTGTTATTTCTATTAATAAGTATTAATAAGTGGTAATAATAATAATATTTTTATTTATCGATCAACGTTAACCTCGCTTTCTGATCGTTGATTTGTTACCGACCCTGTTGTTAATTTTTGATAAGCGATTTTATTGTTTTAGTTTGGTCACCTCACGGATCGAGCCTCAATTCAAGCAAGGGAAGCTGGTTCTTAGGTGGCACCATCGTCAAGGACGTAGTGTTCTTTTGTAAGGTTCAAAGTTTTTTATCCTTGGCCGTCTAGGCGCCCTGGTATGCGTTGTAAATGTTTGGGTAAATGCCTTCAACCACTTTCTCTTCTTTTCCCCTTGTGATGAAATTGGTCCATGTATGCCAAGTAAGATAATTATCAGGTTAGTGGTGAATTTGACCACCAACTGCCACGCTGCTCCCGCCATAACCCAGCTCTCCTCCTTGCTCTTCGCTTCACATTTCGGTTCTCAGAGATACCGTGTACAACATGTTTATTAAATGGATGTCTTTTAAAGTGGATATTGTGGATCCATTATTTATTCCTGGTTTCTATCACGTTAAGTGCCTTTGGAGATGTTAATACCGAATTAGGAGAGGGCTTCTTTCATTCTGACCTAAAACTATACATGGTTATTTACGCTTAAGGCGTTATATAATACTATTTGTATGCTTTTATTTATTTCAGATCAGATCTAACTACCGGACTTCTTGAAGCAAAGCGATTACATAAAATAATGCAGAGAAATGAGGATGAAGCTTTATCCTGCTCGGCATTTAAGGAGAATTAATTAAATATAGATTAGGTCAGTGAAATCTTAAAAGACGTGCTCGAATGGGAAGAATTTTTTTGGACCTGTGTATCACATAGATTCCTCCTCCAAGATAGACGTTATTTCCTTTTCAACGGGTGTACATTCTGAAGGTTTTCACTACAGTTTTGAAATGGCTGCATGAGGAAGACATGGCCTGTCATTTTTGCACCGTCCTGTGAAGGGAAATCGTGTTGTATCTTACCTAGATCTGGGGAAACGTGATTGAAATCTTATTGGGTTTTGGCCTGTGTTTTGTCTTCGTGATTCGTTATGGCTTGCTAGCCACGTTTTCTTTGTATTGGGGATCTGTGTGCTCAGTGGATTGGGGATCTGCGTGCTCAGTGGATTGGGGGTCATGCGCCCAGGTGGAAAGCTCACATTTGTGAGTTTATTGCAACTTTTTCTCTGTTGTATGGTCGTTTTGCTTGGTGAATAGATCCTGGGCGCGTCTTTTTTTGTCTTCCCTGGCCGCAATGAAGCCTCCTCACGCCTTATGCTGGTCAGACATTTGGAAAACGTGGTGGGAGAATTTTCGAGTGCTTTCCATGCTCGGCTGTCTTTCTTTCCTTAAAACTCATCCACTCCAATGTTGAACTTTTTCCCGAGACAGACAAGATGTGCGCGCTCAGGTCAAGTGCCTTAACTGCAACAATTGCAAGTGTAGCT
Source organism: Taxus wallichiana var. yunnanensis (assembly GCA_018340775.1). Taxonomy (NCBI): domain Eukaryota; kingdom Viridiplantae; phylum Streptophyta; class Pinopsida; order Cupressales; family Taxaceae; genus Taxus; species Taxus wallichiana. The sequence goes on along the minus strand of CM031243.1, from coordinate 469,047,101 downwards.
ATTTCATGGTTTCTCTCCACCTTTAACTGCAACTTCTTTTGCCTATGTGACTCCAATGCCTTATCTCATTGCCCTAGGTTTACATGACTGAAACCCTTCTTCTCGCTCAAGGAATCACAGACACTAAAACAAATCGTGCACAAAGTTAGTAGCATCCATCCAAGGTTCGAGACTGCGAAACCCCCTTCTTGTGTGGACATTTGTAGCAATGATGGAGACCCCAGTCTAGCAGGTGGAGGAGATTACCATGCCGAGGAAGCTTCAAGTAATGGTGCAGTCATTGAAGTTGAAGTTGAAATGGATGGCGAAGTCGAAGGGCACGTTGGGATTGGCAGAGACGCGGCATTGAAGGGCACCCTGTTGAAGCTGGAGAAAATAGGCAAGATAACTCTACACTTTTCTACTGTTGCTATATATATTTTATCGTGAAACCGAACCACATTTTTCCTTGTATAAATTTTTCAATTGGACGTCTTACTAGGAGACCTCTCCTTTCTACTTGTTCTATTTCTTGTTTTCACCTTTATCACTATCAGTGTGTTAGTGAGAAACACGTATGTACCATCGTCTCTGGGTGTTATGTTTTCTTACTTGATTTTTCGACCTTCATCCTTTCGTTTTACGTATATCTTCTTCTCTATGATTGAGTTTTATATTATTATGTTGTTACCTTCGATAATCTTCTTGACATCAGAAAGATAGATTGTAGAATTGGAGTGATCACCGCTTGGGCTATATCTGGGTTGGGTCAATGGTATTAAAAATTTTAAAATGAAAGGTTTGCATGCAATTACGCATCAAATATTGCGTGCTTAGACTCCCATATTATCTTTCAACTTGTTCCTAGGAATTTAAGGCCATCCTCGTAAAGTATTTATGTCACTTAGATATTTATGTTTGTGTCTATGTGTGACATTTGACTGTGTTACCAAGGGTTGCTTTAAAAATATTATTGTTTTAGAAAATAGGAAAATTATCTTAAATTAACCGAACTTTAAAATTGATGTGGAGGTTTGTAAATCTTTAGGGTTATAAAATTTTTTGAAGACATTTTCATATACACTTGTTTGACGAAACCCCTTCTTCTCTCGCGTGTTTTGCTACTAGCCCACAAGGCACTGGCCTTCTTAAATGATTGGGAAATCTCTTGGAGTTAGTGGCCAAACTAGTTTACTGTGCCCTTGCTTCGAAACTTATGTTGTGTGGATACTCTATGTGATTTCAGGTTTGAAACTCATTTATACATGGATTTTTGTGTTAATTCTTGAAAACCGTGGTTTCCCTTTTCTTGGGCCAATCAACTCTTGTTCTTCTAGAAATATAATATTATAGCCTATCCATTTGGTACATTTAATAAAATTCTAGATGGTTGGTACTATATATCAAATCGCAATCTTGTGATTGTTATTTAATTATTTACTTGATGGGAATCATGTTTTGTTAGATTGGTTATTTCTCCTTATAGGGCCAAGGGCCATTCTTTTTCGATTGTTATACTTTCGTTGTTTTTACTCCTAACTGAAGTATATAGTCTCTTTCCTTTATTGGCATGGTGGAAACTTACTATAACTTGAAGTGTTGATAGTATTTAGAGGTTTGACCCAGATTCTTGCAATAAAGTGCTTCCTTTCATGGTATTGATAGATAACAGTTATGGTGGTTTTGGTGTAGCCTTATCTTGCTCAGTTCTCGCGAACTGACTCTTGTAGAAAATTTGTTGCAGATGGATTTTGCGAGTAGATGAGGGATAGACTAGTAGATTTTTTTTCATCAACCTCAGTTGAGAGGTTCTTTTGCTCGAAACCTTCTTACGTTGTTCAACTATTGATAACGTCCAGTGGAAAGTTTAGAAGAGGATCAATGTCTTAGTATAATGTATTGTGGACTTTGTCATCTGAACTTTGGAAACCTTGTATTGTTTGACTATCATTGAAATTATAAGAAAATTTGGTTACTGTTGTTGAGTGACTTTGTTGGAGTATCAGTATTTTAAGAGTTAATGTAACCTTGTTTTGTTCTTGTAAATGAGTGTTGCTACAACTTTACCCTTGAGAATAAATGTTGAGTTAAATCTTGCTATGACTTAGTAATCATGTTTCATAAGTAAACTAACATGGGATTGTTTAATACTTCTGGAAGTTAAACTAATAGTTGTATCCAAATAAAGTAACGTAGGGGTTTGAGAGCAAGTGCTTCTTTAAGTAAGCAAAGGCGAGACTATCATTGCAAGTAAAATTATATAACATGATAACCCTAGCTCCTCTAGTGAACATTATTCCTTTTATGGTGAAATTTGTAAAATGACCCTAAGGTGAAATGAACTGTTAGTTGTTAGAAGATGATAAGATTTAATAAGCCAGAGAAAACAAATTGGAGATCTCACAATCTTTCTCACCGCCATTTGGAAAGTAAATTTTGCTCCTTGGTAATACTCATTTAGCGAAGCCTAAGTAAAATCGTTGATAATTCTGGTTAAGAGCTCTAGCTTCAATTAAATACTGGCAATAACTAATGAGGTCCTAAAGATGTTTTCATCTCGACCTTCTCCCTCTAACCTTTTTCCAAGGCACCTTGTATTTCTTCTCTTAAGTGTGTTGAACTTAAAACCATGTTGTCTTGTGGTAAGAAACGAGTCTTAGTAGCGTTAGTGGTGAATAGATGGCCTTGTGGAATTTAAATACTCCTTTTTCTTGATAAATGAATTAAGAAAATAAAGGCCATAATAGAGAAGAATTAGAACAAATTTCTCTTCAAAGTAAAAGTAAGAACTTAGCATTGTAAGAAGCATTGTAAAAATCATATCTAGAGTCTTAGCAAACTGAAGTTAAGGATCGAAAGAGGTTACATAAAAATAAATAACCATCAATAATTTCCTCATTGTGGCTTTCCCTATCTGTAGGTGTGTTATGTGGTGGTTTCTTATGTTGTTTTGTCAAATAGAAAAGTGAACCATCCTTGGTGGGTGTGAACATTTCCGTGCTACCTTTGTGGTCATCCTTGTATTGAGTTATCCACGGAGTTAGTTGTGACCTCGGTGGTGGCATGTCGTGTCGTGTTTGTGTCAAAAAAAAAAGTTATCCTGTATTTTACTGTGTTGTTTGTGTGTGAAATTATGGGTCGTTACACAAATCCTAATAATCGAAATCTCCCGATGCATATCGCACATCCTGAGAGTCATCTTCATATAATCTCTGCATGGTATCATCCCTCTCTATATCTGAAATACAATAAATGGCCTGACCCCTCATTGAAACCTTGTAATCCGATGAACATCCTATAAAGTGATGCTCATCTCTCCAATAGGAAACCAAAAGTGTTGGTGGAAGGATTCCACCTCTCTAAAGAAAGAAAGAATAAAACCACAACATCTGTGAATGCACCTATAATAGCTTATCCCTCCAAAATCCACTACCTCTAAATGCTCCCAATCATCATCAGCTAAATCCTCCCTGACCTCATCCAACATCGAAGGGATGTGGTCTCTAATAGTAAGTTTCACATCCAAATGCGAACAAAAATATACAAAACAAAACATTAGTATTGTCATAATGATATAATCAATGAAACAAAATCATTACATAAGCTAAAATAGTTAGAAAAATCATAAAAAAGAACAAAACTTTTAACAAACATCTGAATTGCATTGATTCACATGAATCACTAAATTCCAGTGTGATTCCTGTTAAACGTCCACATGACCTCTGAAGCCGCATCTAAAAATTTTAATTATCAAAAATTACAAAGAAAACTAAATAAGATTGAAGTTTAAAACTTACCTCTACTTGCACAGGCTTCCTCTTCCTGCTCATAGTCTCCATCTCTCTCAATCACTCAATCAAACTTCATTCTAGACAAGTTATTTTTGTAATAGCCATAAGACACAATTATAGCAAAAATGCAAAACGAAGGGTTATATAACCCATTTTCCATGCAAGCCAATCACTAGAGATTGGCTAAATTATTAGAGATTGACCCTAATCACTAGCGATTGTATTTTTGATGGATTCTCATCCACATTTGCCTATAAAAATACACCGTGTGTCAATTACTACACAAATGTGCCATGTTTTCAAAGGACTTTAGCCTTCAAAACTCTTAAACAAACCAACACATTCAAAATTTGGGAATTACCATACATCCATGGGAGATAAGCCCTTTGGCCCCCATCACTTGGTATTTCTCCATTTCTTAAAACACTACCTAGTGAGAATCATATGCCTACAGGCACATTGAACCCTTTAGCCATCTTGACAATTAATTCCCTAAGATTTCATCTTGCACCCTCTCCGATTGGGGAAATCCCATTTGAAACATAAATACACTGGTGCCCACCGTATTGTATTGCGCTACAATGAATCCACCCATGATGACACAACCAATCCAAATTGTTTTTGTCTAGCAATTTGTCAAAAATTTCCAGCAAAAAGGGGCAAATGTAGACACCAAAAATCTATGCCCCCTCAAGACCAAACATACTCATGACCAAAGACAACACATTTGCGACACCCCGCTATATCGCCCCCTTTTAATTAATTAATTTGTTTACAACCCATCATATCTCTAAAGATCTAAAATGGTTATTTAATTGAAATAATTAAATTACCTATTATCTCCTCACACCTCACCCTCACACCTCATTGAGTTAACTCGGACACCTCACTAACTACCTAAACCGCTTCCTAAAAATCACTAACCTATTTCCTAACTAACTAGCCTTCTAACTAAGAATAAGCATCCAAAATCAAGTTCTCTCATCCTAACAAACCTAACTCATGCTTTTTTAACCATCCCCCATCCTCATCACTTTGAAATACACCGTTTTGAGCTGAAAATGGAAGGAAATCATGTGATTTTCTAACTAAACTAGTTTTCTTTGAAATCGGAAGCAATTTTCTTGATCGCCGACAATCTATATATACTTGTTTACAGACCTCATTTGACAACACAAATTTTCAATCTTTTCAAGTTTACGCTATTTCAATCCTAGTTCATTAGGTATCCAGACACTTCAAAATAATATTATCTAATGTCACGCTCCTCAACAAAAATAATATCTATAATCATATTTCTTGTTTTTATCCTCCAACTACCTTCTTGTTGAGCAAGAATAATATTAAACTTATCATAACACACACAAAAGGTTCACGTGGAAGATAAGAGTGCAATCAAGGGTGCACAAGGATCGGAAGGAAAACATGTGCAAGAGACAGTTGCAGATTTGTGACTTAGCTATTTTTACAAGCACGTGTTATTTTTAGAGATTGCATGCAGAGCACACAAACCAGATAAATACTTGCGCATCACGCATAGGCTATTTTTGGAAGAGTGACTATGAAGAACTTTGCATGAGCACAAACTATTATTAGATTTATCACTGTAGTCAACTATCAGGCATCTTTTGTTAGCATATTCTAATGTACGACTATTATTGTAAAGGTGCATGGATATTTCAACATGCGACCTATTTTTGGAACTATGCAAGCGGTGAAGGGAAATTCCCCACCCTTATAAATATGTAATGATCTGTTTATAAGAAGAATGCTATTGGAGGTGAGAGAGAATTCATGTGTGTGTAAAATGAGTTATGTTAAAGTGCGTATAACTATGGTATTACCTATGTAATGAGATTTTGTGTATCTATTGTGATTAATATAATGGAGTATAATGGCTGAATAGAGTATTAATCCTGAGTATACTTAGTTCTAGCATGGTTGGTTTTGTTATGGATATTGTTTGAGTCTATTATTATTTAAGTCTAGATCTAAACATACTCTGTAGAGAATACCGTATTAATTCTATAAGTCTTCATCATGTTAACATCCTACAACAATAAATCTAAAGAGGGGCCTAGTACCTTTGCACACTTTGGGTGAGCGCTCAGTCTAGGATGAGTGATGTGCCATCGTACCTGGGTTATTCTTGGTAAATTCTAGGCTACATCATTGGTTCTATTTCTAGGACCTCTTTTCAGCTTTTCTTGAATGGTTCATGATGAAGACGTATCGCTTAAAACTAGAAAATATTGAGGATTAGATAAAAGATTTAGAAGAGGAATACGCATTTGATACGGCAGCACGGGATCTCGAGTTTAATGCACAAAAATGGGTGAAATATAATGTGTATGATTATTTTTACGAGTGTTTCTTTGCTATCTTTCTAGTAGATTTGTATAAGTGGTTGGTTACATATGCGTCTAAATAGAACTCGAGATATCACACACTTGTCTAGACGCAAGAGGAATTTTGGGCACTTTATGATGTTGATTTGATTTGGACATGTGTTTTGGATGCCTAGTTTCATGGTGTTTTGAGTAGTTACGTCTTGGAATATTCAATTTCCACGTATTCTTTCCCAAAGGTAGCCAAGTTCCAGCTTTTACGATATCCTAGAGAAACTTATTTACAAGGCATTCCAAGAGCAATCAAGATCTTGATGGTAACACTTTGAATTTGGAAGATAAACCTATGGCTAGCTAAATTCCACCACGCGCGGTGGCAAGAAAAGGTTTGGTGAAATCTGGAAGACCTAGAAGAAAAAATGAAGAGAGAAGAAAGATGGCTTAAGTATAATGAGGCGCGTGAGAGGGAGATAGTGAAACAACGTGATATTATAGAGCCGATGGCGTTGCAGAAAGAGATGGTTTGGGAAGGATTTTAGGCTCATGTAAGATACATGGATCCAGAGCATTTAGAACACCCCCATATGGGAAAACATGATAGGGAAACATCTTTAGCCTCACAAAGAAGTGCACTAGTAGATACGACTGGGCCATGGGTGTATATCTCGAATGTACCTAGAAACCTCACCCTTGCATTTGGTTTCCAGTATCTAGTACAAAAGGTAATCAACAAACTACTTTGGGTAGCTAGGACGTTAAAGTAAGTCATATATCTAGTTCATCTATGACAGGGAAAATGTCTTGTTTGTTGTTTGGAGGAACCTTTTTAGGCACATTGTCCGTATAGAATATGAGCGCGAATAATTTTGGAATTACATTTGGGAGTGACACAACTTCATAGATCGTGGGATTTCAGTTCAGCACTACTATTGGGACATAGGGAATTACATATTTTGGTTCGTTTCTAGCTACAAGTGGAGGATCAAGAGGTATAGGTGGTTTTATTTCCGTGATGATCTTGTGGTTCCGGAGGCTAGGGTAACACAAGAGGTTTAGGATCGGGTGGGCAAGGACCACACGAATCCCATAATATTTATATGGAGATGCCTCTCCATCTTCCAGAGTATAGGGGCATAGAATATGCTATCGAACATGTACACATGTGTGAAATACTATGGTGCACAAAGGGGATCACAACATCCGAGCACGTAACAAGATAGTTTGCCACTACTTTACAAGGACACATGCACAACTAGTTTCAAAAGTTTGATCCTGATCGACTTGCGTAGACTATGCAAAATTGAAAGATGCTTTCCTTAAGGAGTTCTATATTCTTGAGTTCAAGTAGAAGATCATTAGAACACTTAAGGACATTAAGAAAGGCACTACCGAAAGTGTAAAGGAGTATGATGCCCGTTTCAAGTCTCTATTATCTAAGCTTTATTATGATATTCATGTAAGTCAAAGATGCATAATGGTTCGTTGGGGTTTGATTACACCATTTAGGAGGGAAATATCACATAAGACCCACATTGATCCGCATGAAGCACTTGAAGCAGATCTGCTTGCGAAGTAGTTGGAATTATAGACACTGGAGTCACCCATTTTTGGAAGCACAAGTTACAGCTATGGCTAAGAAATTTGAGCAATTATCTACAAATTTAACACATGAGACATGCTAAGGAATTTGGTGTACAAATTGTGAGGTAGAAGGGCACACCAAAGTTTTCCCCATAGATCGGTGCATTCATTAATGTTGGGCTATGAGATATGTCGGTTGAACCATGATGATAGTTGTTGCCCATTGTTACAACGTACTATAAGGACAAATGTTTCATGATACTAAGATTTTTCTCGGTCCATGAATCATGATATTGAAGATTTCAGGATGATTGGTCGATCCATGATGTTATAGACATTGGTGTACGGCAGACAAGAGTATCGATACTTCTAAGGGGAAAGGTGATCATCAAGATAATAATCAAGCATGTTATGATCGTAATGAAGGGTGTTTTAAAGGAGGTCATGACAGAGGAAGAGGATACTGTGGTGGAGAATAAAGTGAATTTCCTTGTAGAACATGCTTTACATGTAGATAACTTGACCACTACAAAGCGAATGTCCCTCGAATTGTGCATGTTATTTTTGTGGGAAGAAACATAGTTATGAAGAGTGTCCAAATATGTATGAGCATCTTAGAAAGTAAAATAAACAATAAAACAAAGGCATAGGGATGGTTCGAGATACAACACGCTGAGGAAAATTAGCGGATGCCCAAATTTGCACCAAAACATGAAGAATTGCCTGTAAATATTACTACATGCGTTGAAGTCGTGCACGCTAGGGAAGTATTACAATAGAATCCTACCATCACTAAGGAAGATGTACTTCATGTGAGGTACCCAGATCCTACGCATCGAATGAAGTGTATCAAGATACTATGGAGGTGCTTAGAAATATCCAAGGTGAGATACAATGTTTAAAGGAGAAATCCTGGAAGATGGAACAAAAGAAAGCAGCTAAGATGGTCCAATCTGATATTGATGACTTAAGGGAGGTATGCAAAATGTTTTGCCAAGAAAATAGTATTCCATTATTAGGGAATTTGTTAAAAGGGAATACTCTGCATGTAGATATTAGAAATGGACGTCGATCTTGCATGCCAATATACCACCCCATAGTTTGGATTATGACAAGGGTATCACTCTAAATGTTGTTGTGGATGGATGGATTTTAAGTAGTATATTGATTGATACATGTGCAAAAGTTAATGTACTTACTTTGGATGCATGGGAGTAGATGGGGAGACCTCTATTACAACCATCTTCTAATGTCTTGTTCATGGCTAATTGGACTAAGGCCACTCCCATAGGGGTATTGAAGAATGCATTCATTACTATACAGGGGCCAAGTTCACGGGAGACTTTGAAGTTCCCACACTTGTAGAAGAAGATAGTTTCCCCAATTTTCTTGGGTTCCCATGATGCTATACAAACAATGCTGATTTATGGTTCAACAAAGGATATATTAGTCTTTAGAACAAGGAGGAGTGAGTTATCATTCCTTTAATAGATGGGAAATCATGTGCCCTATGTTGAGCCCTTAAGAGAGGAAGATTTGAACCGGATCTATGTACGCGTAATTCAATACCTAGAAGTTCTTGAGCCAAGTAAGGAGGGTATCCTTCAAAGGGGAGGACGCACAGTCTATTAGTGACACTATGAGTGTTGTTTGTGATAATTGGGCACATAGTACTTATGAGCTAGTTGGGTATGGTGTAAAAACGCATTGGTACGTAAGAGCACAACTTGTTACCTTAAAAGGATAGGTGACAATATGGTACCTCGGTACACTGGAGAGGATGATCCCGTGGTGTTTTTGCATGCTATGGAAGACCATTGGACATACCTGGTTGAGAGAAGGTATATATTAACATATACTTTACACGGGTCAAAAACTCACCGTGGGTGGTACAAAGGGATAATCTCATAGAATGGATGGAATACAAGATTTCTCTTTCCACCGTGTTTTCATGAAGTAATGCACCTACTAAAATCACCACTTACTATGGTACTCGAACCTATTCAACATCATGTTTAGAAGTGTGAGAGATTCTAGACCATAGGACAATAAGATTTACCACCTTCACTATGGGTGAAAAAATTCTATTCTACTTTACAAGGTTGCGCGCGTGTTTGGTATAAATATGCAGAGTTATATATGGAGATTGGAAATTGGTAGGATTTGATTATAGGGATGATCCAAAATTTTGATTATTTATCTACCAAACCTCATGAGGTAGAAGCATTGAAGGTTATCAAGTGTTTAAATATGGGAGATAGTGTTAAAGTAGATGAACTCTGTTAATCTTTGTTTGGTGAGACAGAATCCGACGTGCCCTTTAATGAAGAAGAAGGGGTAGAATCCATCCAACTTGAGAACACTTTTTTAGAGAAAGAAAAAGGGAAGATGGTCTACATAGTGGAAGATGAGGAAGTAGAGAATTTGTATGTAGATCATTCAATAGGTAGGCACGAGGTATTGGACAAAGACAGATAAGACTACATGCACATACCATGAACCTATGAAGAAAAAGAAAGTAAACATTGGCACGTATGATGAGCCTAAGGAAGTAATAATAAGGGATTATTGGTTTGACTCAAGTGGCCAAAATCATTGAATTATTACGATATTTTTAGGATTTATTCCCAAGAGGGTATCATGAGTTAAAAGGCATGTATACATCATTGGGAGAGATGAAGATCAAAATTAAGGATTGTGCATGCCCAATTAGAAAATGACCTTATCACATGAATCCTAACTTACGCATTAAAGTTAAGCAGAAATTGAAAACATGTTGAAGGTTGGGGTCATTCGGCCCTTAGAAGAATAAAAAGGGTTAGTCCCATGGTTATTAGTATCAAGAAGGATGGAATAATTAGGGTTTGTGTGGATTACAAAGAACTAAATGATACATGTGTTACTAATCCCTTTCCTATGCCTTTCACAAAGGAGATACTTTGGAAGGCATTGTAGGGAACAAAATTTATTCATTCACGATGGGTTCTTGGGGTGTAATCAAGTTCGTATTGGTGAAGCTGATCAAGAGAAACAACATTCACTATTGAATGGGGAAGTTTTTCTTATACGGTGATGTTTTTTGTTTGAAAAATGTGCCTGCGGTGTTTTCACTCATAGTTGTCCAAGCAAAAAGAATTTATTCACAACTTTCTCGCAAGGATCCTCACAATTTACACTCATGTTTGAATGATGCGCATACAATTAAGTATCTGTTTGAATATAAATAAATGTGTATTTGCTACACCATTTGGTACATTTTTAGGGCACATCATTTGCAAGGAAGGGTTATTGGTGGACCCTACTAAGGTTACATTCATTTTTGGTCTAGAAGGGCTTACCAATAAAAGTGAGTTACGCGGGTTCTTAGCTCACACAAGCTATTACCAAAATTTGTATCAAAGGCTATGCTAAGATTTCTGCTCCTCTAGAGGAGATAATAAAAGGAAAAGGAAAATTCTATTGGGGAGAACTCAGCAGCAGCGTGCATTCAAAATGTTAAAGGAGAAATTTACCACCATGCCTATTCTGCACTTTCCCTCATGGGATCAACCGTTTCATGTATATTTGGATGCCTCTAACATGACCATCATGCGCAAGGCTAGCTCACCCTAGAGAAATTATTATTGATCATCCTATTGTTTTTGCTAGTAGAAATTTGACACATGCAGAGAAAAATTATAATACTACCGAGTGGGAAGCCTTGTAAATGATCTACGCGCTACAAAAATTTAGCCAATATTTGTTAGCAACCCCTTTTGTGTTCTATACTAACCACATGGCATTAAAGTACTTTGTCAATAATCCAAAGTGTTGCGGGGCACATATGAAGATGTTTCCTCTTATTCCAAGAATTTGAATTTACCATTGTAGTAAAGCTAGGTAAAAGTAATTATGGACTAAACCATTTATCAAGGATACATTCTAGTGAGGACACGTAGACAATTGAAGATACCATGCCAGATGTATTGTTATACAGGTTACAATACACACCAACAAAGTTAGAAGACATTGTTGTATTTCTACATACATGTATGGCAATAGATGGTATGAAAGATGAAGAAAAGAAACAACTTTCCATATGCATGACACCATTTATGCTCATTGGTGGTGACTTGTAAAATTTGGTCCGGGATGAAGTATTGCATCGTTGTGTCCTATAACACGAGCACATAGATATTATGGAAGAGGCTCATGGTGGTATTGCAAGAGGAAACTATGCAGGTGATGCTACTGCGCATAAGATTCTACTCATCGGCTTATGGTGGGAGACACTCGTATAAGGATTGTAGGCATATTGCAAGGCATGTGATCATTGTCAATGCCTTAGAAAAATAGGATAGAGAGATGAAATGCCTTTATAGCCTATTCCTAGTGTAAAACCATTTGAAAAATGGGCTATAGACTTTTTGGGTCCTATTTTTCCAAATCAGCGCGTAGGACCGGATCACGCTACATAATCACTCACATAGACTATCTTACAAGGTGGGCCAAAGCCACACCTACCAAGGATTGTAAAACAACTACAACAACCAGTGTTTTATGGGAAAATATTCTAACAAGGAATGAATGCCCATTAAGTTTGACAAGTGATAGAGGAACACATTTATAGAATGAAACAATTAGGATATTATTGGATGAATTTATGATTGCACACTATAAGACAACACCTTATCATCCTCGTGCAAATGGAAATGTTGAGGCCTTTACAAAAAAATTGAGCTAGACATTGAAAACAATCTATGATGTGGGAAGGAAAGACTGGATGATAAAGTTTCTATAGTGCTTTGGCGTATATAACAACATATAAGAGATTGAAGAAAGCTACACCGCTTTTAGTTAGTATTTGGTGTGAAATCAGTTCTTCCTATTGAATTTATGCTACCTTCTTTACATATTGTGCGCATTGGAGGAATAACCGATGAGTAGGATTTAAAAGAATGGATTGATAGATTGATATAATTGGATGAGAGATGAGACATATCACATTGGATTCAGAAGCAGGAAAAGGCCAGGAAGAAAGCATGGCATGACAAGAAAATTAAGGACAATGGCACTCACTTATGATTGTAAGTTTTTGTGCCATCTAGATAAACTTAAATTGTATTGGTTAGAACCATATTTTATTACTTACATACTTGAAATAGGTTCTTGCCAACTAGAAGCGCTTGATGGAGAATGGCTACCCGATTACTTCAATGGGAGTAGGATGAAGCCCTACTATAAATAATTCTTCTTGGTGTTTGTAATAAGGAAGTATTGCAATTTATCTTAGGTTTTCATTTCGTATTTCCCTTAATGTATTTCCTTATTTTTCTCTATGCTTTATCAATTTAGTTTGGTATTTTTTGTAATAAGTGCGTTTACACGGCAGGTTACTTACTATTTGAAGTACTTTTATGCGTAGAGGACTCGTGCATACCATTGGTGTGGGGTGGTTGTCACTTGATCTTTACAATTGAGTGTGATTGAGAACATGTTGTTATAGGTGCCATGTAAGAATGGAGATTACTACCAATTGATGACCATAGGGGGAAAATTGAAGGAAAAATATAACACGAGGTAAGTGAAGGCCATGTAGACTACCAGAGAAGGCGTAGTAATGAGTTTCTCAGTGCATGGAAGTGTGCTAAAGAGAAGTATGTAATCGGAAGGTAGAAAGGTGTGCTGAAGGTTATAGTCTGGGCACCAAGATGTACCACATGGAAATTGGAATGTTGGTAAATTAATGAAGGGATTGTTGGTAGGTGAAGGAGCCATAAATTTACTAAAATTTGAAAATTTATATAAGGAGGGAAGGTGAGTTCATTCTTACCGTTGTGATTGCGAGAATTTTAAGGAGAAAATTGCAAACGAGTTGTGTGAATCATGTTGAAGTGTGGAGAGTGTGAAAGCAGACATGGAGAGAAGATCTCAGTGCAAAGGAGAAGCTTATGTACTGTTGGTGAAGGGTTCGAGTGAAACAGATACGTGACTGGAAGAGCTACAACATGTAAATTTTCACTACGGTATGAAGATTCGAGCTAGGGTTTGACTTGCTCATTGCAGAGGGAAAAAGCATAGATTTTTAGATGGCGCCAAAGAAAGCACATACAACAGAGCCAAGGGAAAGAAAAAGGTTGAAGAAGAAGTTTAAATTGCTTTAGAGAGTAATTTTCTAGAAATACAAGATCTAGAAGGAGTGATTGTGGGATAGGAATAGGATTCCCACATCTGGAAGTCTAAGATCAACGACTACAACCATCACACATCGGAAAACAAGAAGGAGTTGGATGCGTTGCTAAGAATGTGGAAAAATAAGCACACCGTAGAGGATATGCTAGTATATGACAATGCTAGGGAGAAGTCATAAAGTATATATGAGTTTACCAGCTTATATGAGATCCCATACTTTGGTAAATATGAATCCTTGTACCCAAGGTTAATGATCGTGGTACACGAGGATTTATTTTACTTTACAAGACATAGAATAAGGATTACAACCGCGTTGATCACAATAGTAATGGGATTAAAAGGGTTAGGAGTAGATATGGAGAGTGATATAACCGATAAGGAAACAATCCTTGAGACAAGGAAAGAAATGGGATATACCAAGGGTTCACATGATATGGACATTGACAAGTCAAGAAGTACCCATTTGTACAAACGACTACTCACTTAGTAATAAAGTTGAATGACCAGGAAAGGTGGTCACATGTCAATAAAATGTGGCTGCACATTGTAAAGAAGATGTCTTAGGGATTCATCTACAACATTTAAATTTACATTGTAGAGACCATCATTGAGGAAGTGCACACATGTGAGAAGATACGATTTGGCACAATTTTGTTGTCTCTAGTATTTATAGAAATTGGGGTACTCGATGGACCACAAAATAAGATATGGGAATACCCTATAGAGAATAAGTCAATGGCGTAAGGTTTGAAAACTACTTATGTGAAGGGTCTATGAGTGGGCCATTTAAGCAGAGAGTGGAGAAGTGGTATGACAAGCTCCACGTGGTGTCCGTAGAAGAGTGGCGCATACATAAGGAGTTACATGCAGTAGAGTTGGGAAGGAAGCACAATTTGCGTATACCAACACTTCGCATCGCATGATTTGTAATGAAAGATGGGACTTGGAGCCCATGGTGTAAGTTATTATATTCCTTCACCGCACGTTACTTCCAAGCATCAATCCATCGATTCTCTTATGCACGCCACCTAAGCTTCAATGCAGATAAGGTAGATTGTAAATACCATACACTAAGGAAAACATATGTGTATCCAAGACAAAGTGCCTATATTGAAAGGATGATATTAGAGGTTATAAGTATGAATCCTATAAGTTTAGCAATGGAGATGTTGGAGTATCACTTGTGTTTCAAAACTCAAGCCAAAGCTGGAGAATAAAAATATGTGGAGAATGAGTTCGTGCTCCTGTGTCTACTAAAAGGTAAGCATACATTAGAAAATGTACCAAAGCACCATAGCATGCACCAATCATAGTAGTAGATGAGGAGGAAGAAGAGACAAGACAAGTGGTGGCTTGATATATAGGAGAAGGCATCCCTTGGGTAGGGAAGAAGAAGAGTGCATAAGTACCCCACCATAGGTATAAGAAGAAGAAGAATGAGAAGAACACTTGGAGGGAGTAGGGCCGTAAGAGTGTAGTTTCAAAATATTATTCAAGAACAAGGACCCAAGGTGCTAGGACTCCACTATCGGTTAGACACTCACCGCGGCTCACTCCTCGAAGGAAGATGTTGCAAAAGAGAAGGAGAAAGATAAATATCAATGAAGAAGCATAAGAGTTTGCAGAAAGCACGCCTAGCTCTCCAACACAACCAGAAGATGTAGAGGAAGAAAAGGATGAAGAAATGAAGGACAAAGAAGAAATAATGCAGTAGGAAGAATAAATGGAATAGGATACTACTTAGGAGATAACAAAACCAACTCCTAATCTTGGCGATCAAGTTCCAAAAGGGCCAAGATCAAAGAGGACAAGTGGAGAGTATACTGCTCCACCTATGGGATATGTTGAGGACACCAAGAAATTGTCCAAACCCATTTTCAAAGAACCGTGAGCATGAAGGAGCTTTACAGGATGGGAGTTGATGGAGGAGGACATGGCCACCATGCACATAAGGAAACAATTGTTGTGGTCCATGCAAACTCACATGGATGAGCCAAAATTTTATGTCTGTGAAGAATCCTGTGTTTCCAGAAGAATGAAGAAAGTACCACAGAATAGGCACATAACTATTAAGCCCATGGTTATGTTAGATGAATAGGTGAGCAATTCCTTAGTTAAGGTTTCTACTGTATGGTGCACAATAATGTAGATAAGTCTCATACTATAAGGGCACCGAGAGAAGAAATAAAATCCAAAGTTACAAAAATTCACATGCCTTAGAGGAGAAAAGGACTTGAAGTAGAAAAAGAACAATGATTTTGTAAGCATGGAAGAGGAAATAGGAGATCATGTCCTCAAGGTAAGGCCACATTTGGAATCCAAGGCCCCAAAGAAGTTCCCTTCAGCTTTGCACTATGTACACACACTAGTTGATTTGGTGATTGAAGATGAACCATTGCACATGCCAAAGCACCAAAAGACCCTACACAGAAGTAGAGAGAACTAAATCTTCAAAGGGCTAGAAAGATTGTAACCTAAAAATCATTGCTCTGAAATTTGTAGGAGAACTTGAAGAAGGTGGATCAAGACTTGAATATTTATGCAATTCTTGAGGCAGTCATCAAGGTTAGTACCTTGATGGAGGATAATGAAGTCCTAAGGGCCATGAAGGATAAGACATTAGGCCATACAAAAATTTTAGCACCGGTGAAGTAGAAGTGTGAGGCCCTTACTATAGCATAGAACCACATTAGGAAAGGTTAGATGAAATCAACAAGAAAATAACGCAAAAGATGGACCTATTGGAAGGGAAGATTTATGTATTATCCAACGTTGTTCTAGTTTTACATAATGAGAAGAATGAGATCGCACAAGATGAGCTAGAGTCCATTGTAGCAAACATACTTGACCAAACAAGTAAGCTATCCGAATGACAGACTGGAGGAAGAAATAAAGGAGGAGTATCCAGAGTTGATCCTCCCTGTAAATGAAGACGGTGATGTTGAGTAGAGCAGATAATTATTTTGTATAGCAACTTCTTACATTATTCCATTAATATTCTTTATTCAATGAATTTTGGAGAAACCATTGTCAAGGCGGAAATGAGGTTTAGTGTGGGGTAATGTTGAGCAAGAAGAATATGACACTTATCGAAGGCACACAAAAGTTTCACGTGGAAGATAAGAGTGCGATCAAGGGTGCGCAAGGATCGGAAGGAAAATGTGCACAAGAGACAGCTTGCAGATTTGGGAATTAGCCATTTTTACAAGCACGGGCTATTTTTAGAGATTGTGTGTAGAGCACACAAACCAGATAAAGACTTGTACATCACGCATAGGCTATTTTTGGAAGAGAGACTACGAAGAAATTTGCATGAGC
Source organism: Taxus wallichiana var. yunnanensis (assembly GCA_018340775.1). Taxonomy (NCBI): domain Eukaryota; kingdom Viridiplantae; phylum Streptophyta; class Pinopsida; order Cupressales; family Taxaceae; genus Taxus; species Taxus wallichiana. The sequence goes on along the minus strand of CM031243.1, from coordinate 469,029,913 downwards.
ACGAAATATTATTAGATTTATCACTATATTCAACTATCGACATCTATTGTTAACATATTTGCATGTATGAATATTATTGTAAAGGCACATGGATATTTCAACATGCGACCTATTTCTAGAACTATGCAAGTGGTGAAGGGAAATTCCCTACCCTTATAAATATGTAATGATATGTGTAGAAGAAGAATGCTAGTGGAGGTGAGAGAGAATGTGTGTGTGTAAATTGAGTTATGTCAAGTGCACATAACTATGGTATTATCTATGTAATGAGCTTCATGTATCTATTGTGATTAATATAATGGAGTATAATGGCTGAAAAAAGTATTAATCCCGAGTATACTTATTTATAGCATGGTTGGTTTCATTATGGATATTGTTTGAGTCTCATTATTCTTTAAGTCTAGATCCGAACATACTATGTAGAATGTTGTATTAATTCAGTTCTTAATGCTTTAGGTCTTCATCATGCTAACATCCCGCAAAAAAATCTAAAGAGGGACTGGTACCTTTATGTGCTTTGGGTGAGAGTTCACCTAGGCCGAGTGAGTGACGTGCTAGTGTGCCCGGGTTATTCTTGGTAAATTCTAGGTTGCATCACTTATTCCATTCTTCCGTCCACCAATACGTTTTGCAAGGTAAATCATTCAATTTTAATTTATTTTAGATACCAAAACATTTATATGTTTACTTATATATCATTGATATGTTGAATAGCATTATTTTTATTGAATTAATGTCTTCATTCATTATCTTAAGTTCTTTTTGTAAAAATTCTCGAGATTTCACAGTAATCGCTAGCAATTACCCCAATCATCAACGATTTCTCCGAATCGATAGAAATTCCCGTGTTTTCATGTTTTTCATCATTATTTGCTAAATTAATCAAAATATTTTGTTTTTCCTTGTTATCTACTGATCTTCTGTCTATCATGATGTCTTCATATGGAATTAGGAGGTTCTAACTTGCCAATAGCTAATTCCTTTCCTGTTGTCCACCATCCAATGTACTGGGAGCAATATAACTTACTCCACAATCTTGAACTCTGTGCGATCTAGGAAACTCCATTTTATCCCTTGGAGGATATTTTTTCCACAACACAATGTATCTGGGAATCTATTGATGCCTTTTGGGAGGTATATGATGAATCACTAAGGCTTTAGGAGGATCTCATTCAATACGAATGCCAATATGAAACTAGTCTTAAACATCTGAAGGAGGATTACCGTACTGCCTCTTAATCCAATTCCATCAACCACATCATCATCTCTAATTTAGATTCTAACTTCACCCACCAATATGATACCCAAGAAGAATATTTAGATTTCTTTGCACGAGGATTAAATTCCATCCATGACTCACTGATCAAGAAGAGGACAAAATTACTCGATTCAGTTGAATCTCATTCTCCTATTTATGAAAATCTCTACACTGATCAAGAATCTGACTTGTGGATCTAGTCATTGATTATTCTCAAATCATACATGTATTTAAACAAGTGATAAGCACATAATGTTTTGTAGTCTCTTATATATATACAACTATATGTGTTAACATTTGTTTTAATATAATATTGCAGCTTTGATTACATGAGTCTAATTTACAAAGAAAGACTTGTTTTGATTGTTTCTGAACACGGTACACAAAAAAATAATCCATATTTGCGGGTATCCTAGAGACCATGCCATATCAAGGTCGAGTTCGGTTATTACCTCTTGAAACTATTAAGACAACCAAGGTAAAAACCATGCGAGATAGACCCAAAAGAGAGTGAAAGAGGTTTTTCCTAGATTAGGGTGACCTAGGTGGGGCTTGGGTGCCCTGAGGTGCCCCAAGATAGGCTGAGGTGCCCATTTTTGGGCTAAAATGATGGGTTAGTTATGGAGTTGACGGGAATGAGCTGGAAAATAGGCAGAAAGGTGAAATAAAACATAAAATAAAGATGGCCAAAAGGTGGGATTTATCATTACTTTAACCACTTGATAACCTTCTAAATAGTAGTATAAGACTGGGCTAATTAATGACTAATGTACATATTTTTGTGTCCATGCATACTCACCAAACACCTATTTACGCGAGTAATTTATTAACAACTTCATGTATTACAATATTATTATCTTCCATATAAATATGTTTCCTCATTAATGTGAGCACTAAATATTTTTTTCATAACAATAAAAAAGGAAAAATCCATGAAAAAACCATAAAAAGACTAGAAGTAGACCATTTGCGAGGAAACTAGCACCCAAATATGACACTAGGCCTAGGTGGTCCTATCCAAAACTCGGGAGGTTTTTTCCTAAGGAGTTATAAAAATTAATTTTTCGAGATAGAGTTTGCACAAACCAATTCTAGTATGTTCCACACAGCCCCCACCTAGAATTAGTCTATATATCCTGTTACAAGATAATTCATTCCTATCACACTATTTTTTATACTTGCTTATCTCTTACATGATTAATCTTGTTTATATTGTATATATGTTTGATCCAAATCTATGATACTATTTAAAATAGTTAAATTAGAGTGAGATTGGGGTGATTTGAAAGGTGACTTACTCGTCATCTTTGAGTGATGACGTTAAGGGGATGTTATAGGGCATGTTAGGGTTTCTTAAAAGGTATATATTTTTACCATACTTTGGATGCTTGTCTTAAATAGGTGACCTTGTAATTTCTTAAAAGGCATATTATTTCCCAACTTTAACCTACCTTATTTTATGACTTGAGGGTATTTTTATTAAAGTCACAAATTAAATCAAAGTTAATGTAAGATTTGCATGTTTAGATGTAAAAGCATCATTTTAAATAAATTTACATGTATTTAGAAGTGAGAACACATACTTTGTATTAGATTGAGAAAACTAAGGCACAATTATTGTGTTGGATTGAGAAAATAAGGGCACAAATATTGTGTTGAATATTGAAATATAAAGCTTATATATTAATGTTATGCTAATATTAGTTAAGTGTTAACCAAAAAATTGTTGTAACCACTTCAACCACTTTTTAACCATATTTCACGTAATAAAATGATGGAAAAATGATAATATGTACATTCCGGCTTATCATCATCCATTCTTTGTTCATTCTAATCTTTCTTTATTCTCTCTCTCTCTCTCACAATATATTCTAACATTGGTATCATAGCGTGACAAGTAAGGAGAAAGAGGAAGGGAATAATTTCAAGTCAATTCTATTAAGGAACAATTTGAGTTTATAGTCATCGCAAGGGCCTTTTACTAATTTACAATGAACATTTTAAAATCCCGCCATGTAGTTTTGGACTAAATACAACAAAATACTTCATTTCCACCATTAAAAATAGTCCTATCATTAATAAAAATCGTGAATATATTATTATAGACACACAATCACACACATGGGTACATTTCTAGGTCCTAAAGCATACTAATGCATACATGATTCCTAAGCAAGAAAACTATTGGTTAACAACTATCTTTGGTCTCTTTTATTTATCTCTTTCTTTCTCTTTGGTCATACACATCCTACAACCCCGAAGAAACCTAAATGATTTATCTTTTATGGCCCCGACACTCGCCTCCAGTTAGGACACCAATTCCCAGTACTTTTGTCTATACTAGGTGCTCCCGACCTTTTCTTATCTTTACTCATTCTTTTTAGGTCTCTTTCATCTTTTGGGATTTTTTTCACTTATGGGTCGGCCTTCTAGTTGTCAATTATGAAATTCAAACAATGGAATTATATATATATATACTTAGTTACTTCTAAAAAATAAAAGACCAAACATTAAACATTACTATTATCACCTAAGCTTGCATTCCAAAGGCACTAAGGCACTCTAAATGCATCCATTTAGTATCCATACAAGGGAAAAGAGTTGCATCACTTATCAATACACTACATAGAAGGGGGAAATCTATTCTATTCCATCCAAACATACTATACATTGTTATATTCTAGATCTAGCTCGCTATAATTTGTTTAAATTGCATAATGGCATCATAGGGCACCATTCCACACACACACAAGAACTACATGGGGTCTGAGATGTAGTGTAGTGCTCAACAAGAAGTTCACTCTTTAGGTGACCACTAGGGTCACTTTGAATCTACATTCTACATATTTTTATTATATTTGATGTGGTTTTTAGACATGTGTAGGTAGTGATTCTGCTTTGTAGAGGTTACAATAACCCTCAATGATCAAAGTAAAAATATCAAGTGATATACATGGATCAACAATGAAACCCTTTTGACACGTACGAAGAAAGTAGTTCCCGAGCATCCAGATAGCCAAAAACACCCAAATCCAAATGCTAACATCTAGGTGCCTCTATCCTCCCGTGGTCTTCGACATTAAAATTTTCCTCCATAATTTCTATTTTATTAATGTATGTATTAGGAATAGGATGTTGTTAAGTATAATTAGTAGTGGCGTCCAATAAAAGATAACTGCACTGTCAGTATGGTGCTGCCAATAAAATAGAGTATGGTAATAGTTAAAGTACAATATGAATGTTGTAAAAAGTAAATATTTGTCGTAAGTGGTCCGGTAATGTTAAAATGTCAAAGTTTGGGTAAGTAGAGAAGTAGGGTCTATATGATTAGGAATTAGAAATATTATATTTGTAATAAGGACAAAGAGTGATGTCATAAATATTTTGTGTATTTTATTTGTGGAAAAGTCTAAAAAGGTGGAACCCATGTGAGATGATAAGGTTTATCTTATCTTAGAAGATAAGCCTACATGTAAAGGCAAGAGTTTAGGCATGGAATATGATTGGCTAGAAGAGATTTCCTATCCTATCTTAGAGATAGGGTGGATAAGCCTGAATTCCTATAAATAAAGAGGCCACCCCCCTCATTTAGCATAGAGAGAAGTAGTGAGAAATATTGTATGAGTAAGTGTGTAAAGGAAGCCATCATTTAAAAGGTGTGTTAAAGAATCCATTGTGAAGTTTCTCCCATAGTTATTGTTGGAAGGTAAGTGAAGTCGGCAACACTTGAGTACGTCATGGGTGAGATTGTAACAATTTCATGTTGATATTATAATTTACACTTATATTTTAGATTTTTCATCATTCCTTTGTATTATAGTCTATGATATTATTGTGTTATGTTTGTTGTTATGTTTCCAGATTACATCCACCAAACTAAAGGTTATGCATTAGTAAATAATCATAGCACGAGGAGTTCTCGGTGAAGAATTATCATAGTGCCGGATTGGTGATGACATTTTGGTTCTCGTTGTCGACCATTCCTCGTTGGTGGATTTTCTGGAGAGATATTCCCACTTAGTCAGAAAACATTTGGAGGGTAACCTTGTTTTTACTGTGCATAGTAGTTACCATGGTAAAGTTACTTTTTACCGTGAATAGTATTTACAACAATAAAGTCACTTTTTACCATGAATAATATTTACCGCAGTAACTTCACTTTTTATTGTGAATAGTGTTTACCATAATAAAGTCATTTTTTACCGCAATAAGTCAAGTTTTACCATAGTTTACCATGGTCATTTCTATTTTACTGTAGAAAGGTGTAAAGTCACTTTCTATTATAGTGATTCCAATTATTTGTGCACATAAGTCTTATTGATTGTACTTGTGGGTTGGTATTTCACTGTGGTTATTTTTGAAAATGGGGAAGATTCATGTTTTTTCAGCCCAATCTAATGAAGATGCTTCCTCTTTCATTCAAGAGTTTAAATGATCTTGCATTTGTAATGACCTCATAAGAAGGGATCAATGGACTAAATTTTTCCTACCTTTTTAGATGGTTCAACCCTTAGGTGGTTTGAAACACTAGGTGATAATGTGAAAAATTCATGGGATTTATTAACTGAAAGTTTTCTTGAAGAATTTGGTGAATAACAAAAATATGTAGATCTCATGATTAATATCACAAAGCTATCCCAAGGAGAGAAGGAGAAGATAAGGGATTATCATGCTCGTGTTCTAGAGCTAAGGAGGAAGCTTGATGCCCAGATCCGAAAGGAAGGATTAGCAGATGGGTTGATGAATGGCGTGGATAATCTCCTCTATAAGCACTTCATTCTTGGGATGAAGCCATAGATCAGACAATGAGTGAAGTATGACCACCTAGCTACCATTGAACAAGCAAAGGAGATTGCAAGAAGACAAGAAGAAAGCATGGAAGAGGAGCCCAAATAAATTGTTGCTAAAGCGAGCCTATACCAAAGACCTTTGGTCCGTAATCCACAAGCACTCTTGGTGAGCACAAATCTTTCTCTTAGTAAATCTACTGAGTATAAATATCTACTCAGGAAGATGGGCTATTTAACTAGTAATCTTCTTCAAGGAAAATAATTTAGTTCTCAAGGAGGAGATAGAGGTCCAAAAATAAATATTTATGAAGTTGTATGTTATGGTTGTTATAAAAAGGGTCATTATAAGTATAATTTTCTAGATAGAGCTTCTACATCTGGTACAAGAGGTAATGATAAAAGAAAAGCACCCGTGAATTCTTTTGATGTAGTAGATAAGAGCATAAATAATGAAGTAGATGTGTTTGTAACAAAAAGAAAGAAAGAAAAAGATAACCAAGATGGAAATGATCCTAAGAAGATGAAAGGAGAAACTAGTAAGAAACATAGGAGAAGAAAATTGGGTGTACAAGGACCATACTCCATCTTAGAAGATCTATCCAAAAGTTCTGAAAATATTACATATGGTTAACTCTTGGCTATGTCTTTGAGAAGAGACGGGAGCTGCGAAGTGGTCGACGAAGTAAGGAGGTTGAGGTACCTATTTTGGAGGCAAAGGCGGATCCGTACACTCCACAAGTTGAGGTATTATGTAATGACATTTAAATTCATGATGTCTTAGTTGATGGAGGTGCTGGAGTTAATGTAATGAATGAGTCTCAGTAATGAATATATTGGGGTTAAAATTGATCACCCCTCAACACTTATGTTAAGGTCATTAAATAAGGGAAAAACTAAACCAAAATGTTTAGTTTCAAATGTGGCAATATCTCGTAATGGGTGTTGTATGTGTGGTAGACTTTCGTGTGATGAAAATGGTAATGTTGCGTACTCCAATGTTGTTGGGAAGACCATGGCTAAGGAGAGTTCATGCAAGAAACTATTGGAATGAAGACTTCATGACACTTGGACATGGTAGAGAGAGGATGAAGATAAACGTGATCCCTTGGCATCATAAGGTAGAACCTATGGATTCAAGTGATGAAACTGATGATTGGACATCCTCTGATTACTCTATTACCAATGAAGTGGACACCGAATATGAAGAAAGTGAGGTTTATGTTTCGGTCATGGATATACTTCCACCACACTAACTCATGACCCCATAAAATTATCTGAAGAAGAAATTGATGATCATCTCCAACAAATAAAGATTGGTGATGTTGTGATGGAGAGTGAGAAGGAATGCTACCTCCAGCTCTTTCAAAGGTACATACACCTATTCACTTTTGATTACAAGAAAATCCATCAAGTAAGTTGGGTAGAACATTCTATTGAGCTAGTAGATGGTGCTAAGCCCATAAAGAAAATGCCATATAGAATGAATCCTAATTTTTCCAAGACTATAAAAGAAGAAATAGATAAGTTGCTTGATGTAGGATTCATATTTGCTATGGAGAATTCAGAATGGGTTTCTCCCATTGTGATCTCAATAAAAAAGAATGGGAAGCTACGCATTTGTGTTGATTATAGGAAGCTCAATAAGGCAACAAATAAGGATCATTACCCTCTTCCATTCTTAGATCAGATCTTGGATGAAGTAGCTGGCTAGGAGTGCTATAGTTTTGTTGATGGATATAGTGGATATAACCAAGTTCATATAGTGGAGAAAGATCAGCTGAAGACCATGTTCACCACTCCTTGAGGAACGTTTGCTTATAGAGTTATGCCTTTTGGGTTGTGTAATGCTCCGGCAACGTTCCAATGCTTGATGAATAGGGTGTTTGAACCCTACATTGGGAACTTCATCAGAGTATTTCTGGATGATTTTTGCATCTATGGGAGCAAGATGGACCACCTGTACTAGATGGAGACAACATTTCAAAGGTTAGATGAAGCACAAGCCTCACTAAACCCTACAAAGTATGTCTTTGGATGTTCTAAAGGCGTTTTGTTAGGGCATGTTGTATCCAGAGATGGTATTGGTACTGATCCTGATAAAATTTCAAAAATAAAAAAGTTACCATTTCCTATGAATAGAAGTAAGTTGAGATCATTTTTAGGTCATGTGGGTTACTATAGAAGGTTCATCAAGAATTTCTCAAAGATTGCATAGCCACTAACCCAGTTCTTGAAGAAGGATGTTACTTATGAACCAGGAAATAAGGCGCATGAAGCTTTTGAACAACTGAAGGAAGCCCTGGTGTCTTCACCTATTTTAAAGAATCCAGATTGGAGCAAGCCATTCATTGTGTATACTGATGCTTCAAATGCAGCACTAGGAAGTACTCTAAGCCAAAAGGATGAAAATGGGAATGATCATCCAGTTTACTTTGGGAGCAAACAAATGAGCAGTGCTGAGGTAAATTATACTGTAACAAAAAAAGAGGCTCTAGCTATCATTTTTGTTGTAAAGAAGTTTAGAAATTACTTGCTAGGGTAGAAATTTATAGTTGTAACAAATCATCAGGCTCTAAAATATATTGTAAATAATCCTAATTCATCGGTATGATAAAGCAAGATGGATAATTTTTCTACAAGAATTTGAATTTGATATTATAGATAGGCTCGAAAAAAATATGTCAATGTAGATGCACTCTCTCAAGCCTATGATGGTTTAGGTTCATCTTGTGATGATGATGATTTCCTAGATACAACATTGTTATCCCTTGACACAATCCCTAGTGAATACATAGATATTTGGAATTATCTGAATGAATTCAAGTTTCTTGATGGTGCCAATGTAAATACTAAAAGGAAGATTACTCAAGCCACCATCCATATTCTATTCTCGCATGGAGTATTATTTCGAATAGGACCTAATGGACAGTACAAGAGGGAAATTGGACGTGATCAAGGGAAGGATCTGATAGAAGAATTCCACAATGGTACATGTGGAGAACACTTCTCTGGACAACTTACAACAAGAAGAATCTTGGATGCAGTTATCACCGCCCACTCTTTTTAGAGATTGTTATAATTATTGTAAGACATACGATATTTTTCAAACACATGGTAACCGTAAGACTTCATCATCTCCATTATGCCCTATTCTTCCACTTGGTCCCTTTGAAAAGTGGGGAATAGATATCAGAGTCCACTTCCAACTACCCCATGCCAAAATAAGTATATTATAGTTACCACAGATTATTTAACCAAGTGGGTCAAGCTAGGCCATTGAAAACAACTTCCATGGATGAATTGGAAAGGTTCATATATGAATGCATTATCACTAGATTTGGTTGCCCATTAGACATTGTAATAGATCAAGGAAGCCACTTCATTAATGAAGTGGTAGAATCCCTTGTCAACAAGTTTTCTATTAAGCACAGGAAGGCAACAACATACAAACCAAGTACAAATGGATAGGTGGAACGAACAAATTTTGTGTTGTGTCAAATTTTAGCAAAAGATGCAGCCTTGCAGGTACATAAGTGGGATAAAAGGATTCATGCAGCATTGTGGGCATATAGGGCAACATCAAAGTTAGCAACATGATACTCCCCATTTCATTTGGATTATGGCATTGATCTAGTTCTTCCTATTGAGTTTGATATTCCCACTATGAGAGTTATGAAAAACGAAAGGATGAATGAAATTGATTTAGTAAAAGAAAGGTTGGTACATCTTCATTTGCTAGAGGAAATGAGGGAAATAGCAAAGGATACAAGCTATAAGAAGAAAATGAAGTAGAAGGAATACTTTGATCAAAAGATCCGTTGGTCTCCATTTCATGTGAATGACTTGGTTCTAGTATATGATTCTAGATACAAAAAAAAAGGCAGAGAAAATTTCTTCCCAAATGGATGGGGCCTTACAAAATAGCAGTTGTGCATGAAAATGGTACATATCAACTGGAGGAATTGGATGGTACTCCCATTACGAAATGGGTTAACCATGACAAGTTAAAGATTTTCCAGGCACCAGATTCAAAATGTCTATCAGAGTCTACTCCGAGGACGGAGTAGAAGCTAGGAAGGGGGAAAATGTCGACATTAAAATTTTCCTCCGTAATTTCTATTTTATTAATGTATGTATTAGGAATAGGATGTTGTTAAGTATAATTAGTAGTGGCATCCAATAGAAGATAATGACGCCATCAGTACGGTGCCACCAATAAAGTAGAGTATGGTAATAGTCAAAGTACAATAGGAATGTTGTAAAAAGTAAATATTTGTCGTAAGTGGTCCGGTAATGTTAAAATGTCAAAGTTTGGGTAAGTAGAGAAGTAGGGTCTACATGATTAGGAATTAGAAATATTATTTTTGTAATAAGGACAAAGAGTGATGTCATAAATATTTTGTGTATTTTATTTGTGGAAAAGTCTAAAAAGGTGGAACCCATGTGAGATGATACGGTTTATCTTATCTTAGAAGATAAGCCTACATGTAAAGGCAAGAGTTTAGACATGGAATATGATTGGCCGGAAGAGATTTCCTATCCTCTCTTAGAGATAGGAAGGATAAGCCTGAATTCCTATAAATAAAGAGGCCACCCCCCCTCATTTAGCATAGAGAGAAGTAGTGAGAAATATTATATGAGTAAGTGTGTAAAGGAAGCCATCATTTAGAAGGTGTGTTAAAGAATCCATTGTGAAGTTTCTCCCATAGTTATTGTTGGAAGGCAAGTGAAGTCAGTAACACTTGGAGTACCTCATGGGTGAGATTGTAACAATTTCATGTTGATATTATAATTTACACTTATATTTCAGATTTTTCATCATTCCTTCGTATCATAGTCTATGGTATTCTTGTGTTATGTTTGTTGTTGTGTTTCTAGATTACATCCACCAAACTAAAGGTTGTGCATTAGTAAATAATCATAGCATGAGGAGTTCCTATGAAGAATTATCATAGTGTTGGATTGGTGATGACAGTCACCCCTATCCTACTCTATTCCTAAGTTCTAGAATTTTTAGTGATTCGTAACAAAGTTGTCTACAACCCGTTTAACACTTTCACCTACCTAGATCACTTCATGTTTGCTCAAAAATCAACTAATTCTTCATATCTCCCTCTTTTTCTTAGGGTTTCAAATTTAATATTCTTGTTTTCTTGCATATTTACTATATATTAGCATTTATATATCACACTTTATACTAGTTACTTTGAAATATAGATTTAATTTAAATTAAATTAAATCATTTGGTGAACCCAATTCTCAAACCCTCTTTTCCTCCCGTGTTTTCCTTTTTATGCCCATCACTCATAGAGGTATTTATGGTATTTTTTAACACATCAAGCTTCCTCCATCTATCCGTAGATCCTCTAAATCAATGACTCGAATCTTCTAATACTTTTTCTTGAATCCATCAAAGTTTTCTTGACAACATCGAAACTTCGATAGTGAACATTCATATTATGTAGACACCAAAATTGATCAAGATCAATTATATACTCTTACTAATTTTCACTTTACCTTACATGATCACCCTACACACATCCCACACATATCAAATGTTTTACTTGCTACTAAACATGCTCGAGATACTACCTCTCACCCTCTTGTGGTTCCTCCTTGGTTTTGATGGCCTCCAAAACCCATCAACAATCCTATTTCCAATCCTATCACTAACACCCCCATTACCGCTAATACTTCTAACACATAACCTGATTATTCTGTAGGCACACATGACATAACTTCTCTATACCAGGATCTAAAAATTAGAATATGCCAATTACAAAAATCTACTTCATGTTCCTCTGCATTTCTTATTTCCTCATTACTCCTTCACACTCCTTTTTCACCTACCATATCTTCTTATCGACTCCCTCCTAAATTCATTACACCTAAGCTACCCACCTTCAATTTCCATGGTGACCCTCAAGAGCATATTTGGGCTTTTCATGTGGCATGCATTGATTATGCAGATGATCATACATTAATAGGTAAACTATTTCCTAGAAGTTTGTAAGACTAAACTATGCATTGGTTCATGATATACCTATTCATTCAAGAATTTATTTTACACACTTAGTGATGCTTTCCTTGCACAAATTTTCATTAATATTGACACCAAGATCTCTTATTCCCAACTTTCTCAAATCGACAAGGATCTAATGAGTATGTAGCTGACTATTGTTTGCATTATAAGAACAACCTAGATAAGATGACTAATGTACTAGTTGATTCTAAATTACAATATCTTTTTATTCAAAGTATCTTACCTCCACTACAAGAGAGTGTTATCTTTGAGACCTCTCCATCCTTTAATAAATTATTCCATACAATAAAAATGTGTAAAGGAAAACTATTATCTATAGGAAAATTGAAATACTATGACAATGCTTCATCCTCATCCTCTAATCGCCAATCTAAGTCCACTTTTGTAGTCACTTTTCCTAACCCTTTTAAAATCCTAGGCCTGTTGGCACATCACCCACCTGAATTGGGTACTCACCTGAGGTGCACGCAGGTGCTGAGACCATCCTTTATATGAGCTTTGCAAGAATTTTCACTTATAATGGGAAAATAGAGAACAAACATACATACATACATTCTATAACAGAAATAAAAACTAGATTCAATACGATGAATGAAATCATTATAACAACATAGAGGAATTGGATCTAAATCACGAGAAATATGAGGAACATAAGGGTTTGAACCCATAGACATATATATTCACAACAACCACCATTTATATTGATTCACAAATGTTTATAGTATCTAGATTATATAAAAAGGGATCTACAATAGTGCAATTACTTTTGGGGTTAACACACCGGTTATAAAAATATAATAATAAGATCTAAGAATAGAAGTAATGAATATGTAAATAAAAAGAAGAAAAAATATACAAGATTTAACATGGTTCACCCAAAGGTGGGCTACGTCCACCAAGAAACAACCAATTTATTATCACAGAAGAAATACAATGAAGATTTTCAATCTTCCACACCTCTTGGATGTCTTGTACTTTATTATGTACAAATTTCTCTATTTTTTCTCTAAAGGAAACTTATCTTAATTCTCAATGAATTCTCTTTCATCTAAGGGAAACCCGAGGTCACTACTGGTGGAAGAATAATTAGGGACCACAGAGGTTGTTTCATTGCTTTTATGTTGGCGGTATGGGTAATTAGACCAATCACTATGCTTTGAAGTCTTATCACTTTATGGGGATAAGACTTTCTAAGGATTACAACATTCACAATATCATTGTTGAAGGTGATTCCTTAAATATCATAAATCATCTTAATCGATATACCCTCCAAGTTGGAATATTAAATATTTCAAAGGAATCCATTAATATATGTCATACCTTCAAAAACATTAAAATTGTGCTGGGTAGGAGAAGATAATTTAGCTTTAATTCTTTTCTATCCTCCTACTTATTGCATATCACACATACTGTTGATAACACACAGACATATATTGAACACTTGAATATATTGATTACAACACACTTCTATTACAATCCAATCTTCTACTTCACATTCTATTAACTCGCTTATTTTCCCATAGCTATGCACTCCATTATATAGGAGCTGCATAGTAACAACTCTCATAACAATTTCTTTGTCTTTACCTGCAACCTTCTCAACAATATTTGGTTGCATATGAAACCAATCTACCCGAATGGTTTCAACCATTAATAACAACATTGATAATAAAACAATATCTCATTGTTTTATTATCTAACTTACTAATTCACTAATTACCATATAGTAAATACTATTTAATATATGTAATATTACATTCACATTATAATAATATTATCCATTATAATATTATATTCATCATATATAATGTTCACACTATAAAATATCTCTAACAAATTGGTCATACATATAGGAGGGCATCAAAGTGGTGGACACACGAGAAAATTATGGAACAACTAATAAATTCACCACTTGGGATAATGAACAAAACATCCCCACCGAAGTACATAATGGTATTAATAAGGACAATTATGATCATTCACATCTTATATAGGATATATATTGAGATTGCATGGGATTTAATGGATAAGAAACATGGCACATGCAAGAGGAGTAATTCTAATTATTACCATAAAATTTCACATGCTTCTCGGGCTTTTAATTGAGGTTTAAAAATTGGACTAGGCAAAATAAAACTAATTTTTCATGGTTAGTTTTAAGCGGGTATCAAAGCAAAAAAAGGAGAGGAAGAAAAATGGGGAGATCCATGTCGATTGAGCCCACCGCGATCCCTCTTGGAAGGATAACGTTGAATCATGTGGAATTTTTTCCAAATGGGGGTGTCTCCACTTTATCGAGAAAATACAAGGCCATGATCAACATATTTTTATACGATTTTCCACTTATTGGAAGGATAGGAAGATTAAATATGTTGGGAAAAGAGTGTTGATAAATGAGGAGTTGATTACAGAGGCTAAAGGTCTAGCTTTAGATGGCATCCAATTTTTCAGCAAGAGAGTCGACAAAAATCCGAAGCAAAGAAGTTTTCAAGCAAGGAAGAACTCATATTTTTATGGTTGGTATTAAGGTAAGCTCCATTCGAACCCTTTACTTTGAAATTACCAAAATGATGGTATCATCGTGCCATCCCCCAATAGGGGCTTATCTTTCTACTTCACATCCATTTCCTTGCCAAATTACCCACCATTTCTACTTCCCCGGAGCCCCACCCAATCCCATTCACAAGACCCCAACTACCAACTCGACCATTCTTCCCAATATCAAAAAGATGAAGAATAAGAACCCTCCACTCTCCATTGTGACCCCGCCTCCCTCTCGGCTGCATCATTAGGAGTAATAAGGATTTGAAAATGGTTCTGAATATTTTCCATATTAGTAATGCAGACAGATAACGATTCTCAACAGAAATGGGAATACTATTCTTAGAATGGAAAGGCTAGAAAATGAGGTTGAAATTATTAAGAAAGAGTTATATCGCTTAAATAGGAAAAAGGGGAAAATAAAGATGAATGAGGATGTGGATGTTGGAACTAATCAAACCGATGAAATATATAAAAAATTGAACTCCCTCGATAATAGACTTGGAAGGTATAAGGATGAGACACGATCACTAAATGGCCATCTTCAAAGCTATAAGTGAATTCCTTGATCAACAGTTAGAAGCATAAAATGTTGAGCGGTGTCCCCGAGGACATTTAAGGCACCGAAAAGGAAAGCAATCAGGTCATCTCATAGCTGAATATGAATGATCCAACACATGTCACCACTATTTCTCATTTCACCTCCATGTAGATGATCAAATCAAAGATTGATATGGCCTTGAAGAAATAACACCCCTGGGCTTGTTGGATGTGTTCTAGTAGTCATGCTTTTATTTCGATAGTATGTTTCTATGTTGCCGTTTAGATGTTGTTTTATCCTGTCTTGCTTCTTTTTAGTAGCTTCTATTTTGACTCATCTGTTACACTTATTATCATATCTAGATTAAGATCCTCTTTTGATGATTTTTCATGATTGATCTGGATTTTGAGCCTTTTGTGTAACAAGGTATAGTCCCTTCAAAACTATTTAGATTTAATAAAAAAACCCTAGATTTATGCTTATATAAGCATATGTAATCTTAGGGCACTCTATTTATGCAATTACAATCATTAGATTAACTTTACAACTAAATATAGATCTAATTCCCGCAACTTAATTATAGAAGTCATGCATAAGAAACCAATGTTGATTAGCCTTAACTGATGTCAGGTCCTCCTTTCCTGACCAATACCAGTCTATGGGTGATTGGCACTAGTTTTTCAATCGACATCAATTACTGTGTATTCTATCAAGTCTGTAAAAGCATGCCAGTGAAGAAATTAAGCTCGACAACTCAACAATCTCCCATTTGGAGATAAATTGTTGTATTGTACTATACAACCCCTTCCTTTGATCCTTTCCTTGTCTTGTTTCTCCCTCTTCAATTCTAAAACTCGAAGACTAAAAAAGTGGAGTGTAGCTCTAACTTCTCCTTTGACAACGACTTAGCATATCTACAGGGTTTTGCTTTGTATGAATTTTCTCCAACATCACCGCCCATCCTCCAATACCTACATATGAAGTGATACCTCAACCGAATGTGTTTTGTTCTCAAATAAAATGTTGAGTTCTTTTCAAAATGAATCACACTAGGAATATCAATGTACAATATATAATCCTCTTTCTTCTTTCCCAAATCTTCCATGGACTCTGCTCATCCATATCATCTCCTTGCTTACATTCGTATCTCGAAACATACTCAAACTTTATAGTAGACAGAGCCACAACCTTCGTAATCTAGAAACCTAGCTAAGTGCCATGCCACCTACTATGAAAATATATCCAAAGGTGCTCCTCCCGCTATCCAAATAAATGGCCATGTATGAATCTACATAGCCACATAAAGAAGTATATAACCCTCCATAGAATAACTATATGTTGGATGTCCCTATCAAATACTTGAGAATCCATTGACTGATTTCCAATTCTCTTTACCTGGATTAGCCATAAATATGCTCACAACTCCCTCTGCTTGTGTAATGTATGGTCTGGTACAAACCATAACATACATCAAGCTCCTAACCGCTAAGCATATGGAACTCATGCCATGTAATCAAACTCCTCATGTGAAGTAGGACACGATATTTTCTCAATTTAAAGTGTCTAGTCATCGACGTACTTATAGGTTATGAATTTTGCAAATTAAACCTTTCCAACATCTTATTGATATAATGCTCCTAAGATAAATACAACTTCCTTTTTTATGTCTCTATGAATTTTCATTACAAGGATTCTCTTTACATCTCCCAAATCCTTCATTGTAAATGTGTGAGCTAGATTCTCTTTAAGCTCACCAATGTCCTACATATTATATCTTGTAATAAGCATATAATCCATATATAGTAACAAAATAATATAGCTCACATTTCCAAGCATCTTAAAATAAACACAATGGTCGATTCACATGTAAAATAACCATGCTCATGCATGAAACTATCAAACCTCATATACCATTTCCTTAGAGCTTGCTTGAGCCCATATAGGATCTTTTTCAATCTTCACACAAATTTTTCCTTACCCTTGACTTCATACCCAAATGATTGATTCATGTAAATATCTTCTTCTAAATCACCATGAAGAAATGTCATCTTGACATGAAGTTTCTCTAAATGAAAATTCTCTACTGCAACTATACTCAATACAATACAAATAGAAGTCATCTTAAGAACAAGAGAAAATATTTCACCAAAGTCAATACTCACTTTCTGTGTAAATCCCTTTACTACAAGCCTTGAATTATATCTCTTCTATCCACCCTCTTCTTCCTTGATCCTCGTAAACCCACTTGTTCGGAATGTTATTTTACCAATTTGGAAAATTAACCAAATTCCATCTTTAGTTCTTCTATAAGGATTCCATCTCCTCATTCATGCCATGATCTCACTGCTTATGGGATTTATCCTGCATTGCTTCTTCAAAGATTTCTGGCTCACCACTATTAGTCAATAATAAATAAGACAAGGAAGGTGAAAATATTTTGGAAGTCTACTTACCCTTTGTGACCTTCTCACTAAGATTTGGGGTGCCAAAGGCTCAATTTGCTCATCTTATATATTTGTATATAATTTTGATAGTTATCAACAACGGTCACCTTCTCGATGCTGGTTCGACTAACCAACACCATTCAATCTCTTATGTAACCAATGCCGTGCAGTGATTGATGTCGATCGAGGTAAACCAATACCGGTTATTGTGTAAACATGTAGGTGTTAATTTTAAATATGAGAGTTCATTTTCATCCACAAAATTCTCCACCAGTTCACCTTTGGGTACTAAAAATTGATCCTTGTACATTCTCTTTTCATTCCAATCAATTTCATGACTCTTAATTATCTTAGAACCTTTTAAATCCCAAAACCGAATCTAAAATCACCAGAGCCATAACCAATGAAAGTACATATTTTGGATTTAGCATCCAATTTATTTCTATTTTCCTTATCAATATGCACAAAATATTATGAGCCAAATACTCTAAGAAAAGAAAGATCTACCTCTTTTCCAGTCCAAGCTTCTTCTGGTATTCCACCATCCAGTGCACTTGAAGGTCCATAGTTAATTAAATAAATTTCCGTGTCTACTACTTCCATCCAAAACTATAAGGGAAATACAACATGTATCCTCATTCTTCTAGTATGTTCCATGATTGTCCTGTTCATTATCTCCACAACACCATTCTCCTGTGGTGTTCTAGGAACCATCCTTTCTCTATGTATTCCATTTATTGCAAAATAATCACTAAAATCATTATCGTAGTACTCACCACCATTGTCAGACCTAAGGCACTTTAAATTTGAATTTTCTTCATTTTCCACAAGGGATTTACATCTTTTAAAAGTTTCAAAACATCAAATTTACATTTAATACAATAAACGTATACCTTTCTTATGACATCATGAATAAAAGTAACATAGTATTGAGATCCTCCATGAGAAGATACCGGGATGCTCCCCACACATTTGAGTGTACAAGCTCCAATTTATGCTTCTTATTTGTTACCTAAACTTTGAGAAATCTCACTCTCTTGTTATTTCCAAAAATACAATGCTCACAAAAATAAAGATCTACACATTTTAGATCCGATAACTTACCCTTTGCCTTTAAGATATGCATTCCTTTTTCACTCATATGGCCTAGCTGATTGTGCCACATGCTTATATTTAAATCTGAAGTAGATAGAATAGAAAAGGAATAAATAATATAGGTAGATAAATACAATGATCCTACCTTCTTTCCTCTTGTTACAACAAGATATCCCTTGGTAACTTTCCAAGATTCGACTATGAGTGTAACCATGCAACCAGTTTCACACAATTATCCTGCAAAAATTAGATTTATTTTAAGGCTTGGAACATGCCTCACATCTTTCAATATCCATGTATTTCCATTCTAAAATTTAAGATGAACTTCACCTTTACCAAGTAATATTACATGGTTCATCATCTCCTAGATAAACATGCCCAAAATTACCCTAGACATAATTTCTAAAATAACCTTATTAAGGGTTGCATGGAAAGAGGCTCCCAATATAAAACCCATGATTAAATTTTACTATCCAAAGAGAGAATTAGGGCATCTTGCATTACCTATTTTTAGCAACATTTTCCTCTTTACCTTTTTATGGTAAATTCACTTTGTTTTCCTTGAACCAACAATCCTTCTTTGCACACGACCTTTCTTTCCACAATTCTAGCAGATTATACCTCTACCTCCTGGATTTAGATCTACCATTCTTATAATTTGATTTCTCATTATTCTTAATCTTGGATCTCTCGTTCTACCTTACCTTTCTTTTTACATCCAAAGCATTCCCAAATGATAATTCTCCTGTAATTTTCCTATGTATTATACTAACCACATCATCAAACTTTAAAACATTAGTAACAAACGTTGTATTGCTAACAACCATTACCAAGTTATCCCAACTATCTAGCAAAGAGAATAGTAATAAAAGTGCTTTCACTTTATTCTCAAATGGAATACTAATTGATTTACAATAGACCATAAATCATTCAAATGAATTGATGCAGATACACTTTCTTGCATCTTTAAATTAAACATTTTTTTCATCAAATAAAATTTATTTGAAGCACTAGGTTTTTCATATAGATTTGCTAAAGATTTCATCAACTCTACTGTAGATCCAAATTCAGTAATATTCAAAGCCACAGATGCTGCCAGGGATCAATATTATAGATCCCAAAGCCTTTTTATTAAGAAATTTCCATTCTTCATCAATAAACTTTACAGGTATTTCCTTCTCATCCAGAGGTAAGTATAGATCTTTCGATACATATAATCCTCCACCTACATCTTCCATAATAGATAATCACAATTGTATAATTTCTGTACTTTGAATTTGCTTTCTTCTCCCATTGCTTTGTTCCCACTTAATCAAAAATCCTCTCGAGTAAATATGTCAACACACAACCATTAAACACAACTATGATACCAGTTTTGGGATTAACACACCAATTGTATAGATATATTAATCAGATCTAAACATATAAGCAATGAATACATAAATAAATAAGAAGAAACAATACACAATATTTAATGTGGTTCACCCAGTGTGGGCTACGTCCACCAAGAAACAACCAATTTATCATCATAGAGGAAATACAATGAAGATTTACAATCTTCCACACCTTCTTAGATATCATGTACTTTCTTCTCTACAAATTTCTCCTTTTTTTCTCTTAAGGAAAATTCTCTTAATTCTTAATGAATTTTCTCTCATCATACCTTTTAACCCTATCTTTATGATTATATAAGCATCTATAATCTTAGGGAAATTTATCTATGCAATTACAACCATTAGATTCAATTTACAATTAAAGATAGATCTAATTTCCATAACTTAGTTATAGAAGTAAAAAAAAGTAACCAATGTTGGTTAGCCTTAACTCGATGTCAATTCCTCCTTACTGACCAATACCGGCCTATGGGTGACCGACGCCGGTTGTCAACCGATGCAAGTTACAAGTGTATTCTAGTAAGTCTGTAAAGTATGTCGGGGAATAAATTAAGCTCCACAACTCAACAATTACATCACTCTAACCTCAACATTCTACCCTACAAATGGCTCACATCAAGACAAACTACAACATACCCTCTCGAACCATTACATGTTCTTCCTCTCACACACATGCATACACCATTACATCTGCACCACTCTCTCACTTGTACACACACATGTTCTAGATCCAAATGCATTCTTAAATAGAATGGGAGATCACCTATTAATCATTCAGAGTAAAACCGTATGCCAAATTTCATCATATCATGCTATACTTGAGTGCCTAAGACATACTGATGCTAGCTATCCATAAAAAATTCCACTTTATAGTTCACAACCATAATGATTCGCTAGAATATCCTTTTCTTGAGTGTAAGTCTCCATGTAACAACTTTATCCATCATTACACCTATCCACAAATTCACGTGTTTGTCATGTGACACCAAACTTAAACAAAATGCAGCTAAGTCCTTAAACCATTTCCCACTTCTATGCGCAAAACCTAGTCATCCTCATGCGCGCTTCATTCATGTGCCTTTATCTATAGTGCCTTTCGCACATGCTCATCCTATTCTTTAGGACAATCATTTTTACAGTTTTGACATTACCCCACACTTAACGTGTTATCCATCCTCGAAACAATTTGATCACCATAAAGAATAAAGAATGGAAGGATGAAATAAATCAATCTAGCCTATGAACAAAATAATTCTGCTATTGTTGTACAAGGATTGAGAAATTATTATTTAGGGATGTCTCAATCTCATCCCAAGCATCCACCTCATTCTACACTTGTGTAAAAAAACCCTATCAAAGTGCATTGACCTCATCAAATGTCATCTCTTCACCCTTATCCTTCAATGTGTCCACAATATTCTCCATCTACTTGCTAATTTCAATCAACAAGTCCATCCTATGCGTCACACCGGGATACGAGTTCCTTGAATTTATTCTTAAAAGAGGTCGTTAAAATATTAATTACCTCGAGACTTCTTCATAACCTATGCCGATGATCTTGTCACATTTCACCAAGTTGTCTCTATTTTTTTCCTAGAACTACTTCAAATTTACCCCATGTGTGGTGACCAACACACCCTGCCACCCTAAGCCTATCTCCATAGTTTTCATAGAAAAATTTTGCCATGTGATCCATGGCTTTCATTGAAGAAAGAAGCTTAGTGTAATGAGTTATGGTCTCTTCACTTTGTGATTTCTCTAGTTCTTTCTGCTGCGCCATAACCTCCCCCGCTAACTCCGGTCAAGTGGTTGCTTCTCCATCATGAGAATGCATGTCAAATCTTCTATCTAGTGGAAGGATGTTTCATACTTCGTGTATGGGATTAAATGGGTGCACTAGAATAAATGAGTCTAAGATGATATCTAAATTTTTATATGCTTCACGCACTCTTACTTTATCTTCCCTTAACTCAATATTCAACTACGAAATAATCAATTCCTTCCCCTTTATATCCTTGTCTCTCCCGATAATTTGTTTTTTCTTCTCCTCCAACTCCTTCTCCAAAGCTCCGATTCTCGTTATTCCTCCCGAACAAACTCACTTCAATATCCATGGATACTTTGTTTAACATGTTACATGCTTTCTTATCGACAACCGCTTTGTGAATCCATAATAGGATTTACTTCCTTGGAGCTTGGTGTGTCTAACAATGCTCTGAATTTACTTCAAACTTTGGTTCATCTACATGAGACTCAAAATTATAGGATAACATCTTCCTTGTGTGTGGATATGTGCCATCCTTATAAAATGATGACAAACAAAAGAGTTGGTCTGTGGGAAATGTGTTCGGAAATGCGTGTGTAGGACCTTGTTTGGATCACACTGTCATAAGTCATTATATTCACTTGTGATGCCAACATCCCATTTTTACATGTGCACGACCTTGTCGGGAAACCAACTACTAAACTTGTCTCTCCGACCATTATTACATGTTTCTCTTTTTCTAATTCTCCAACACCGTGCTCCACCTCATGCTCCACTAAGTCCTTGATGATTCCCACCACTTCTCTCTCCGCCATGTCCTATAACTATTCACCGGACATGTGTGGGGTCTCATCTACATTTTCCCCTACTACTTCCTCACTACCTTCTCATTCCCGAGCATCCCCAAAGATTCATTCCACTCCTTGTTAGAATCACATATATTATACACTTTGGGGTCACTCTGCGCTCAGCTCCTCGTCCTTCCTTCTAGTCTCATGACCCTTTATGCTCTCCATTATTTAAGAGTCTAAACTCTGTAATACCCTCGGTTTCTTCTTCATCGGAGACTTCTCATTCACTAGAGACTTATTCCTATGAGCATAAATTCTTGTGCCAACACCTAACTCTTGTGCCCTTGTGGTATGAACCACATGTGTGCTTGGTGCCCTACTTGTTGGAGTTTCCTCCTTCTCTCTTCTTTATGACTATCTTCTTTCTTCCAACGGGGCCTTGAGGGGATAGATACATCATCCTCAACATACACTCCTTTCTCAAATTTAGTCCTTAGACATATGTATAAACTTATCGCTAATGTTCTAGCAAGTGGCAATGTTACAAGTTTAAGCATATGTATGTCATGAGAGATATAATTCTCCACATATGCTCGCTTCTTTGGATACGCCAATGTCCTACGCAACACACGTGCTCCTGATCTACCTCACTTAGATTAAACCTTATTTTCTTAGCCTCCTTAAACCTATTAACCGTGCTTTGAAAATACTACATTGTGAAGGTGAAGGGTAACTTATATTATGGGCTCTTTGTGTCATTAATTAGAGTGAATATTCCAATGCAAAACTAGTGGTATACTACAAAATTAGCCTCATCCTTCACCAAGGCTGAAAGCTTCTCTGGGATCCTCCATTCTACCCCAAATGCATCGCGCATCCACTTGTACCACTTATCCAAGCGTGCTTTGTATGTAGGTGTCATAACGTCACAAGTATATGCTTCAAAACTCTTAGTTGGGAGGGTTCCTCCTTAGGGTACTCCAAAATGTTATTGTTCAGCCCGTCAGTACTCCAGTCTTAGAAAATACAATGGTAAGTATAATGTTACCATACATAATATTGTCGACATCTCACACAACATCAATGATATCCTCAACAATGAAGGCCATGATGTTGTAGATGGTCCCTTCTAAAACTTTCCTGCAAACATTCAACCGTCTTTTGTTGACTACTATCCATTGTTCTTGTCCATTCAAATTGATGAATAGATGTATGGCCATCTTCCCGAATGGGTTAGAGATATTTGAAATATCAAAGGTCTGCCCTCCCTTCTTGTACTCAAATTCCTTTGATGTTTCCTTGAAAACCTCATTATCATTCAAGTCATCATCTAACAACTTTGATGTATAGATAAGTCCAATGTACTTGGAGATCAACTCTAGGGTTATACACATCTTCCTTCTTATGAAGTATAAGTAATCTTTGTGCATACACGACATAAGCCACTAGTATAGTCTTTCTAGATTTTCGAAAAGGGAAACTCATAGAGTTGAAAAAGCTGAGCCTTCTCTAGTGTCTATAAACACTAGAATTTTCTTCCATAATTTCTATTTCATTAATGTATTTATAAGGTGTTGTTAAGTATAGTTATTATTGGTGTCCACTAGAAGATAACAAATTTTCCAAAGATAGTGCCGATAAGGCATAGTATGGTAAGAATCAAAGTACAATAAGAATGTTGTGGTAAAAAGTAAATATTTGTCATAAGTGGTTCTAGTAATGTTAAAATGTCAAAGTTAGGGAAGTGGATAAGTAGGGTCTACATGATTTAAAATTAGAAATATTATATTTGTAGTAATGACAATGAGTGATGCCATAAATATTTTGTATATTAAATTTGTATAATATATATAATGGTGGAACCCATGTGTGATGATAAGGTTTATCTTATCTTAGAAGGTAAGCCTACATGTAAAGATAAAAGTTTAGACATGGAATATGATTAGGTGGAAGATATTTCCTATCCTATCTTAGAGATAGGGAGGATAAATAAATAGAGGGACCACCCCCTCATTTATCATGGAACAAAGTTGTAATAATTATTATATGAATAAATAAGTCATTGTGAAGGTGTGTTGAATAATACATCAAAATGTATAACTATGAAGTTTATCCCGAGTTACTTATCGGAAGGCAAGTGAAGTTGGTAACAATTGGTGTAATTCATGGGTGAGATTATATCACTATCATGTTAATAATATAATTTATATCTGTATTTAAAATCTATTAACATTTATTTATATTATAGATTGTGGTATTCTTGTGTTATGTATGTTACTGTGTTTCCAGATTACTACCACCAAACCAAAAGTTGTGCATTACTAAAATAATCATAGCATGAGGAGTTCTCGGTGAAATATTATCATAGTTTCGGATTGGTGTTGGCATTTTGGTTCATTGTCGGGACCATTCCTCATTGGTGGATTTTTTGGAGAGATATTCCCACTTAGTCAAAAATCTTTTGGAGGGTAACCTTATTTTTATTGTGCATAGTATTTACCATGATAAAGTAACATTTTACCATGCATAGTATTTACCACAAGAAAAGATACTTTTACCATGCATAGTATTTACCATAGTAAATTCAATTTTTACCATGAATAGTATTTACCACAGTAAAGTCACTTTTTACTATGAATATTATTTACCACAGTAAAGTCACTTTTTACCATGAATAGTATTTACCACAGTAAGTCAATTTTTACCATAGTAAATGTAAGTTTATCATGGTCATTCCTATTTTATTGCACAAAGGTGTAAAGTCACTTCCATTATAGTGAGTCTTATTATTTGTGCACATAAGTCTTATTAATTGTACTTGTGGGTTGGTATTTCACTGTGGTTACTTTTGAAAATGGGAAAGATTCCTATTTTTTTCATCCCAATCTAATGAAGATTCTCCCTCTTTCATTCAAAATTTTAAACAATCTTGCATTTGTAATGGCCTCATAAGAAGGGAACAATGGATTGAATTTTTTCTTACCTTTTTGGATGGTTCAACTCTTAGGTGATAATGTTAAAAATTCATGGGATTTATTAATCTGAAAGTTTTCTTGAAGAATTTGGTGAACAATAAAAGTATGCGAGATCTCATGATCAAAACCACAAAGTTAGCCTAAGGAGAGAAGGAGAAGATAAGAGATTATCATGCTCATGTTCTAGAGTTAAGGAGGAAGCTTGATCCCCGTTCGAAAAGAAGGATTAGTGGATGGGTTAATGAATGATATGAATAATATTCTCTATAAGAACTTAATTTTTGGGATGAAGCTTAAATTAGACAATGATTGAAGTATGATCACCTAACAACCCTCCAACAAGCAAAGGAGATTGAGAGAAGGAAAGAGGAAAGCATGGAAGAGGAGCCCAAAGAAAATTTTACTAAGGTGGAGTCGACACCAACACTTTTGGTCCAAAAGCCACAACCACTCTTGGTGACCAAAAATATTCCCCCTAGTACATCTGATGAGTATGAGGATCTCCTTAGGAAAATGGGCTAGTTAACTCTTAATCTTCTTCAAGGAAAGGAATTTAGTTCCTAGGGAGGAGATATAGGTCGAAAATAAAATATATCTAAACTTAGATGATGGCTTTCATCAATCCTTGCCATTAATAATGTCAATCCAGGCTGGTGTCGATGAATGTATGCATTAAGAGAAGATATTTGGAAAACGACTGCTGTCAACACAAACCAAACTTGCATAAAATAAATCACACTTGTAAAAATTGAAAGACACACTTGCAGAAATAAAGTTTACATGAAATAAATCACACTTGCATGAATTGAAAGACACACTTGCAAAAATAAAGGCACACTTACATAAATTGAAATTGCTGAATTAGAAATAAACATAATTAAATAAAACACCTGCAGTTCACAACAAACTAAATTTTCACAATACAAAGAGAAAACAATACAATAGAATGAATTATAGACAAATGAATAAATATAAACATAAATACATAGATTCATCTTCCTTGAAATGAGTGACCAACTCATTCCTTGGAAGATGATTTAATTCATATTTCCAAGATCTTAAAACTACAAAATATTTAAGAGGAAAGAACATATATTTATTTCTTGGGAGAAAAATTACAACTCGATTGTGGAAGGTTGCATTTATATTTTATGCATCCAACCAACTTCTTATTTTAGAAAATATAATATAATATTATCTTTATTCCAATCCTAACAACTAAGATCTCCATCTCCAAAAAATATGGAGAGAGATATATTATTGAGTCAAATCTTATCTTGCTTATTTTAGGATGATTTTCTCCCAAATCTTCTCCTTTCTTTTTGGTAACAAGAATCACAATAATTTTACTATCCTATGTTATTAGAAGGAGGTTTTTCCTCAAAATATGATTTTGACCAAATAACTTTCTTGAATTTTCCATTTGACTTTACTATTTTTTATTGTGGAACTTTTGACGCTTGTCTGATACACTTTTTCCTCGAACTACAGTTCACTAAAAGTTAGATTTATCTTCATTGGTAAAACCTGTAGTAAATCTGAATGAGGTTTTTGTTAAACACATTGCTATGAAAAAAAATCTCTCTCAGAGTTTCTGTTTGAATTTATTGTTTCTATTTATGGAACTTTTAGTGCTTGTCTGATACACTTTTTCCTTGAACTCGCAGTTCACTAAAAGTCATATTTATCTTCATTGGTAAAAGCAGAGAAAATATGAATGAGGTTTTTGTTAAACAGATTTCTATGAACAAAAACCTCTCTCGAGTCTCCATTTGACATTTCTATTTCTTTTTATGGAACTTTTAGTGCTCATCTGATACACTTTTTCCTTGGACTACACTCACTAAAAGTTAGATTTATCTTCATTGGTAAAACTTGTAGAAAATATGAATGAGGTTTTTGTTAAACACATTTCTATGAAAAAATCTCTTAGATTTCCCATTGGATTCTCTAATTTTTCACAATTCCTTAAAAACTATCATTACATTAATGTAGGTTTCAAAACTAATGTTACTCTATTGATGCAGGTTCCAGAGATAACTACAATGGTTCCAGAGCTAATGTTACTTTATTGTTGTAGGTTCCGTAGAGATAAATCTAATGGTTTGGGAGCTAACTTTACAGTTCCAGAGCTAATTCCAATGGTTCTCGGAGCTAATGTGGCAAGTTTTGGAGCTAACGTTGCATTTTCGGGAGCTAACTTTATAGGTTCCTAACTAACTCCAATGGTTCCGAGATAACTAAAAAAACTATAAATTTTACATGCGATCTCAGATTGAGATTATTCATTTTTAAACTTGCATAATTTTTCGAGAGGAATCTAAATATGAAATCATATTTGAGTTTAGATGTACTATTCATATTCAATTCTAATTTTCTCAATACTAGGATTATCTTTTCTTTATGTCCCGTGCATACACAAGACTTTGCATCTTTTCCCAAATAATCAATAGATTTAGTCAATAAAATAGATAAAAAATATTTCTAAAGAATAACTAAGATATATATCCTATATTCTATCTTAAGCAAACTATAAGTTCTAAGATTACATTTAAATGCACTTTCAAAGGTAACTTAGAAGGACAAAATAATGGTAATTTATGGCCTCATCATTGCCCCACACCTAATATTATGCATGTCCTCATGCATTATATTATTATCTCCTCTTATTAGAGTCTTCTCAGCATTGAGCTTATGCATATATGCATTCCATTTACGGATTCAAGGACATGCTCTTATATGAATCTTCTTCTCGTTATTTTTGATTTTTTCTCAGTACAAATGTTTCTTGTGTGGATCTCCTTATGCTATTTTTTATTTTTTTTTTTAAATTTTACAACAGGGTCTTGTGTGGATCTCCTTCTGATGTATTTGATTTTTTTCTTATACAATAGGGTATTGTGTGAATCTCCTTCGTGATTTTTATTTCTTTTACAACGTGTTCTTATGTGGATCTCCTTCTGCTATTTTCTTTCTTTTACAATAGGTTCTTGTGTGGATCTTCTTCTATTGTTTTGATTTTCTTTCTTGTACAACAGTTCTTGTTAGAGTAGGTGTTTACCTTAGCTCATGTTCACCTAGGTACTTTATTTACCTTTATTGTATTTATCCTCACCCACTTATGTGTGTCGATAATTCTTTTATCTTATTTAGATATTACGAGATATTATCTAGTAGTTAGGTATAGTTCTTTCCTTGATCTATGGTATTGAATACATCCTTGATGACTAGTTCTCTCCTAAATCTATGGTCTTGACTAGTTCTTTGATGACTAGTTATTTCCTTAATTTATGGCTTAATCTACGACTTGAATGGTTCTTAGATTGTTATTCCTTGCCTATATAAGCAAGGCCCATTCTCATTGTAATTCATTTTTGAGTTCCATAATAATATATGATATTGCCACTAATTTTTTTGCAAAGGTTTTATGTAAATTTATTCTAGCGAATTGCTTTCATCTTATTGATCGTGGTGTTTGATTAACATATGTGTTCTTGGCTTGAAGTACGATTTGGTTATCGTTCCTTTCACTTGCGTAGATGTCCTTCTCTGTTTTTGATTTTATTTCTTGTAAAATAAGTTCTTATGTGGAACTCCTGCTATTTTTGATTTTTTTCTTTTACAACAGTTCTTGTGTGGATCTCCTTCTGCTATTTTTAATTTTCTTTCTTGTACAACGAGGTTTTGGGTGGATCTCCTTTTGCTTCCCTTGCACCTCATATTTAAAATCAAAATTCATACCTCATGCTTCTTCTTTTCTCCCACATCTAAGCTCATACATGTCCTCATGCATGTTGTTTATTCATAGCTGCTCATCAATTAGACTCCAAAATTTTGATTTACAAAGAAATGCACATATTTTTTATATTTGTAAGTAAGGGAGATATGAAGTTTATCTTGCCTTCCTTAGAGATCTTAAAAGTGGATCTAGCTGTAATAAAAAAACTTACAAGAAAGCTTAAAAATAAAATAGTAGAACACAATAACTAGATCATACCTCTAGTTGTCCTTGTTGTCTTATTATTAACATGGTCAAATAGTGCTGAGAAGGAAGCCACCAGGTAACAGTTGATTGCCTTTAAAGAAGAGCCACTCCTGTTTGGTTTTTGTCTTTAATTGGCCAGTAAGCTGGTTTTCCAATTAAAGTTTTTTTTACCTTTGATTGACCAGTAAGTTGGTTTTATAATCATTTTTTTTGCCTTTGATTATCTAGCAAGCTGGTTTTCCAATCAAAGTTTTTTTTCTTGTAAGAAATGATAGCATGAAAAGAATTAGAGAAAAATTTGATCCATCATCAGACTATATTCATTAAAATGTATCCTGTGTAAAAGAGGAAGCAATGTTTGAGATCTCATAAAAACCTCTTTGCATACTTAATAACTCCAGAAGATTTGTAAAAATTATGTAGACAATTTCTAGGTCTTCAAAGAACAACATGAATTTTGCATTATCAGGATCACCATAGTAATTTTCAAAGCCTAGACTAGTGATATCTGGAGATGGAGATGTGTTAAAAGAGAGAGTGGAGGTATGCGTTGGTCCCTCTAAAATATGCATGATCCTTGGTTGATCTTGTTGGTGCTCTAAATTTTGCATGTTGGTATCAAGAACAACTCAAAATTCCTATAGATTTAGTCCTCGATGTTAGTACATAAAAATTTCTTCCTTGATATTCACAATAATTATTTCTTAACTTTATACAAACATATACAAAAATGAAGAAATTGAAAGACATGAAAATAATTTTTTCTCATGGATCTGGTTTAGGATTGAATTTTATTATGAGATGAAAAAATAATTGGATTGGTAGATTTATTATGAGTGGGTTTTTATTTTAGCTCTAATGAAGTCCCTGGATGTGGATGAAGTTAATTAGAAATGCTACCACTTCCTTATTACAAACTGGATAAACCAGTTTTTGACTAAGGTTATGTGTAATAAGATCACTGAGTACATTAGTTGATATAAGGGAAAATGGTAGTGGTTATCAAGAATGACATATGATATTTCATCAATTGGATCTACTTCCAGATTCAATATCATATTCTACCATTTCCAAATCTGAATTCTTTATTCATACCATTATACCTTCTTGATCAAACATCACAATCATTCTCTTATACACAGAGTTAGTTTGTAGGGATATAAATATTTACAATCTAATATTCCTAATTGCAGAAATGAAATTTTAATCTACTTGTAGAAAATAAAATTTTAAAGAACTACCTCCAAATAGTTCTTGTCACAAAATTTTCCAAGAGGTATTCTACATCACTAGAATATTCTCTTAGAAAACTCTAAATCTCTTAATAACACCGTATCCCGACAACGACACTAAAATGATGAGGGTTGTTAATCCTCACCATTAATAATGTCAATCTAGAGCTAATGTCCGAGGATGTATGCATTAAGAGAAGAAGATATTTGGAAAACAACTCTTTTGGGAATAGAGTTGCTTCTATCCTTTCATTCCTTTTAGAAACAGATAAGGGTTAGGGCTAGGAGGAATACCTGTTGAATGTCGAGATGGTGTGCGCGTACCGTAGAGAGAGATCAGGTTGATTGCGAAGAACTCCTTTTTGTCTTGGAAGGACTACCTGCAAATAAGAATACAAGACCACAAGATTTTGATTAGACAATAAATGAGGGAACTGCCTTGGGCCCAGGAAATATAAAACTTCCTTTCGAAGGTGGTCAGTTCCCCTGCTAATATGAATTAACACGAGAAGATTGTAAAATAACAATTTAATTGCCTCGTTGAAACAAGTAGGGGGAAAGGCTGGTTTTGGTTTTGAGTCACGATAACCGATACCGGTTACTGCTAACCGATATCGGTAGGGGCTATGTTTTAGGGACTTTTGGTGAGGGTCGGTTGTAGGGTGGTTGTGTTGTTTGTAAGGCTAGTAAATGAGTGGGATTAGGTAACGGGGTGATGAGAGGGTAGAGAAATGATAGTTAGATGTAATGTGTTGCTGGGTAGTAGATCTAGGAATAGATTTATGACGGCTGTGATTCAAAATTCTAAGAAGTGTTATCAAAGAGAACACACAAGATACTACTTACTGGTTATTGACGAGAATGCAGGTTCAAGAACTGTGATGACAAAGGCAGAACTCAGATAGGATGTCCCGACAATCAGAAGAGGAGATATCTTCCCTCCCGATGATCAGCTGAGTGTCACAGGGCTCTGGTTATTCAGTTGCAGTCTTGGGCTTGATGTCCTTCTCTGCAAACTCTTCTTCTTTCTTCACTTGTCTCTGCTCGGCCAAGTAAAATCCAGATTCTCTCGATCACTTCTAATGATCCCGATTAATCAAAAATCCTTCGACCTTTGTTTCTGGTTAGGGAGGTCATTTACAGGGAACCGATGGCGGTTACGTAACCGACGGCGGTCGAGTAGGAACCGGTATCGGTCAAGTCAAAGTGGGCTATTTTTAGTAAAATAGCCAACTTTCCCTCCTTTTCTCCCGAGGGATTAGTTGCGGGCTTGGTCAAGTAACTACAAGGTCGGTTTTGGGTGCGAGTAAGGAGTCATTAGTCATGGGTGTGGATGTAGACCAAGTTATAGGTCTTAATTAGGTTAGTTTAGGGTTAGGACTAGGTCATGATGAGGTGGCAAAATGAGGTGGCAGGTAAGGCGACGTGGATTTATTAATTATAAGGTAATTAATAAATAATTGTGTAAGGTTTAGGTGATGAGGTTAGGTTGCGAAATGAGATGCGGGTCACAGGGGGTCGTAAGACACAAATTTGGTGTCTACATTAGCCCCTTATTGTCGTGTAGCTTGTTTTGTAAAGCTGCACGGACAATAATATGAAGTGGTTACCCCTGTTAAGGGTATAGGTAATCCCCCTCAAATCTATCACAGATTGAGGTAGCGTGAAATCAGGGATAGGGTTGATAAAGGGTAAATGGTGTGGAGATGATGGTGAGATGGTGGGGTAGGTCCAAAGAAGCAGACGCACGTTGAAATGCAGTAGTGCGACCAGGGTACATGATTTGAAGAGCAAACAAGCAATTCATAGGCAAAGGTCGATAGTTTATCCAAACAAGGGTGATATAATCCTAGTATCCAAGGCATAGGAAGTAGCTCCAGGGGATATAACGGGTAAGGTACAGGAACGTTTAGGCATGTTCAGCAGTACCAAATGGTTGGTTTGGTTGGGATAAACGTCACAGTCTAGGTCTAGGAAAAGTTGGTCGATTGATCAAGTCAAGTACCCAAATCATGCTAAAACACGAATAGGTGAGCTCGGGTGAACAAAAAAAGCTACATGATGGGTGGATAAAATTGTATGTTGTTGATGTTGGGCGAGGTAGTTAAGTGGTGCGATCTTGGGTCGGGCTTGATTGTTGGTGCGGCCTTGGGTCGGGCCAAATGGGTTGGTTGCGGCCTTGGGTCGAGGCCAAATGGGTCGAGCCAAATGGTGGTTGCGGCCTTGGGTCGGGCCAAATGGTTGGGTGCGGCCTTGGTCGGGCCAAATGGGCCTTGGGTCGGGCCAAATGGTT
This sequence comes from Taxus wallichiana var. yunnanensis, assembly GCA_018340775.1. NCBI lineage: Eukaryota > Viridiplantae > Streptophyta > Pinopsida > Cupressales > Taxaceae > Taxus > Taxus wallichiana. The sequence goes on along the minus strand of CM031243.1, from coordinate 468,996,766 downwards.
GGTGCGGCCTTGGGTCGGGCCAAATGGTTGGGTGCGGCCTTGGGTCGGGCCAAATGGTTGGGTGTGGCCTTGGGTCGGGCCAAATGGGTTGGTTGCGGCCTTGGGTCGGGCCAAATTGGGTTGGGTGGGCGGCCTTGGGTGCGGCCTTGGGTCGGGCCAAAAGGTTGGTTGTGGCCTTGGGTCGGGCCAAATGGTTGGGGTGAGGCCTTGGGTCGGGCCAATGGTTGGGTGAGGCCTTGGTCGGGCCAAATGGTTGGGCTTGCGGCCTTGGGTCGGGCCAAGTGGTTGAGCGGCCTTGGGTCGGGCCAATGAAGTCAAAAAAGGCTAAATAGCAATGGAGGGTATAGGCGATGTGGTGAATAGGCAACGTGGTGAGAAAGGGAGATTGGTGAATAAGGGCGAAATTGGGTGAAGAGTTGGGATAAAACCGATGTCGATTAGCTGATGACCGATATCGGTTAGGTGGCCGATCTTAGGGTTCATTAGGGCACAATAAAACCGATATCGGTTATAGGTCAAAAACCTATAAAAAGAAAAATACGGCCTGTCATTGTCACATTGTCAATTTGAAAACCAATTTGAGTTGTCTGAGGTGGAGTGTTGAGATTGGAGCATTTGTTGGTTGAGGTGGCGCTATTTGAGTGGAGGAGTGAGTGGTTAGTGGGCCCGAGTGAGTAGGAGGCAGCAGTTGATTGGTGGAGGACCCAGCAGAGGAGAGTTAGAGCCATGGCACACGGCCGGAGGAGGAGCGAGGAGGTCTTTGGACCAGGCTGGACCACCACCACCTATCCCACCACGATGACGTGTCGTCATACCGGTAGGTTCGAAACCTTGCATTGTGTTTGTTTGATGTTATTAAGCTAGATTTGGGTTTTGGGTAGGAATCTCAAATTTTAATAAAATAATGAGTAAATTGAAGTAATTTGAAAAATGAAGAGGATAGATGGGTTAAATAGGTCAAGGCGGCAGGGTGGGTAGGTTTTTAGGGTATTTGGGTGGGTAAATAGGGAGAAAAAGGAAAAATGGATTTGGGGGCCGCGTGGGGTTCGGCTCGGCTCGGAATTTTCATGACCGATGTCGGTCATTCTAAGCGGCGGCGCATCGGTCATGAAATTTTCGGTGGACCGAGTTTTGTGGGTGAACCGGTGTCGGTCGTATAGTGGCCGGCGTCGGTGGAGAGGAGAGGACCGGTGTCGGCCATAAGTGACCGTACCGGTCCTTAGTTAGGTTTTATTTCAATTTGTTGGTTTGGGTTTTGTTGTTGTTTTTGAATTTTTGGTTGTTTTGGGTTTGTTTTTTGGGTTGTTTGAGTATTTTGGGTTGTGGTGTTGTTTTTTGGGTTGTGGTGTTATGGTATTGTTTGGGTGTTTTGGTATGGTTTGGGTTGTGGTGGGGGTGTTTTGGGTGTTGTTTGAGTGTTTTTTTTGGTATGGTTTAGGTTGTGTTGTTTGGTGTTTTGGGTTGTTTGGGTGTGTTTGGTATGTTTGGGTTGGGTGGGGGTGTTTTTGGTTTTGTTTGGGTTGTTGTTTTGGGTGTGAAGAGTGTGAAGAGGGGATATCGTAGATGTTTTTAGGGTAAGATAGGTGGGTGTAGATGTGTGTTATAGAGTCGTGGTGTGGTTAGGTGGATAAGAAAGGGGGTATAGAGGGTTAAGTAGTTGTTGTTGTAAAGAGTAGGGCTAATGTAGTGAGGTTGGTTTTGCAGGCACGTCAGCAGCTGACGATGCGGGACAGGATGCCCCCGCTGTTGAGACGGATGCGGCCACACGTGTCCGCAGCACACTGGGGCATTATGCGCGAGGTGGGACTCGGCGGAGTCCAGCGGTACAGGGCGATCGATAGGGATCACAGTTTGATGGTCGCCCTCATCGAGAGATGGGATCCGGTGACCAATGTGTTCCATCTCCCGACTGGAGAGATGACCATTACATTGGAGGATGTGTATCGCATCCTTAGATTACCGATTGATGGAGAGGCAGTCTTCCAGGTGGACGCAGAGACAGCCATGGACAACATCCTACATGTATTCGGGGATGCAGCCACGCTATTGACGTATCACAGCGCGAGCATCGCGTATGGGGATATGTACCGTGCCCACCGACATGAGACACGGCTTGCCGTGTTGATGATGATCGGCATCACATGCTTCGCCCTCCCGGACTCAGAGGGAGGCCACTTTCCACGGGCGTTGATGGGGGTGCTACACGAGATGGTGGAGGAGCATACATGTTATGCTTGGGCACCAGTATACCTAGTGCAGTTATACCGAGAGAGCTGTGGGGCTATCGCCGGATGAGGCGATTCGGGATTTGCTCTACGTTTTTGCTACATTGTTGGGCATATGAGCATATCATATGCATTAGACGATAGGGGCTGCCCGGCGAGCGGGGCCACAGTGATCTACGAGATATGGTTTTGAGAGGTGGTTGGGGTCGTGGGCCACCACGGCGAGTTCTCACCGGACGAGATATAGCATATTACCGCATGTATTAGAGGGCTTGATGCGTTTAGATATTGTATGGAGACCTATAGAGGTCATCACCCCGCGGAGGAGCCCGATCACGATTGCGGTGGATCCAGTATACATTTACGGATAGCGGGACGGAGGCCGAGGAGCATGAGCGGATTCCCCTAGAGAGTACGCGGCGAGATGGGGCTACGACAGGATGAGCCACCTCCCTTCCCTCGATCATGGAGGGATGATGTAGAGGCCCCACTACCACCACCACGGCCCGTGGACCCAGTTGGGTAGCCGAGAGGCTGCGAGATGATACCGTGGATGGCGCCGGCCGCTGCACGGGAGCATTTTTGTATGTGGCGGGCGAGAGAGAGCAGCGAGAGAGCACATCACCCCACACCAGACTTAGCGGCGGTGATAGCGAGAGGACCAGCTCGAGGCAGAGTACGGTTTTACGAGGGCAGCTTGCTGCTGCCACGAGCACGAATAGGTGTCTTACGAGGCAGCTAGCCCAGCACGAGTACGCAGCACGAGCACCACCACCACCGGCAGCCACATACCCCAGCGCACCACGCAGCACGGCCACGAGTGCCGCCCACGAGCCGCCACGAGTAAAGCGCACGGTGCCACCACGAGCATAGGTACAGCGCCACTACGAGCACGGCACGGGTGTACTAGCAGGTAGGGGGGCCATTGCTTTTGGGAGTCGGGGACCAGCCCAGCAGGCCATACATGGTGGCACGGGCCCGCTATATGGAGGCGAGAGCGGAGGCCCGTATTATCGGGATGTTCTTGATGGTACCGGGGCGAGTATCATCGACCATATGCGGCATATAGAGCGAGACCTCTGCGAGTCGAGATCCCGAGGGTGCGGCCATACGGCCGGTGGGTCATTGAGGCGGGAGGCGAGGCAGGCCAAGGACGCCGGGACCGCGGGAGAGAGAGGCGAGGCGGTGGGAGAGAGTTGAGGATCCCCGGGCGAGATAGATTTTTGTTTGTACATTGGATATAGGCACCGGTCTGCTGAACCGGTTATGTTTATAGAGGCTGCGTGCCCACATATGATTATTCATTCATTTATTCATTTATTGTATATACCGGCTGCGAGCCGAGTACGCAGGTTGTTATGCAGTTGATACCGGCTGCACGAGCCGAGTATATTTTTGATATGAGAGACCGGCTGCGAGCCGAGTCGAGATTATTGATATTATTGCGGCTGCGTGCCGGCTTGTTGTATTATGAGATCACGAGGCCCTATGCGGGGCACATTGTATATTTGAAACTTTGATATATAGATATATGATGATTTTGATCCACATCTTTGTGTTTAAAATGTTTTAAGTGTTTTGTCGATGGTTTGTGATATTTAATGTATGATGAGTTTGATCCACATGGTTTATATATTGATGGTGTTGATGTCTTTTGTTAATGGGATGTATGTATATATAGATGATGAGTTTAATTGACATGTTGTATTATGAAATGTTGTATGTTTTGTCGCTGGTTTGTGAAATTGAATGTATGTAGCTGATGAGTTGGATCCAAATGGTGTATAGATTGATGGTTTTTGATATCCTTTGTTGATGGCTTGTTTGTTTTTGTAATATAGATAGATGATGTTGATGAAATTGTAATGAGATGTGGATTTGATGAACAATTATAGATAAGGGTGTTGTTATGCAGGAAAAAGAGGCGGGCGCCACAAAAATTAGGTAGAAAATAAAGAAAAGAACTATGTTAAAAAAAGTAGGTATATGACCGATATCGGTTAGATAACCGATGTCGGTAGAAATAGACCGATATCGGTTAGATAACCGATACCGGTTATTCCAAATGAGCTTTTCTAAAAATAGAAAAGCGGGGGTGGCAACTGAAGTTCTTATTTTTAGAGCCATGCAAGAAGTTAAATACGTGAATGCGATGCTTTTTGGTGCCTGAGACAAGTAATTGCATGAGAGAATTGAGTGATAAGGAGGAAAGAGACAGGGAACGTGAGTGTGGTGAGATTCGAGATTCGTAAGGTAAAAGGCAAGCTATATTTGAAAAAAAAATGGTGGGTGAACATGGCTAAACAGGAGAAGCATCCGGCGAGGCGGGGATGAGAGGAAGACAAGTTCCACCTCAAGCTGCTGCAGCCCAAGAGGTAAATGTTTTGGTTGTAATTTGATTCTTGCATGTTTTGTGAATAGGATGAGAGAAGTGTAAGTGGGTAGATATGAGAAAGAAAACGTGATAGCAAGGGTTATGGATGAGGTGAGTGTTATGGGGTAGGTAATCGGGGTTTAGGGTATGTTTGTATGTACGAGAGAGGGTAAACGCGATCAAATTATTGTCGTAGGTGGTGTGTTTAGGCAGGGTGTATAAAATTGACAGTGACCGATATCGGTTAGAGATAACCGATATCGGTTATTGAACCGGTACCGGTTATTTATAACCGATACCAGTTACTGTAGGAATTTCCAGAATGTGAGAAAAACCCTTGGGGATTTGATGGATTGAATGGTTGTTTGTTGTTTTGATGTATGTAGGCAGAGGCAGGGCTGAGGATGAATGATAGTGTACCAGCTTTGTTGTCACGAATCCGAGCGGATGTAACACCAGCTGAATGGACATTGATAAATCGTTTGGGGTTAAGTGGAATCCGCTATTATTCACGAATCACACGTAACCATGCTATGTTGCAGGCGTTGATTGAGAGATGGAATCCAGAGAAGAATACCTTCTATCTGCCAACAGGGGAGATGACAGTGACATTGGAAGATGTGTTCCATATTTTGAGACTCCCAATTACAGGAAGACCAGTATATCAGGCATTACCTAGCGCGTGGCACGGGGAGCGATAACAGTAGTATTTGGTCCATACGCACGAGATTTGACACAGCGAGGTTTGACATTCACGTATGGTATAATGTATGCAGCACACCCTGAGGAGACAAGGTTAGCAGTGATATTAATGATAGCGGTAGGGTATTATGCGTTACCGAGGGCGGATGGGGGAAGATTTCCAAAAGCATTGATGTGTGTTATTTGGGAAATGATGGAAAGGAACGTGACTTTTGCATGGGCACCTGCATATTTGGCGGAGCTATACAAGGGTTTATGGGCTTGTAGACAAAATCACGGGGCCAACTTTGGATTGTTCATTTTATTACATTGTTGGGCCTATGAGCACATTGTTTGTGTGCGACCAATAGGCCGACCCATCCAGTCAGGAGAGACAGAGTGCAGAGGTTGGGATTCAGACGATGGGTCCAGACAGAACAAGAGGCAAGATCCCAGGCCGTGATAGGTGACATTGAGTATTATAGGCAGGTATGGGAGATGGTGACAATTGCGGATATCTGTTGGAGGCCGTACGGGAACTATATGGTAACAGAGAATATAGCTGAGGAGTTGAGGGGTGTAGAGCGATTGAGGTGGATCGCGGGGCACAGGCCAGGTGAGTATGAGAGGATTCCTCTAGATCACGTGCGGCGACAATTTGGATTTGTGCAGGATATACCCCTGGCTTATAGACCATATATGAGGATCGACGCCGAGGCAGCATTCTCACCTCCCCGGCCAACACCTCCAGAAGGGCCAGAGGAGATAGCAGCCGATCGCAGGGTAATGGATGCAGGAACGACAGAGGCCTATAGATTATGGTGGGTAGCAGAGCTGCGAGGTGTACGTGATCGTCCTGACATAGCTATGATTACAGCGGAGAGAGATCATCTGCAGAGTTTAGTTCATCAGCTCCAAACGCAGGTGAATGAGACAAGAGGATTGTTAGCGGTTGCGGAGTCACGAGCGGAGGGACTAGAGGCGAGATACCTCCATGCGAGGGAGCGTATTCACATGTTACAGGAGAGATTGGCAGATCAGTGGGTGGTACCAATAGCCGTGGTACCTTTGAGGATGGAGAGGCCCGGCGAGAGGCGTCGACGATCACGATCATCACCTGGTTCGGGATGAGGCGTGAGGGTCTAAGTAAATGTTATCGAGGTATAAGAATAAATAAGGATGCCGACCTGCGTGTCGATGATAGAGAAGATGTATTTGTTTAACATCTAAATAAAACTGAATATGTATGTTGATTTGAGTTATGATAATAATAAGAATGTTTGTGTTTTGAATTTTTGTTTTGAAAAAGGATAAAGAGGAATGTGATTAAATAGAAATACACAAAAATATTTATATTTACCACACATGATAGGTTATGGTAGGGGATGGTCGAGCTAACCTTGGGAGACCCCATGTCTCCAAAGTGCTGCCTACATAGCCCATTGCACAAAGCAAGGAGGGGCCTCAGACCGATGTAGTTCTCCCTTAGGACCAGGGAGAGGTGAATTCAGGCAATTTAGGTATGGTTAGGCAATTTGTTGGTTGGTAAAAATATTGATATTGATATTGGTAGGGTAATGTTGTTGGTGTTGGTAATGAATTGGTGATTTTGGAATAGGTATAAGTGAAGCGAAAGTTAGCCTACCCCAGTGGGAGGGAACCATGTCTTGATTAAGATCAACACATAATCCTAGATTCGAGTCAAAGAGGGAAGAGTGCTCCGTAGGTGAAAAGAGCTAAACAAACCACATAATAACGTAGAAAGAGCTTGAACCCCTTAGGTACCGTGCATAGACGAGGAGTCAATAGGTGAAAAGAGTTGTATGATCACAATATATCGGATATACGTCACGTCCCTTGAGTTTTGTTGCATTTGACAAATGGTGAGGTGAGGTGGTTGATATAGGCGGGAATGCTGAGAGCTTGATATAAGGTGATTATTCTGACGAAAGAGAACCAAACCTAAATAGACAAGTCCATGACTCAAAAGTGTTTTTTGACTGTGGCTTTTATTTTGCTGAATATAGACTGATCGATGCGGGAAGTCTATAATGGATATGTATTTTGTTATTCTTGAGGTCTTCACGAAGCTGATCAAGGCGAGAAGCTTCTGATAAAGGCTGAGTATGTATAGCTATCCTTCAAGGGAGCAGTCTATTTATAGTAGCAGATGCGGCGTTTATGTATAGCTGTCCTTCGGGGGAGCAGTCTATATATAATAGAAGCAATAATTTGGCATATAGCTGTCCTTTGAGGGAGCAGTCTATGTATAATTTAGAGATCTAGATGTCCATTTGGCATAAAGCATCTAGTTTTGTAGGAAGTTTGACTCAAGAAAATCCCATAAGCATTTAGTTAAGAATGTGTCATTGTAATACTTTGAAGTCATGGACTAGACTAAAAAGGGGAAGGTATCATAAAGGGGAGATGAGAATCAAACCATGTGAGCTTGATTTTATTTTGAGATGTAGGAAACAAAGTGTATGTGGTGGTAAATGATCTCAAGGGATGAGCGGTAGGTAGATAAGAAGTGATATAACACTAAATTCAATAGTAGAAAGGTCGAAGATGCAAGGCATTAAGGGGTTCAGGCTCAGGTTTACCATTAAGCGAAGCTAAACGATAAGTGCCTGATCCATAAGTGTGAGTGATTATGTAAGGCCCAATCCAATTGGGAGCAAATTTTCCACGTTTGCTCTTTTCTAGTTTGGTTACATGTTGATTCTCTTTGAGGACAAGATCACCAACCTTAAAGGTACGCTCATGAAGTCGCTTATCATAAGCACGCTTGATATGTTTTTGATAGATTTGAAGGTGATCAAGAGCTGTAAGACGACGCTCATCAAGAAGCTCCAATTGGGCTAACCGCTCTTGGCGGAAATCATCGTTGGTGAGAATATCCTGAAGAGATATTCTTAGGGAGGGTATTTGTATTTCGAGAGGCAAGACAGCCTCGGTACCATATACCAAAGAAAAAGGTGTGGCATTAGTGGAGGTACGAATGCTAGTACGATAAGCCCAGAGGGCAAAGGGGATGTGATCATGCCAATTTCTTCCGGACTCATTGACAACTTTCATAAGGATTTTGGTTAGGGTTTTATTAGAAGATTCGGCTTGTCCATTCGCTTGTGGATAATAGGGTGATGAGAAACTAAGTTTGATACCAAAGTTGTCACAAAGGTCTTGCAACAACTTATTTTTGAAAGATTTTCCATTATCTGTTATCAGGCGATGAGGAACACCAAAATGACAGATAATGTGGTGGTTAATGAACTCTACAATTTTTTCTTTTTTAGTTGAAATGAGTGGAATAGCCTCCACCCATTTTGTGTAATATTCGGTTGCTGTGATTATCCATCGGTGACGTTGTGAAGAGGGCGGATGAATCTCACCAATAAGGTCTAAACCCCATTGTGAGAAAGGCCAAAGATCTCGTGCGACCTGTAGCGGATGGCTAGGAGTATGTTGAAGGTTGGCATGTTGTTGACACATAACACAACGCTTAACATATTCGTAGCAATCGTTATTGAGAGTAGGCCAATAATAACCTAGGCGAAGGATTCGTTTGGCCATGGCAAGGCCGCTAAAATGTCCACCACAAATACCGTCATGAACCTGTTGGATGGTATAGGTGACCTCCGCGCCGGTTAGACATCGAAGGAGGATGCCATCAAAGCCACGTTTATAAAGGAGTCCCCCCATAACGACATAACGAGAAACACGTTTAAGAAAAGCACGTTTTCGGTACTAGTAAGGTCAGATGGGAGAACAGAGGTTGTAAGGTAATCATGAAATTGGTGATACCAGGTATCTTGTGAATTAGCAGACACATTATTTATCATACAAACAACCGGGGCTGAGTAAGATGGGGCAAAGAGTTGTTGGACCAAGACGAAAATGTCAGAGTCAGTTGATGAAGCTAGAATTTGCGAGGCTAAGCAAGCCATAGTATCCACAAATTTGTTAGTGGAGCGGGAATGGTTTGGATAGAATAGTGAGTAAATAAGGCTAGAAGTGAATCCACGTAATGTTTGTACTTTTGAAGTTCCTCATTTTTACATTGGTAGATGCCCATAACTTGATTGACTACCAATTGAGAGTCACCGAAAATATTGATAGATTTGACACCTAAGTGTAATGCAACCTGGAGACCCAAAACAAGGGCCTCGTATTCCGCTATATTATTAGTGCAGGGGAAATCGAGTCGAATGAAAGAGGCATAGGCTCAGCGTCGAGAGGAATGAGAACAACACCGGCTCCTCCGCCGCGCTGGCATTTGGATCCATCGAAGAAGAGGGTCATTAGATACGACTCCTCCTTGAGGGAAAGAGTGGCGATGAGTTCATCGGGAAATTAAAATTGGTAAATTGTGCCCCAGGTACAGGGGCTTCCGCGAGTTGGTCGGCAATGGTTTGTCCTTTGATTGACTTCTGGTGTATAAATTCAAGGTCGAGGTCAGCAAGGAGCATAAGCCATCGGGCGATGCGTTGGTTTAGATGAGGTTTGGCATACATATAATGGATGGGGTCCGTGTTGGTGATGATGAAAGTTTTGTGATTCAGGAGGTAGTGTCGGAGTTTGGTGGCCACGAATGATAAGGCTAGGCACAACTTTTCTACATGTGTATACCTAGTCTCATAGTCCACCAAAGTACGACTTATATAATAAATGGCTTGTTCTCGATTCTCGGAGTCACGATGTGCAAGCATGGCCCCTACAGCGTGGTCGGTGGCGGAAAGGTAAAGGTAGAAGGGGCGATCGTCCTGAGGTGGGATAAGCACGGGTGGCTGCAAGAGATAAGCTTTGAGAGCTTCAAAGGCTTGGTGGCACTCTTCGCTCCATTGAAAGTCAATGTCCTTTTTAAGGAGGTGATGGAAAGGTTGACATCGATCCGAGAGTTGGGAGATGAAATGTCGGATAGATTGGAGCTTACCTTGTAAACTACGCAATTGTTTGAGATTAGTAGGTGGGGGCATTTCTAGGATAGCTTTGACTTTAGATGGGTCGACCTCAATGCCACGCAAAGAGACGATAAAACCAAGAAGTTTTCCCGAAAGGACACCAAAGACACATTTCTTTGGTTGAAGACGAGATGAATATTGTAACAGGCGATCAAAAATAATGGTTAAAACATCGAGATGTTCACTACGATGTTTAGATTTGCCAAGAAGATCATCGACGTAATCCTCAAGGATAGTGTGCATAATGTCATGAAAAATGTAGGTCATAGCCCGCTGATAGGTCACCCCAGCATTCTTAAGGCCAAATGGCATTACACGATAACAGAAGGTTCCCCAAGGAGTTATGAAGGCAGTTTTATGTTGATCGGCAGGGGCAACCAAAATTTGGTTGTATCTGAAAAGCCATCCATGAGAGAGAGCATCTCATGGCCTGCAGTGAGATCAACAAGTTGGTCAATACTAGGTAGGGGGAAGTCATCCTTAGGGCAAGCGAGGTTAAGATCTCGGAAATCCATGCATATCCGAAGTCCCCCCATCGCTTTAGTGATAGGTACGATGTTAGAAATCCATTGAGGATAGTCAATAGGCAGGATGAAGGAAACAGAAAGGAGTCGTTGAAGCTCTTCTTTGACCAAGAGGGCAATGCGTGGATGCATTTTCTCGGTTCATTTAATTGGCTTGGAATCGGGTTTCAGGGTAATGTTATGGACAACAATGTCAGGATCAATTCCTGGCATGTCAGCGTAGGACCAAGCGAAAGCTTGGTTGCGAGCACGGAGAAAGGTAGTAAAGGCGACTTGTTCTGATGCGTTAAGGGATTGTCCGATCTTCACAATGTGAGGATCCTCCTCTGTGTGGATGTTGATTTCTATAGTAGACTCGTTCAACATGGTTTGAGTTTCAGATGGTAAGGCGCGTTGAATATAAGAGTCATCCGCGCCAAGATAAGTGAGGATGGAGTCATCATCCTGGCACTCAACAACATTAATTGAAGGCGAGTCCTCTTCAATCATGTCTGGATATAGAAGGGGGATAGAAGAGGGGTCCTCATTATCGCGTTGATAAGTGAGAGGACCTAGGAAGATAGCATTTATGAAAAAAAAAAGTTAGGAGGGATAGATTCAGGATCTATCAACTCTGTGGGTGATGATGGCAAAATGGGTGATGATGGTTCGGTAGGGGTGATGTCGTCATCTTCCAAGAGATAACTGACACGAGGTTCCTTCGGTGTAAGTGTTCCAGGAAATCCGAGACCACTACGATCATTGTGCTTGCGTGTAGTTCTGAGGATGATTGTATGTCGGCCGTTCATAAAGACCAAAACCAAAGCCTTTCCAAGCACAACGAGTCAAGTCAAGAAGGTAAGGGGCGAAATGATGATTTGTCGGTATTGGAAATCAGATTGGAAAGGAACCACACCAAGAGGAGGTTCAGGGGTAATGGAAGATGCGTCGACACCCCCATATGTTAGGTTGGTGCGGCAATGAGGTGGTCCGTAGGGGATTACTTCCCCCACACGACGGTCATAGGTAGGATGTGCATGTACCTGTCCGTACTCCTGTGGGGTATGGAAAGAACTAATGTTATATAGGCGATACTCCCCCAGCGTAAGGCGTTGAAAAACATCTACTAAGGGGTCTGCGGTTGGGATGTTAGCTGCGGGAAGGGAAGTGGTTTTTGCGACGGTGGTTTCATGGGTTGAAGGTGTAGGTGCTGTTGAAGTGAATGGTAGAGGTGTGGTTGAAGTGGATGGTTGGGTTGGATGAATGGGTGTCTTGATTGGTACAAGCACATCATTAGGGCGATATAACATATTGCAGGTTTTGAAGGGGGGAGGATCAGCTTTTACGGTGTAGGACTTCCCCTCGTACTCAAATTTTATGCATCTATGTAAGGTTGAGGGAACGCATCCCATAGCCCGGATCCAAGGGCGACCTAACAATATATTGTATTGGAACTCTCCCTCAAGGACATAGAAGAGTTCGGGTAAAGTACGTGGTCCTACACGAATGTTAAGGATCACGGTGCCTAAGGTAGAGGTAATAGCATCATTGAATGACCGCAACATGATGGGGTTGGCACACATGTAGCTAGAAGGGATATTCATTTGTTGGAAGGATTTTGAAGAGATGATGTTTAGACTAGCGCCCCCGTCGATCATAACACGACGTACCCGAATGTCCCGGACGTAAGCTGAGATGAAAAGAGCAGGGTCAGGATCTTCTGTACCAAAGTCAACAATTTCATCTTCGGAGAAACTGACAGCAGCAGCTTGTTGTAAAGAGACAGAAGTGGTTGGGGCGGTAGGTTGTTTGGTGAGGGAAGCAACGTGATTGGGTGTTAGAATGGAGGTAACAGGCAGGGTTTCATTAGGTAAGACCTCAATCCCTTGAAGGATTTCAACGAGAGCTTGTCGATGAGATTCAGAAGTCTGAATGAGATCATACAGTGTCATTTTTACAGGTGATTGGTGAAGCTGTTTGATCATGGCTCGGTGGGAAACTCCATTAGAGACGGGGTAGGCGGGTCCACGAATAACCACTTTAGGTGGTGGTGCGATCGGGATGGTGGACGGAGAAAGAGAGGCCGCAGGTGTGCTTTCTTTAGCTTTCTCATTGCTTTTCTGCACTCGAGTAGCAACACTAATCATGTTGATCTCGTGAACACAAGAGGAGGAAGATGGTAGGGATGAATCATGGGCTTCGAGAGGTGGGGTTGTAATAATGATAGATCTTGGTGAGGCGGGGACAGGTGGTATAGGAGAGGGAATTGAAGCTAAAGGTCTCTCCCTTCGTAAGTTGTCTTTCTTAACCTTTCTATCTGAGAGAGGTGACTGACGAAGGATGGCTTTTAAAGCTTTGCATCCCTCCACATCATGTCCTGGTGTGCGGTGGTAAGCGCAGATTTTAGACTCATCATAACCTATAGGTCGAGGTTTAGACGGGTCATAAGGTCTAAGTGGGGGTAGGGAAATGGTCGCATTCTCCACCAACATAGCAAGGATTTTGGCGTAAGATCCTTTGAGTGGGTCAAAATCGGAGGAGGATGAGGGTATTGATTGAGCGGGTTTTGGTAATGTTTGGGCATGGTTGGTTCGTACGGGTGGTGGTTTAGCCAAGGGGTGTTGACACGTGGTTTTAACTAAACATGGTTTCTTTGGCGCAGGAGCTACGTTTAGCTGGTTAGATGATGAGGCTCCAGATAACGTGGTATCCGGAAACAATGGCGGAAAAAGAGGAGTGACGGCAAACAAGTCCTTTGATGATGAAATTTGTTTAGGGTTGATGGGTGGACAGGATACGTGGGATGACAGTGTTGATATACCCTTAGATCTCTGTATGTGTGCAGAAGGCGTAGGTCGTTTTAAAGAAAACACAGGAGGTATGATATATTGATGCAAGGTGGAGGGATGAGGTCCCAATATGGAAGGTAGGTGTGACGATGATGGTTTTAATTGTGATAGAGGCACAGATTGAGTTTGTCTCCTAAGTGGAGGGGCGGCTTTATTTTTGGATAAATCTAGTCACTTAGGTGGGTGTGTTAGACTGGGTATTGGTGAGGTCCCAAGTGTAGGGGAAGATTTGGTTAGGCTAATAGAGGTGGATGAGATACTTGGTAGAGATGCGGGGGGTGGAGATGAGGACATAGGCATTTTGAGTTTCTGTAAACACTTCGGGTATATGGTAGAGGTGTCTGGATCGGTCATCTGCATTTGAGTAGAATAGGGGGTACTCAAACGTTCCCATAGGACTCGTCTATCTTCTGGAGAATGACAGTCTTCAGGTGTGAATTGGAATTTTTGTATGGAAGAAAGGTGGGTTGTGATTCCGGTCCACTGTGGGTGTGATACAGGGGGTAGATGAGGCACTGTATCAATAGGTGTTAAGAGGTCAACCGGTCGCTGAAAAGATTTAGGTGATGAAGAACTAATAGGTAGGAGGGCATGTTTGAGAGGATCCGTCATGGTTAAAGAATTTGGTGATGTCGGTGCAAGAGGTTTCTCATCTAAGGATGACAAAAGGAGTGGCGAGCCCTCCTCTTGTGCAGCAAGAGTGGTAGAAGGAGACGTTTGGGAAATAGATAAGTTAGATAACATCCGTTCACAGTCTTGTAGGGATGTGGTGTAAGAAGACTCATCTATGAGAAGAGAACTCTGGTGGTTAACTCCTTTATGGGTAAAGGAATGATTTCGCCTTGTCTTGATGGTGGTGAAGGAGGTTCGGGCCCCTGTCAGTGAAGAGGCTTGATTCAAAATTTTCTCGATAGAGGCTTTTGGCTGGGAGTCGAAGACTGCATGGATCTCATGAACACTCTCCTCGGCTAAGATATCTTGGTTTATGTTACTGTTAGAAGAGTGATTCGGGAATGGTTTGTTGAAGATTTTCAAATTTCGGTTAGCAGGGGCATTAGGATTATCGAGGGTTATATCCCCTGCATCAACCATTTCCTGCACTATGTTTTTCAACATCTTGCAGTTTTCATGACTATGTCCTTTACGCGGTGAAAGTTACAGAAGTCATTTTCTTTGTACCAGGAAGGTATAGCGCGGGTGGAGTCAAACCGGAGTGAGGTTTAACAGGAGGCAAGGTGATAGCTCCGGCTTTGAGCAATTTTTCCAAGATGACACCATAAGTTTCTCCCAAGGGAGTGTAATTGATGGGCTCGGCTTTATATTTATAGGTGGTTTTTGGTGGGGTATTAGACGGTGCTTGAGATTTGACCATCACCGCGTGGACAGCTCCTTTTGATTTCGAAGAAGTGGATGTGTGAGGAGTGGTGGTGTTTGGTTTATTGGTGGAATCTGGAGTTCGGAAATTGGGGTTTTTGTTGCGCAACCGCAATTTCTCTTCTTCTAAGGCTCGAATTTCTAGTTTCTGAGCCATAGTAAAGGCCTCGTCAAATGTGCGGAAAGTTTGAATTTGAAGGGTAGGAGAGATGTGCTTAGCGCAGGCCCACGTAAAAAGTTCGATAAGTTCATGAGGTAAGGCATATGTGAGTTGGTTGATAAGGCCCCGCCATCGTCCGACGAAATCTGCGATAGATTCGTCTTCAAATTGTCGGATGGCATAGAGGTCGGTGATAGATACTTTCTTGGCAATGTTAATGGAGAAATGATCCAAGAAAGATTGGGCTAGTTGGTTAAAAGAGAAGATTGAGTCTTTGGGTTAAAGCAACTTTGTACCACTCAAAGCGGGTCTGATAAGGACATGGGAAAGGTGCGGAGTAACAAGGCATCATCATGAGCAATCAAATAACAAGCATGTCTAAATGATCGCAAGTGTTGTTGAGGATCCTCTTTACTATTAAAACGAGTAAATTTTGGCAATTCCCATTGAGGAGGATATGAATGAAGGGGGACAGAAGGGTGAATAGGCTCCCGACAAACTTGCTCGTATGTCAAGGCGCTACGACTTCCCGAAACAGAAGCCTCCAGATTTTGCATTTTGTCCATCATTTGTTTGATGAAATCCGTGGTTGGATGAGATGATGGTGCGGTTGTGGTAAACGGAGGCAAATTGGGCCAAGGGCCTCCGCTAGACAATGGTGGGGTTAAGTGTTGATAAGGTATGGAGGATGAATATGTTGAGGCGACCGAATAGGGATGTCCTATATAAGATGTTGAGGTCACTGGATACGTGTATGGGAATGAAAAGGTAGGCGGAGCTTGAGAAGGAAAGCTCGTGTGGATAGGTGGCAGAGAGCAAGTCATGAACGGAGCAGTCTGCAAGAGAGATGAGGTAGGAGCAGTCAGCGGTAATGATATGTGGGGTCCAAGATTAACCAAAGGAAAGCCAATCTGTGTCGTATGAACCTCTGAAGCCGTCGGATTGGGAGACGGGGCTAAAGATGCAGAAAGCAAGGCGGTGTTATCAGGCGGAGTGGGAGCTAAATGAGCAGCTATACTAATAGGCATGCCAACAAGGAGTTGACCATCGGGCGTACGGTCAGGGGCATGAGACAAATAGTATTGTACAGCGCTAGGATTAGCATCCAAAAATTTGGCAAATTCCTTATCTCCTACAGGAATTTTGGGGATCTCACTGGTGTCCGTAGGGTTCCCTATAGAATGTGAAGGGGGTGATTCAGGCAAAGGCACAGAGCAGGCATGTGAAACCATGGCGGCGGCTTGCTTCCGAGTGATAACAACCATGGACAAGAGTACACAGTAGGGCTTCAATCTATCAGGAACAGAAACAGCCTCAGAATGGTGAAATTGGTAGGTTGTTGGTTTGTCAAGAACTATAAAAAGACAAACCGAGCATCGGTCTAATAACCGATGTCGGTTAGACTATAGCCGACGTCGGTCAGTTAACCGATGTCGGTGTAATAAGACTGGTATAAGAAAATATAAGAAGCTGCTGATTTGATTTTTAACAATGCTTAGTACATTTATCAATTTGTTAAGGTGATCACAGAAGACAGTGTATGACAGAGAAAACAGAACTGAAAACAAGCAAGATGCACACGCAAATCCAGAGACTAACCCTAGGATTAATTTAATTATTGTGGGCTTATGCCTTTAGACGTAGAATGATGTCAAAATCCTAAACAAAAGACTTAGGGAAATGTCAAGTTTGTTTTGGCTTATAAGGTTACCTCAATCGGGCGGAGGAATACCGCGGAAAAAAGGGGGGATGTTTGAGTTGTTGTGTTAATTGTGAAGTGATTCGGTATGTGTTGTGCAGTGAAAGTAAGATTAATTTCTTGTCAATACCATGGATATCACCCCCACGTGTACGACCTGTTACTTAATCTATGTTCACTAGAATTGAAAACAACAAGCAAGAATGTGATGCACGTGTTTTAAACCCAAATCGAAAATGATATTCGATGAAGCAAAAGAGATGACTTTCACTAATGCAAAGATGTAAAAGCAAAGCAAGTTCTTTTACCAAAATAACAAAATACCTTGTGAATATCTTTAGAAGAAGAAAACAACAAGTATGCTCCCTATATGAAAGCAAGCAAGAAAGAAAGAAACCCAAAATGGGTCCCACCGGGCGTGCCAAAATGTTTCACACGGAATGTTTCAGCTTTTGGGAATAGAGTTGCTTCTATCCTTTCATTCCTTTTAGAAATAGATAAGGGTTAGGGCTAGGAGGAATACCTGTTGAATGTCGAGATGGTGTGCGCGTACCGTAGAGAGAGATCAGGTTGATTGCGAAGAACTCCTTTTTGTCTTGGAAGGACTACCTGCAAATAAGAATACAAGACCACAAGATTTTGATTAGACAATAAATGAGGGAACTGCCTTGGGCCCAGGAAATATAAAACTTCCTTTCGAAGGTGGTCAGTTCCCCTGCTAATATGAATTAACACAAAAGATTGTAAAATAACAATTTAATTGCCTCGTTGAAACAAGTAGGGGAAAGGCTGGTTTTGGTTTTGAGTCACAATAACCGATACCGGTTTCTTCTAACCGATATCGGTAGGGGCTATGTTTTAGGGACTTTTGGTGAGGGTCGGTTGTAGGGTGGTTGTGTTGTTTGTAAGGCTAGTAAATGAGTGGGATTAGGTAACGGGGTGATGAGAGGGTAGAGGAATGATAGTTAGATGTAATGTGTTGCTGGGTAGTAGATCTAGGAATAGATTTATGATGGTTGTGATTCAAAAGTCTAAGAAATGTTATCAAAGAGAACACACAAGATACTACTTACTGGTTATTGACGAGAATGCAGGTTCAAGAACTGTGATGACAAAGGCAGAACTCAGGTAGGATGTCCCGACAATCAAAAGATGAGATATCTTCCCTCCCGATGATCAGCTGAGTGTCACAGGGCTCTGGTTATTCAGTTGCAGTCTTGGGCTTGATGTCCTTCTCTGCAAACTCTTCTTCTTTCTTCACTTGTCTCTTTTCGGCCAAGTAAAATCCAGATTTTTCTCGATCGCTTCTAATGATCCCGATTAATCAAAAATCCTTCACCTTTGTTTTTGGTTAGGGAGGTCATTTACAGGGAACCGATGGCGGTTACGTAACCGACGGCGGTCGAGTAGGAACCGGTATCGGTCAGGTCAAAGTGGGCTATTTTTAGTAAAATAGCCAACTTTCCCTCCTTTTCTCCCGAGGGATTAGTTGCGGGCTTGGTCAAGTAACTACAAGGTCGGTTTTGGGTGCGAGTAAGGAGTCATTAGTCATGGGTGTGGATGTAGACCAAGTTATAGGTCTTAATTAGGTTAGTTTAGGGTTAGGACTAGGTCATGATGAGGTGGCAAAATGAGGTGGCAGGTAAGGCGACGTGGATTTATTAATTATAAGGTATTTAATAAATACACACCCTGGCTTAAATGAAGGTAATCAAGTACACGGTTTTAAACCCAAATCAAAAATGGATGACTTTCACTAATATGTAAAAGCAAAGCAAGTTCTTTTACATAACAAAATACCTTGTGAATATCTTTAAATATGCTCCTATATGAAAGAAGAAGAAAGAAAGAAACCTAAAATACCAACTTATTATTTTAGAAAATACAATATAATATTATATTTATTCAATCCTAACAACTAATATTTCCATCTCCATAAAATATGGAGAGAGATATATTATTGGAGTCAAATCTTATCTTACTTATTTTAGGAAGATTTGCTCCCAAATATTTTCCTTTCTTTTTGGTAAAAAGAATCACAATGATTTTATTTTCCTACATTATTGGAAGGAGGATTTTCCTTAAACGATGATTTTGAAAAATATCTTTCCCATATTTTCCATTTGACTTTCATCTGTTTTGCTTGTGGAACTTTTGACGTTTGTCTGATACGGTTTTTCCTCGGACTACAATTCACTAAAAGTTAGATTTATCTTCATTTGTAAAACTTGTAGAAAATATGAATGAGGTTTTTGTTAAACACATTTCTATGACCAAAAATCTCTCATATTTTCCATTTTAATTTTCTGTTTCTATTTATAGAACTTTTAGTGCTTGTCTGATACACTTTTTCCTCGGAATGCAGTTCACTAAAAGTTATGTTTCTCTTCATTGGTAAAACCTGTAGAAAATATGAATGAGGTTTTTGTTAAACATATTTTTATGAACACAAACCTCTCTCAGAGTTTCTGTTTGAATTTATGTTTTCTATTTATGGAACTTTTAGTGCTCCTCTGATAAACTTTTTCCTTGGACTGCAACTCACTAAAAGTTAGATTTATCTTCATTGGTAAAACTTGTAGAAAATATGAATGAGGTTTTTGTTAAACACATTGCTATGAAAAAAAAATCTCTCATATTTTCCATTGGATTCTCTAATTTTTCACAATTCCTCAAAAACTTTCATTCCGTTGATGTAGGTTCCGAGCTAACGTTACTCTATTGATGCAAGTTCTAGAGCTAACTCCAATGGTTCCGAGAGCTAATGTTACTTTGTTGATGTAGGTTCCAGAGCTAAATATAATTATTCGGGAGCTAACATTATAGGTTTCAGAGCTAACTCCAATGGTTCCAGAGCTAACTTATAGGTTCGGAGCTAGCGTTGTAGGTTTTGGAGCTAACAATGCAGGTTCCAGAGCTAACTTTGTAGGTTCCAGAGCTAACTCCAATGGCTTCAGAGCTAACTAAAACAACTATAAATTTTACATGCATCTCGGATTGAGATAATTCATTTTTTGAACTTGCATAATTTTTCGATAGGAATCTAAATATAAAAATCATATTTGATTTTAGATGTATTGTTCATGTTCAATTCTATTTTTCTTAATACTAGTATTATCTTTCCTTTATGGCCTCGTATACACAAGACTTTGCATATTTTCCCAAATAATAAATAGAATCGTCAAAAAATAGATAACAAAATATTTCTAAACAATGAACAAGATATATATCCTATATTCAATCTTAAGCAAAATATAAGTTCCAATATTACATTTAAATCCACTTTCAAAGGTAACTTAGAAGGACAAAATAATGGTAATTTATTGCCAATTTATGGCCTCATCATTATATGCTATGGTTTTTATAAAAAGGGTCAATATAAGTATAATTGTCTAGATAGGGCCTCTACATTTGGTACAAGAGATAATGGTAAAGGAAAAGCACCCGTAAATTATTTTGATGTTGTAGATAGAAGTATAAATAATGAAGTAGATGTGTTTGTAACAAAGAGAAGGAAAGAAAAATATAAACCAAGATGGAAATGATCCTAAGAAGATGAAAAGAGAAAATAGTAAGAAACATAGGAGAAGAAAGTTGAGTGTGCAAGATTTTCTTATTTCACAAGGACAAGGACCATACTCCATCTTAGAAGATCATTCCAAGCTGTTTCACCAGATTATCATAGATAATGCAACAAATAAAGGTAAAGGGCCAAGGAGGAATACCTATTATATGTTGGTTGAAGGTTGAGTACGCTTATTCTGATTTCCAATCTAGAATAATTGTGTGAGCTTCCTTTTGGCTAGGAGGAACTACCTGTGATGAAAAACAAGACCACAAGATACAGTTAATAGCAAAGGTTAGTGGATTTCCTAGTATGAGCTAGATCTAAGAAGTGTGATAATTCCTCGAAGGTTATCAATCAACTGATATATAAATCAATATAAAATAACTGAACATGTAAATAAAAGAATCTAATGCTAGTGTTCTAATTTAGGTATCTCATATTACTATTAATGTTAATCTAATTAAATGCTTAGTAATTAAACTAGTGAAGGTCCCGGGTTAGGTTATAGGTTGGGTAGGTGGTATGAGGGTCACAGACAGGGTCTGGGTAAGATCTGGTGTAGTTTGGGTTGATTTTGATGGTTAGGAGGCTTGTTGGTCTAAGGCAGTTTACTCGACACAGAGACCGACATCGGTCGCAGGTATGACCAATGATGGTTTAGGATGAATAATATTGGTTATTGTGGATAATGGAAAAATGTCAAAATTGGGTGTCTAGGATCTCTGTGTTGCAAAAAGAGTTAGGAAGGCTTGTGGTGAGGTTGTAGGTGAGGTATCAAATTTGGGTAATGTTTTGTGAGGTTTTGGGGAGTTAGGGGTAGTTTGGTGAAAATTGACAAGGGAGATAGTAACCGACATCGGTTAGGTGATCGATACTATGAAGAGCAGAAACCGATAAATGTTAAGGAAACTAGAGTCGGTAGGGGTGAAATGGTGGTAATTAAATAAACTTGGTTTTGGACTTCCCGTGATTGCACAAAGAATGGAGGGAGGATGGTTAGGTTCGTAAAAATGCTAGGAAGGCTCAGGAATGCCTAAAAGTTAGCTATGAAGAGGCAGAAGGTGGTGGGTGGTAGGTTGGGTAGATTGGTAGGAAAGTGGGGGTGGAGGAATGTAGGAAAGAACAAGATCCAAAGAATAAAAAGATAAAGAACCTATTAAGTAAGTACAAAAATGATGCAAGTCAAATACACTTACTTGTATTTGCAGAGGCTGGTTGGTGAAGGATGATAGTGGTTGATCCATGAAGAAATTATTGGTCAGTCTATGGAAATTATTCCCGAAGTGATCCTATGAATTTTCCAATAATTTTGGATGAGTATTAGGTGCTTTCTTGAGCCTGTGATTGAGTGTATTTCGTCGTTTGGATGCTGAGAAGTCTCTGGTTCACGCTTAAATGCAAGAGATCTCTAAAACCTCGAATGAACAACATGGGTAAAAGGTTACAAAACTTTATATAAGGTAACCGATGACGGTTATGGTGACTAAATTCGGTTGAGGATTAACCAACATCGCTTAAGGCAGAAATCCTAGGTTTTCCAAAAATAGGAAAATCTTGCTATTTTTGGCGTGCTTTGATTGTCAATTCGGGTCTCAAGTGAGGGTTAGCACTTAGATAAGCGGGAGTGTTGTTGGAGAAGGAATAATACTTGAATTTTAGGGTTTGAAAGATTCCCAGTTGGTTAAGATAAGTGGAGACTCAGTCTTAGTTAATTAATAGACTAAGAATAAGTCCATGGTGAGGTGTCTAGGTGATGTGGCTAGGTGAGGTGTAAATTAACTTAATTAAAGTAATTAAATTAATTAATGGTGTGAGGATGAGCATTAATTTAATTGTAAGTAATTAAATTAATATGAATATAGGGTAAGGGGTCATAGTTAGGTGAATGAGTTACATTAATTAATTTAAAGGGGAACAAGGAAGTGTGACCTAAATTTGGTGTTTGCATTTACCCCTTTTTGTCACATAGCATGTATTGGTAAGAGATGTTGAAAAAAATAGGAAGTGGTTACCCCAAATATAGGTGAGAATGGGGTTTCCCAAGTAGGGCTGAAGGTGAGGTTTCCCAAGTGTGGGTGGAGGTGATCCCGCTAAAACTAGGAGTGATGAGGTATTAGATGGAGTCATGAGTGGTTTAATAAATGGGTAAGTGATGAAAGTGAGGGAGGTAGGATGTAGGTAAGGGATGGTCATTTTGGGTAATGGGTAAGGGCCAAATTGGGAAATGGGTAATGGCAATCAAATGTATGCACACGTATAGATTGCAACATGGTACCAGGTGGAAGATCTTACAAACTCTACATTGTCCAAGGTCGATAGGTTTATCCAAACAAGGTTGAAGTGTTTCAAGTATCCAAGGTATAAGATATGTTCAAGAAATATAACTTAGGCTAGGTGTAGGAATGTTTAGGTATGATCCAATACACCAAAGGTTTGGTCAGATAAACATCACAATAATAGACAAGGTAAGGTCATCAAAGCTAAACAACACAAGTAACAACATCGCAAGGCATACCGAGTACAAAAATTTCAATTTCACCGAAGGTGGTGTAGGTCAGGGTATATAGGTCATGACACGGGTAAGGCCAAGGTATAGGTAAAGAACATGTCCCTAAACAAAATTAAGGAAATGTATAGGTAATTTAGGATTTTGGGTAGGGTGTAATAGGTGTTGGTAAGGTCAAAAGTGGTTAGAGAAACACTGTGTTGAGGAAAAATGGGCATAGGGTAGGTCAAAGGGTAATGGAGGGTGATTGATTCTGGTTATAGTATAACCGATGTCGGTTGGCTAGGGCACAATATGACTGATTTCAGTCATGTCGATTTGGGTCTAAAAATAAAAATTCATGTTTTACAGATTCATTTTAACTTTGTCACTTGTTAAAAATGATAGAGGAGAAAGTGAGGTCTAAAAAATGATAGTACGAGGTGCTGAGCTAAGTTGGTGAGCCACGTATCAGGTGATTGGAGTTTGATTGGTAGGTCCATGAGATTGATTTGATTGTTTCAATTTGTTTGGGGGTGAGGCATTGATTTGGTCAAGGAAGAGGCGAGAGAAGGCACGGGAGGTCCACCGACACGAGACAAAAGGTGCCACCGCATAGACACCATCTAGTAGAGGTAGGGGCATTCCTTTACTTGTTACTTGATTAAATTATGGTTTAAAATGAAGAAATTTGGGTGGCAATATGGATTTTGAAATGGGGGTGAAAAATGAGTGAAATTGAGGTGGGGAAAGGCAAATTTATGTTAAATAGGGTAGTAAATGAATGTAAGGTGAATTTGGTTGGGGTGGGTGAGGGTTTTAGGTAGGATTTAGGTGATTTTAGGTGAAATGGGATATGGTGGGACAAGTTTTCAGTATTTGGTTTATATGACGAGACCGATGTCGGTCTATGTTTGGTCGACATTAGTCGGCTTTGGCCGAAATCACTCGGCTTTAGCCGCATCAGTTAGGTCTTAGATGATCGACACTGGTAAAATGAAATCGATGATGGAAAAGTAAAACTAGTGATGGTCAAGGCAACCGGTGCGCTTAAGGTTAAGGGAAAATAGGGGTAAGAAGGGCTAGGTAGGAAAGGAAAATAGGTGAAGATGAATGTAGGTAGAAGAGGGTACAGATATGATTTTGGCGATATGGGATAGGTAAGTAGGTGAAGTGAACTGAGAGAATGGGTAATAATGATAAGGGTTAGTAGGCTTGTAAGTGAATTAGGTAAAGAGGGTAAGCATGATTGATGTGATTGGGTATGGTTTGGTGGGTAATACGTGATTTGAGGTAGTCAAGTCTTGACATGGTTATGTTTGGTGGATGTAGGCTAGAGGTCAACTTAGGATGCATGAAAAAGTACCACCTCTTTAGTATGGATGTGGTCCAACGTGACTACAAAGGAGTGGGAGCATATGACTGAGGTTGGAATTATCAAGGTCCGACACTATAGGCACATTGTCTCGAGATCCTAGCATGATGGTCACTCTCATCAAAAGATTTGATTCTGCAACTAATACCTTCCACCTACCGATGGGTGAGATGGCCATCACCTTAAAGGATGTGTACCAAATCTTGTGGCTTCCCATTGTAGGGGAGCCAGTTTATTCCATCTCATCTAAGGCCTTAGTGGAGCCGATAGTGGTAGTTTTTGGTGAGGCGATGGGCCTATTGACCTATCACAACGCGAGTCTCACATATGGGGACATGTATGCAACCTACCCACAAGAGACGAGGTTGATTGTATTGATGATGGAGGTGATAGGTTATTTTTCTCTACCAGATTATGAGGGTGGGAGATTCCCACAAGAATTGATGGGAGTGCTCCAAGATATGATAGAGGAGCACATCTTCTTTGCTTGGGCACCGAATTTCCTAGTTCAGTTATATAGGGAGCTATGGGCTTATGGGAGATTGAGGAGGTTTGGGATGTGTTGTACCTTTTTACTACACTGTTGGGCATATGAAAACATTGTATGTGTGTGCCCATTTGGTTTGCCATAACATAACCGGTTTGGGGGTGGTTTTCTCGAGTTGGATATAGATGTTGGGTACCAGATGGTGGGCAGCTAAGGGTGGCTAGGACCATCTATGATGTTTCATACTATAGGAGGTTGTTGGAGGGGATTTCAGGAGTTGATATTATGTGGAGGCCATATATTAGCTATCCCTCGTATAGGGGTATGGTCGAGGAGTTTTAAGAGCTCCATATTTTGAGGTGGATACAGGGGCATCATCGCCGGTGATCATGATATGATGACTATGGACAAAGTTAGATAGTAGTTTGGGCTGCCACAGGATGTACCCCCACCTTTTCCATAGTACCACCAAGATGATGTGGAGAGACCCATGTCTCCACCACATCTAAGTGTGCAAAAAGGGAGGAGGAGCATACGGTAGATAGAAAAATTGATGACACATGATTCACAGATGGATATAGGTAGTGGTGGGTGGCACAACTACGAGTGGCACAACCGAGGCCAGGTAGACAAATCTTGCTATGGTCACAGTGTAGAGAGATGCATTGCAAGGGCAGGTGCCCACCTTACAGATGCAGGTCACAAGTTTGTAGGGTCAGTTGATAGGGGCACATACACAAGTTGGCCACCTTACAGGCTCAGGTGATAGCCTTGTAGGCCCAGTTGGCATAGGTACATGCGCCAACATAGGGCAGAGATGGTGATGGAGTTAAGGTGGCCGCCTTACGGGAACATATGGATAGTTTTAGAGTTAGTTGGCCACCGCACAAACACAGTAATGACCTTACAAGACCAACTTATAACACGTGTACCTCCACAAAGCTTAGGAACAAGGTCCCATACTATATGTAGCAAAGGAGGGAAAAGGTCCCACGGTACAAGGAGGAGGACATGGACCATAGAGTGTGGACCAAGGCTAGTATTAGGTGGAAAAAGATCACAAGCTACTATGAGACCTATGAAACCACCATAGACTATGTTGATGGTGAGGTTTAGGGAGGACCCGAATGATGATCGCTATTATAAGGATCACTTGATGACTACCGGATAAATGTCCCCTCATATGCCGAGTCTGAGCCCAAGAGGGCAAAGTAAGGAGCGGACGAGATCTAGGACTCATAGTTTAGGGTGTATAGGGGTCATCAAGCCCATGGACAAGGCCAAGGAGAGGTTATGAGTTCTCAGAGGCTAGGCCTGAGTGAGGAATAGGAGGAGATTATACCGAGACCCATGGATGGTGTAGAGATGTTGGCAGGGTGGCATACATGTAGGAAGGAGGAGATAGGTGAGACTAGCCCAGAGGATATCAGATGGGGTGATGATGAGTCACTTGATATGATCATTATTTTTTATTTTTGATCTTTATACCAGCTTGAGTGCCAAAGATAATGAGGGTGTATATGAGAGTTCTGTGATTTTGAGTTTTATGTCAGCCTGCGTGCCAAAGATAGTGAGGCTATATCTGAGCAATTTGAGATACTTGTATTTATTTATATCTATGTATATATGTATTGATACAAAGACTCTTTTATTTATATAGTTGATATTTATCAGATGGATGATGTACATTTTTTAATTTCCATTGTTATTGTGTATTAATAGAAACTAGGTGAAGTAGGCATGATTGAGTCGAGGTGATGTAGGCATAATTGAGTTAGGTCAGTTAGGCATGGTGGAGTTAGGTGTAGGCATGGTGGAGTCTAGGTAAGTTAGGCATGATTTGGTCATGTTTTTGGGTTTAACTTAATTTCCATGTTATTGGTAGTATGGAAAATAAATGATGATGTATATGTATGTTGTGTAATTTTCAATTGTTTGATATGATGGAAATGTGGAATGTATGATATTATGATGCGATCCAATGGTAGGCATGCATCTTCGTAATTTTATTTAATTTCGAGTGTTGTGTAAAATGGAAACTAAGGTAGAATGTGAATAAAAAAGGGGGAAATTGGTTAGGGTAAAGAGTGGCTAAGCTAACCTCCAAGGGCCCCATGCCCTTAGAGTGTTACCTACATAGCCCCAACGAAAAGGGGCCTCAGGCCGATGTAGTTCTCCCATAAGCTAGGGAAGAATATGATGAGGTAGAGGAATGGGTTGGTAGGTTTTAGGCATGATTGAGTCTAGGTCATTTAGGCATGTTTGAGTTTAGGTCATTTAGGCATGGTTGAGTCTAGGTCATTTAGGCATGGTTAAGTCTAGGTCATTTAGGCATGGTTGATTTTGGTGAAAGAGGAATTCCTAGAATGTAGGTGTCGATGGTTTGGTCCTGTATAGGAGGATCAACAAGTAATAAAATAGGTGAATGGTAAGAGGAGACAAAAGTGCCACCTAATTGATAAGAACCCCGATGAGTCTAGCATACTAAAGATTGTCTTATGAAAATATGACCCTAAAGGAGTTGCATGATTGACCATTCTATGGGTGAATAAGGTCACATGATCATGAAATTTTGCATTTGCGAAATTACCTTGAGAAGGTAGAAGTTTAGAGAGGAAAGGTAGTGAGATGAAAGAGTCTGGTTTTGCATAACCTGGGGTGAGACAACATGCCTTTTTGGCAGGAGACCCAAGATCAAGATAGGAAAGTCCATGACGAAAAAGTTATCTGTTTATTTTTGCTTTTGTTTTTAATAGACTAATCAATGCGGGAAGTCTATGTGGGATGAGTAGATTATCTCCTTGAGGTCTTCGTGAAGTGATCAATGCGGGAAGCTTTATAATATGTTTATTTTATTTTTTGCAAGAATAATCTTATTTTTTGATAGACTATGTACAATATGGATATCTTTGTATTGATGTCCTTCAAGGAATAGTCTATTTATAGCAGCGAGATAGAAATAATATGTCCTTTTGAGGGAGTCATCTTTTTCCGAAAGTTTGAATCAAGGAGTTTTGACTTTGAGAATCCCATGTATTACTTGTGAATTTTATTTTATACTTTTAGGTCATGGAAAAGACTATAGAGAAGGATAGGCTCTTGGTATGGGATCTTGTCTTGAAAAATATGAAAAGTATCCATGAGAATCATGCCATGAGTAAATCTATGGTAATCATATTGAAGATAAGGATGAAAGGTGATGGGTAATTACATTATTCTGTTTAGTTGTTGATCCTTAAAATAGGTAAATGGAAGGTGAACGGTGCTCAAGGGACAATTGTTTTTAATAATTAGAAGGTGATATAGGAATTTTTTTTAGGCAATATAATGGTCGAAGATGTAAGGAATTAAGAGTCTTAGGTTTGGGTTTACTTTTGAGTGAAGACAAACGATAAGCACTTAATCCATAAGTATGAGTAATGATATAGGGTTCAAGCCAATTAGGAGAAAATTTACCCGTTTACTTTTCTCTTCTTTTACTATATGTTGATTTTCCTTTAGGATGAGGTCAAATCACCGAAAAGGTTCGTTTTTGGACATGTTTATCGTAGACACATTTGATAGGTTTTTGTAGATTTGGAGGTAGTCGAGAGCATTAAGATGATGTTCATCTAATAACTCAAGCCGTGAAAAATTATACTAGTGAAATTCATCATCATTGAGCATGTCTTTGAGTGAGATATGAAGAGATGGAATCTAGAATTCAAGAGGTAGGAAAAGCTTTGTACCGTAGACCATAGAGAAGGGCATCAAAACACTTGAGGTAAGAATACTAGTACAATAAGCCCATAAGGCAAAAGGAATGTGTGTGTGCCAATCCTTTCTAGTATTGCCAACCAATTTCATAAGAATTTTGTTTAAGGTTTTATTGGTTGGTTCATCTTGGCCATTTATTTTAGGGTAATAAGGTGAGGAAAAATGAGTTGAATGCCTAAGGTATCACAAATTTTCTGTAGGGTTTTGTTTTTGAATTGTTTTCCGTTATCAGTGATGAGGCGGTGAGGAACACCAAAGCAACAAATGATGTGATGATTGATGAATTCACATATTTTTGTAGCTTTTGTAGAGATGAGAGGTACATGATTCCACCCATTTAGTGTAATATTCGGTAGCGGTAATTATCAATTAATGGTGTTGGGAAGAATGAGGATTAATCTCTCCGACAAGATCCAAACCCCATTGAGAGAAAGGAAAAAGGTCTTGTGCAAACTGTAAGGCGTGACTAGGGGTGTGATGAAGATTAGCATGTTACTAACACTTCACACAACGCTTGACATAGTCACAACAATCATGGTTTAGGGTTGGCCAATAATATCCTAGGCGAAAAATGTGTTTAGCAATAACCAAACCACTGAAGTGATCCCCACAAATTCTGCATTGTGAAATTCCTTTATGGTATATGGGATTTCAGATCTTGTAAGGTATCATAAGAGGATACCATCAAATCCATGTTTATAAAGAAGACCACCCATGATGACATAGCGAGAGACACTTTTGAGAAAGGCTCATTGTCCATTGTGAGTAAGATATGGAGGAAGAATTGAAAGGGAAAGGTAGTTAATGAACTACTTATACCAAAGGTCAATTGGGTCAGGTTCAATGGTTTCGACAAGGTTGATGTCTCGAAATAGATAAGAGGGTGATTGCAACATTTTCTTGTGATAAAGATTTTTGAGTCGAGGGGTGAAGCGAGGATTTATGAAGAAAAATAGGCCATGGTGTCCACAAATTTATTAGTGGAATGTGGGGTGGTTTGAAGTTCATAATGGTCAAAGGTAGTCAATAAAGTACGTGCACATGATGCTTATACTTTTGAAGTATTTCGTTACAACACTGGTATATACCATTAACTTGGTTTACAACCAGTTGGGAATCACCAAAGATATTAATTGATTTAACATCTAAGGTGATGATGGATTGGAGACATAATATGAATGATTCATATTTGGTGATATTTTTAGTACAATAAAAATCTAATTTGAAAGATAATGGCATAGGTTCACTGTCAAGAGAGATGACGATAACGCCAACACCACCCCCATGCTGACATTTGGAACCATCAAAGAATAAGGTCATATGGTAAATGGTATCGTCCAAAGAGAGGGTAGTGATGGATTCACTAGGAAATTGAAGTTAGAGGGTTGATTTTCGAGAGAGGAGCATCTGCCCGAGTGGTTAGCGATGGTTTGTCCTTTAACATATTTTTGATGGGTGAATTCTATGTCTAAAGCTTCAAGAAGCATGAGCCAACATGCGGAACATTGATGTTGGTAGGGCTTGGCCTACATGTAATGTAAGGGGTCAGTATTGGTGACAATGAAGGTTTTGTGTTTGAGTAGGTAATGGCGAAGTTTAGTGGCAACAAAAACTAAGGCTAAGTAGAGTTTTTCAGCATGAGTGTATCTAGTTTTGTAGTCTAGAAGCGTATGGCTTATATAATAAACCACTTGTTCCCTATGTTGCTCATCAAGATGAGTGAGAATGGAACCCAAAGAATGATTAGTAACAGAAATGTAAAGGTAAAATATTTGGTCATCCTTAGGGGAATGAGCATATGTGATTGGAGGAGGTATTTTTAGAGTGTCAAAGGCTTTGTGGCATTCATCAACCCATTTGAAGAAGACATATTTTTTTGAGGAGATGATAAAATGGGTGGAAGTGGTCGAAAGTTGTGAAATAAAGAGACAAATAGATTAGAAATTTACTTGAAAACTACAAAGTTGAAGAATGTTAGTTGTTGGAGGAATTTTGAGAATAACCTTGATTTTGCGGGATCAACTTCAATGCCACACAAAGAAAAAATAAATCCAAGGAGATTTCCAGAGAGAGCAACGAAGACACACTTTTTAGGTTAAAGGAAAACATAATACTTGATGAGGTGATTGAAGATGACCTTAAGGAATGTAAGGTGTTTGGCCCAATTTGTAACATCCTCAATTTATACCTTAGAACAAGTAATTTTTTTTTGATAATTGCATCCTGGTTCTAAATACATAATTTAGAACTCACAAATCAAATAACCATTCTTATAACAGACAACCATATGCAACTGTAATGACTCGGAGTACCTCCGATCTATTCATTCCATGACTCAAGAATCTACCGATCTATTCATGAGTAATAAGAGTTGGCGTTTTTATTTAACCTATCACTCTTGTGGTTCTCTTCCCTAATCTGGGATTCAGAATGCTTTGTCCAAGGAACCTAACTGAATAATTGTTACCATCATTCATCAGCATCTCATCCCTTAGACTAGGTGAATTAGGACAACACAATCAATCAGCTTCACTGATACTTTGGCCAAAGATTTAAAACATATCATTTATGTCTCGTATTCCTTAACGGCATACTCGTCAATCCGAATACTCCCTTCACCCCATTCTTATGTTATGTAGAATGTCTTATACCGACTTACTCGTCAGTCCTTCCTATCTCAACTTAATCACTCGGAGATGGATTAACAAGGTGATAATGTTATATGGATGCCCACGAGGATTAGGGATATGATGACATACTTGGTTCAACCCAAGTTAAACCAAAGGTGTCAAGATACCCAAGATCTCCTAGGCAACCTTATAACGTGACCACATTCCTAATCGGTCCTTGAGTAACTTGTTCGAGATCAAAGTGTAAATCTTAGCGATCAATGCAAAGGGTGTCGTCATAAGTCACCTGCATTGTTGTAACTTCGAGAAGATCCTAATCTTCTCGGAGGTACAACCTGCAGTTGACTTGTGCCGTCAACCTTTAAATCTGCCTCGAAAATATCTACTTAACAATATGTGTTACGCATATTGAGTTTAAATTACATTAAAGACGTTCCCCTAAGGTTAGCCTTTCCCAATCCCTGGATTCTTCGTCTAAGGATGACCTTCCTCAATAAAACCCATTACATGGTGGAGATATTAAGGCCAAGGTCTCATCATGGAGTTCTTAGAATATACATGATTCTAAAACAACGAGAATTGAACAATAACTCATAACCTTCACATGAGATTGTCATCTGAACCCCATTAGATTTATATCAGTTCTCCTAACTGAATTTATATCATACTTATTAGTATCAAGATATAAATGATTAAGAACCCAATTAAATGTTGTCCTGTCATAATCAAGACTAGGGATTAGTAACTTAATTCAGATTGATTAGCGTTCTACTTAGGTTCATTTTAACCCTATCTATCAGAAAAACAATGATTTAAATTTCAATTTTGCTTTCGATAGATCAAATTAGAACTACTAAAAACTCATAAGAATTCAATCACATTTTCTTGTAAGCTTTCATTGAAAATCACAAAAGCATCCAAATTATACAAAGATAACATTGCCACTCCAAAGATATAAACCGAAGAAGATCAACTATCGAATAAGAATACAACACATGAGTAACAAATACTTATTCCCATTCCTTTCGAACTATACAAATAAATTTTATGCAATCAAGCATACTTGATACAATGCTCAATGGAAAAAGAACATCTTTCCTCATATAATACATTTTAGAGAATCTATCTAAAATTCTACTTAAAATCAAATTTAAACAATCTGATTATCCTATCAGATCTGCATGCTTTTACCACTTACGGCAACCATCTGCAAAAATAGTCAACATGAGTCAGTTCGATGAACTGAGCATGATAAGCACTAACTTTTAAAACAATTGCAATCCATCAATTGTTTTCATTAAACACCCTGTTTAAAATGCAGATCAATTCAATCAAATAAGCAACATATTTCCGACTATGTTTTTTTTTGTAAAACCACATGACTATACAACATAACTCATATTATAGTCATCAAATATTCACATTACTTTCACATAATTCATCAAAACGTTAGTGACTAAGAAGAAAAAGGCATTTAACCAACTATCCATCCGAATCTCAAGGACAAAGAACATTAGACGGATTATAATTAAATATATATTCCACATAATAAACAAATAACTTTCCATGATTCAAAGATGACAAAACAGTTCAAAAAGTTAGATATACAGTTATATCAACCTTCAATTATAACGAAGAGAAATAAGTGAATCATACATATTTCCTTCAGAATTTGCTCATGACTACACTGTCCTTCCAAAAGCAAGGCATTCACTTAATACTCATGCAATAAATTAGTCGAGACCATCATCAGCACTACTATTTTGTTAAAACTTACAATAAAGAAACTACAGTACAAGTAGCCCTTATAACAAACAGCGGTGTCTATCTACCAAGGACTCTTAAGTAAGACCTCACGCAAGAAGCGGCGAGGCAAGAAGATAACTACTGCCGTTACTGCTTAGGTACATTTAACTCCTAAGTTCATTCATACCCAAAAATGGATATCATAGCAAAGAAGACGTAAACGACTACAATCCCAATAACAATCTACAACCCCCCTTCAATCCCTTTCAACACTCTAAGGCCTTTATATCCAAGGTCGAATTCAAAGGAACTCAATTGTTGTCACAAATGCTAACAAGAAACTCGAACTCCTTTAAGCAATGACATTTCCCTACGACTACGCGAGAGAATTTTAAACGAAATACACGCATCACGCATAGCCACATCAACTGGCATGTAATCTAAAGAATACACAACATAGAATATCGTAGTCACTTCGAATGAAATCGGGGTTGAAAGTATGGTATCCACAACCTACTTTAAAAATCCATAAACTGGATGTCAAGCTATTCAAAGAAATCCAACAAAGCCAAATAAACATCACATGTTCATTCTCGTGCTTATACGAAAAATGACATGATTACCACTCAAGGATTTTTAAACTAAATCCGTAAACAGTATTCACATGGTAAGGCTTATACTGAGCCGATAAACAAGATACCTTCCCATATTCAAGGAACCCACGGTTCAAATAATAGAAAACCCAACGGTCCTAATTTCAAGCGATCACACTACTGTTTATTTATCAAGAATTCAACCGAGTCTAAACAAAAGTATTCAAGATAACAAAGAAGCATAATTAATGATTCCATCTACTCCAATAATGATAAACATTAAAACAGGCTTCAACAATTACTGATTTCGTAACAAGAACCAACCTAACTTTCTTCAATATTTTCGAACAAGCTTACACAGAAGGAAACGAAATTTAAGTGATAACCTAGGAGTCTATACCCAAAATTTACTACAATTAACAAAGGTCGTAAGACACATTACTTCTTCAAGACTCGATAAAATCAATATCCCACATTCAAATATATAAATGTATAGCTTCCACAAAGGTGGTCCATTTATACAAATCATTCAATGGACTCTACAAAGTCGTTCAATATATAATATACATATAACCATAATGCATACTTTAACGGTTAAATCTCGTTACCACAACGAAAAAGGAAAACAACTCCAAAAGAGTCGCAATAAGATCTTTGTCACACCGCAAGTTTTTTTATTCACAAACAACCTTCAAGACAAAACGAAACCCAACAAAAGTATCAATAACTACCATCATCAAAACCCACGACCAGAGCTTACAAAGGTTCAATAAAATCAACAATCAAACAAGTCCATCAAGTATCCCTTCCGACAATTTCCACAACAAGTATCATTGAAAAATATACATCAACATGAATCAAAATATCCTGTACCCATCACAAGAACAATTCATGGGTTCTCACAAAATAGACCTAGCATGCATTCCTTTCATTTATTTCGAAAACTTAAAGCCGAATATGTAAAACACAAGAAATATAGCCACAGTTCGAAGATAATAAACACCCATCAAGGAATAAATGAAAAATCATTCCAGCATGAAGATACAGTGCCAAAATCACACAAGAAAATCATCGAAAATCATCTATTTCCTTAAATAATTTGAATAGAGTTGTTCTAATGAAATCATTTGAAAGATAGCAAGATTTTTAAAGGTTAGGGCCTAACATGCCTGGATTTTTTTTGCTCAAAATTCCGAAGCAGACCACTGAAAGAGCTCAGACTTTCTTTTCCTTTTCCAAGTCAGAGCGACCAACAAAATTTTTCTATCTCCATGACATATATATTTTCCTTGCCAGAGGAAAGAGCTAGATACCCTCATACTCGCCATGCAACAAAAAAGAAGATCAGTGCAAAGAACCGGTGAGCAGAGAAGGAAAACCGAAATTCGCGATAAGCCAAACAAACCAACAACTTCCCAGTTTGCATGCCTTCACGCGAGTTCCGAGCTTGACTACCGAGCACATTAATTACATTTACACCAACTTTCCCGCTTAAACTCCACTGCCACCGACCACCAAAATGGGCGATAGACAAATAAAATTTCCAGTCCATTTTCAGTTTTTGCGACCTGCCACGTCGGCACAAGTTAGCCATTTCAAAACCTCCGCCAAAACCTATCCTTCATACTTATCCTTTGCATTAAATAACATAGAAAAAGCCACCCATGGTTCGCACCCCTCCATAGGTCCCCTTACATTCTTGCTCAATAGTTAGGTTAGTAACTTAGGTTAGAATTTAGGATAATATCTATTCTAACTTCATAGAACATAGATACTAACTTAGGACATTAGCTCTTAGCCTAGGTCTAGGTTAGATTAACACTAATCTAACCCCTAGGTTAGGTTTAGTTTTAGGTTACTAATCATTAATAATTCCATTGGGTCTACATTCTGCGTACACTCGGAAAAAGACCTACCACATACATTCTCGAACAGGGTTAGCTCCCATTCGCCTAAGGCTACAAAATTGTATGAAACTCAATTATTACCTGTCCATGATCGAGACCTTCTAGATATACTTCGGTATCGGAACCAATCCATTTCACATGATCAACCTGAGTTATAGTCCGGGCTAGCTTATTCAATGCTTCTAGACCTTACAACCTGTTCAAGGTCTGAAATTTTAATTCATCACGAACAAACTTAAAGCAATACTTGGATCAATTCCACCGATCCAAGGCTAGGTCTTATAGATGGTTAACTCTATAATTCATTCCAAGTTCGATTAAACTCGGATACAAAATGAAAGAAGTAAAAGAGTCTAATCATATTCTAACTCGATCAAAGATCTACAATCTGCAAAGAAAATACAATACATATCAAGAATGATTTCCCAATCGAGGAACACATCCTTTTACAAGAAATCACATATCAACAATTGTATGCTCGTGGAGGAAGTAACAACAGTTCGGGTGTTACATGTTTCCCCTAAAAGATTCATCATCCCGATGATTACATATTCAATTAACCTTCAGGTCAATCAATTTATTAGTACACAAACAATGTGACTATTTCCAATTTGAATAGTTCCAAATCAATGTCGCAAAGACATTTTATTCAACTTGAATAATGTTTTCCTTCATCTCGCTTTCATAAATACTTAAAAAAAAAAGTTCATTAAAGAATGTTTTGCAACAAATTTCATTCTGTTGAAAAAGAGAAGGAAAAGCAATTTTCATCTCTTCCAGATTTTCCCAAGTTGCACTTTCTTCGTTAAACTGGTCCCACTGGACCTTACATTGCTGTATTTCATGATTTCTTAAATGCAATTGGCGAGTTTCCAGCACTCGTGTGGGTTTAACCACGATTATTCCTGGGTCTTGGACTTGCAAGGAATTCCAATTTAAAACATGTGACAGATCTGAAACGTATTTCTTAAGCAAAGAAATATGGAAAACATCATGCATGCGAGATAAAGCAGGTGGCAATGCTAAACGATAAGCTACAGGATTGATTATTTCAACAATTTCGAAAGGTCCCACGAATCGAGGTGACAACTTAGCAGCCTTTCCAAAATTTATAGAACTCTTTCGGGTTTAACACAAAGAAAAACCTTATCACCAAGCTCAAACCTTCTATCAACCCGCTTAAGGTCAGCATAGCTCTTCCGTCTATCCGCCGCTTCCTTTTAGTCATTCACGGATCAACTTAACTTGTTGCTTCCATTTCGTGAGAATCTCTGGTCCAATTACCACTCTATCCTCAACACTGTCCCAACTAACAGGAGTTCTGCACTTTCTTCCATAAAGTGCTTCAAATGGTGCCATTTTAAGAGATGAATGATAAGTATTGTTGTATGCAAACTCAACTAATGGAAGATACTCTTCCCATTTATACTGTTGATCCATGCAATACATACACAACATGTCCTCCAACACTTGATTTACCCTCTCAGTTTGTCCATCCGTTTCCGGATGATATGCAGAACTGAAGTTTAGTTTCATTCCAAGAGCTGCGTTAAGCGTTTGCCAAAACCTTGACGTCATTCTAGGATCCCTGTCAGATATAATCAATTCTGGTACACCATGTAACCTGAAAATTTCATGCACGAATCTTTTGGCTAGCACTGGTGAATCATCCTTTAGATTTCCAGCGATGAAATGAGCTACCTTAGTCAGTTTATCTACAACTACCAGGATAACATCATGTTTATTCCTGGACATGGGTAGTCCTTGTACAAAATCCATGGTTATTACTTTCCATTTGTACTGCGGTATGCTATGAGGATATAACAGTCCAGCAGGGTGCATATGTTCTGCCTTCACCCGCTGACATTCCAGACAATGAGTCACAAAATTAATTACATCCTTTTTCATACCTTTCCAAAAGTATTGTTGTTTCAAATCAGCAAGCATTTTTGTGATACCTGGGTGTCCAGAGAAAGGTGAATTATGAAATTCAACTAACAACTTCTTTCTCAAATCATTCAGCATAGGTACATATACCCTATTTTCATAACGCAAGATTCCTTCATTATCAAAATGAAAACCTTTATACCTTATATCCTTAGGTTCTGCAGCAAGCGCTACTTTTACTTGTTGAAAGTATGCATCTGATTCTGAGGCACTTTTTACCTCGTCTTTAAACTGAGTTCTTAATGTTATAAGAGCAGAAATGTGCCTCCTACGACTTAGAGCATCAACTACTCTATTCTCCTTCCCTTTGATATAGCTAATATCAAAGTCATATTGTGATAAAAATTCTAACCACCTTCTCTGTCTGGCATTCAGATTGGGCTGAGTAAAAATATATTTCAGTCCTAAGTGATCAGTTTTCAACTCAAAAGGTTTCCCAAGTAAGTAGTGTCTCCAGACTTGAAGTGCATGAACAATGGCAGCAAGTTCCAAATCATGAGGGGCATAATTCAGCTCATGTAACTTAAGTTTTCTACTTTCATATGCTATGACCTGATCATTTTGTAGCAAAACACCTCCAAGGCCTTCCCCAGAAGCATCTGTTACAACAGTAAAACTCCCATTAGGGTCTGGTATAGCTAATATAGGTGCAGAAGTCAGCTGGTCTTTCAGACTTTTGAAAGCCGCTTCGCACTTGTCATTCCACATGAATTTCTTATCCTTCTTTTGCAATGAAGTTATTGGTGCAGCTACTTTAGAAAAATCCTTTACAAATTTTCTATAGTAACTGACCAAAGAAGACCCATGAAGCTTCTTACTTCATGCACATTCTTTGGTGCAGGCCACTCAGTTATTGCCACTATTTTTGAAGGATCTACAACCAATTCCTTCCTTACTTATAAGATGACCCAAATAGTGAACTTCTGAATCAAAGAAAGAACATTTGGATAACTTACCATACAACTTTCTTTTTCTCATAATTCCCAAAACTATCTTCAAATGCTCATTGTGCTCCTCAATGCTTCTAGAATAAATGAGAATATCATCCAAGAATACAAGTACAAACTTGTCCAGGTATTCTTGAAAAATATTGTTCATTAAATTCATAAAGGCTGCGGGTGCATTAGTTAACCCAAAGGGTAGAACTGTGAATTCATAATGTCCGTACCTTGTTCGGAAAGCTGTTTTATGAATATCTTCCTCTCTAATCCTTAACTGATGATAACCAGATCGAAGGTCTATCTTAGAATAAACCGCTGCTCCACGCATCTGATCAAACAGATCGTCGATCCTAGGAAGTGGATATCGGTTCTTGATTGTTGCTTTGTTCAACATCCGATAATCAATACACAGCCTTAGTGTTCCATCCTTCTTTTTCACAAATATTACAGGCGCTCCCCAAGGTGAAACACTTGGTCTGATCAAACCTTTAGACAAAAGCTCTTGCAACTGTGCCTTAAGCTCAACTAACTCTGTAGTAGTCATCCGATAAGGTGCTTTGGAAATAGGTTCTGTTCCTGGCTTGATTTCAATGGTGAAGTCAAATTCTCTCTTGGGTGGTAACCCTGGTAATTCCTCAGGAAAAACATCCCTAAAACCTTGTAACAGAGGGAATATTTTCATGAGATCATCATCTTCTTCTGAAGATTCGATATCTTTACTACATAAATGGTGCATCCTTTATTTTTAGCCTTTTTAAGCCGCATAAATTGTGACAGTTTTCTAACTGAAATTTCCCGTTTCACCCCTTGAATCTCTGCTGATTCCAGCTGATCATCTAAACATTTTATGTTCTTTTCATAGCAGTCTACTTTTGCTTTATGGTCAGCTAACCAATTGACACCGATAACAATGTCATACGATACTAAAGGTGCAACATAGAGGTCAACTTATGTGGAAAAGTTAGGTAAGTCAAGGATCGCCCCAAAAAGACACATACTCACTATATGAACAATTATTACCATACCGCATGCTGCACCCAAGATTTATCCATTTTTCCAGCTTTTCTTTTAAGTTTAGAAGCAAGTTTATTTGATATAAAACATTCAGTAGCTCCTGTATCAAAAAGAATAGTGACAGGTATGCCGAATAACTTACCCTGAACTTCTATAGGTGTCACTTGCTTTTCAGCTTGCTTGTCCGCTACTGCAGCATGTATCTTATGCTGCTGATTACGATCATCCTTCTTCAAAGGGCACTTTGATTTACATAGTGATCTTTGCCACAATTGTAGCAGCCTCCTACAGGTCCCTTTTTAGGCTCAAAGTTGCCTCCAGTTTTGTAATTGTCACGTTGTCCTCCATAGGGCTTCTGCCCATTGTTATAATTTTTAGAAAAATTATCCTTTACGTTTCCGCAGGCTTATTTACTACTACTTTCTTATTGTTATCTCTTGGAAACTTACTCTTGTTTCCAAACTTTTTCCATGGTCCTTTTCTAGGTGCAAGAGAGGTTGAAGAAGGGTTTGCAGTCTTCTTCCGCACTTCCTCCTTATGAGCAGAAATAGCCTTTAATTTCTATTCTTGCCTTATGGCCTTTTCAACAACTCCTTCCATAGTGGTTGGACTGTGAACATCAACCTCTCCCCCTATCACGGGATTCAATCCCATGATGAATTTCCGTATTCGAACTTCTCGTCAGTTTGATACTGCGGTACATACTTGAGGAGTTTTGTAAACCGCTCCGAGATTCGATTACTGCTAGCTTCCTTGAGCTAAGTTCTGAAATTCTGTCATTTTCTGATCATAGAAAAGTTGTGGTAGCCAACGTTGCCTAAAATAGCCTTTAAATTGATCCCAAGTAATATTGGTCTCATCAATGTTTAGTTCAGCTTTACGGCTATCCCACCATGAAGATGCTTCGTGGGAAAGCTGATAGGCTCCCAAATAGCTTTGGTTTCCTCTGAGAAGTTCCTTATTGCAAAGTACTTCTCCATTTCACTGAGCCAGTTCTCAGCTCCATCTCCTAATGTGGTGCCATCATACTTAGGTGGACTTATCCTTTTATATCATTAGTGAGTTCTCACGCTAATCTGGCCTTTTTGTTTTTGGTTGGACAGTGCATTCCCAAAGCATTAACATCAACACCCATGTCGGGGTTGTCCTCGGGAGGTTGCTGATTATTATCGCCTTCTTCATCCTCCTCATTTCCCATCACCTGCTTGTTCAAAATACAGTTAAGCGATCTCTTGTGTCCAACAGGCAGCAAGGATCTCATCCAGATTCGGGTTGTTGCCACTCCTCCTTCGGTGGAGCATTACTCGCAACGTTCCCCTTGTTCTAACCATTTTCATTACAAGAAAATTCCGGTTTTATCAGATTATGGACACAATAGGTCCAAGAGCTGCAACCTTCAGCTCTGATACCAAGATGTAACATCCTCAATTTATACCTTAGAACAAGTAATTTTTTTTTTTGATAATTGCATCCTGGTTCTAAATACATAATTTAGAACTCACAAATCAAATAACCATTCTTATAACAGACAACCATATGCAGCTGTAATGACTCGGAGTACCTCCGATCTATTCATTCCATGACTCGGTAATCTACCGATCTATTCATGAGTAATAAGAGTTGGCGTTTTTATTTAACCTATCACTCTTGCGGTTCTCTTCCCTAATCTGGGATTCAGAAAGCTCTGTCCAAGGAACCTAACTGAATAATTTTTACCATCATTCATCAGCATCTCATCCCTTAGACTAGGTGAATTAGGACAACGCAATCAGCAGCTTGCGATACTTTGGCCAAAGATTTGAAACATACTGTTTATGTCTCGTATTCCTTAACGGCATACTCGTCAATCCGGAATACGCCCTTCACCCCATTCTTATGTTATGTAGAATGTCTTATACCGACTTCTGTCAGTCCTTCCTATCTCAACTTAATCACTCAGAGACAGATTAACAAGGTGATAATGTTATATGGATGCCCACGAGGATTAGGGATATGATGACATCTTGGTTCAACCCAAGTTAAACCAAAGGTGTCAAGATACCCAAGATATCTCTAGGCAGCCTTATAATGTGACCACATTCCTAATCGGTCCCCGAGTAACTTGTTTGAGATCAAAGTGTAAATATTAGCGATCAATGCAAAGGGTGTCGTCATAAGTCACCTGCATTGTTGTAACTTCAAGAAGATTCTAATCTTCTCGGAGGTACAACCCTGCAGTTGACTTGTGTCATCAACCTTTAAATCCGCCTCGAAAAGATCTACTTAACAATATGTGTTACGCATATTGAGTTTAAATTATATTAAAGACGTTCCCCTAAGGTTAGCCTTTCCCGATCCACATTCTTTGTCTAAGGATGACCTTCCTCAATAAAACCCATTACATGGTGGAGATATTAAGGCCAAGGTCTCATCATGGAGTTCTTAGAATATACATGATTCTAAAACAACAAAATTGAACAATAACTCATAACCTTCACATGAGATTGTCATCTGAACCCCATTAGATTTATATCGCTTCTCCTAACTGAATTTATATCATACTTATTAGTATCAAGATATAAATGATTAAGAACCCAATTAAATGTTGTCTGTCATAATCAAGACTAGGGATTAGTAACTTAATTCGATTGATTAGCGTTACGCTTAGGTTCATTTTAACCTATCTATCGTAAAAACAATGATTTAAATTTCAATTTTGCTTTCGATAGATCAAATTAGAACTACTAAACACTCATAAGAATTCAATCACATTTTCTTGTAAGCTTTCATTGACAATCACAAAAGCATCCAAATTATACAAAGATAACATTGCCACTCCAGTATATAAACCGAAGAAGATCAACTATCGAATAAGAATACAACACATGAGTAACAAATACTTATTCCCATTCCTTTGAACTATACAAATAAATTTTATGCAATCAGCATACTTGATACAATGCTCAACGGAAAAAACATCTTTCCTCATATAATACATTTTAGAGAATCTATCTAAAATTCTACTTAAAATCAAATTTAAACAATCGATTATCCTATCGAGATCTGCATTCTTTACCACTTACGGCAACCATCTGCAAAAATAGTCAACATGAGTCGATTCGATGAACCAGTCATGATAAGCACTAACTTTTAAAACAATTGCAATCCATCAATTGTTTTCATTAAACACTGTTTAAAAGAGATCAATTCAATCAAACAAGCAACATATTTCCGACTATGTTTTTTTGTAAAACAACATGACTATACAAAGATAACTCATATTATAGTCATCAAATATTCACAGATTACTTTCACATAATTCATCAAAACGTTAGTGACTAAGAAGACAAAGGCATTTAACCAACTATCCATCCGAATCTCAAGGACAAAGAACATCGAGACGGATTATAATTAAATATATATTCCACATAATAAACAAATAACTTTCCATGATTCAAATGACGCGAAACAGATTCAAAAATTTAGATATACTGATTATATCAACCTTCACTTATAACAAGAGAGAAAAAAGCGAATCATACATATTTCCTTTAGAATTTGCTCATGACTACACCGTCCTTCCAAAAGCAAGGCATTCACTTAATACTCATGCAATAAATTAGTCGAGACCATCATCAAGCCTCTTGTTTTGTTAAAACTTACAATAAAGAAACTACAAAGACAATAGCCCTTATAACAAACAAATGGTGTCTATCTACCAAGCAGACTTAGTAAGACCTCACGCAAGAAGTGACAGGAAGAAGATAACTACTGCCGTTACTGTTTAGGTATAGTTAACTCCTAAGTTCATTCATACCCAAAATGGATATCATAGCAAAGAAGACGTAAAACGCCTACAATCCCAATAACAATCTACACCCCTTAAATCTCTTTCAACACCTTTGTAAGGCCTTTATATCCAAGGTCGAATTCAAAGGAACTCAATTGTTGTCACAACTAACAAGAAACTCGAACTCCTTTAAGCAATGACATTTCCCTACGACTACGCAGAGAGAATTTTAAACGAAATACATGCATCACGCATAGCCACATCAACGGCATGTAATCTAAAGAATACACAACATAGAATATCGTAGTCACTTCGAATGAAATCGGGGTTGAAAGTATGGTATCCACAACCTACTTTAAAAAGCCATAAACTAGATGTCAAGCTATTCAAAGAAATCCAACAAAGCCAAATAAACATCACATGTTCATTCTCAGGCTTATACAGAACAATGACACAGATTACCACTCAAGGATTTTTAAACTAAATCCGTAAACAGTGATTCGTAGTAAGGCTTATACAGAGCCGATAAACAAGATACCTTCCCATATCCAAGGAACCCACAGGTTTGAAATAATAGAAAACCCAACGGTCCTACTTTGAAGCGATCACACTTTGTTTATTTATCAAGAATTCAACCGAGTCTAAACAACAGTATTCAAGATAACAAAGAAGCATAATTAATGATTCCATCTACTCCAGTAATGATAAACATTAAAAAAAATAGGCTTCAACAATTACGATTTCATAACAAGAACCAACTGAACTTTCTTCAATATTTTCGAACAAGCTTACACAGAAGAAACGCAAGCAAGACAACCGGGGAGTCTATACCCAAAATTTACTACAATTAACAGAGGTCGTAAGACCTGTTACTTCTTCAAGACTCAGACAAATCAATATCCCACATTCAAATATATAAATGTATAGCTTCCACAGTGGTCCATTTATACAAATCATTCAATGGACTCTACAAAGTC
The DNA here is from genome assembly GCA_018340775.1 of Taxus wallichiana var. yunnanensis. NCBI lineage: Eukaryota > Viridiplantae > Streptophyta > Pinopsida > Cupressales > Taxaceae > Taxus > Taxus wallichiana. The sequence continues at coordinate 468,952,745 of CM031243.1, read as the reverse complement.
GTTCCAATATATAATATACATATAACCATAATGCATACTGTTAACGGTTAAATCTCGTTACCACAACGAAAAAGGAAAACAACTCCAAAAGAGTCGCAATAAGATACTGTCACTCCGCAAGTTTTTTATTCACAAACAACCTTCAAGAAAAAATGAAACCCAACAGTATCAATAACTACCATCATCAAAACCCACGACAGAGCTTACAAAGGTTCAATAAAACTGAACAATCAAACAAGTCCATCGGTATCCCTTCCGATAGTTTCCACAACAAGTATCATTGAAAAATATACATCAACATGAATCAAAATAGCACATTGTACCCATCACGAGAAAAATTCATGGGTTCTCACGAGAATAGACCTAGCATGCATTCCTTTCATTTATTTCGAAAACTTAAAAGTGAATATGCAAAACACAAGAAATATAGCCACGGTTCGAAGATAATAAACACCCATCAAGGAATAAATGAAACAATCATTCCAAGATGAAGATACGATGCCAAAATCACACAAGACAATCATCGAAAAATCATCTATTTCCTTAAATAATTTGAATAGAGTTGTTCTAATGAAATCATTTGAAAAGACAAAGAAGATTTTTAAAGGTTAGGGCCTAACATGCACGGATTTTTTTGCTCAAAATTCAAGCGAGACCACCGAAAGAGCTCGGACTTTCTTTTCCTTTTCCAAGTCGGAGCGACCAACAAAATTTTTCTATCTCCATGACATATATATTTTGCTTGCGAGGAAAGAGCTAGATACCCTCATACTCGCCATGCAACACAAAGAAGAAGGCCCAGTGCGAAGAACCGGTGAATAGGCGAAGAAAACCGAAATTTGCGATAAGCCAAACAAACCAACAACTTCCCGGTTGCATGCCTTCACACGAGTTCTCGAGCTCGACTACCGAGCACATTAATTGCATTTACACCAACTTTCCCGCTCAAACTCCACTGCCACCGACCGCCAAAATTGGCGACAGTCAAATAAAATTTCCAGTCCATTTTCAGTTTTGGCGACCTGCCACGTCGGCACAATTAGCCGTTTCTAAAACCTCCGCCAAAACCTGTCCTTCACACTTATCCTTTGCATTAAATAACATAGAAAAAGCCGCCCATGGTTCGCACCCCTCCATAGGTCCCTTTACATTCTTGCTCATTAGTTAGGTTAGTAACTTAGGTTAGAATTTAGGATAATTCTCATTCTAACTTCAAAGAACATAGATACTAACTTAGGACATTAGCACATAGCCTAGGTCTAGGTTAGATTAACACTAATCTAACCCCTAGGTTAGGTTTAGTTTTAGGTTACTAACATTAATAATTCCAGTTGGGTCTACATTCCGTACACTCAAGAAAAAGACCTACCACATACATTCTCGAACAGGGTTAGCTCTGTTTGCAGGCTACAAAATCTGAACAAAATTGTATGGCGAATTATTACGGTCCACGATCGAGACCTTCCGATATACTTGGTATCGGGAACCAATCCATTTCACATGATCAACCTGAGTTATACTCCGGGCTAGCTTATTCAATGCTTCTAGACCTTGCAACCTGTTCAAGGTCTGAAATTTTAATTCATCACGAACAAACTTAAAGCAATACTTGGATCAATTCCACTCGATCCAAGCTAGGTCTTATAGATGGTTAACTCTATAATTCATTACGAGTTCGATTAAACTCGAGATACAAAATGAAAGAAGTAAAAGAGTCCAATCATATTCCGACTCACCAAATATACATGTCAGTAAAGAAAATACAATACATATCAAGCATGATTTCCCAATCGAGGAACACATCCTTTTACAAGAAATCACATATCTACACTTGTATGCTCAGGAGGAAGTAACAACAGTTCAGGGTGTTACACAATTTTTGGATTTTGTAAGACTATCGTCAACATAATCTTCCAATATGCGATGCATAATGTCATGAAAAATATAAGTCATAGCCGATATGTAACACCAATGTTTTTAAGGCCAAAGGGCATGACACGATAGCAGAAGGTCCCCAAAGGAGTGATGAAGGTGGTTTTGTGTTGATATTCTAGGGAAAGTAATATTTGGTTATAACCTGAGAAATCGTCAATGAGTGATAAAATCTCATAGATGGCAGTAAGATAAACTAGTTGGTCAATACTAGGTAGAGGAAATTCGTCTTTAGGGTAAGTTAGGTTAAGGTCATAGAAATCCATTCAAATGGGAAGTCTTGTTGTCACTTTTGTGATAGGAATGATATTAGAGATCCATTGAGTGTAATCAATGGGTAGGATGAAGAAACCGAAAGAAGGTGATGGGGTTCTTCTTTGACAAGGGCAATACGAGGATGCATTTTTTGCAGCTTTTGTTTCACATGTTTGGCTTCAATAATGGTGATGATATTATGGACCAAATTTTTGGGTCAATACCAGTGTATTAGTGTAGGAATAAGAAAAAGTGTTTCTATGATCCCGAAGGAAAGAATTAAAAGCTTCCTATTCAGAGAACATATAAATATTTTCCTATATTTAGAATGTGTGGGTCATCTTGAGTGTTAATATTGATTTTGATGGTCGATTCATTTAACATGGTTTGTGTCTCAGAAGGTAACGATCGATGAATATAAGAATCTTCCACACCAAGGTAGGTGAGAATAGACTCATCATCCTGACATTAAACAACGTTAATAGAAGGTGTATCATCATCGATCATGTTAGGATATAGGAAGGGAAGAGAAGAGGGAGCCTTGCCATCTCATTGATAAGTTAGAGGTCCTAGGAAATGGTGTTCATGAAAAAAATAGGAGGAATAGATTCTGGATCTATAGACTCTGTAGGTGAAGGTGGTGAAGTTGGTAAATGGGGTGAAGAAGGTTTATTGTCCTCGATGATTTCGACTCAATATTTCTTGGGAGATGGTTCAAAAAATCCAATACCATTGCGGTCTATATGTTTACGAGTGGTGCACAAGATGGTTTGACAAAGAAAAAGCCCTTCCATGCACAACAATGGAGGAATGTGTGGGAGAATAAGTGGTTGTTGAGAGATTTGAGGTCAGATGCAAATGCTCACATTTGGGAAGGTGGATCGGGTGAGTAGGTAGAAGTATTAAGTACCCCATACGTTAAGTTAGTATGAAGGTGGGGATAGCCGTAAGGGAAAACCTCGCCTATGTGGTGATCATAGTGAGGATGTTGGTGAAGGTTACCATACTCTTGAGGAGTAAGGAATGTGTTGATGTTGTACAGAGGTACTCCCCGAGTGAGATGTTGAAAAACACCTTCTAAGGGATCGATGTAGTTGATATGTGGGTAGCTAGAATGGATGAATTATTGGATTTCGGGAGGAAGAAGCATTGGTTGGTTGAGAAGTAGATAGGTTAGCAGATGCGTCGGCTACTGAGGCTATGGTGGAAGTGGAAATAGAAGAGTTAGTTATAGGAGAAGTAGGGAAAATGTTGTTGGATGGGGTTGTGGGTGAAGGAGAAGTGATAATGGTGGTAGATGCCTTAACTAGTATAAGGACATCATTGGGTTGATACAACATATTACATGTTTTGAATGGTGAAGGGTTAGCTAGAATGGTATAATTATGTCCTTCATGTTCAAATTTTACACAATGATGTAAGGTTGAAGGAACACAACCCATTATGCAGATCCAAGGTCGCCCAAGGCACATTTTGTATTGGAATTCCCCCTCTAAGACATAGAACAATTCTAGAATGGTATGGGGCCCCATGCGAATATGGAGAATGATGGTGCCAAGGGTGGAAGTTATGGCATTATTAAATGAACGTAGCATAATTGGGTTATTATGCATGAAATTGGAAGGGATGCATATTTGATTATATGGATGGGAGGAGATGATGTTGATGCTTTAGAACCACCATCGATCATAATTCTTCAAACACGTATATTATCAATGTAGATAGAAATGAAAAGGGAGGGATTAAGATCATCTGATTAGAGAGCTACAATCTCATCATCAGAGAAACTGAGAGCATATACTTGATGAGTGGTAGTGGGTGTAGAGGAAGGGGATGAATTGGTGAGAGAGGCCACATGGTGATGGGTGATAATAGAGGCCATGGTCGTAAGGTCGTGAGGTAAAACCTTGATGTATTATAGAACCTCCATGAGGTCCTATCGGTGAGACTTAGAGGTTTGGACAAGGTCGTACAAAGAAATTTTGAGAGGAGATTGGTGTAATTATTTAATCATTTTACGATGGGAAACTCACTGTCGGAAATAGGGTATGTGGGTCCCCGAATGGTGATTTTTGGTGCAAGTGCAAATGGTATATTGGGCATAGGATTGGCATACGATTGGTTATTTTTCCTTTCTTTTGTCTTTCTAGGCGTGAGTGGAAATGTTAACCATATTAATATGGGGTGAGGGAGCAATGAGTCATGATATATGTAACGATAGGATAGGAAATAGTAGGGTGAGGTTATATATTGGTGTTGTTCAAAGAAGGAAACACATTAAAATTTGGGCGAGAGGTTTGGCTAACTCTCTTATGTGGACCATGTTGATCTCGAATGTGGGAGGAAGATAAAAGGGTTGTGGAGGTAGAGATGAAGGTCGCTGAATAGGTAGTGTGCGAGGATGTGTGATGATTGGTGAAGGTCGAATATGGTCCTTGTTTAAAAGATCATCGTCATCAAATTTTTATTTAGGACAAGATAGTTGGAGAAGAATGGTCTTTACAGACCTTACAATTTTCTACATCATGTCATGACATACGTGATAGGCACAAATTTTGGTATTGTTAAACCCATGTTGGTTTAGATTTGAGTGGGTCATAAGGTCTAAGTGGTGGAAATGTGATGACAAATATCTCTAAAAGGTTTGCTTTGAGATGTTGATGTAAGACCCCGAATGGATCATAATGTGAAGTAATTGTGGGTCGGATGGAAGTGTGGGTGATTTTTGTGGGAGAGGCACCACGGGAGGTGGAATTGGAGGTGGAATAGGTTTGACCACTGGTTTGGTAGGTAGTACTATTTTGGGTTTGGGTTGTACCTTATTAGGAAAAGATGTAGCAGATGAACTAAATATTTAAGGTGTTGTAGGTTTGAATACCTCTTTGGAGGGTAGTGGGATCTTGGATTTTGGTTGCACCTTCCTAGGTAAAGGTGAAGAAAGAGTATGTGATGTAGAAGGGAAGGAAGATGGTGGAAGGGGACGAGTTAGCCAAGGTGATAATGGAGGTGCAGTGAAGGTTTTTGGAAGAGGTAAGGTGGAGGGTATTGGTTGAAGAGTGGGGAATACCATAGGTAGTGACGAGGTTACTGGAAGTGGTATGGGTATAGGTGGTAAAAAGGTTGCAGGTGATGGTAAAGGTGTACATTGTGCAGGTAAGTTAGGTGTAACAGAGGCTTGTGATGAGGAGATGGGCTGCTTTGTGTTTTTAGTTTACCTTGGGTAGGAGGTTTCTTGGCCAAGGTTGATGGGTGAGGTCTTAGGATAGATGGAAGAGGTGAAGGTGAAATAGGGGTAGTGGGAAAAACCGGTGTATGCAGCCTAGAAGGTTGGGTTTTCCTCTTAGGTGGGGGAATAGTTTTTATGTGGGTTTGTGAGGATGTGGATAAATCCAGTTTGATAGGAGGATGGACTAGGCTTGATGTCGGTATGACTCCCAATGTGGTAGTGATTCTGGGCATGGGGAAGGCATAGGTGCAGGTAAGCTTTTAGGCATAGGAACAAGTTTGGTTATTGGTAAAGGTTTAAGTATGGGTGAGGGTGATGAAGAAGAGGCCGCTTTAACTAACATGCTCATGGTTAGTTTGGTTTTTTGAAACACCTTCGGGTAGATCGAGGAGGTATCAGTAGATGACATTTACATCTGGGTTGAGAAGGGTAGCTGAAGGCATCCCTAAAGCATGGAATTATCAACATAATCCAAATGGTTAGCCAGACATGAAAACAACACTATTATAGGATGAGATAATGTTGACTTGGTAGTAACCCCTGTAAAGAATTTCTATGAGACAAGGAGATAGTTGGCTTCAGATTCTATGGGTAAAATATCTCGAGTAAATTAACAGGATCTTTGAAGGTGATGAAGAGTTGTAATTAATAGGAATATGTTCTTCTAATGGATCTCCTATGGGTAGAGGAGATGATGAGTAGGTCGATGTAGGTTCCTCCTTTGGTGGAGAGGAAAGTGAGCATGACTCTCTTGTGGGTATGAGAGTTAATATTGTGGGTTGTTCATTAGGTTGTGAGGTATGAGGGGAAATTCATCAATGCAAACTCCTCCATGGGTGAAAGGGGAGATGAAGGAGACTCCTCTATGGGTATAGGATCAGATGAAATAGATTCCTCCATGGATGAAGGAGCTCATGTGAGAATCTCTTTGATAGAGGGAACATGAAGAAATTGAGGAAGGGCCGGTATGATGTCAAACACAACATGAACCTCACAAACATTATTGTCATTTGTCGAATCTTTTCTAGTTTGGTTAGATGATGGGGTGTGATTCATGAACAACTTCTTAAAGATATGTAGGTTCTGATTAGTCAGGTGCGTTAGGTTTATCCAAGATGATATCTCTGTTATCTAACATTTCTTGGACAATGTTTTTGAATGTTATACAATTACCTTTGCTATGGCCTTTAACGCAATGGTATTTGTAATAATCATGTTCCTTTTACCATTCATGAATAGGACGAGAGGGGTCAAAACCAGTATGTGGTTTGATGGGTGGAAGGGTAATGGCTCCATCCAGCCTTCAAGAGTTTTTTAAAACAGTGGAGTACGAATCTCCCATGGGGGCATACTTGTGTTGCTCTCTTCTAAACTGAAAGGTCTGGACGAGGGAAAGGTTAGATGAAGGTTTTTCTTAGTTGGATGGATGAAATGGGATGGATTTTAAATCGACCACATTGACAAAATCCTTGGTCTTAGAATAGGTATTTTGGGGTTTGGAAGAATAAAAAGTATCATTATATTTGAACGAAAAATTGTTGTTACATAGTTGTAGCTTATTTTCTTCAAAGGCACAAATTTCCAACTTTCAGCCATGGTAAATGCCTCATCAAAGGTGTGGACCTAGAGAGTTGGTGATATATGTCCTAAACAAGCAATTCAATCAATTCTTTACGAGGTAATTGGAATGTAAGTTGGTTAATGAGGCTTCTCCAACGAGTGATGAAATCTATAATAGATTCATCTTCATATTGTCGTGTTGAGTACTTGTCGGTCACAAGACCTTCTTGATGATATTGATAAAAAAATGGTCCAGGAAGGCTTGAGCCACTTGGTTGAATGAGTAAATGGAATTCCTAGGTAAACCACTATACCAATCCAACATTGGTCCTATCAAGGACATTGGGAATATCCGTAAGAGTAGAGCATCATCATGAGTGATTAAATAACACCCATGTTTGAAAGACCGCAAGTGTTGCTGCGGGTCCTCTTTGTTGTTGAACTAGTTGAATTTTGGCATTTCCCAATGCGTGGGGTATGGATGAATGGGAATAGACGGATGAATGGGCTCATTGAAAATTTCATCATAGGTCAAAGAGGTACGTGAGCTGAAAACCGATGCTTCCAATGTTTGCATCTTTTCCATCATCATTTTTATAAGGTCATTAGTAGGTTGTGATGATTGGGCACCCCTACAACATAAGGGGGTAGATGATGAGGATGACATACTAGTAGATGTAACTAGAAAGTATCCTAAATATGTAACATATGAAACAAGAGGTTGTTGATGATAGGTATAGGTAGGCGAGTGGATGTGAAAACTCTCATGGTAATTAGAGGGAGAGAATGGGGATGGAAAGGACAATGTTTTGGAAGGGAGTGTGGGATGCCGAAATCATGGGTAGATGAGAAGCAATGGGTATATAAGAGGTGGTTGGCGTAGATGGTCCTACAATCAAGGGGGTTGATGAAGGAATGGCTGATACTATGGGAGCAATCTGACGTCAAAATTGTGACATGATGTCGTAGATGCAAAAATATCAATGATGTGGGGTCAAGGTGGGACACCACATGCGGTAAGGTGGAAGAAGGTAATGCCAAGCTAGTATAAGATGACGTAAAAGTGGGTGTGAGGGAAGAGGAATGGACACGGGCATGCCATATACATACTCTCTTGATGAATCTCGAGTGGATGAATAGGAGAGATAATATTTTAGGGCAGCAGGATTTTGGTCATGGAGTCTTGCAAACTCCTCGTCACTGATGCGGATGGTGATAGGATGACTAGGATCCATGGGTGATAGAATGGAAGGTGGCGATGGGCTAGGTGGGAGAGGCTGAAGGCTAGCATGGAATACAAGGGTGTTGGATTGGCTACGAGTCAAAACCATGTGATTTGGCATAGACTTGTAATCTGCTCTCTATAAATGACACATAAAAATAGAAGGAATGGAGAAAAATAGTTCCGAAAGGTGAAAATTGGTGTTGTCTTAATTGAAAAATTAAAACACATGAACCAACATCGGTTTGGTAACTGATGACTATGATAGAGGGTAACCGATGACAGCTTTATGGTGACCTGATACCATTCTTATGGAATAATAATTTTTTTGATAAATGTGGTAATAATTGATGAAAATGAAGAAAAATATGGATTTGATAGTGATTTCATAGACCCAGAGGTATGATGATGTATCTGAGAAACCCTAGAAAAAATAGAAAAGTGATGAGTTCTATTTTTGGTAAAATAACCCAAAAAAGTAAGAAACTAACGACGGTTAGGTAAACCAATGACAGTCGCTAGGCACCGAGCGCCAGTCACTGTGAAATTTGAAAAGATGAAGAAATGTGACTTTTGTGACTTAAATAAGATAGAATACCAACCCAAAAACTTGAGTATGGTAATGATGAACCTTGACACACTCAGAAATAGTCAGAATACACCAACTATGAGTGTGGAGTGTGGAAGGAAGAAAGGAATGGAGAATGCGACCTAAAAACTCAAAAAACAAATCAAGAAAAAACTAAGAAACACAAAATCCTATTAGTGAATTTTATATTTCAGCTTATGCTATTTAGGATTGACTTGTGAATAGAACAAAGTTTTTAGTTTGATAAAAGGTATCCTATGAAAATCCAAGATCTAAGGATGGTTTCAGGTAGTTTTTTTATGGGTGTGGTCCTTTCTTTGAGATAATGATTGGAAAGAGAAACCAGCTTGGTTCTCACTGTCAATCCTCTGATCGTGTGATCATTGACAACTTCTTCCAGGTAGGATGATATTTAAGAAGATGTCTAAATTATTTAAGTGGTTTGGTATAGAGAGTGTGCAAAGTGAACTATGATTGAATTAGTCAACCTTCAGATGGGCATGACTTCCAACGTATAGGTTGCCCTCAAATTAATGTGAGCTATAATGTGACACACTAGAATGAAATGCAAATGTTTTAATCCTAAATCCACAATTATGTTCGATGTAGCAAATAGAGAACAGGAAGAGGAATGCTCTTTCATGAATGCAATGCACAGGTAGAAAGGAAGACACCTTATTTTTAGAGCACCAAAAACAAAATTTCTTTTAGACAATAGAAAGAAGGAGAATATTCTAGAGAAGAAAAATTAATGTGAATATGTTTCAAAGGGAAACATAAACACAATGTTTTTACCTATGAATGAATAAATGCAAAATAACCCCGGATGAGTACCACCAGTGGTGCCAAAATGTTTCACCAGATTGTTGTAGATAATGAAATAGATAAAGGTAAAGGGTCAATGAGGAATACCTGTTATACATTGGTTGAAGGTTGAGTGTGCGCAATCTGATTACCAATCCAAACTAATTGTGTGATCTTCCTTTTGGATAGAAGGAACTACTTGTAATGAACAACAAAATCACAAGATACGGTTAATAACAAAGGTTAGTGGATTGCCTAGCATGAGATAGATCCAGAAGTGTGATACTTCCTCAATAGTTATCAATCCAATGATATATAACTCAATATAAAATAACTGAACATGTAAATAAAATAATCTAATGCTAGTGTTTTGATTTAGGTATCTCAGATTACTATCAATGTTAATCCAATTAAATGCTTAGTAATTAAACTGGTGAAGGTACCGAGGTTAGGTTGTAGGTTGGGTAGGTGGTTTGAGGGTCACAGACAGGGTTTGGGTAAGATCTAGTGTAGTTTGGGTTGATTTTGGATGATTAGGAAGCTTGCTGGTTTAAGGAATTTTACCACAGAGACCGACGCGCCGTGGTATGACTTATGATGGTTCAAGATGGTTGATATCGGTTACTGTGGATAATGGGAATGTCAAAAGTGGGTGTCTAGGCTCTCTTTATGTCTACACAAAGAGTTGGGAAGGCTTGTGGTGAGGTTGTAAGTGAGGTATCAGATTTGGGTAAGGTTCTATGAGGTTTTGGGGATGTTAGGGGTAGTTTGGTTAAAATTGGCGGGAGACGATGGCAAGCGTTAGTTGGGTGGTGATTCCAGGTGAAGAGGAGAAACCGACGATGGTTAAGGTAACCGACATCGATAGGGGAGAAATGGTGGTAATTAAATAAAATTGGTTTTTGGGCTTCTCTGTGATTGCACAGATAATGGAGGGAGGATGGTTAGGCTTGTAAAAATGCTAGGAAGGCTCGGGAATGCCTAAAAGTCAACTACGAGAGGAAGAAGGTGGTGGGTGGTAGGTTGGGTATATTGGAAGGAAAGTGGGGGTGGAGGAATGTAGGAAAGAACAAGATCCAATAAAAAAATATAAAGAACCTATTAAGTAAGTACAAAAATGATGCAAGTCAAATACACTTACTTATATTTGTAGGCCTAGTTGGTGAAGGATGGCAATGGTTGATCCATGAAGAACTTTGTGGTTAGTTCCACGAAAATGATTCCTAGATTTCTCTGTGAATGTTCCAATGCTTTTGGACAAGTATCAGGTGCTTGCTTGAGCTTGTGATTGAGTGTATTTTGTCATTTAGATGTTGAGAAGTCTTTGGTTCGCATTTGAGTGCAAGAGATATCTCAAAACTTAGAATGACCAACCTAGGTAAAAGGTTTAAAAATTGTATTTAATGTAACTAGTGACAGATTAGGGTGACTAGCATTGGTTGAGGATTAACCGGCATCGGTTAGGGTGGGAAATCCTAGGTTTGCCAAAAATAGGAAAATCTTACTATTTTTGGCATGTTCTGATTGCTTGTCTAGGTCTCAAGTGATGGTTAACACTTAGATACGCGGGAGTGTTGTTGGAGAAGGAATAGGACTTGAGTTTTAGGGTTTGAAAGAGTCCCAGTTGTTTAAGATAAGTGGAGAGTTAGTCTTAGTTAATTAATAGACTAAGAATAAGTCCATGGTGAGGTGTCTAGGTGAGGTGTAAATTAACTTAATTAAAGTAATTAAATTAATTAATGGTGTGATGATGAGCATTAATTTAATTGTAAGTAATTAAATTAATATAAATACAAGGTAAGTGGTCATGGTTAGGTGAATGCGTTGCGTTAATTAATTAAAGGGGACCAAGGGAAGTGTGACCCAAATTTGGTGTCTACACAAGAGTCCTATAAATATTACATATGGATAACTTCTTGCTATATCTTCTACAAAAAGAGAGAGTTACGAGTGGAATCAATGCTCAAAGAAGGAAGGAGGATGAGTTCCCTATTTTGGAAGCGAGGTAGATCCCTACCCTCCACAAGATGAGGTATTATGTAATGGAATATCAATTCATGATGTCTTAGTAAATGGAGATGATACGATTAATGTAATGATCAAGCCTATAATGAATATATTGGGTTTAAAAAATTTATCATACCTCAAAACTTATGTTAAGGTCATTAAATAAGGGAAAAACTAAACCGAGAAGGTGTTGTTATAGATGTGGAAATATATGTCATGTGTGTTATATGTGTAGTAGAATTTTAGGTAATGAAGAATGGTGTTTGTTACATACCCAATGTTGTAGGGAAGGCCATGGCTAAGGAGAGTTCATGCAAGAAACTAATGAAATGAAGGATTCATGAAAATTGGATGTGGTAGATAGAGGATAAAGATAAATGTGAGCCATCAACATAATATAGTAGGACTTGTCGATTCAAGTGATGAACCGATGATTGGACATCCACCGATTACTCTAGTTCTAGAGAAGTGGACATAGAAGATGAAGAAAGTGAGGTAAATGTGTTAGTAATGGATATCCTTCTAGTCACACCGACTCATGAACCCATAAAATTATCGATGAACATCTCCAAAAATATAAATTGGTGATGTTGTGATGGAAGCGAGAAGGAATCCCACTTCCAAATATTTAGAAGGTATATGCACTTATTCAATATTGATTACAAATAACTCCGCCAAGTAAGTTAGGTAGAACATTCTATTGAGTTGGTAGATGGTTCTAAGTGAATAAAATAAATGCCATATAAAATGAATCCTAATTTTTCCAAGACCACAAAAGAAGAAATAGATAAGTTGTTTGATGTAGGATTCATATTTGCTATGGAGAATTTAGAAAGGGTTTCTCCCATTGCGATCTGAATAAAAAATAATTGGAAGCTATGCATTTTTGTTGATTATAGGAAGCTCAGAAAGGTAACAAAGAAGGATCATTACCCTCTTCCATTCTTAGACCAGATCTTGGATGAAGTAGCTAGCTAGGAGTGCTATATCTTTGCAGATTGATATATCGGGTACAACCAAGTTTGTATAGTGGAGAAAGATTAGCTCAAGAATACGTTCACCACTCCTTGGGGAATGTTTTCTTATAGAGTTATGCCATTTGGGTTATGTAATGCTCCAACAACATTCCAGTGCCTAATGAATAGGGTGTTTGAACCCTACATTGGAAGCTTCATCAAAGTATTCCTAGATGATTTTTGCATCTATGGGAGAAAAATGGACCACCTGCATCAGATGGAGGTAGAATTTAAAAGGTTAGATGAAGAAAAAGCCTCACTAAACCCTACAAAGTGTGTCTTTGGATGTTCTAAAGGTGTCTTGTTAGGACATGTTGTATCTAGAGATGGTATTGGTATTGATCCTGATAAAGTTTCAAAAATTAAGCAATTACCATTTCCTATGAATAGAAGTTGAGATCATTTCTAGGCCATGTGGGTTACTATAGAAGGTTCATCAAGATTTTCTCAAATATTGCATAACCATTAAACAGTTCTTGAAGAAGGATGCTTCTTATGAGCCAAGAGAAAGGGCGCATGGGAATTTGGAACAACTAAAGGAAGCTTTGATGTATTTACATATTTTAAAGAATCCAGACTGGAGCAAGCCATTCATTGTATATACCGATACTTCAGGATACAAAACTAGGGAGTACTATAAGCCAAAAGGATGAAAAGGGGAATGATCATGTGATTTACTTTGGGAGAAGACAAATGATAAGTGATGAGGTAAATTATACTGTAACTGAAAAAGAGGATTTAGATATCATTTTTAATGTAAAGAAGTTTAGAAATTACTTGCGATAGAAAAATATTATAGTTGTAATAGATCATTAGGCTCTAAAATATTTTGTGAGTTATCCTAACCCATCGGGAAGGATAGAAAGGTGGATAATTTTACTACAATAATCTGAATTTGATATTATAGATAGGATAGGAAGAAACATGTGAATGTAGATGCACTCTCCTAAGCCTATGATGGTTTAGGTCCATCTTGTGATGATGATGATTTTCTAGATGCAACATTATTATCCCTTGACACAAACCATAGTGAATACATAGATATTTAGAATTATCTGAATGATTTCAAGTTTCCTAATTGTGCCAATACAATGACTAAGAGAAAGATTAGATTACTCAAGTAAGTCACCCATATTATATTTTGTATGGAGTATTATTTTGGATAGGGCCTAATGGATAGTACAAGTGGGAAGTTAGACATGATTAAGGAAAGAAGCTAATTGAATAATTCCACAATGGTACATGTGGAGGACACTTATCTAGACAAATTACAACAAGAAATATCTTGGATGCATGATATCACTGGCTAACTCTTTTTAAATATTGTTATAATTATTGTAAGACATGTGATATTTGCTAATCATATGGGATCATAAGACTTCATCAGCTCCATTATGTCCTATTCTTAGACTTGGTCCCTTTTAACAGTGGGGAATAGATAATGTAGGTCCACTTCTAACTATCCCACACCAAAATAAGTATATTTTGGTGGCCACTAATTATTTAACCAAGTGGGTTAAAGCTAGACCCTTGAAAAAAAATTTCATGGATGAAGTGGAAAGGTTCATGTATGAATGCATTGTCACCAAATTTGGTTGTCCATTAGAGATTGTAACATATCAAGGAATCCACTTTATTAATGAGGTGGTAGAATCCTTAGTAAACAAGTTTTCTATTAAGCATAGGAAGGCAACAACTTACAAGCTAAGCAAAAATGGACAGGTAGAGTGAATAAATTATGTATTGTGTCAAATCCTAACAAAAGATACAATTTTACAGATGCATAAGTGGGATAAAAGGATTCATGCAACATTGTGGGCATACAAGAAACATCAAAGTTAGAAATAAGATACTCCCCATTTCAGTTGGCTTATGGTATTGATCGAGTTCTTCCTATTGAATTTGATATTCCCAATGTAAGAGTTATGAAAAATGAAAGGATGGATGAAAGTGATTCGGTAAAAAGAAATATTGGTATATCTTAATTTGGTAGAGGAAATGAGGGAAACAATGAATGATACAAGCTATAAGAACAAAATGAAGCCGAATGAGTACTTTGATCAAAAGATCCTCTGGTCTCCATTTCGGGTGAATGACTTGGTTCTAGTATATGATTCCCGTGCACAAGAAGAGGAAGCATAGAAAATTTATTCCTAAATGGATAATACCCAACTGAGAATAGTAGATATGCATGAAAATGGTATGTATCAAGTGTAATAATTGAATGGTACTCCAATTAGGAAATGGGTCAACCATGACAAGTTACATATTTTATAGGCACCACCTTGGCTCAAATTCTACTCCAAGGATGGAGTAGAAACTAGGGATGGGGAAGATGTCAACACTATAATTTTCCTCCATAATTTTTATTTCATTAATGTATGTATAAGGTGTTGTTAAGTATAGTTAGTAGTAGCATCCACTAGAAGATAATGATGCTACTAGTACAACAACACCCAATAAGTTGTAGTATGGTAACAATCAAAGTACAATAGGAATGTTGTAGTAAAAAGTAAATATTTATCGTAAGTGGTCCCGGTAATGTTAAAATCTCAAAGTTAGGGTAAGTAGATAAGTAGGGTCTACATGATTTAGAATTAGAAATATTATATTTGTAATAATGACAAGGAGTGATGTCATAAATATCTATAAATGTGGAACACATGTGAGATGATAAGGTTTTTCTATCTTAGAAGATAAGCTTTGTTAGTGTGAGTTATCCTATGTCCTCCTCTCATGTTGGAGGGTCATCTCACATGGGTTAGGTTTAGGGTTAGGTTTAGGGTTTCATGTGTGTCATGCACTAGGGTTACTTAGCACCCTATATGTACCCCTTTACTATTCATTTATGAGCATGCCAAGACACTCTGTTGTCTTTCCTCTATGCAAGATTTGTTTCTGTTGAGCAAGTTCTTCCATTATTGATCAATTCTTTCTTGCTATCACGTTGGAGCTATCACGATTCCATTGGAGTGTAACTACTTTGTGGTGCCTCGTTTCTAATTCGATTCTCACAAACTCTTTTCATGGTATCAGAGCTGAGATCGGGTAAACGTGCACTCATTATTTTTTAGTTGTGATTACTCTTTCTTGGTTTCATTTTTACTCTGCATGCAAGTTTTTCGATCACTATTTTCTAGAATTATTTTGCTAATCTCTCTAACAAGCTTTCTCATAAAGTTGTGTCAATTTTTGTGCCTTTTTTTGTGCATGTGTAGGTTTTCATCATACCTTGAGCAATCAAGTGTTTTCTGCCATTTTTAGTTGGTTGCGAAATAAAATCAAAATAGAAACAACTCGTGGTTTTTAAAATAGAGATTATTTCATTTTTTTAATAAAATTTTTAAAATAGAAGTGAATTTTTTTAGATCTCTATGTTTTTGGCTCTCTATTTTCACAGTATTTTACGGCGAGTTTTTATGTGGCTTGGAGTTCATTTGAAATGTCTTTGCTGTGTTTTGCGTGGAAGGAGCTTGTTTTTGTTGTTGGTCGCAGTTTTTTCGTTGCTATGGCTGCCCCTCCCATCCTCCGCCACGGCCACATTTCTCTTGCAAACAAAAACCCATAAGTTTTTTTACCCAAACACTACGTTTTTAGTGGCATTTTTTTGCCACCACGGCCTCTGACCCCTTCGCCCTACGCCTTTGTCACGACCTTTTTCCTTCCACGCTGTTCCTTTTTTCTACTTTTACTCTTTGGTAAGTTTTACTTTTTTTTGGGTAAGTTTTTAACAAAAAAATATACTTTCCAATTTTCAAAACGTGGTAAGTTTTTTTACAAAGTTTTTTTGTAAAACACATTGATTTTTTTAAAATACGTGTTTTTTTAAAAAGCTTTCCTTTTTTCAATTCTTACTTTTTTAATTCATGCTTTTTAATCTTTTAAAATAAACGTGAAAGTTTTTTTATAAAGTTTTCAAAAAAAAAATATATAAAATTCTTTCTATTCTTTTTAAAAAAAAGAAGATTTTTACCTTTTTAATAAGATTTATTTAATTTAAATTTTTTTAAACAAAAAGGAAAGTTTTTATTTAGGATTTAATTTTTTAAATCTTAATTAGTTTTTTTATTAGTAGAAATTAATTAGATTTAATTTAATTAAATCTAGTGTATTAATTTCAATTTCCTTAATTATGATTCATAACATATCATTATCGGCATCTTCATTAACGTTAAACTATCATTTTTTAAAACTCCAAAAGCCCTCAATTTAGCTAAACTGGGCGTTTCTAAATGGTATTTTTAACGTTATTGTCAATTTTTTTGTGCGCTCAAGTGTGCAGCATCACTTTGAGTATTTATTTACCTTCTAAGCATTTTTTCCAGCGTTCTCAAGATTCTCTGAACTCCTTGAGTTCATTTCAAACCTTGTATTTCACCCTTATTATTGCTTGCGACTAGTGAGCGCATCCGCCACAGTCTACAGCAAGGGGGTTTCCTTTTATGACGTGAGACATTTTTTCTCACCACCAGGGTTGGCTTTCACCTCCTTTCTATTTTTTGCTTGTGCTTGTTTATGGTGTCCTATTTTTGTGCTCCACAAAACATTGTTGTGGTCTCCTCTCTTACATGTTATTACGCTGATTACAAGACGAGTTACCAAGTGTTTCAAACCACATGAATGGACCCGATTGTAATCAACACACTAAACTATAAAGTGCCGAAAGCGGGGGTTGTTATTGTCCTAGGTGGTTGTGTTTCTTTTTTGCATTTCTTTCTCTCTCTCTCACTATGGATGTACTTTCAATTCCTTTGCTTATACATTTGTTCAACTTTTTCAAATGGAGATCAAAAATAATAATGAAACTAAGAGGTAAAGGGTTCTTCCACATCACTAAGGGAGGCTGAGACTAAACCGATATGACGAACTGAAAAATCTAAGTGGTTAAACCGTAGTGATGAAGCTTTAGGTCTTATTTGCATGTCCGTTTCTCCTAACTTGCTCTTCCACATTAAGGTGTCTCGAAACACCTAAATCTGCGTGGAAAACGTTGGATGCAATGTTTGGACAACAAGATGACATGAGAGTGCATGAGTTAGAAAATGAACTACTAGGGTTAAATCCTAGTGATTTTGAAAACCTACAAGCATTCTTCTCGCAGTTTTTCCACACTAGATCATTGTTAAAGGGATGTCAAGTAGAGAAGAAAGATTCTTAACTGATCTTGTCGATTCTCTCTAAGCTAGGTCCTGAATATTCTGTCTTTGTGTTAACTTTTTATGCTACAAAATCTACCTTGGGCAAGGATTGGAATATGCCCTCCTTTGACTATTTTTCATCCCAACTCATTCAAGAACAAGAAAAAATCATTCAAATGGGGTCTCTCAAGTCCAAGTCACATGCCCTTGTAGCAAGTACTAGTAAGGAAAATAAAATTGTTAATGAGATAGAGAAAAAGGATCAACCTAAGAAAGAAACCAAGACCAAAACTAAAATTAACATGAGCACTTTGACTTCTAAGCCTAGAGCACGAAAGACAAGTATTTGTGTTCCTATTGATAGAAGTATGGTCATGGCGAGCAACACTTGTTTTCAGAAATAGATTGATCACTTATCTCATTTACTTGAGAATAATAAAATAAGTGTTCATGAATCTATAAAACAAAATGCTTTGAAGGCCGAGTCTTCCACTGCAAAAGGTTCTAAATTTGATAAGAGGAAAGGAAAGACCCTTTTAGCTCGAGTTTCTCCTTCATTAACATGGATTATAGATTTCGGTGCCTCGTACCACATGGCTTCTTCGCATGTTGAGTTCTCTAACATCGAACCTTGTGATATGTCCCAAATCACGTTGGGTGATAACATGAAAGTGTCAGTTTCTGGTAGTGGATCGGTAGAGATAGATGGGGGAACATTCAACCAAGTGTTAATTGTTCCTGATATCTCTACTAATATCCTATCGGTTTACCAAATTACTCACCTTGGTGAAGAAATGCGAGTGGAATTTGGTCCTAACTCAGTGATTATTCATGAGCTTAACAATGACACTACAGTGGCTGAGAGAAAGGTAGATCACCATTCACGGTTATACACCTTTTCCCACTTTACTTCTGATTTGAATTCTACTTCTCTATCTACTAAGGTTCTTCAGCTCTTTAATTCAGACTCTGACTCCTCAGATGATGATGTTGTTGAGCATGCTCCTCTTGAGACTCTCGAAATTTTGAGTCTTCCAATTCTAACAGTAGTGATGATGAGGACTATGTCCCTTCTCACTCAAGTGAAGAATCTTCGACTCGAGCTTGATTCTCCCGGTCCTCTTTGGGCTAGGAAAACTTTACAAAGTCTGGAGATTTAGTTGGAGGTACTTCGGATATGAGACATACTCACTCAGATTTTATTGGAGCCCATTTTTTCTTCACCTCTACTTACTGCCTTGGTTGTCTCCTCTATTTCTTCGTGTGATGACAGTTCCACTAATATAGACTCACTTGGCTCTACTTCTGATGACAAGGATTGTGCACCCAATTCTGATGTCGAGAGTACTACAAAGGACTCTTCTCCTCCTTCTCTCACTATTCTAGAGAGTATTGACACATCCCACATCTCATCAGATATTAAGCAGTCTCCTATACAAGTACACTTGTGATGTAATACAGTTCTTCATCCATCTACTGGTATTTCGAGAGGAGTTCATCATCTCCGTTGTTGGGAGTGCCCCTTCTAGGAATCTTGCCACTTCCACTTTACCGGAGACTTTCATTAATCTACCCTTGTTTGTGGATCCATTTTCTGTCATGAGGGATGTTTTATTGCCTTCACATCAGTTGGAAAGCCTTTCTACAGTGTTCACCCTTCATACTCGACATTTACGCACTCGTGACATTACCCTCACTCCTTTACACTCGTTTTCTAGACCTATGTCACACTTTCATGGACTAGACTCAGAGTTCTTCATACTACTGCCTTGATTTCCTTCGTCGAGTGGGCAGATTTCTAGCACATATTTTTGTCCTTCCTAAGGGCGGACACATATCTGATGCAAATGGCTCTTCTTCAGTCTAGAGGTAGAGGATCTCATCATCGACATTCTTCTGGGAGACTTCTTAGAGTTGTAGAGTTTAGATCCATCCATGGCATCTTCCGCATCCATCTCATCTCCCTCATCTTCCTCTTTTTTTCTGAGATATTGCCCCTTTATACATGGGTACCTTTCCAGCTAGTCTATGGCTAGGACCCATCTTTGGCATCTTTCTTAGATTAGAGAGTATTTTTTGTTCTCTTGTGGTGGATGTTTTTCCGACCGGGTTTCCTTGCTGCTTAGGATTTCTTTTGTACATGGGTACCTCATCAGGATTTATGCCGGATCCATTTTTCTTCTTCTTCTTCTAGGAAGATTGTGTTTGAATATGGGCACCTTATCAGGCCTTTAGTTTCCAGCCCCATTGACACATCTTTCTTAGTTGTTTAGAGTGTCTTCCTTTTTGTCGACTCATCACATCCGCTACCCCAACTTTGATGAAGGGGGATGTTAGTGTGAGTTATCCTATGTGTCCTCCTCTCATATTGGAGGGTCATCTCACATGGGTTAGGTTTAGGGTTAGGTTTAGAGTTTCATGTGTGTCATGCACTAGGGTTACTCAGCACCCTATATGTACCCCTTTACCTATTCATTTATGAGCATGCCAGACACTCCGCTATCTTTCCTCTATGTAATATTTTTTTCATTGAGCAAGTTCTTCCATTACTTGATCAATACTTTCTTCTATCACCGGAGCTATCATGATTCTATTGGAGTGTAACTACTTCGTGGTGCCTCATTTCCGATTCGATTCTCGCAAACTCTTTTCAAATCCTACATGTAAAGATAAGAGTTTAGGCATGGAATATGATTAGCCAAAAGATATTTCCTATCCTATCTTAGAGATAGGGTGGATAAGCCTTAAAGTTCTATAAATAGAGAGGCCACCCCCATTTATTATGGAATAAAGTTGTAATAATTATTATATGAATGAATAATTCATTGTGAAGGTGTGTTAAGGAAGCCATCAAAATGTGTAATTGTGAAGTTTCTCCCAGAGTTACTATCGGAAGGAAAGTGGAGTTGGTAACACTTGGTGTAATTCATGGGTGAGATTATATCAGTATCATGTTAATAATATAATTTACACTTGTATTTCAGATATGTTAACATTCCTTTATATTATAGACTATGGTATTCTTGTGTTATGTTTGTTACTATGTTTCTAGATTATTACCACCAACCCAAAAGACATGCATTACCAAAACAATCATAGAATGAGGAGTTCCCGATGAAATATTATATTAGTGTTGGATTGGTGTTGATATATCCTCTTCAAAGATTCATCGTACATTTGGTCTTTCATCTTCTATGTTTTCTCATGTAAAGCGGAAAAGCTCCAATGTCATCTCCTTCATAGTTGTATTTTTCCTATGGTTGTAATCACTTAGAACCATCTTACACACATGAGATACCATTTCCATCCCCAACAATACTCCATATGGATATTGCATCTCCACATACCACTCTTCGTTAAAATTTGTTGACATGACTAGTTGTCCCTTGCCTTTTACCTTCTATGAAATGGTTGATCCCTTTTTTGGTTCCATTTTCCTTTTCGAGTCCTCACCAATCCTTCTTTGTATCTTGCTTTCTTACTTCTCAATCCCTCGGCTTCAATCCTCCTACAAAAATTCTCTAAACATGTGCCCTATTTTTTCAAACCCTATCTTGGAACGTCTTATTCCATAAGACAACGTATAAAACCCATAAAAATCCTTCTAAAAAACCACCTCTGCACATACTCGTGTACTCCGTTTCAATCTGGTTCTCTAATCTTTCTCTTCACACTTGATTTTTGTAACTTTTATGTAAGGATGCCCTAGTTCGCAAGAGCTCTTCCAAAAGTAAATGTAAGACGAAAATAACTTACCTTGACTCCTTTTTATAGTTATTTAAAATTTTCCCACATTTATTACCATGCCAGCTACTACCATACCACCACATTAATTATGGATTTTTCAAGTGCATTTTCCTCCACACCCAAATCCATGCGTAACCTCCTTAACCTTCCTGGCACACAAAACTACACCGATTGCAGACTTCCTTACGCATGTTCCGAGCTCCAAAATACAACTACCTTTGTATCCTATATCAAATAGTTCTCCTTAATACCACCTACCTCATGATGTTTCTATGCGTTCATCAATGTATGTGGATTTTCATAATACTATTTATTGACACTATTTTATCTCCGATCAATATATTCTCTACTCCACGTGTTTCTTCACTTTTGTTTCTTTCTCTTGGGTCATCAACAACAACATTAATTTAAAGGCATGATTCTAATTTCACTCTTCCCCACACTAAGGATATGTGTGGTCCTCTCGCACATGAAACCACTTATGATGTAATTAGTTACTGGCACACTAACGTGTAACAAAACACTAAAATGAAAAGACAAAGCACAATGATGAGCAAAGGAAACACATATAAAAGAAAATACATGAAATGAAAACCTAAGCTAAATGGAAACACTACCTTATTACAAAAACCAAGAAGACTTATTTATAGTAGGTCTTTAGCCTACTCCCATTAAAGTAATCGCCAATCATGTGCCATCCAAAGATTCTAATTAGAAAGCACCTGATTCAAGTATATTAGTCACAACGTATGGTCCCAATTAATGCACTTGGAACTTTCTAGGGTGGCACAAAAACTTAGAGTCATACAAAGAAGCATCTTCCCAACTTAAAATTTATTGTTCTTAATGTGCCAATCATTTCGGCCTTCTGTCAAGATTTTTCTATCCTTTGGATCCAACAGGGATATATCATGTCTCTCATCCAACTACATAAGTGTTTCTATGTGCTCCTCAAGCACTTTCTCATCATCCAAACCCCTACACATGTAATATGTAGGGATAGTAATATTAATTAAATTGGTAAAACAACCTCTGCACCAAACACCAACTGAAAGGGTGTTTCTTTGTTCAATCTCTTGTAGGTTGTTCTATATGACCAAAGTACAACATAAAATTTATCATCCCAATATTTCCTTCCAACATCACAAATCTTTGTCAATGTGTGGCTTAAAATATTGTTGAAAGGTTCAGAAATTCCATTAGCTTGTGGGTGATAGGGCGTAATCTTGTGATGGGCTACCATAAATTATGCCAATAATATCCTAATAGTCTCAGTTAAGAAATGAGTACCCCTATCATTTGTTAAAATTAGTGGGCATCCATACCTTCTTATAATATTTTCCCAAAGGAACCTTACTGCAGTAGTTATAGCGCATCCTTCGTAGGTGCTTTGCCTCTGCCAACCCAAGAAGATAATATATACGAGTAATTATTTAGAGCAATCTAGTCCTACATGTCGATGGGGAAATAGGGCCCAAGAATTCAATTTCCCATTTCTTGAAAGGGTCCACACTTGCTATAGGCCTCAACAACATTTCATCACGATGCCCAAGATTCCCAAGGCACTAAAAATGATCACAACCCTTAGCATATTCAGGTTTAATCCTTGTATAATGTCTCCCACCACAAGCCATCCATCGAATCTTACATGCGGTTGCTCCTCAATATAATGTCCACCAAAAATCCCTCCATGAGCTTCTTTGATGATACCTACATTCTCATGTTTAAGTACACACCATTGCAAAACCTCATCTTGACCAAGCTTGTATAGATATCCACTAATCAACATGTAAGGAGTGATGCGAATGATGAGTTATTTTATCTATACTCTTCATTCCCTTAGGCGTCACACCCATTCATAAAAAAACAATATCCTTTAAATCAAAGGGTATGTGTTGCAATCTGAATAAATATTCATTCAACATTATGTCCTCAATGATTTGTGTGTCCTCACATGAATTAATTCTTGAGAGATGCTCGGTCCTAAATTTCTTTTCCTTGGCTTCACCATAACCGTGAAGTCAAAATCCTAAAATAATAAGATCCAATGAAATATGTGTCCCTATAAAATGAGCTTGTTTACCAAATACTTAAGTTCCATGTGGTTTATATAAAATATAAATAGAGTAGCCAAAAACTACTGCTTAAACTTATGTAATGCATAAATCATAGACAATTCCTCGTGCTCCATTATGGTGTAATTGCATTCAACTGGAGTTATATTTTTACTTGCAAAACACAAAGGGTGGTCAAAAATCCCTTCTCTAGGTTGTACTATAACCACTTCAATTTCCATTCTTGACGCATCCACATGCACATAAAAGGTCTTATCCCAAAAGGGAAAGCATAAAATGTTTACAGTAGTAAACTTCTCCTTCAAAGTATCAAAAGCCACTTGTTGTGCCTCATCCTAGTGAAATTTCTGTTATGCCTCAACAGCTTCTTCCAATGGTGCAGCGATTCTGGCATAGCCTTTGATGAACTTCTGTAGTAACCCATATTCCCCAAGAATCCATGCACTACACTTTGATTGGTAGGCTCCTCCAAACCCAAAATAACAACTTTGGCAGGATCCACTAATAAACCTTCCTTACAAATAATATGACTTAGTAATGTGCCAAAAGGAGTAGAAAATATAAATTTATTAATGTTTAGAGAGATACTTAACTATATACACCTCTCAAAAATCAACCTCAAGTTTTCACAATGATCCTTCACCAACCCATACACTTTCTAATCATCCAGGTAAACTTGAAGAAACTTATGAATGAAGTACTAAAATGCTTGCACCACAATGCGCGAAAATATAGCAGGAGTATTCTTAATCCTAAATGGCATAAAATTGTACGCAAAACTTCCCCACTTAGTGGTGAAGGTATTCTTCTCTCGGTACTCCTTTCCAATCCTTACCTGGTGATACCCAAAAAATCCATCTCAGTAAAAGAATAGATTTCACGTCCTACTACTCCCTCTAGAATTTATTCAAGAAATGATGTTGGAAAAGGATCTATAAAACATGTAGCATTCAAATATCTATAGTCCACATAGATCCTTATCATTCCATCCTTCTTGATACTAATTACCATAGGGATAACCCATTCAGATTCCTCAATAGCTTCAATAAATCTAGACTCCAACATATTATCAATATCTTCCTTTACCTCGATGCATAGATTAGGATTCATCCTGTAAGTCCTTTTCCTAATCGGGAGCTTACCTTCCTTCAAATTAATCCACATCTCTCCTATTGAGTGATAAAATATTCTCAATTCATGGTACCCGAGTGGAAAATTCTGAAAATCACGCAACAACTCAATTATCTTTAAAACCTCTTGGTCTATCCAGTAGTCATCAATGATTGATTCCTTCGATTTTTCTTCTTTACTAATGTTAACCTTCTTTGTGTTCAAGGGATCATGGTAGGTGTGCACATTTTCATCCGCACTATCCAAGACTTCACGCGTACCCTTCCTCAGTATGGTCAACATATAAGATGTACATCTCCTCATCATTAATTAAGTATACCAACTTTCCTTTTTCCTTTTCTAAGGCATGGTCAAACTTAACTTCATCTAGTTTTTCTTCTTCAACGAATGCCCCCAAATTAGGTTCTCCTAATAATTTTAGCACCATGTCCTCGATTTGGAACTATCTCCCATCATAATGCACTTGAATACCTACAAAGCTTCATTCACTGATGGTTTAGAAGATAGATACCCAAAATTCTGAATAATACCTACCATCAATTCTTGCTAATTTCCTATCTAACGTCGTAACTCTGAATAGACATACCATGCATGCACACAACCCTGCAAGGTGGAATAGAAATTATGCACCCATAGGGAAGGGTGTAAGGCCTTTGAGCCTTCCTTCCAAGTCCTTTCACACTCCTGAAAATGGTACGAGGAATATCCCTTTCTATCATAGTCATGTATCCCGATAGGTGCATTGCTTCTTAGAAATCTAATGGAGAACGTGATCATTAGTTTGTGCCATCCCATAAGATTATCCTAATGAGTCATCCACCAATGCACATCTATCCCACGTAATGTATAAGAAAACATATTCCTCTCGATCCACTTCACAGTCCAATAGACTTCCATAGCATGCAAAATGACATCGGGTTAACTTCTCTAGCATAAGTTGGTAACGTTTCTTCTCTCGATACGCCTAACTAAATGTGCCTTAACAACTTGAGTCACATTCCCTTTCAATTCTCTCCCAATTAACTCATATATTCCATGCACCCAATTATCACATGCAATTCTAGTCGTATCACTCATGGAATAAGCATCATCCCATTGAATGATTCCTTCCCTTGTTGGTTTAATAACCTTTGGGTCTCTAATGGTGTGCACATAAATTATATCCATGTATTCCTCACTCAAGGTATCTACATAAGGTGCATAATTCCCATATTTTAGTGGAATGATTATGCACTCTTCCTTATTCTAGAAACTAATATATCCTTTGTTGAAGCACAAATCAAAATTATTCACATAACACCAAGGTCGTTCAAGTAATGTTGGGAAGATATCTACCTTGGAAAGCCCCAAGACTTCAAAATTCCTAGAGAACTTGAATCCGTTAATGGTTGTGGAAGAATTCTTCAAAACTTCAAGGTGTGTAGCCTTACTTCTATTCACCATGTACAACACATTTGAAGATGAATGCAATGGTGGTCTCCTCATATGATTCCACACATCCAAAGTAAGAATATTAAACTCTGCACCTGTGTCAATTAGTATGTTTCTCAGGAGCCATCCATAAACTATTGCATTTAGCATGATCTCCTTGTCATAATCAAGACTATGAGGGGGGAATTAACATGCAATATTTGCCTCTCGCTCCCACTTCTAGTGTGCAGTACCTTCTCTCTCAACCACTCTCCCAACAAAATAATTATGTTTTCCTAACAAAACATCTTACAAACCTATTTGATATCATCCATGTCCTTCTGAGGGTTCTCAACATTATTTTCTTATTCCAACTTCCATGACTGCTCCTTCAAGCATTGAATTTCCCCTTGTAGACTCCTAATAACCTCCATAGTTTCTTGGTAAAATTCCTTCTAGTAGGTTGGATCGGGATAATTTCTATGCATCACTTCGTCTCTTGCAATGAGAGGAATTTTCTTTGGTATTTCTTTGGTGCGCTTCAACTTTAGGGCATGTAGCTACTAATACATGCTCCAACTATAGTTTAGAAACTACCTTAGGCATATATAACGGCTCAACGTGCTTCACACTAACCATTTATGCACCTTTGTCCCGATTTTTGTGATTTTGAATCATGCAATCATTAAAATAAGGGCACTCCTCATACTTATGATTTTTTCCACACAATGAGCATTGCAACAAATCCGGGCACCCACGATTGTAGTGCTTTGTATATCCACAATTGAAACAAGTTCCACAGGAGAATTCAGCTCTTCCTCTTCCACAACCATTATAACCTCTAAATCCTCTGTGAAAAACTCTTCCTCTACTACCACCATATATACACCCTTCATATTAATGACCCTCATCCTTGCAATTTTTCACAATGCTAGTCCTGCCGCACACCAATATCAATAGAATCCTGAATCCGCCTATCAATCTACAATCCTTTTTATCATGAGTGGTAGATGTACAAATCTTATAATAACATGACACATTCTTATGGAGCATGTATTGTAAAAATGGGCATCTACTTGGATCATGATCCTCATGAAATATCTCACAATCTAGCACCATGGCACACACCAAATTTAGATGGAAACTATCCTTAGTGTGTCCTTCTACTTCGTAGTTCATACACTAGATTCCACTGCGAGTTTCATGTGTTGAATTCGTAGATAAATTTTCAAGTTGCTTTACGATTGAAGAAATTATTGCCTCTAAAAAAGGGACTTACCCCAGTATTAATGCTTCCTATTGCCTCAATGTGCGTAGTAGCCTCCAAATCTTCACACATATGTGAAAGTCTTATGCAAGAGGGCTCATCTAAAAGGTTTTATCAAGCCTCCAATGAACCACTAAGCATACTTGATAAAAATGGATGTCATAAGATAACTTTTACAAGAAAGTTTTAAAATGCATGTCATAATCCCACACACTCTCTACCATACCTAGCTAGATCCCCTTCAAAGTGTATTGATGCTATTTTTCTTAAACTTCAAAATATGAAATTTATAAGGAAGGCATCATGCATTGCATTATAATCCACTTCCGTCGATATGGGTCATACTTTAGGCACCAACTATGCACTCGTCCCCGCAATGTAGTTGAAAAATGGCTTACCTTCTCGCTCCAGGTAGTAATACCCTTAGTGTGCCATAATGATTGGAACTTGTGCACATGCTCTACAACATCCTCAACACCTTTGTAATTAGGTAAATGAAGCAACATCTCATAAAATACATGTTGTTGGGGTTGTGGTCCTTGTCCACTAGGTCAAGAACCCTGATTCCCTCTTATGTTTCCTCCACCGGATCCACTAGATCCAATCACTCCTGAAATCCCAGATCCACTAGATCCTCCTCTTGTAACAGGTATAAGGCCTAATGTTATGCTACTTTGTGTTCCCACCATTTTGCTAAACTTAGCTCCAATGGTTTGTGAAGTTGAACTACTCCCAGATGTGATACCCACATTTTGCACTCTCATACCTTGTTCAAATGATGAACCCGACATGATACCACCAAATATAGGGAATTTTTGGGCGGCCATAGAATAATTCAATGAAAAATGATATCCACATGTTGTTCCTTGCCTACTAACACCAACACCAACACTATCCTGGACTAGTAATAATTTTCTCAAGATTTGGAAAAATAAGTACGGGTTAGGTATCTAGGTGGGTTTAGATGTGTGCTTATGGTCCATATCCTTCATTCATCTAATGAGATCTCATCGTGCGAGGGTTCTTCTTTTGCATTTTCTAAGATGGGGTAACACAGACTACACAGGTTCCATGACCTCCACCTAAAACTCAAATCCTTCCCATAACGTCTTCCTCCATAGATCCATCGCTCTAACAATTTCACATTGCTTTACCAACTCCCTCTCACAAGATTCATTATACTTGAGCCACCTCTCTTCTCTCTCTTCTTTTGCCAAAGGATCCTCCATCTCTTACCACACCCAATTTCGTACCCCATTCCTAGTAGGGGTTTAGATAGCCATTGAAATGATTCTAAACTTAGAGTGATGATCAAGATCTTAATGGATAATGGTAAAACATGCAAGAAATATCCTCTCGGTTCTCACAAGAACTCAAACTCAAGTAACCTTCAAGCAAGAATAGGTGGTAATTACGTACTCTAACGTGTATCTAGTCAACACACCTTTCCACAAATGATCAACAACATGAGTCCAAACTAGATAAGAATCATGCAACTAATGATAATATTCTTGAGTCTAAACACCATGTCGATAAAACAAACTTCTCCTAGATGCATATGATGATAATCATTATATAGTTCTAATGGAAAACAACAAAATAAGGTCTTATAGAGCTCATGATAAAGATTAACCTCTACCCATGTGCATGCATCAAACTCAAATCTAGTGTTGAATCTCTATGCAAAATCATCCTCTATGTTCTTAAGCCAAGTCTCCATGCTGGCCAAGGTCAAAAATTTTACCATTACACTTCATCCTTGCAAATAACTTCAAAAGAGGTCCCGAGAAATGGAACAAAGATGTAGTAAATTTTACTAAATTTTTTAAAATACCATGCATAATGGCACATCACCCACCTGAATCGCTCACCCGAGAGGCATACACGGGCAACGAATCCTCTTTTATGTGAGATTTGTAAGAATTTTCATCAATAATGGAGAAATATAGTATAGGCATACATGCATATATTATATAATAGAAATAAGGAAACTAGATTCAACACAGATGCATTATAATATGAATGAAAGTATTATAACAACATAGAGGAATCAGATCAATCACGAGAAATATGAGGAACACAAGGGTTTGAACCCATATACATATATATTCAAAATAAACACCATTTATATTTATACACAAATGTTTACGTGAGCCATCTTACATCAAAAAGGATCTACAATAGTGTAATTACATCACTCTTACCTCAACATTCTACCCTACAAATGGCTCACGATCAAGAAACCCTACAACATACCCTCTCGAACCATTACATGTTCTTCCTCTCACACACATGCATACACCATTACATTCAAACACTCTCTCACTTCTACACACACCCGTTCTAGATCAAAATGCATTCTTAAATAGAATGGGAGATCACCTATTCATCATTCGGAGAAAAAAAAATCATGCCAAATGTCATCATATCCTTTTATACTCAAGTACCCAATATATGTGTATGTCATATATCCATAACAACCTCCACTTTACAACTCGTAACCATAATGATTCCCTAGAATATTATTTTCTTAGGTTGTAAGTGTCATGTCACAACCTTATCCATCATTACACCTATCCGCAACTTCATGTGTTTCTCATGTGACACCAACCTTAAAAAAATGTGGCTAAGTCCTTAAATCCTTTCCCCGCTTCTTTATGCAAACCTAGTCATCCTTACGCATGTTCATTCATGTGCCTTTCTCTATAGTACCTTCTACACGTGCTCATCCTCCGCTTCTCGGGACTTAGTAATTTTTCCAGGATCAACAACTTTCAAACCATTTTCTAATCCCACTAAAGAAAAGGCAAGTGTTAACGCTATTTCTACACTTGAAAAGATTTAATTGCAACTTGTAAAGGATAATTTTACCAAGTTACCCTACACACCTTGGGTTCTATTGCCACAACTTATAGAAAGTAATCTTATTACTCTTCCACCACCACTCAATCTCGATCCCTCTCCCCCGTGTTCGTAATTATGATGAAAATCCATGATGTGAAAATCACCAATGCATTGGGAACTCTACTAATAATTGTTTTAAACTCAAACATCTTATACAATATTTCATCGACAATAATGCAATCAAGATCCTTAAGCCATATACATCTAAGCCAGTCAATGATAATAAAAAGCTGAAAATATTTAATGACCATTTTCCTAAGCATGAAAAATAAGCTCCCAATTCTTCTTCCAACCATATATATCGTGATGTGTCTCCTCCTTCATCGAGGCCTCTTGATTTCCTTATTTACTAGTGTTGATGCATCACCGTCAATCATTGCATTATAATATCATGATTATCATGTTACATTTACTTCTAATTACTTTCATATTAATGCTATTATTGGTTTTTATACCATTAATAATACTACGATCTATGTATCAGCTCCTACCAACGTATACTTTGTTACACTCCTAGCTACTAAATGTCCACTGTTTAGTGTCACCTTTCTAGTTCCTAATTCTTTTGGCTATGTCAGCTTCCCATTATGGTTGGGTCCCTTGCCATTCTTGTACCATTTTCCGTTGCATATTTAATCAAAGGTTGTGACATGCTCTTAGGTATCTCTTGGCTCCACGTGATGCCCAAACCATCCCTTCCATGAACCATTTGTGTCTCAAGTTCATCCACAATAAACAACTTGTTACTATCAAAGGTGTTCCACCATGCACACTATTTCCTCGGTGTAATTTTGATTATTCACTAATCATGACATCTAGTATTCCGATGCCTCTCAACTATAAAGCAACCATTGTACCTAGCTCCCTATTCACACATGACCTACGTCATGACCTTATCTTCCTCATCAGTCTCTTAGTCCACATTGTTGGCCTAATTCCCCTACTCGAGACAACCCCTTCACATAAGTGTTAACCACATCCTTCACCATATAGGTCTCCTTCACATGCACCTAATTACTATCTTACACCACTGATTTTAGAGCGTCATCACATACCTTTGTCTCCTCAGATATCGGGTGGAGGGCCCTCACCCTTCACTATCATTGGATATCCTTTTATCACCTACACACTTAGGGGGTCATCACATGTTTTCCCCCTCCCATCACTATAAATTTTATTTAGTTTATACTACCATAATTTGCACTTCGTGCATCATAACTAATTATTCTAAGCATTATCACACCTTTTGATACACACCTCGTATCATCATTACCTTATTACATTGTCTCATGATACGAGTTTACACTTTCTTGTTGAGGGATCAATTCTTCCATGAACACTTGCATCATTCACACTTCACGCTCCGTACTTTATGATATATCTTTTTACCATTTAATATAGCACAACATACTCATCACCTGATGACACAATCTTGTTCTATTGTTCATTATTGACTGTTGAGGGGAAATTTATAAATGAACCTCATCTCATACACATCCGTTGGGGTTACACTAGTCCTATCATCTTCACACCTTGTTTACCATGGCATCACAATCATATCAAATTTACATGTCTTGGTTTCATTTACTCTTGCTATATTTTTCTACTTACATGTTATAATTTGCTTACTATATTATCCATATAATCAATATTTATCTTACACACATGCGTGTTTACTTGGTTTCTAGATGTGAATGCAAATATCTTACATCTCATCACACAATACAATGATTCTTAACACTATACCTTTTAACAATCCTACTAAGGCTCTTGGGGCATATACCTTTCCTACTCTCACACTATATAGGTTCTCTTGTTCCATCATTTACTAATTTTTAGTACACTCACTTTATATTTTGCTAATATATACATGATTTTACATACTATTTATCTTTATAACATACTAACGGGTGCTTCATGTGTAACATTTTCCTAGCAAGATATATACAATCATGGCTATCTATCACAACTTGATATCCATTACTTTCTCTTGTATGATATTATTTGGGGATATGCCTTATGTATTGCTTGATCATTATATTCTTTCGGCCACTTTAACTTTGATTGACATTGTGACATTGTGAGTGATCTCCCATATTTGAAACCCACTTTTGCGGTCTATCTTGTCTCGTAAACTTGCTTGTTACATTATTTTCCATTATATGATGTGCTTGCAATAATATTCACTACTAGCATATCTTGTTTGCATGTTCCTTGGTTTCTACCATGCACATCCCCTACCCCATGCATGTATCCACTTGAGATCGATGCTCGAGGTCCTCTCCTTTGGGATACATTCTCCTAAAGTTGTCGCATGCATGCTGCGAGGGGGCATATATTGGGTGAACAAATGACCCCTATAACAACTTAGTGATTAACTACAATGTGGAATATGTGTAGTTAATGTAACTAGGAACAATAATAAATAAGTGAATAAATGTAGTAATTTAATATAGAAAGTGACTCAAGTAACTAAACGATGAAAACATGAAACCCTAATTGGTAAGTAGGGTTAGAAGGATCTTAGCTGATTCATAGGAAGATTTGGATTGTGTCATAAAATCAAATGAATATTATAAGAAAAGAATGAACATACACAAGCCCCAAGAAGGATAGATCTGAGTTGTGTGGCTAGACTGGGGTTCTTGGGAGAGGATCAAGGTGCCTGTGGGTGCCCTAGTTTACGTTCCGGGAACCTTGGTCTATGCGGAGGTCTCGAAACCAACTTTAGAGGGTCAGTTGATATGAATCCTTTGCTGTGTGTCACGTGTACTTCACTCCTTTGTGCTTAATGTCACCAATGATAAATGATGAAAGAAATACTTTTAAGACCCCAAAACAAGCATCAAACCCTAAAAAGAAAAATGCAAATGAAGGGGTTAAATTGACCTCAACTACCACAATGGTGGACTTACTAATTAAGTGATGCACTACATATTAAAACTGATGTATTTCTATTTACAAGTGTGTGAAATCATGCCCTAGGCGCTCTTGTGCCGATCATACTTTGTGAAAGTAGCAAGCAATAACTATGTGTAGAAAATGTAATAGAATGTGTGCATGGAGACAATAGACCCCTCCTATGAAGTGTGATGCATATGAACCAAATTTGTGCCTTTATGATGGAGCTAGATGGATGCAAGTGTAGCCTTTGATAGATGAAACCTTATATTATTATAGTAGTGCTTGGTCCTCATTATGGTCACATAAATTTATATTTATATGGTTCTCTTATTCTAATTTCTTAATTAACCCCGAAAAGGCCAACCAAAAGAAATATATAGTGTTAAAATCGATATAAAGTTACCAAAAAGTGGAAGGAAAGTGGGAAAAGGATAAGGGCACCCGAGTGGGACTAGGGAACTGTCCGACATCCTAGTACTAGCCTGCTAGACACCCCGGTCCAAGGTTAGAATGATAGGAAATGACGAAAACCGATTTGGGCAAGTATGAGTTGAAGGTTGGTAATGATGACATAAAGAAAATTAAAATGGCCAAAAGATCAAGGGTTAATTAGTAATTTCTTCACTAAAAACCATATGAATAGTAGTATGAGACCAAGACTAAATAATGTCTAAAGTGTGTAATTTTATGACTATAATCGTGAGCTATAATTTAGATAAACACAATGCAAAAACAACATAGGAACATAGTCACATAATGGTCTAGAAGTAGACTTGGACCTCACATATAAAGAAAACACTACCTACCAAGATTATCGTAAAGTAGCACTCCGGGTGCTTGTGTCCTCCCATGGGTGCTAATTTCCTAGGGTAGATAGAGTCAATTTCTCAATATAACACATTATTTAGCAGAAATTATGATAATTTCTACAAGAATGGCATAAGGCCTCTAGTCAAAAATGCATTCTATCGCCTACAATTAGTACAATTGGTAATATTCGAAAATAATGAGGACAAACAAAACAAATCAAGACGTACCATCTATAGTGGTGCTTATTGGGAAGAGTCATAGAAATAGTGTAAAACTATACCTCTCTCCCCAAAACTCACTCTTGGTGTGAGATCCCCCAAAACAACTTGCACTTAGCATGAGATCACCCAAAAAACTCACTCTTGGCATGAGATCACCTAAAAAATCACACTTGGTGCAAGATCTCCCAAAAAAAACACCATCAACATTTAAATCAACAACTATAAGCAACAAAATAATTGTTTGTTTCATACTCTCTTACATATCAGTGCACACTTTCCTTTTAAACAGTTTGACATACTTATACACATGTTTCTTTGATCTATCAGATAGAGAACGTTGACTACTTTGTTGCTCTTATTTTATAGGTCTGTCCTTACAAGAAGCAACTCACACAAGATACAACAACATGCTAAAACACATATGGTTCACCCATAGGGTCTACTTCCCTTTCCTAGTATCTACTCTTCACTTTATAATTACTCAATGCTTCACTTGTCCACTCGGCACACTATCATTAACACTCTTCTCTGCAAGATCATAAGGTACACATATTCTATCTACTTTATGTTATCAAGTATTCACTAAACAACAAAAAGTGGGGGTAAATGTAGACAGAAAATCATGCACTTGGGTACATTTCTAGGTCCTAAAACATACTAATGTATACATGATTCCTAAATAAGAAAACTAGTGGTTGAAAATTATCTTTGGCCTCTTTTATTTGTCTCTTGATTTCTCTTTGGTTTTACATACCCTACAACCCTAAAGGAACTAGACTCGATTTATATTTTATGGCCTTAGACATTGGCGCCTAATTAGGACATCGACACCCGGTGCTTTTGTTCATATTGGGCACTCTTGACCATTTCTTATCTTTTCACTTTTGGGTATTTTTTATCTTTTGGGAATATTTTTCACTTATACGTCAGCCTTAGAGTTGTCAATTATAAGATTCAAACTAGGGAATTATATATATATACTTAATTAATTCTCAAAAATAAATGACCAAAAACTAAACATTACTTTTATAACCTAGGCTTGCATTCCAAAGGAACTACTAACATCTATACAAGGGAAAAGGGTTACATAACTTATGCATACACTACATAGAAGGAGGAAGTTTATTCTATTCAAACCACACATACTATACATTGCTATATTATAGATCTATCCCACTATTATTTTAGTAACTTGCATAAGGGAAATCTAGGGAGACATTTCTATAAAGACACATGAGAACTACATGGGGTCCGAGATGTAGTGTAAAAATTGGTAGTAATTTCACTCTTTGGGTGAACTTCGGGATCGAGTATGACTCCAAATTAAACATCTTTTTATTAGATTTGATGTGGTTTGTGGACATGTGTAGGTATTAATTATGTATTATAGGTTATAGGTACTCCTCGGTGATCAAAGTATGAATATCAAGTGATAGAAAGGGATCAACAAAGTGAAACCCTTAAAACATAAAAGAAATCAGTTCCTAAGGATTTGTATGACCACCCGTGCCAAGATCCAGGTCACTAGTTCCTAGGAACCTCTTCCCTCCCATGGGTGCCCCCTGTCCTACTCCATTACTAAGTTCAATAATTTATAATGAGTAGTAACAAAGTCAGTATAACTTGTTCAACACTTTCACTTGCCCAAATCACTTTCTATTCGGTCAAAAATCAGCCAAGTCCTCCTATCTCCATATTTTTCTAAGGGTTTCACTTTGTATATGATTTTTTTTTGTTGTGCCTTTACTATATATTAACATTTTTATATCACACATTATAGTAGTTACTCTAAAATATATATTTAATTCAAATTAAATTAAATCAATTGGATAAACTAGTGAAGGCATGTGATGAAATAAGGAAAAATCCCAATTGTGAAGGAAAAATATGAGTTGTGAATCTCTCTGCTAGGTCATGGTACAAATTTTAGATTGTTTATTTTATCTATGATGACACGATATGAATTTCAGAGTGTTTTCTTTTTTATCTACTAGGGCACATGAATATCTTTCTTATATTACAATGCCAAACACAATAAAACTATTGTATGTGACAAAAATAAATCATTTAAGAGATTTTTATTTGGTCATGAATCGACTCGTGAATTTTTGACAAACCAAAGATGTTACCTTAGATAATGATAAAGACGTGTATATTTTTTGAAAGAAATATTATTTAAGATATGGATAGGATTGTAAAAAAACGATGGAGGGAAAATTCAAAGACAAACCAAATGAATCCATTCCCGAAAATCCACTAGTTGAAATTGATGAACTCACTTATAGATAATGCATATTTTAAAATAATCCCGATACTTTGAAGACATCAAGGAATCAAATGTAGGTGAAAATCAACATGGATGGTTATCCAAATAGTTCATGAGTATATGAATCTAAAGGATTTACCATTATGAGAGTCATGAGACAACTTGATGGAGCACTGGAAGTAGCTAGATATGGATGGTTGTCTAGAAATTCAAGAGATTTTGTAATTCAAGATTTTGAGGAGGTGAAATCAAGGAAATTGGAAATTTAGTTTGGGAACTACACCTTTATGAGGGTTAGGAGGAAACTTGATGGATTTCTGCATGGTCAATATTTTTTCAAAAGGGAAAGCTTATGAATAATGCGTAGTCAGAGACACTAAATCGTGCACTTAGGGACATTTATAGGTCCCAATCACATACCACTATTAATTTCATTCCTAAGTGAGAAAATTAGTAATTAAAATTTGTCTTTGACATTTTTACTTTATTTCTTATTTTCTCTATGGTTTTTCACACCTCACTGCCCATTCTAACTTTCACTGCTTTATCCTTCTTGGATTTGGACACCACTACCTAGATAGGATACCAGTGCCCAAGTGACATCATCCCCTTTGAGAGCCCCCGACCTCTTTACATCTTACTCACCATTTTTAGTCATCTTTTATCTTTTGGGCATCTTGTTTTCATGGTAGTCACCTTTTAGAGGTTAAATACGAAATTTAACTAAGGGAATCATATAAATACAAAGCTATGTGGTCATAATAAAAGACCAAGCTCTAAGCATCTATTACTATCACCCAAGGTTGTATCCAAAAGAATTTTAAGAACATCAAAACACCCATCTAAATTCATTCAAGGGATAAGGTACTACATTTTCTACATACATGCATACGAGGGAAGTTCATTTTGATATCCAAACATCTATTTACATTTCTACATCTCGGCTATTTCCCACTATCAGTGTGCACTTACACAAGGGATTCCTAGGGAAAGATTTATACACACACGCACAAGAATTACATGAAGTCCAAATGTAGTACGCTTCTCGGTTGTAAGCTCACTCAATCGGGTGACTATCAAATAATTTAACTCCCCATTTGCATATTTTTATTTCTAATATTTGATGTGTTTTAGGGTTTTGCAGATATTATATATTTTTAGGTTACCCATGAATTTGACGATCAACTAGTGACCTATAGGCGACTAACAATGATATTTAATGAACATCTTGTGACACTACTATTGAGTAGAAGAAAAGGTAGCTCAAGGATAAAAATACATAAGGATTGGGCATATGGACACAGGGCGCATCAAAGGACACGAAGCATAAGAGAATAACACACGGCTCTGACAAGTATACACAAGATTTAGCCATTTTTGTGGATTCAAAGCTATTTTGGAGATAAAATATAAAGCATGTAAAGGTTTGAGACTTACAAAGCACGCCAAGGCTATTTTTGGAGTTGCAGTAATTTAAGCGCCATGCATAGTTTAGATCTAATAATAAGATTTCTACTCATGAGTTAACTATAGGAAGTCTATTATTAGAACAATTGCATGCTTTTGTATCCTCTTGTAAAGGCACATGGCTATTATTAGCATGTAGCCTTTTCTTTTGAAGGTGCATGGGTGGTGAAGGGAAAGTCCCCACCCCTATATATATGTATTGATTTGCACGGTTTTAACAATTTTGATTATCAGTAGAGTTATGATGCTAGTTTTGTCATGTGCATAACTCATGATGATAATATTATAATGTATGAAGCTTCTATATTTTATAGTATTTAATATAATGGATCATATTGGCTAGATATTGGTATTAGACATGACTGAATATGGTTCTTGCATGGTAAATCTCATTATAGTCATTATTTAGTCTATCTTTCATATGGGTTTTAGATCTAGATATGGTTTATGCAATCGTGGATTGTTTATTACCTATTATAAACTGCATATATGTATATACACAATCATACTAACATTCTAGGAAAACAACCCCGAAAGGGACCTCGTACCTTTGTGTGCTTCGGGTGAGTGCTCTGTTCGTGCTGAGTGATGTGCCGTGTTCCTTGGGTATTTACAATGAATTATAGGCTACATCATTAGTTCCATTTCCAGGACCTCTTTCTCGGTTATTTTTTGGGATGTTGTGAAATGAATACATACCGGTTGACCTTGGAAAGTATTAAGGAGTGGTTACAAGATCTCGAAGAAGATTATGCTCACAAATTTAGCACTAGACCTAATTTTAATGCACATGCGTTAGTGGAGAAAAATATGTATGACGATTTAATAGATGAGTGAATAGTTTCTTATGTGTATAAGAGGAACTAGAGGTTTCACACTATTTTTGGATGTAGGAAGAATTCCAAGCCTCAGTATGATGCAGATATAATTTGGATGCGCTCTATCGATGTCTTGTTCTATGGTGTTTTGAATAAATATATTCTTGAGTACGCAATTTTGAGTTATTCTTTCCTGAAAGTTGCTAAGTTCCATTTTATGCGTGAACCTAGAGGATCGTATTTGCATGGTATTATTTGGAAATCAAGATCTTATGTAATGCCCACTTCCCTTTGACACTTTTAGATACTGATCTTGATACTGTCGATCTCATTTTGGACATTATTATGTTTTGATTTAGTATGATGTGTAGATGTTAGATCATGGATTATTATGGATCTGGATTCAGTTAGCATGCATGATGATTATTAGAGACATTTTTATATGTGGATGATGACATACTTTGTTTGACATGGACTGATTATAGATGTTGACTTAGACATGTGACATTGGATATTATGGGTAAATCTAATATAGAGATTATTGGATGATGATATAGTTGCTAATTAAATTTAAATGATGATGTTGAATTCTTGATATTGTTGTGATTTGTAATTGATCTTTATATGTTGTTTATATCATTTTGGATGTTCTGATATGGCCACAAGGCCGAAGGAGGTATTGTTATTTTGTAGGTTAAAATATCACAACAATGTCGGGGGACTGAGACTAACCATATTAAAATTCTGGATGAACTCAACGAGGTCACCATGGCAACTGATTATTTTTTTGAGTGTTGTGTTTGTTAGGGATTCCCATGGGGGAATCACCTTTAAAATGTGACCAAGGGATTTCATGTATTGCTTTAATGTGTTTTCCTTTTTGTAATGTTTGCATGTGTTTAATTGTGATGTGTTACCCCTTTCATTAGTTGTTAATTAATTGGGTTTATGTTGTGAATAACCATGTGTTAAATAAATAAATCATTATGTCAAAATAATGTAATAAATGAAGTTATTGTTATTAATGCATGTTGTAAGAGTGTGTAAGAAACATGTAAGAAAATGTAAGAGATGTGAAAGATTGTGTAAGTCAGATTTTGGAGTGTAGGACACTTCATCCTCAAAGGAATTCGAAATTGTCCTTGAGGGCTACATTTTGAGGCTTGTGGGACAAGTTAAACTTATCCCATGCCTCTTAAAGTTAGCCACCAACCATCCCTATGGTTTTGGAGTCAAAATTAGACTTTTTAAATGTATTTTGAAATGACTATGTGTAAGTTTTAATTGCACTTCCCTTACAAGTTTTTAATTCAGTCCTTGTTGGGGTATGGGTTAATTTGGAGTGTGTAAGTTGATTGTCATTTTCATTTATTGTGATTAAGTTGTGATGTTGAATTTTTATTTTGGGGTTGAGGAAGAATGATGTGGCATCCCACATGGAATCCACATCATCCTCTCCTCTCCCTCTCCTTTAAAATTCAAATTCTTCTCTTGTTTATGGTTGTTGAAACTTTGCTCTTTCCTCTTGGGTCAAATTTTATTACTGTTTGGAGTCTTGCTTGTGGAGGAAGATTGGAGATTCATTTGCATGCTTGAGTGTTGCTGATTTTGGACTGCATTTTAGTATTTGAAGAGCTTGTTGTTTTGGGAACAAAATCCATTATGGAGAGGTAGGATCTTGCCCTTTTTAAATGTTGTTTTCCCTTTCCTTGCATGAGTAAAATGGTGAATGTGTTGTGTGTTATTGGTTGGTTGGGTAGAATGCTTAGGACATGGTGTAGGAGAAGGCTATGGGGATTTCATATGGGGGGCATAAGGGAATGCTAATGGCATCAGTTTTGTTATGGAGGGAGTTTGGGTATGGGATCCACCATGGAAAATAAATAGCTTGTATTTCTTACTCTTGGGGGCATAATGGAGAAACTTTGGGGGGCATAAGGAGGAATTTGGGGGGTGCGCATAAGGATATGTGAGATGGTTTATTTTGGCGGGTTGATAGGTAGATTCCCATTTCCCATAGGGAGGCATAAGATTTACCCATATATCCTTGTTCTTGTTTTGGCTTGCTTGAAGAAGCCTCATTTTTGTTTGCAAATGTTTAATGTAGTTGTGAACTACATCCTTTTTGAAATGTGTTTTATGTGAATGTGAAAATGTTGCTTGTTTGTTGTGGAAGCCATTGTTGCCATGTGTTGAGTTGCATTCATTATTTCAATATGGTTGGGGCTCGGGGGCCAATGGGGAAAGATGGATTCTCCTTTCCCATTGGATTTCTTGGTTGGGTGGATAACGTTTCCTTTCCCCCTTCCTTGTTGTGATCAAGATGAAAAGATGAAGAAACTAGCATGCTGTTGTTTTGGAGCTAGAAGAAAACACAGTTTGACAGTCCCTTCCTTTGAGAAAATTCATTGTAATCTTCCCACTTTGAAGTGGATGAATTGTATTATTATTTATAATAAGAAGGTACCTTGTATTGTAAAGGAAAGATTGAGATGCATTTGTGAAATGTAAAGAGTTAATGTTACATATTCCGTGTTGGAAAAGAATGTGAAAGGAGGAGATATGTTTTGTATTTTGTAAATTGAAATTCAAAGAAAGAATGAAGTTGTAATGTTGCTTTTTGGAATCAATAAAAGAATTACATTCCTTTCTCAAACTTTCATTGTTGCATTGAAATTTAATTGTTGTTGTGTTTCACAATCTCTGTTTGGGAAGAAGAATACATAGGAAGGAAATGACAGTCTTTTAATCCTTTTGAAATGAGTTTTAAAATTGGAAATCAACTTGCATATTGGTTGTAAATGAATGATTGAATCAATTGAATGCCTTAGATAAGATTTGAAATGCTTTCCCATATTTGGAAGTTGCAAATTGATTAATAAACTTGTTAAGTGAAAGATCTCTGTCTTGTTTTAAATCTGGCAATCAATTTTATCTAATAAATGCACAGCTCAAAATTAAAACTTGTAATAAGAAAAGAAACCTTGAAATTTAGCTTTAGTATACCCAAATGAACTCAATTTGACCTCAACACCAAAGAAAGACATTTTAGAACTTCATAAAATCAATTTTAAAACTTGCTCAACCATTTTCTATAAAAAGTTGGAAAAATACAATTTGCAACTCAATCAACTAAATTGGACCTTGAAACCTCTCTAAAATTTACCCAAGATCAATTCTCCATGTCCAATTGACATGTTGAGAAGAAGGAAATCAAAATTTGAACAAAATTTTATAAGTTGGAAAATTGTCAGTTTTGAATTTAAAACCTGCAGATTGTTTTCTTAAAATTTACCTTCAAAAATTCATCAAAATCCAAAATTGATGATCCCCGTACAAAGAGGACTTTGAGATATTTCCAGAAAGTCCTCGTTTTCCCAAATCTGAGCTTCCTATCAAAATTTATGGCCATTTGAAGTTTTACCTCAATTTGGCCATCAAAAATACCCCACACCCCCATAGCCAATCATGTGCTAACATGTGGCTTGCAGAGCACATGAGGATTTTGGAAACTTAACATTTTTTACCCTTTGGCAAAATTTCACTTTTTCCTTTGCGGCCCAAA
This sequence comes from Taxus wallichiana var. yunnanensis, assembly GCA_018340775.1. NCBI lineage: Eukaryota > Viridiplantae > Streptophyta > Pinopsida > Cupressales > Taxaceae > Taxus > Taxus wallichiana. The sequence continues at coordinate 468,910,411 of CM031243.1, read as the reverse complement.
GACTTCCCAGCCAATCCCGTGCCGACACATGTCTTGGCAGACGCGCTGGCTCATGCGAGTCATTTTGGCTTTAAACCCTTTTGCTCAACGTCATAACTTTATCTCGCTTCCTTACCAACCCGCATCCAATCACGGGATGCCACATGGAATTTTTGGTGATGGCGGAGGTATGAAGGCAATTTTCCTTTGGAAAATTTGGTTTTTAGATTTGGGTAAATTTCCCAAGTTTCTCTTACACCCTACCGACTCATGTCCAATCACATGATGACACATGGAAAATTGGACCTCAGCGGGAGTGCGGAGCTTATTTCTCCTTTGAGATTTTAAGTTTTAAAATCTTAAATTCCTTGTTTGCTCAATCGGTCCATTTTCCCCGCTTCAATCGTGAAGTGACACATGTCTCCCTCACTAGATCCACAAAGCGTGCAAAGGTGTTTAGTACTTTTGTGCCCAAGGAGGGAAAATTCACAAAATTCTTCCCCACCCTTCCGATCCATGCTTGGGGGAAATTTTCCTCCCTAAGCCTGCGGATTCTCCCAAGGAAAATTTCTCCCCAAAACTCTGTCGGCCTATATCTTGCAAATTATAAGGAGTTAGGAGGACTTATTTATATGGTTGGAAAGGTGAGAAAATTTCCTATCCATTGGGCATGATTTAGGAAATTTTTATGTCACCAACCATGTGAAAAATCATGTTGAACCCTCGTAATCCTGTTAGAGTAGGGTTGAATGAGAATTTACTCCCTACCTAAGTGATGAATCTAACCCCTTGTTTTGACATTGCTCTTGATATAAATGATTATTTGAAGAATTTTTTAAGCCGACTTGATTGTTAATCTTAAACTTTTGTGTTAACTCATGGTCTTGTAACCTAGTAGTTGATCCTCTTATAAAAAAATTATTCCATAATTTTTCCTAGCTAATCCTAGTTTGTTTCTTGGTCTCAAGTGGTAGTTTAAAGTGGGCATTACATCTTGATCATAACCATGGACTTAGAAAAGAGTCCTATGGTTAGCTAAATGCCACCATGCGTGGCGGTAGAAATAGGTTTAGTAAGGATGGAAGACCAAGTAACATAGAGATAGAGAGAAGAAAGGTGGCTTAAGTTTAATGAATTTCGTGAGAGGGATCTGATGAAGTAGCGAGAGATTGTAGAACTAATGGCATTGTAGAGAGAGATGGATCATGAAGGATTTTGAGCTCATGTAGAAGATGTGGAGCCAAAGCACCTAGAACTCCCCCATTTGGGAAATTATGGTAGAGAAAACTCTTTGAATTTTGATGGAGGTGCACCTAAAGAAAAAGTGTGAACCGCGGGCATGTGTTTAAACCTATTTGGTGACCTAACAGCTTACGCTTGGTTTTCTAGATTTTAGGATAGTTAATAAAAAACAAGATAGTATGGGTAGTATAGTTTTAGTAGATAGAGTTAATTTACATTTAATTTCAGGAGTACATCAAAGCGCCAACTTTGTTTTGAGGACCATTTGGAGGTATCTTTTTAGCGCGTCTTCACACATAACATAGGCATGTAAAATATTGGCATAACGTCCGAGAGTAGTAAAAAATTCATAGACTATGGGAGTCCAATTTAGCACAACCATGGGGCACACAAGGTAGTACATCCTTTTGTCCATTACTTGATGCGGGAGGAGGAGGATCAAGAGGATCGGGCAGCTCAAGTTCTAGTGGATCTAGAGGTGGTGGAAACAAAGGAGGAAATATAGGTTTTGGGTTTGGTGGGAAACGTATGAACCAACTTTAGTAAATTTATATCAAGATGTCTCTATGTCTTCCAGAGTATAGGGGCATTGAAGATGTAGAAGAGAAAATTCAAATGTGTGAAATATTGTGGTGTGCCAAGGGGATTACAGCTCTAGAGAACAAAGCAAGTAATTTTGTAACTACGTTGCAGGAGTCCGCACACAACTGGTATAGAAAGTTTGATCTTGATTAGACATGTGTGGATTATGTAGGGATATGAAAATCATTTTTAAAAGAGTTTCACATCCCTAAGTTCAAGCAAAAAATCATAATCGTGCTCAAGGATATAAAGAAAGGTAATACTGAGAGCATTTGGGAGTATGATGCTTGGTTCAAGACCCTTTTTCCTAGTTATATTATGATATACATGCAAGCCAACATGTACAAAGTGGTTCATTAGAGGAATGATCATGTCATTCATAAGGGAAATTTTATATAAAACCTTTACATATCCACACAAGGAACTTGAGGCAACTTTGCACGCCGAGGAAGTGGGAAGTGTGGACATAGGAGTAAGCCCTCTTTTAGAAGCAAAAATTGTAGAAATGGCTAAACAATTAGAGAAAATATCAGCTAATTCAAAGGTGCATGATACACACAAGGGGCATATGGTGTATAGATTGTGAGGTCAAGGGCGTAATAAGAATAGTTTCCCTAGAAAATTGGTGCACTCACTTTTGCTGGATTACGAGATATGTCACTTGGACCATGATTTGAGTTGGTGCTCTCTATTATAGCACGCAATGAGAAAGAATGTATCCTATTACCGTAAGATTTGTAGGTCAACCACTCATAATACTAAGGACTACAGATTGATTGGTCGATTCATGATGCCATTGACATTGGTGTGCACCGCAGACAGGCATCATTAATAACTCTAAGGAGAAAGGTGATATCGGGAATATGAGCACAATAAAGGGTGCCACATGGCCACAGAGAGGATGAGGATACCATGGAGGATTTAGAGGCCTTGGTCATAGGGGAGGAAGGAATAAATTTCCTCATGGAACTTATTATATGGGTAGTTCACCTAAGTAAGCAACATAAGAAGGAAAATAAAGGCACTAGGATGGTAAAAGTTTAGAACATGGTTGAGGACCAAGTGAATGCCGATGTTAACACAAAATCCTAAAATATTACCTGTAAATATTACCACACACACCGAGGCTACACGCACAATATAACTTCTTCAGCAGAAGCATGTGATCACTAAGGAGGAGGTGCTACATGCAAAGTATCCATATCCTATGCATCAGAAGGAGGTTTGCTAAGAGACTATGGAGGTCATTCAAAATCTTTAGGGAGAGATACCTGTCTTAAGGAATAGTCATGGAAGTTAGAATAGAAGAAAGCAATTGAGCTCCACCAAACAAATGTAGATGTTTCAAAGGAAATGTGTAGGTTGCTACGCCAAGAGAACATTATTCCATTGTTAGGAAATTGGTTGAAAGGAAACACTCGCATAATCGGGATTGAGAATAAGAGACAAATTTTACATGCTAATATTCCTCTGGATAGCTTGGATTATGATAAGGAGATTACTCTCAATGCCATTATAGATGGATGGATTCTTAGTAACATTCCGATTGACATAGGTGTGGAAGTCAATGTGCTTACTTTGGATGCGTGGGTTCAGATGGGTAGACCTTCGTTGCAGCCATCTTCTAATGTGTTATTCATGGAAAATCAGATTAAGGACACACCGATTGAGTTTTAAAGGATGCATAAATTACTATCCAAGGGGGAAAATTTATTGGGGACTTTGAGGTTCTAGCACTTGTAGAAGTAGACAACTTCCCAACATTACTTAGGTGCCCTTGGTGTTATGTAAACAATGCTGACCTTCAATTCAACAAGGGGTATATTAGCCTCGAGAATAAGGAAGAACGTGTCATTATTCCTTTAATAGATGGTAAGTTTTCACCCTATGTGGAGCCCTTAAGTGAAGAAGATTCAAACAAGATTTATGTGGACACCATTCAAGATCCGAAAGTCCTTGAGCCATCTAAGGAAGGGATTCTTAAACGAGATGATGCAAAATCTATGAGTGATAATACAAGTCTTGCATATGATAATTGGGCCCATGGTACTTATCGATGGTTGGGCATAAAGTGAAATGTGCATCAATGTGTGTTAGCAGACCATGATGTGTTAGGAGATTGAGCAACAACAAGATACCCCGGTATACTGGCGAGGAGAATCCAAAGGTATTCCTACTTGTTATGGAAGTACAAAGGGGAGTGTTAGATAGAAAGACTAAATATGTTGGTATATAATTTGTGCGGAAAAAAATGCGTTGGTGGGTTGTACATAGGGATAGCCTTTTTAAATGATGGGAGATAAGGATCACTTTCTTAGCTAGGTTTCATAGAGAAATGTGACTACTCGGATTTATGGATGTCATGGTAATGAACCTATTCAACATCACGTCAAACAAAGTGTGAGATACTCTACAAAGATGGGCAGGAAGTCTTACCACCTTCATTGTGGGTGTACAATCTCTACTACACTCTACGAGGCTATGTATGCACATGGTATATCTATGCAGAGTTGAACAACCGACATTACAATGCCTTGCAAGCCTAGTCAATGAGATGAGATTCCTTTAAGGCCTATTACTAGTACAAAGCCATTTGAGAAATGGGAAATTGAATTTATGGGCCTTATTTACCTATCCGTATGCATGAAAAGAGTGTGGTATATTATAACTTGTATAGATAATCTCACAAGGTGGGAAAAATTGGTGCCTACAAAATACTTGCACAACAACTATAGTAGCAATGTTTCTATGGGAAAATATTATTAGTAGCTATGGCTTCCCTTTAAGTATAACAAGTGATATTGGTACTCATTTTATTAATGATACTATCAAGATATTATTGGATGAATTTATGGTTGCACACCATCGACAACTCCTTATCACCCTCAGGAGAATGGAACTATTGAGGCCTTAAACAAAATATTGAGCCATACATTGACAAAAAATTGTGATGTTGGAAGGAGAGATTGGGATGAAAAAGTATCTCATATACTTTGGGCATATAGGACAAACTATAAAGGTTGAGTAAAGAAACACCCTTTCGGTTAGTGTTTGACGTAGAGACAGCTTCTCCAAATGGAATTCATGTTACCATCTTTGCAAGGCTTGCGTGTGTAGGAGGTCCGCTCATAATAAAGTGTTGGAGGAACATATTGAAAAATTGATGTAATTTGATGAGAGGCATGTCATAACACGATGGAGTTAGAAGAAAGAAAACATCAGGCAGAAGGAATTACATGATAGGCACATCAAGGATAAGAAGCTTGAGGTTGGGCACATGTTACTTCGTATGATTTAAAGTTTTCTACTCTACCCAGGGAATCTTAAAGTACATTGGTTGGGACCGTATGTTATTACTTATATACTTGACTCAAGTGCTTTCTAGTTATAGGTGTTGGATGGAATACGATTTCCCCGTTACTTCAACGGGAGTAGGATGAAGCCATACTATAAATAAGTCTTCTTGGTTTTTATAATAAGGCAATATTTCCATTTCAATTAGGTTTCCCTTAATGAATTTCCTTTATATGTGTTCCTTCATTGTTGCTATGATTTGTCAATTTAGTTTAGTGTTTTGTGTAATAAGCACACTTGCACGCTAGAGTTTGATTACAATTCAAGTGTTTTCATGCGTAGAGGATCACGCACACCCTCGGTGTGGGGTGGTTTACATACATGGTTCATTATTAGGTTGAATATAGTTAATGGTCATCTGAAAATGGATATGCATAAGGAAAATTTTTGTGAAGGAGAATTTGGGAAGGGTGTAGCTAGAAAAAACTACTTCTAAAGGAAGACCACAAATGGAAAATGAATGCACAATATAACATGAGGTAGGCTGCAACAGTGGAAAATACTTGGAAGAAGGTGTAGTGGTAAAGTACTTTAGTGCTTAGTGGTGCACTAAGGAGGTCTATTGCTAGGAAGTAGAGGGCACACCGTAAAGGTTATGATGTGGCACAAAAATGAGAAGTGTGGAAACATTGATGAATGATACATTAAATTAGTGGTAGGAAGGAGAAATAAATGTGATAGATTTTTGAAAAATTATATAAGGAGGTGTGGTTTGCACTCAAGAATCATCTACCGAGTTGTTTGGAGATGAGTTGGTGATTGATTTGTGAAAGAGAGGAAAGTTACAAACTGGTCGGGTTGGTTAGATCTATGCATGTGAAACTGTTATACTCCATTATTGACATTTTTAGCAAGACAAAGGTGTGCAGAAAGGGGATTGACAACTAGGGTTTTGAGTTCGAGCTAGGGAATAAGGAACCAAGTTGTAGGATTGAGAGAGGTAAAAGCACACATATTTTTGATTGAAATGGCACCCAAGAGAGCACCAAGAGTTGTCGTAAAGGAGAAGAAGAAAAAGGAGGTAAAACACAAGGTAGAGGACACTCCTGAGAGTCATTTCTTAGAAACGCAATATCTAGAGGGAGTAATCATCAGCCATGATTGAGATTCCCATGTCCATCGAAGAAAATTCAACATTTACAACCATAGGACAACAGATAATAAGGAAGAGTTGGATGCATTGTTGAATAGGAAGATAAACAAATGGACAACGTATGATATGCTCATTTATGATGATGCTAGGGAGAAGCTCTTGAGAAAGGTAGGGGTTTTGCAACTCTATAAACTTCCTTATTTCAAGAAGCCTGAGATGTGTTACTAGTGGCTAATGAGTAGAGGCCATGAGGAATTTTTCTATTTTGTTGGGTAGTGAATGAGGATCATATCACCCTTGATTGGTACTTTGACGAGATTGAGTAATACATGTGCAAAGGTGGGTAGCAACCTTACTGATAAGGCAAAGGTGATTATAGCCACCAAGAAGGATCCGGGTTATACAAAAGGTTTGTGCAAAGCATGGACATTTACAAGCTAAGGATTTATCTAGTTATATAGGTAGCCACATGCTTATTGACAAAATTGAATGACCAGGAGAGATGGTCACAAGTGAATACTATGTGGTTACATATTACAAAGAATATGTCACAGGAGAAACATATAACTTGGTTGGGTACATTGGTGAAATAATCATCAATGAGGTTCTTAAAGGTGAGAAGATAAGCTTTGGAACTATTTTGTTGTCTCTTATATTTGTGGAGATTGGAGTGCCCGATGGGCTGAAGAATAAATTCTAGGAGTATCCTAAGGAGAATAAATCTCTTGTAGAGAGATTTAAAAAGTATCTATGTGAGGGGATTGTGAGTGGCCCATTCAAACAAAGGGTAGAGATGTGGTACAAATGACTTTAAATGGCATTAGAAAAAGAATAGAGAATACCTAAGGAGTTACCTGCAGGTGGTAGGTAATTTAGCACAATTTACAATATATCAACATTTTTGCATCACATGTTTTATGATGAAGAACATAAATGGATTCCATGGTGCAAAATACCCTACACCTTCACAACATGATTCTTTCGGGCATGCGTTCACATATTTACAGACATGCGCCACCGGGTATTTAATACAATAAGGTAGAATGTGACTATCACATCTTTGCAAAATACTTACACTTATCCAAGTACATCTACATACATTGAGAGATTAATTTCATATGATATATCCATGAAGCCCGTAAGTTTAGAAATAAGTGACAAGGGAACAACGTTGATATACCTTCACTTAATGTTAGGATGGAGAATGGGAAGTATGTAGAAAATTAATTTAAACTACCCGGCCCACCTAAAGGGAAGAAAATAGTTGTCACAATGGCAATGAGAATCCTACTTCACTTATACACGAAGAATAAGAGGAAGTTCATGAAGATAGTGGTGGTTTGTATTGTAGGGGAAGATGAAAGCCAACAAATAGAGAGAGGATTGAGTGTGAGGTAACGCCCCCATCACAGGAGCAAGAGGACGAAGTATTTGAAACTGGAGTGAGAGAAATTGATGTGGATCAAACAACAGGAGTGGAGTCATAGTTCAAGAGGGTATTTATAAGAACCAGGGCTCAAGGTGCATGGCCTTCATAACCACTACAGAGGTCACTAAGGAATTCCCCTCATAAGAAGGAGCCAAAAAAGAAGATAAAGTGCAAGCTAAAGATTCAACAGAACGAGGAGGATGAATCCAAAGAAATCATGCCGACACTCCATTACGGCTGAGAATATATATGAAGAGATGAATAATAATAAATAAGAGGATGTAAATTAGACAGGGGCATGAGACAGAGAAGGAAAAATGTCTATCACACATCAAACCACTCGTGGGACCGAGGGTCCAATATTGAATTAAGGTGCCCGGATTATGAAGAATAAACAGACAAATAAGGAGAAAAAGAGTGAAGATTATGAACCTTTTGTAGTGGGATATGTGAATAATCCCAAAAAATCATACACGTGCACTTTAGATTACTATGGAGATAAAATATCTATATGGATGGGAGCTAATGGATGAGGATCTCGGAAAATATTCGCACTCGTAGCGGTTTACTTGAGCCATACGGACTCATATGGATGAGCCTGACTTCGACATGTATGAGGAGTCTTGCATTTCAAACAATAATGAAGAAAATTCCCATATTTTCCACATGAATGTGGGGCCCGTAAACATGTCTAATGAGCAGTAAGCAATTCCTTAGTAAAGGTATCACCAAGGCAAAAACATAGACAAAGTGACAACTATAAGGGCATTGGTATAAGAGGGAAAAGAGAAGGACAATGAGATAAATAGGCTATTGAAGAGAAGAAATTGGCTGAAGCCGGGAAAATAATTTGTAAGTATGGTAGAGGAGGTTGGAAATGAAATTTCAAAGATGAAGCCACACTTGCAATCAAAGGTTCTAGAAAAATATCCTCGGTGATGCATTATATATGTACCTTAGTCGATGGTGATAGAAGAAGATACCTTGCGTATGCTGAATCCAAAGGACCCTACTGAGGAAGAAATAAAGGTAAAAGCTACTATTTATAGAAAAATTACAAATTATGAGTCATTGCTACAAGCCTTAAGGGATGAATTGAAAAAGGAAGACCAAGCCTTGAACATGTGCATGACACCAGATGCAATTGGTAGGAAAAGGAAAATTATAGAAGATAATGAGGTCCTTAAATCCATGAAGGATGAGAAACTTGGGCATGTGAAGAGACTTGCTATGGTGGAAGAAAAGTGCAAAGTTCTTAAAGCACCCAAGAATTACATGACACCCAACTGAAGGAGATAGGAAAACAAATTGTTGGAAAAATGGACTACATAGAAGGTATGCCTTCTAAGATGGCAAATATATGCAATATTTTGCATAACAAAAAGGAAAATATGACTCAGATGAGCTATATGCCATATTCAAAGATCTATGAAAAAATAGGTGAGGCACTTAGTGATTGGTAGGAATTGGAGGCAAAAATTAAGAATGAGTATCCGGAATTGATACTGCTTGTTGAGGAGGAGAACGTTGAGTGATGTATCATTCTTTTTATTGAACAATATTCATTCTTTAATTTATTATTATTTACTTTGGAGTTATAAGTGGGATTATCCATTTTCGGGATGGTAATGTATTTCAAAGTGTGGGGTAATGTTGAGTAGAAGAAAGGTAGCTCAAGGGAAAAAAAAATCATAAGAATTGGGCGCGTGGACATAGGGTGCATAAAAGGATGTGGATGTATAGGAGAATAGCACATGCCTAGGATAAGTATGCACAAGACTTAGCCATTTTTATGGATAGAGGCTATTTTTGGAGATAAAGTGCAGAGCATGTAAAGGTTGGAGACTTACAGAGCATGCCAAGGCTATTTTTGGAGTTGTAGCAGTTCAAGCACCATGCATAGTCTAGATCTAATAATAGGATTTCTACTCGGAGTTAACTATAGAAAGTATATTGTTAGAAAACTTGCATGATTTTTTATCCTCTTGTAAAAGCACACGGCTATTGTTAGCATGTAGCCTATTTTTGTAAGGTGCATTGGTGGTGAAGGGAATGTCCCCATCCCTATATATGTGTATTGGTTTGCATGGTTTGAACAGCTTCTCATTATTGTAGAGTTATGCTACTGGTTTTTTCACTCACATAACTCATGATGATACTATTGTAATGTATGAAGCTTCTATGTTTTATAGTATTTAATACAATGGATCATATTGGCTGCATATTGGTGTTAGACATGATTGAATATGGTTATTACATGGTAAATCTGAAAATATTCATTGTTTAGTCTATATTTCATATGGTTTTTAGATCTAGATATGGTTTATGCAACATGGATTATTTATTACCTATTATGAACTGGATATATGTATATGCACAATAATGCTAACATTTTGGAAAAGCCACCCTAAAGAGGGACCTAGTACCTTTTTGCACTTTGGGTGAGTGCTCGCCTGCCGAGTGATGTGTCGGTGCACCTTGGGTACTTACAATGAATTCTAGGTTACATCAATTACGAAATTCAATATCTAAGGTTCCTGTGGCAGTCACATGTACTTATAGAGTGTTGCTTGTACCTAGGTGCCTCTAACCCACCAAGGCACCCCAATCCAAGAAGATATGATGGTCGCACAATTTTATAGCACAATAAAAAAGTTTTCACCTCTTGTTTATCAATTTTCCAATTCTACACAGTCCCAAGATCAATCACAAAATCGAGATAAGTATTTTATCCCTTCTTTTGCACTTAGGGTGCAAATTTCTATTTTCTTATTGCTTAGGTCAGATATGTACTTTATTGTTTATCATTTTGTTGTGACTCTGCAATTAGGGTTTAACACATATTTTTAGTTTTTGTTAAATCATTTGGTGAACCCGTTTCATTTGAACACTTTTGGGTCTTCATTTCATCACTTCTTTCATTCTCTCATCATGCACATCTCTATTCATGATTTCTTGCTATTGAATATTGATTGTCGTGCTAAAATCATTACTCTATTGGCTAATACTCACATTCCTTTTACTACTCATTTGGACATAGTTTATCAAATATTTGTGGATGTATTTTCTTAGTAGCTTACTTTTCCATCTACTGTAGCTGATAATATTTCTATTTACGAAAATGATCCTCCTCTTTATATATGAGTATGCATCAATAACTTGGGTGTTAAGTGAACTTTAGTTGATAATGGATATGAGATCAATCTTTTTCCTTTATCATTTATTCAGAATATAGGCATTTCCATAGCTAATCTTAACCCAACATCTATTTCTCTTTAGGCATATGATTCTACTACATGTCCATGTATCGACACTATTTCTTTTCCTATCATACTTTGACCAAAAATAATTCTTCCATTATTATTTGTTATTGATGGTATAGTTCTATACATTTTTTTCTCAAGAGACCATGACTTCACAAAATGCAAGAAGTGCATTTTATAGTCCACCGATGTGTTAAATTCTTACATGAGGGATTTGAATATACAATTCTCGCTGATAGTAATCCATTCCAATATTTCCAGCTAGACCGACTCTACGCATTACCTAATCCAAATTATTCTACTATGTATCCTAATGTTGATACGTGACCCAAAGACTATTTAGATAACTTACCTCCACTCGAAGGAACTATTTTTACATTAGATGATTTTCTATCTACTTTAGTATCAATCCATCCTTCTACTAATTCTATGGTTATTTAGTAGGGGTTTGTACATACATCGGATGTCATACCACCTTCATTATATCCTCTTGAGTAACTTGTATGTATGATTCCTCCTTTGATATGCACTCAATCCCCTCCTCTCTAACACTGTTTGCAAATATGAGGGCTTAGATCAGATAGCATTCACATTGGATGATCTCATCCCTCTATCACATGCTCGTCATTTATATTATAGATATGTTTGCATTATTACTACTTATGGCCTTTGAGTATTTCATCTACTAGTCTTTATTACATGCAATCTGCACCTTCCACCACTTACTTTCTAGAGATCTTGGATTGATTATATTTCTCGTACTTTATATCTTGATCATATCAACATTTCATGCCCTATGCCCCTCATCCACATTTTTATTTGTAATGATTCATTTATCGGCTTTTCCAAAATTCTTACTTGATGGTATGCATATGGATGTCCACTACCACCTTTCACTGATGAAGAATATGCAATGGGCATGTACAATTTACGTTGTAATGGCTCTTTACTTGATCAACCACATATTATTTCTTACCAGGTCTCTGATGCATCTCCATTTAGTTTTGACCATGAAAATGATGATCTCTTAGATGATGTTATTTGATATTATCATCCTCATACAATTTGGGGGAATCATGCTTATTCTCCCACCCTTCTAGCATTGTTAGGTGTCTTGCATTTCTACTATGTTACTTCATGCTTCAGACCTTTTCTTTCACATGCATTTTACACATCTTGATACACTTGTATCAAAATTACCCGATGACGCACTCTTGTGCTATGGTTCACACTTATCGCTGATGGCTTACTACACACAAGAACCTCACATTTCACACTCGGTGAATTCATGAAAAATATTTCTACTTATCACACAACAAACTTCCCTATGACCAAATTTAGTTCAATGGTTCATACTCGACTCCCAAGGGTCTAAATTGAACCTCACCACACTCACTAACTCTCTACGCCCTACGCTTTATCGATCATGTCTATCTAGTGCACACATTCAAACTATTTCCCGATGACGCACTCTTGTTATGTGGTTGATTCTTGATTGCTAAGGAGTATTTATCATTGAACCTCATCTCATATTCCATCCACACATGCTCGGGTGGAACACTAATCCTAATACATTCACTTTTCATTCTATTTCATTCACACTTACTACATACTTTATATATTAGTTTCACATTGTTCTTGTTTTCTTATACTGCATGATACAATTTGCTTACTATGTTAGATGGATACATTGTATGTCATTATATTTTCTACATACACATGCACATTCACTTGTTTTCTAGTTGTGAATGCAAAATTTACACAGATCATTACATGTAGCATGAAAGATTGATATTGTACCTCTTACTAGTCCCACTGAGGCTCCTAGGGCATATGATTTCATACAAACTACATGTAATACGCTTTCATTTCATAATACTTCCTATTTGTTTCTAGCACACTACTCTATATCAGATCATGCATGATTTTACATACTTTCTATCTTTCTAACATGCTAACAAGTGTGTCATGTGTATCATTTACCTTGCAGAGAACTCTTTGCCACCATGTTTGTCTATTATTATTTGTTTTCCACTATTTTCTATTGTATGCCATTTTTTGTAGGCTTTTCCCCATGTATTTCTTGTTCATTGATCATATGATTTTTTCCACTTTGGCCTTGATTATCTTGTGACATTGTGAGCGATGTCCAATGTTTGAAACCCACTTTTTCCATCTACATTGTCTTTTTGTTTAGTAGGTTACACATTGCCTCTATTTGTGTATTTGTCTTGATTACACTAATACATATTTCCAGCCACTTTATTTACATGTGCCTTAGTTTCTACTAAGAATATTCCCTTCCCCCTTTAGGGCATCAATTTTAAACCAGCGTATGGCACTCCTTTGGGCTGCATACTCCTAGAGATGTCACATGCACCCAAAATGAGGGGGCATACATTGGGTGTATCAATAACCGCATTCAACAATACACAATCACGGTTCAAACATATACCATAGAGGAATAATATAATCCTCGCTTATATAAGTGTCCCATAATTTGACTTAGGGCTTTAACAAAACATGGACACCAACACCTAGATACAACCATGAACACCTATGTGCTCCTGACCCTTCCTAGGTATATTTGACCAAGGGGTAGTTATAAAAAATTTCTCAGATCAACATAGTTCACAACAAACTACACAACATTTTTCACAAGTATAGGCACAATCTTCTAGCAATCGAATGCATTCTAACTTCATTTTCTACTTGGATCAAACTTGATTGAAATTTTAAAAAGCAAGATCACACCATCTACAATGGTGTATTAATCATCGGGAAGTAGTCGGGGTTGAAGAATAACACTATACCTTTCTCCCCAACACTTAAAAGCGTGTGTGGTGTGAGATTTCCCAAAAAAATCGTTCTTTTATAACATTTTCAAGATCCTTTCTATCCTTTTTACTCACCACAGATTAGGTGCACATGTTCCTTTTCTCATTTTTACATGCTTGGATCAAATTTTTCATATACACATTTGAATACTATTTTTCTCTTCTCTTTTGTAAGTCCATCTTTATGGGAAACAATAGTCACATTATCTAACACATCAAGTGATGAAAACATGTAAAATGCAACATATACACATACGCATTCACCGCTAGGTCACTTCCTCTTCTTTAGCTTTTACCCTTCATTTTATCACTCCATGATTTTTCTTGTCTCCTCAACATACTTTGCCATCGATCTACATGGTTATTAGGTAAAAATATTCTATCTACTTTATGTTAACAAGTATTCACTCAAAAACATAAAGTGGGGAAAATGTAAACACTAAATCACAAACTTTGGTACATTTCTAGGTCCTAATAACATACCACTATCTATATGATTCATAAGCGAGAAAAGTAGTAATTAACATTTTTATTTGGACATTTTGGTTTCTTTCTTTCTCTCTCTATGGTCTTACACACTTCACATCTTAGTTTGACTTTTAATGGTTTATCCTTCTTGGATTTGGACACCAACACCTAGCCGGACGTTAGCAGCCACGCACCCTTATCCCCTTTGGGTGCCTTGACCTATTTATATCTTATTCACCCTTTGGGGACTCTTATATCTTTTAGGAATCTTGTTTTCTTGGTATTCATACTTTGAGAGGTTAATTATGAAATTAAACCAAGGGAATCATGTAAATACAAAGCTATGTAATTATAATAAAAGACAAAGCTCTAAGCATCTATTACTATCACTTAAGGTTGCATCCATAAGCATTTCAAGAGTGTCAAAGCCTCCATCTAGCTTCATTCAAGGAAAAGGGACTACATTTTCTACATACATGCATATGAGGGTCGTTCATTTTTCCATCGACACATATATTTACATTGATACATCTAGCTATTTCTTGCTATCACGTGTACTTTCATAAGGGCTTCCTAGGGCATGATTTCTACACACATGCACAAGAACTACATAGATTCTGAAATGTAATGCATTCCTCCATTGTAAGCTCATTCAATGAGTAACTTCCAGAGTCGATTTACTCCCCATTTGTATTTTTCTATTTTTAGGATTTGATGTGTTTTAGGGTTTTCCAAGATATTATCTATTTTGAGTTACCTATGAATTCGTTATCAACCAATGACTAACAAAAACACTTAGAGAACATCTTATGACACTAAAAAAATTCAATTTCTAAGGTTCTACATAGTCACAGATTCCTATAGAAGGTCTTTGGTGCCTAGGCACCCTTGACCAAATCTAGGCACCATAGTTCAGAAGATATAATAGTGTAAATTTTTCTAAGAAGAGTAACAATATTTTCCTCCTCACTTTTTATCGCTTTTCCAATTCGACGCATCCAGGACCAATCACGAAATTAGATAAGTACTTTATCCCTTCTTTTGCACTTAGGGTCCTAATTTCCATTTGCTTATTGGTCGGGTCCGATATGTACTTTATTGTTTATCATTGCGTTGTGACTCTAAAATTAGGGTTTAACAAATATTTTTGATTTTTGTTAAATTAGTAGCCTTAGTTCGTTCTGTTATGTTAAAAATTTTGTCACTATGTTCTATAGAATAAGCCTTAAGAGGGAGTATTAAAATATAAGGCTTATTTATTAGTGTTATGTTAATATTAGCTAAGTGTTAACTAATAAATGGTTATAACTACTTCAACCACTTTATAACCATCTTTCACATAATAAAATGATTGATACATAATGATAATGTGTATTTTGGTTTTTCTTCATTCGTTCTTTTCTCATTATAATATTTCTCTCTTCGCATATTCTAACATTGAATTTAGAAAGCAGGGTAAAGTTAATGCCCCTAAACAAAACATGTAGATACTATTTGGAAATTATTTTAAAATTCTTTCAAAATTATGGTGAATCATAGGAATTTTTTTACGAGGTTGGTGAATTTTGGAGAAGGTGGCTACAAGATGAAAAATTAATTTTTTTCTCTATCGGTAGTAATAAGGATGCTACCAACCAATAATATTTTTGATGATGCCAACCAATAGAATCAAGGATAATGCCAAATGATAGTGATAAGGATGCTACTAATGGGAAACATTTTTGATGTTGTCGATTGATAACACCAAGGATGTCACTAACCAAAAATATTTCTTGATGATGTTGGTCGATAACATTAACAATGTTATTAGCCGATGGCATTTTTGATTCTACTAGATAGTAAAATCCTTAATGTTGTTGTTATCCAAAATTCCCTCGATTATTTTGGCTATAAATGAGTTTTAAAATGGAAATAGACATTCTTACAGGTATGTGATGGTTAAATGGTCATTAAACTCCATTTCCCAAATGCACCGACCATTGGTATTCAAAAAACTTTCGGAGAACAATTTAAGATATTAACGAGTTGTTTATAAAATCTGGTTGACATCCATTTTCCCATCAAATTCAACATCACCATCGGTAGGAACACATGGTAGCTAATCAATAGTTTAAAGGGGCCACATGTCAACATTCCAACATTTTCTAAGGTGATGTGCTATTTTTATTTCATATTTCATTGAGTCCAATTAAGTTAGAAAAGGTCAAAGGGACAAGTGAAAACCAACCTAAAGGCTAAAATTTTCTAATTCCCTTAAAGTTAAAAGTCGCAATGGGAATAAATATGGAGCCATTTCATTGGATCTATTGTCGCATGTTTAACAATTGTGAAGGCCAAAGGCAAGTCTAAAAATCCCGACAATCCTGAAGCTACATGTGGATTTCATATTGGCTAATTCTTCATAGATGTTAGAGGGAGCTATCAAAAGAATAACATTGTGAAGTATGTGGAGCTTTCTAATTGGCTCACACTTCATAATTTTCAGATGATACTTTCAAAATTCGACAACACATAAAGGATTAGAGCTTCCTCATTGGTTAATATTTTGTACATGTCGAGGAGCTACGAAAAGAATGAAAAATGTGAAGGGAATGGAATAATCCCATTAGCTAATGGTTCGCAGATGTCGAAGTGAAAATGAAAAGACCGACATGTAAAGTATGTGGATATTTTCGATTGGATCACACTTTGTAATGACTAGTTAAAAGGAATTTGAAAAGGTGAATTGTGAAAAATGCGTGGTAATATTCTATTATCTTTCACTTATTTGGAGATGACAAGAGGCTAAAGATAGTTTTCCAGGTGAAAAGGCATGAAAACTCTCTATTGGCCTATATTTCATTAAGGCACTCCGCTTGCTAAAAGTAAAGGAAAAAGGAGAAGTGTAGAGAAAAAAATCCAAATCCCTGAACCAATGGAAAGAGGACACATGTAAACAAGTGAAAAAAATACACATTGGAAAAGGATGATCCCTAAACCAATTAAAGGCCACCACATGTCGAATTCCTATGCATCTTGACATGCGTAACTTCAAATGACAATATATTTTTATCCAGAGCTCCAAATTTGACAAAATATATATAATTGGAATTATCTCCTTGAGCACCTTAATTTGGCATCATGAGATTTAGGATTTGATGGCATTCAATGGTAGAAAGTTAGAAAAATTTCATTCTCGACAATTAATGTGCGGACCAGGTAGCTCAACCACTCAAATTTATGAAATATGGGTCCTTACCTTCTCCTACAAGCAAAAGGACATGGGGGATGAATTTGACAGGTGGTAATGATGTTTTAATACATAATTGATGGTGGTTGAGGCATGAGAACCATGTTACAGGAAAGGGTAGATTTTCATTAATGGAAAGATCAATTTGAATCTCTTCTCCCTCTTCTCTCTTCCCATTTTTCTATATAATGTAAAGGGAAACTCTTTTGTAAGGGTTGGACATTCTTGTAATGCTTGTGCACTTTGTCTCAAGTGTTGCATATGTGTATATGGGATTCAGACCTCAGATTTGAGCTTTTGCATGTGAATATTTCCTTTCTCCTTCACTGTAATGTATTGTGCATCTTTCTAAAGCAATAATATACTTGTTTTGTGACTATCAATCAGTCCTATATTTTGTTTTGTTGTAAATTCATGCCTTTCATTGCATCAATGGGTATTATATGAATATTTTATTCTCCTTACAAGGTATAAGTCTATTGTATATTTTAAATGGTAGTATAAATGAATTTAGGACTTGTGATACTTATGTCCTGTCCTCCATTTTTGTTTTTTTCTCCCATTTTCCTCATTTGAGAGTGTCTCTCCACCCTTTTCTTGGTGCTATCACCTCTCTTAGTTTAGGATTTCCCATTTTATGTACTTTTCTCTCTCCCTAGTCCCTTGGATTATTAGAATAAGAGTAGATAACTACATTTCCTTCCTTAGGAGTAGCTTAACATTAGGAATAGGTAGAGGAACCAACCTTCTCTAGAGGTTGATATCATTTATGCAAGTCCCACACTTGTGAGATCATCCCATGTTTGCCAAAAGTAGGGATCTATATCAGAAAATCCCAGGGTGATACTTTTTTGATATAACAAATTTGACATGCATGGTGGGACATAAGTTAATATTTTCATTTTTGCTAAGTTTTGGTGTGTAGCTTGGTAAAATTTTAGCCTTTTGAGGATTTTCAATAATGCATGTGATGACTCCAAACAACATATCTACTAGTTTTAGCAGTCAAAGTGTCTCAAGTTCATGAGAAGGATCTAGAAAAGGTCTAAAACAATAAAAGAAGGAACTTTTGAGTACCTACATTTATCACCTGAGAGGAGAAGAAGAAGAAGAACAGTTCAAAGGTCACCTTCACCTCCAAATAGAACTCTTTCCACACCACCACTTGGTAGACCTTTCTTGCAATCTAATAGAGTTCTTAGACCTATTTTAATGGCACAATAAATAAATCTAGGATTTATTAATTTTACTAGTAGTAGTCCTCTTTCTCTTAATGCCCAAAATCCCATTCCAACATCTACACTTAAGAGTATCCCTTTCTTCACTGGGGAAAATCATACCACTCTAGCTGACCATATACAAGACATTGCCAATGTTTGTGCTATTCATCAAATTGTTGAACAAGATGTGGTTATTAATATTTTAGCTTCTTCATTCAAGGGAAGAGCTCTGCAGTGGTTTAAGAGTCTAGCAACAGGGATCAATCACTAATTAGAATCATTTGGGAACAACCCTTTGCAATCAATTTAGAGAGAAGGTAGATAATATTTCCTTGCTAGAACAACTGACAACTATAAAGAGGGCTCCCAATGAACTTGTTAGTGCAAAATCACATCACCCCTGGATGCAAATCAGGCTTCTAGGTTGATCACTCAGGCATCCAGTGTGATTGCAAAACATGGAAACCTCTCTCCAGGTGTGGGACCTGTGAAACGAGAAAGGAATCTCCAGAGAAGGCTGGTTCCTATTCCTCTGTTCAGATGCACACGAAATATGCAGAGGGTTTTCTCAAAACCTAATCTAATCTGCCAAGGAGACAAGGTAAGAAGATGCATAAAATAAATCTAAGCTAATAGAGGTGATGCACCGAGGAATGAAGAACACCTATTTTTCCAGTAAACACAGACCATTTGAATGTGATATAAGATCATGCACAGATGACAAAACCTGCAGTGAAAGACCAGGAGGATGCAAGAAAGAACACAGAGAGGGCTGAGAATCATCCACAGACATGCATTACTTGCTCCAAAGATTGATACAATACACTACAGAATGCCATGAGGTAGAATAGTATTACAGTTCAAATGAGAGGTTCGAATTCCACAAATTCACCTGAGGAGAAGAAGGGAGAGGCAAAACAGAAAAAATGTTCGACCCTTGAAAAGAAGCTCCTCTTTACAATATATAGAAAGAATGAGAGAGGAAAGAGAGGAGGGAAAGCCAAATCTACCCCAACCACCTCCAGGTTGCATTCAATTCATCTCATCATGGCAGAAGCGGCGGATCCTGCAAAATGGTGGTGCCTAGCAGAAGCGGCGAACTATCTGCTTTGCATTAAAGTTGTTTGTTGAAGCATTACTTCTGCTTGTTATTTCACGCCAGAGGCATTTCTTTATTTTCTCTCTCCAAACTGAACCAAAATGCAAGATTGACCCTAGAATCGTGTAGAGAATCTCACAAGCTTTCCGTTGATATAAAGAACGTGCAAATCCGAGCTCTGGATCGAAAGATATGTCGATATGAAGATTTAGGGCACAAAACAGGTGAAAACAGATTTTTAAATTTCTTCCCGCGCTCTGCCACCTGGATGACACGTGGCAGGTTCTGACTCACTGAGCAACTCTCTCTCCTCCACCTCTCGGCGGGCTCTCCTTTGAAATTTCCTTGTGGGCCCTAGCTGGGACACGTGGCACTATCCCATTGGTTCGGGCCAGTGCTCGAAACTTCGCCCTTTGACTTTTTGACTTTTTCCCCGTGACACGTGTCATGATTTCATTGGTCCTCGGCCCTGCCGGCTCTTTCGCCCTTCGCGTCTTTTCATCCCGGATGTCCCAAACCATTTGGGACATAAACCTCTGATCCGCCCGAAATGGGCTTCCCTGTCCCTCATTTGGCCGATGACACGTGGCATGCATTGATTGGCTTTTGGCTCCTTCGGCGATCCGCGTCCCACGCGTCCCTTTGTCCCATTTGGCACAGTGCTAAAATTTCCCATTTCGGCCGATCCGGCAGGTTCGGGCCTTTTTGTCCCAGATGTCCCACTTTGTTTTCGGACCGTCTCGACTCTTTTCGCTCGGTTCGGCCGATTCGCACATTTTGCGCCCAAATGTCCCAAAGCAATTAGTGTGAAAGTTCTCCTTTTCGCCGATCCGGCTTTCCGCGTCCGCGTTTTTTCCTACTTGTCCCATTTTCCTTTTGGGCCACTGGGGCTTTTCGGCTGATCCGCGCCTTTTTGTCCCAATTGCTCCTAGGACTAGGACTTAGCCGATTTTACAATTTTTCTGGATCAACCTATTTGCCTTCTCAGTAACTTTTGTCCGCATTTTCTCAGAGCTTGCTCTTTTCAGCCTGGATAGGAGAGTTAGAAAATTTCCTGAAGGGACCCTAGAAACCTGATTTTTGCTCTGAATCAATCAATTTGCTTGGGATTTGAATATTCTGATGCATGTTATCAAATTTACCCTGGGGGGTGAATTTTGGATAACAATTTGGCGACTCAGCGGGGTCATCTGCCTGCTAGATGAAAAGACCAGTGGCCTTTTAATGGTCTATTGGGCATGGAGTTATAGCATTGACTGAAACGAGCCTCGAACTTTGAAAACTTCCTCCAACAACACCCCCGAATCATGAAAACAACCTGAGAGCAGAAAAACCTGTGCCGAAGCACTTAGGAAAACTGAAACCTAACTACAACAGGACAATGTGCACAAGCACTTGGAGGAATGAAAATCTAATTAATATTTACAAGGTAGTGAACTTCCCTCTAGAGGCAACACTTGAGATAGATTCCATTGACTGGAATCTGTAGTTCTTCACCATCCAATGAGGCCAATTGGAAAGCATTGCTGCTCTTGCGCTTCGTGACCATGTATGGGCCACTCCAAATGGCATCAAATTTGAAATGCCTTCCTGGTTTTGCCCGATCTGCATCCCATTTCAACACTAGATCTCCAACTTGAAAAGATCTATCCTTGGCCTTTCTGTCAAAGGTCTTCTTGATCAAAGCTTGATCCTTTTCCATTGCTTGGGATGCCTGATTTTTGATCTCTTGCAGCTCCATCAGCTCTGCATATCTCACCTCCATAGGCTCAAATTCAAGCAACTCCAATTTGCTTCATGAGTTCCAATGTTGGCAACTCAAGTGACATGGGCAAGATTGCCTCTCTTCCATAAACAAGATTAAATGGAGAATTACAGTGGATCTTTTGGGAGTGATCCTATCACCCATAAGGCTGATTTCAGTTTGGTATGCCAAGCCCTCCGATTCTCATCAAGAGTCCTCCTAATGATCCTCAAGAAGTTCTTGTTTGTAGACTCGGCCCGACCATTACCTTGAGGGTAATAGTTTGATGAAGTGCTCGGGTAGATCCCGCTTCTTGACAGCCCATTCACTACCTTAGATCCAATGAATGCCAATGCATTATCGTAGATTATTGTAGCAGTACACCAAATCGGTAGTTATCCCCTCGTAGAAGTCCAAGATGCTAGACTCATTTGCCTCTTTGAGTGCAACTGCTTCAGTCCATCTGGTGAAGTAGTCTGTGGCTGTCAAAATCCATTTGTGCCCTAGGCTCGAATTGGGATTGATGGCTCCAATGAAGTATAAACCCCATTGCATGAATGGCTGATCAACTGGATTTGGATGTAATGGAAGGGCAGCGAGTCTCTCTTTTCCTGTGAAGAATGCACAATTCTTACATCTCTTGATCCATGCATAGCAATCACTAAAGATTTTAGGCCAATAATAACCAGCCTTCATGATTTTCAGAGCTGTCACTCTTGGTGCAAAATGGCCACCAGCTGGTCCATCATGAAACTCTTTTAATACCCTTTGGATCTGACCTGTGTTAATGCATCTCAGCAGCACTCCATTCACATCTTTCTTGAACAAAACTCCATCAACGATGGCGTACGGGACAGCCTGCAATCTGAAATGTCTCCTTTGGGTCTTGCTCATCTCCGGAGGGCATAGGCCTGTTTGTAGGAAGTGCATAATGCCTTGGGTCCAGCAAGGAGTCGGGGCAGCATTGTCTTCTTCTTGCCTGCCACTCAGCTCATGGCTGTCTTGAACTATCAAAACAGCCTCTTCTTCGTTGCATACTTCTTTTTTCTTCCCCAAAACCAGCTGCTCACACAATCCTTTCCCTCTTACCAGTTTGGTGATCTTGATCTCAATGTCATACTCCATGACACGGGTGATCCAACCTGCCCTTTTCTCATTCAAATCCCTATTGAGGAGGAAGTCCTTAACCCCAGCATGTGAGACCAGCAACTGGACCTTGTTGTTTGAGACTAGATGCTTGAATTTCTTCAAGCTCCTGATTACTGCAAGCACATGTTTTTCAATAAAAGAGTACCTCACTTCACAGTCATCTAGGCTCTGGCTGAAGAAGGTAATCGACTGTTCATCATTATCTTTGTTCTTCTTGTACCAGAATGGCAGAAATAGTGTCATCACCTCCAAATGCATAGAGGATGAAATCCTTGGAAAAGTCTGGGTTGATGAGAGTGGGTGCTTGGGAGATGGCTTCCTTGATTGCTTCAAAACTCTCCTTGCCTTCTCGCCATCCACTTGAAAACCATGCTTTTCTTTAACATTTTGGTGATGGGCTTGACAAGGGCTGCAAAATCTAGAATAAACTCATGACGAAATTAATCCTTCCCAAGAAACTTTGAAGAGCCTTCTTGTGACTTGGCAATGGTAGAGCTCTTATGGCTTCAACCCTCTCTGGATCAATTGCTAATCCTTCCTTGGAGACAATATGGCCAAGGAGCTTCCCTTCATGTGCAAGAAAGATGCACTTCTTAGGATTTAAGGACACTCTGAACTTTCTACATCTCTGAAACACTTGCCTGAGGTGAAAGAAATGGTCTGCTCCATTCTTTGAGAAGACAGTGATATCATCTAGGTATACCAACACTATCTTGTTGATCAAGCCTTTGAATGCCATATCCATAGCTCGCTGGAATGTTGCTCCGGTGTTCGATAGTCCAAATGGCATCTTCTTGTAAGCATATGTGCCCCATTTGGTTGTGAAGGCTGTCTTGAACTGGTCTTCCTCCTTTACCATAATTTGATTGAAGCCTGAGTAACCATCAAGTAGTGAAAACCTTTCTGAACCAGCTACGACCTGCAATATTTGCTCCATGGAAGGGAGTGGATAATGGTCCTTGAGAGAGGCTCTATTCAAATCTCTGAAGTCAACACATAGCCTGATCTCTCCACTCTTCTTTCTGACTGGAACTAAGTTGGCAACCCAACTAGAATGCTTGATTGGGAATATAATTGCTGACTCAATCAGCTTGTCCAATTCTTTCCTCATGAGAGGCTCCATGTGTGGATTGACTGGTCTCTGTTTCTGCCTGACAGGCTTAGTATTTGGATCCAATTCAATGGTATGCTGAGCTAAGTTGGGATTGAAACCTTTCAAGTCTTCATAGCTCCAAGCAAACATGTCAGGGAATTCTTGACATAGCTGTATGAACTCACACCTTTCTTGCTCAGTTGTCATCTTTCCAATTTGCAATGGCTTGTTCTCTTCTACCAAGATGGATACCGAATCTTCTCTCTTGACCTGAATGTTTGCTTTCTCCTTTCTAAACTGATCATTGGGGTTAAAAATGGACTCCAAAGTGATAAGTCCCTTGGGTAGCTTGTCAGTTCTCAGCTGTATCACCTGGTCACCATATTGTTGTTCCAACTTTTCTTGATTCTTAGCTGAGAACTCAGCTTCTTCTTGCAAGAAATGGATGATTTGCTGGTCATTCTCAAATACTTGCCAACTGACATTGTTATCCGGCACTGAAGGCCTCACAATCACATGGATGTTTGGTTGTATCTTGTCTTGTTGAATGTTTTCCACAATGTCAAAGGCTGCCCCTACTGCTGCAAGCCTGTCAGCAGCTTGATTCTCTTTCCTAGGAATGGCTTTGATGCCGAAACCCTCAAAATCTTCCATGAGGTCCCACACCCCGTTCTTGCTTTTTGAGTAGATCATTTTGGTAGCATGTCATCTCTCTGACCTGATTTACAATCAATTCACCGTCCCCAAAGACTTGCAAGTTCTTTATTTTTTCTTGATTACCCAATGCATCCCTTGCACCAAGGCTTCATATTCGTGAGTGTTATTGGAGCATGCAAATTGAAATCTAAAAGCTGAATAATACTTTACTCCTTGAGGTGAAATAAGCACGGCTCCACCTCCCCGCACCTTGTCTACTCCTTGATCCATCAAAAAGCAAACATACCTCATCATTGTCATCCTTGTGGTTTGGCTTGGTGATGCTTTGGAATAGGTTGACTTTCTTCGTGTATACAATAGACTCCTAGCTCAGATTCTTCTATTCCTTGATAAGGATCAAAAGCATGCACCTTGCTTGCCCATTCATCAAGAGTCAAATTTGGGATACTTCCAACCTTAGTGTCAGCTTCATCAGTGCTAGGGTGATCTTCTTGATCAAATGCCGAGCAATTGGCATTAATCTGACTTGGAGTGTAGGGCTCAATGTGGAAGTTTGCAATAGGTTCTGGATCTAATTGTGGCCTTAGTTCCATACCTCATTCTAGAATAACATGTGAGACCAATCAGCGACAAATATCCCCCAATTTTGGCAGTGAAGTCCTTGACAAACATAGGGCAAAGAGTGGTGGAAGGTCTATGACTGATATATCTTGTAAGACAACAACATTTGGACATGCATGCAAGGTAAGACTCAAACATCTAATCACTCCAATCACATATTTGCTATTGCTGTCCCATCCAGCCGCACTACTCCCTTAGATGTTATTTCATACTTTGGAGCCCTAACTGATCAGCTATCTGTTTAGGCATTACTGAGCTACTTGCCCTGGAGTCTATCATGCAATTATGCACTAGCTGATTTCCAATGATTAACGAAACATAGAAAGGGGGATTCAACATTTTACCTTGTTTTGCTCCATGATTTCCTTCAGTTTGGCAGCATTTGTGAGTACCTTCTCTTGCATTTGGACCTGCTGATTCGAAGTTGGCCAATCCTTCATGGCAGCTTGCAGCAGATTTCTTTGGCCTGGGATGGATAGGGATTCCCACATTGATATATTGACGTTATTCTTCTTCATCTGTTTAATGATATTGAACGGGGATGAAGTATCCTTTTGTTGTCGGTTGGTTTGCACATTTACTGCTTGTATGTGGGCAGCAATAACTGGCATTTGAGTTGGCCTAGAGGCTATTCTTGGCTGCCCTTGTGCGTTTGAAACGGGACTTTGCTTGCCAATCATTTGTGGAGTGTGGAAGGTTGTGGATTGGCTGGGGCTAATGGCTGTTCTTCACCCAAATTTCTCCTTTTTGACCTTTTGTTGGCTGCAACACCTTGAGAAACTGCCTGATTCATACCACGTAAAATCCTCTCACTTGCCAATTTACCAATGTGGTGTCATTTGGGGCTGATTGCTGTTGGAATGTTTCTTGTTGTTGGCCATTTTCTTGACTTCTCTCACCCTCCACACCAGTAGTTGTTACCATTAAAGCTTGAGTTAAAGCACCATTGTAGCACATGGATTGATTATGGGGTTCATTACATGGAAAACACCAATCATACTCCCGGGCAATTTTTTTGTCTTGGCACACCAAAGCTCTGATGCGAGATGTAGCATTGGGATTATAGGGATGAAATGGTCTATTAGCGGGAGGCCTTACTTGATTCGATTTGCAATGGATTGGGTGGTCTTTGAGGTTGATATGGCTGCCTGTTAGGGTGAGCTTGAGGCTGATATGGTCTAGCACTTTGTGCTTCTTGTCTTTGATAGTAACTAGCTCATTTCCCAATTTTTTTCAATTGTTTCATGACCTCTTGGAGTTCATTTGGGGCACTTGGAGATGAAGTGGAAGCTTCATTTGAACTATGATTTCTAGGAGTGGGAGAAGGAGCTAAGACAGGTGCTTGACTAGTACTTGGGTTCTCTAAACTTGGATATAATGGCATTGGAGGCCTAGGAGCTAGCTTGCCAGCTTGAATCGAGACAATTTTCAGCTCTAATGGCTATACTATAAGCAAAGTGGGGATAGTTGTGCCTCCCATAGATTGAACCAACATAGAAATATCAGAATTTAAAGCTTTAAGGTAATATAGAAAAGCACCTTCTGTTGTTGGCTTCTGATCTCATGGAATTCTATCCCAAGACCTTTGAAATCTGAAGTTGAAGTCAGTTAGCTGCTCATTGGAAGCTCTCTTGATGGTTGTCAGCTGCTCTAAAAGAGACAAGTTGTCTCCCTTCTCTCCAAATTGATCATGAAGTGCAATACACAACTGATTCCAGGTTTGTGATAGATCCACTCCGGCTCCTAAACCATTACAATGCTTTCACCTTGAATGAAAACGCCAAAGAATTTGTGACTACTTGCATCTCATCAATCTCATGGATTGCACAAATGTTAGCAATGTCCTTGACATGATCACCAGGAGTGGTCTGATTTTCTCCAGTGAAGTACGGAATGTTCTTCAATGCTGCAACTGGGATTGGATTTTGTGCATTGAGAGCAAGTGGGCTGCTGCCTGTGAAGTTGACATAGGGGTTCAGTGGTTGCGCCATTCTGATTGGTCGAAGAACTCTTGAATACTGAATGAAAGGCCGATCAGGTGGAGGAGTTGAGAGAGTTCTGTTTGGTGGAGATGGAGACCTTTGAATCCTTCTTCCTCTTTGCCTTCTTCTTGGAGATAATTGCAGGTATTCAAACAGCACCTCTTCTTCTCCAACTCTTGACCTTGTGATTCTTCTCATAAGCTTTCAGGCCTGAACTGCTGAAACCAATTGATTCTTTCTCTCGAGTCGCCAGATATGCAAATAATAGCTCTTTTAGAGAAAGAAAATTGTAGCAGATGCACATCAACTTTCCCGCAATAAAAATGAGACCTCTAGGTCCCACCGGCGTGCCAAAATGTTAGTGCAAAATCACAAAGACCCCGGATGCAAATAAGGCTTCTAGGTTGATCACTCGGGCATCCAGTGTGATTGCACAACATGGAAACCTCTCTCCAGTGTGTGGGACTGTGAAACGAGAAAGGAATCTCCAGAGAAGGTTGGTTCCTATTCCTCTTTTCGATGCACACGAAATATGCAGAGGGTTTTCTCAAAACCTAATCTAATCTGCCAAGGAGACAAGGTAAGAAGATGCATAAAATAAATCTAAGCTAATAGAGGTGATGCACCAAGGAATGAAGAACACCTATTTTTCCAAGAAACATAGACCATTTGAATGTGATATAAGATCATGCACATGACAAAAATCTGCAAAGTGAAAGACCAGGAGGATGCAAGAAAGAACACGAGAGAGGGCCGAGAATCATCCATAGACATGCATTACTTGCTCCAAAGATTGATACAATACAATACAGAATGCCATGAGGCAGAATAGTATTACAGTTCAAATGAGAGGTTCGAATTCCACAAATTCGCCTGAGGAGAAGAAGGGAGAGGCAAAACAGAAAAATGTTCCACACTTGAAAAGAAGCTCCTCTTTACAATATATAGAAAGAATGAGAGAGGAAAGAGAGGAGGGAAAGCCAAATCTACCCCAACCACCTCCAAGTTGCATTCAATTCATCTCATCATGGCAGAAGCGGTGGATCCTGGCAAAATGGCGGGCTGCCTAGCAGAAGCGGTGAACTGTCTACTGCATTAAAGTTGTTTGTTGAATCATTACTTACTTATTTTGCGCCAGAGGCGTTTCTTGATTTTCTCTCTTCAAAATGAACAAAATGCAAGATTGACCCTGAAATCGTGTAGAGAATCTCACAAGCTTTCCGTTGATATAAAGAACGTGCAAATCCGAGCTCTGGATCGAAAGATATGTCGATCTGAAGATTTAGGGCACGGAACAGGCGAAAACGGATTTTTAAATTTCTTCCCGCGCTCTGCCACCTGGATGACACGTGGCAGGTTCTGACTCGCTGAGCAACTCTCTCTCCTCCACCTCTCGGCGGGCTCTCCTTTGAAATTTCCTTGTGGGCCCTAGCTGGGACACGTGGCACTATCCCATTGGTTCGGGCCAGTGCTCGAAACTTCACCCTTTGACTTTGACTTTCTCCCCGTGACACATGTCATGATTTCATTGGTCCTCGGCCTTGCCAGCTCTTTCGCGCCCTTCGCGTCTTTTCGTCCCGGATGTCCCAAACCGTTTGGGACATAAACCTCCGATCCGCCCGAAATGGGCTTCCTTGTCCCTCATTTGGCCGATGACACGTGGCATGCATTGATTGGCTTTCGGCTCCTTCGGCGATCCACGTCCCGCGCGTCCCTTTGTCCCATTTGGCACAATGCTGAAATTTCCCATTTCGACCGATCCACCGGTTTGGGCCTTTTTGTCCCGATGTCCCACTTTGTTTTCTGAATGTCTCTCTTTTTTTCGCCCGGTTCGGCCGGTTCGCGTATTCCATTTGGCCCAAATGTCCCAAAGCAGTTAGTGTGAAAGTTCTCCTTTTCGGCCGATCCGGGCTTTCCGCGTCCATTTGTCCTACTTGTCCCATTTTCCTTTTGGGCCGCTTGGGGCTTTTCGGCCGATCCGCGCCTTTTTGTCCCAAATGTCCCAATTGCTCCTAGGACTAGGACTTAGCCGATTTTCACAATTTTTCCTGGATCAACCTACTTGCCTTCTGCAACTTTTTTCCGCATTTTCTCAGAGCTTGCTCTTTTCAGCCTGGACAGGAGAGTTAGAAAATTTCCTGAAGGGACCCTAGAAACCTGATTTTTGCTCTGAATCAATCAATTTGCTTGGGATTTGAATATTCTGATGCATGTTATCAAATTTACCCTGGGGGGTGAATTTTGGATAACGAACTCATGGTAGAATTTTTTAGGAATAATCTAGTGTTCACATTATATGAGTTTGGTAACTCATTAATAATAATAGAATAGAGATAAATATTGTTATACGAGTTGTTAAAATAAATCATATTATTAAGTTTGTGGTTAGTTTTTATACCCGTAGCTATTACCAGGTTAATTGTTATACTCACTTCCTATTTCCTAGGAAGTTGTTTGCCTACCTTTATGGATATATAATAGCCAATCTATTGTACACTGTTTATTATGATGTGAATAATATATTCTGTGTTTCTACTACATAATTAAGAACCAAATTCTAGATTTGGTATCGAGTTAGGTCGCCTCACTCATGGTATTTGGATTATTGTCTATTGTACATTGAAGAGTCGAGTGTCTTGTGATGTCTCCACAACCCTTTGTAACCAATATCTAAATTTTTCCTATCTCGCAATTACCAACAGTCCTTTCTATCATAGGATTTATGTGTCACATGGATCAATGCAAGGGTCTGAGTGAGTAAAGTTGTGTTATAATTCTACATCATCTCTTAGTCACGCTCATGTGGATACCATAGATCTAACTTGGTTGTTGTAGCATTTGATATATATAAAGGAAGTATTATATGCTTAAATTGAACACATCTCACAATAAATATAGTTCTTGAATTCTTCCATCACCATTTATGATATGAATTATTTACTAGCTTCAATCCTTTATTTGATTGATACTCTCCGATAGTGCATTGATGAGATCCACCGATGTGATGATTGCTAACAAGGTTTCTATTTTCTGTGGATATGGAGGTGTTTGCATGGGATGTGTTGTAGCCATGAAAGTTCTAGAGTCATTGTAAAATATATTGATCCAATTTGTGCATGCAACAGCTTTTCTTGATTTGAACGTTGACCTCCTAATGTTTACGTCGACATCTCTTGCAGTGAGCACATAAGATAGAAGTGTACAATCCTAGAAAAGTGTTTTATTTTCCATCTCGATTCACCATTGCTACTCATATTGACATCAATTACTTTGCGAAAGCATATCCAACATGGAAGAGGAGGACATTCATACATCACATATGTTCTTCCATTGGATGTGAAAATGTAACGAGCTTCCTCAACTCTTTTTCTAGATCAATTCAAAATGAATTTTCATGTGTTTGATGATCTCTCCACATTGGGTAGTCTTTTCTTTGATCGGTCAAGATCTCCCACCCACGCATTTATAAAAGAATAGTGTAATATGATCTTACATGTCTTATTTTGATATTTAAGGTAGTATTTTAGTCATTTTAAATTTTGGGTCAATATTATTTGAATCTAATTACTATTGTCAATAATAGTTATATATAGTCAAATAAATGGTCATTGTCGAGATCACTCAAATTAGAGTCTTTAGTTTTAATTCATTACTTTGAGTTGTGCCTAGAGTAAAAGTTAAAATATGAACAATTGTTATTTTAATGTTTTGTATTTTTTCCAAAATCTAAAGTATAATTGAAATATTATCGATTATTTCATTCACATGTAAGATTCAAGAGTCATAAAATTGTCGTAAAAGAGTCAAGTAGGTGATTTTAGGGTTATTATTATTATCCTCTTGTTAGAGTCAAAATTCATTATCAAGTCGTCAATAAAGTGTGTCGAGAGTGCTAAAGAAAAATATCTCTCTTGTACGGATGCATTTTCGGGCGAACCCAACATCCAATAAATATGTCAAAATTATGGGAGATATTTTCTTCTAAAATCAACATGCAAAGTTTGAGCCTCAAATTCCAAATTTGTTGAGTTAAGCAACATACAATCATAGACATCGAGGTTGGAGGTTGATCATTGACCTCTCGTCGATCACCAAAAATGGGTCCGCACATTGATCTGGTGATATGTGTGCAATGTGGTTTCTATTTTCAGTGCATTTCAATGTTCTTGTTTGCAGTGTGATGGTTTGATGAATAAACCCCTTTCCAAAATTTTGGGAAGATTCATGTTTTCAAAAGACTCACTTTTGGGGAGCAGGAGAATATTTTGAGGTAGACTCAAGGGATGGTTATCCAACTAGTGTGAAGCTTTTGGATCTTAGAGATTTAGAATTCGGGCACCCAAGGAGGAAGGGAAAGTCCCATAGGAACCCAAAGAGGAAGGGAGCATTCCTACATAATTCGGCTTGACACTACGCCTTTATGAGGGTAAAGAGATAATCTATTGATTTTATACCTGGTCTAAGTAGTGATTTCAGAAGGTGGTTCAAATTCTTCGAAATATGGTTCTTCCTCATGTTCACATTAAGGGGGTGAATATTGGGAATTAATAATGTTCACACTAAGGGGTGAATGTTAGGAATAATCTAATGTTCACATTATATGAGTTTGGTAAATCATTAATAATAATAAAATAGAGATAAATAATATTAAACGAGTTATTAAAATAACTTGTATTATTAAGTTTGTGGTTAGTTATTATACTTGTAGCTTATTCTTTGGGTTAATTTTTATACTCACTTCCTATTTCCTAAGAAGTTGTTTGCCTACCTTTATGGCTATATAATAGCCAATATATTGTACCATTTTTATTATGATGTGAAAAATATATTCTATGTTTCTAACTGTGCAATTCTAAAAAAATTCTAGAGACTTAAATTTCATATTTCAAAAGACTTGGGATAGAATTTTAGTCTCAATAAGACTAACTCTAGAAGGTGATGTTATCAAAAATTTACACCCCTAAAAATTCAAATAACCCATTTAAAATATGGATTCTTATATGTGACGTGCATATATGATTGTCAAATTTAACATCAAAAATCAATAATAAGGTGGTCATAGAGTGAAGATTTACAAGAGAGAGTGATAGTGAAAACCACATTTGGTAGTATCAAATATGTTGTCGACCAGTAGTATTCAATATGCTACTATCCGGTAGTAAGTATAGATGCTACTGGCCAATAGCAGTACAAATGCTCTTGACTAGTAGCCTTTATGGAGCTACTGATTGGTAGCGTGACAACACCAGATTTACTGACGGGTAAAAGAGGTAAGGAGGCCTTTAGTGACATTTTAAATGCTACTAACTAGTAGTGCTTTTAGTGCTACCGATCGGTAGAAAAAGGAGACAATAAGGAGCAGTTAGTCGAAAACAAGGGTGTCGGTAGAATTTTTATGGATCTTTCTTGGTGATAGAAAAAATTCGCTACCGGATGGTAGCGGAAGAAAAGTGTTTGTGCCATGATGAATCAAGGCACCGTGCTTGCATGATACTTGTTATCAACTAGTTGTATTTATGTGACCATTGAAAACAAGAGATAAGTAAAGAAATACAACATACCAACAAAATAAAACTTACTCTTGGTTGACACTA
Source organism: Taxus wallichiana var. yunnanensis (assembly GCA_018340775.1). Classification (NCBI taxonomy): domain Eukaryota; kingdom Viridiplantae; phylum Streptophyta; class Pinopsida; order Cupressales; family Taxaceae; genus Taxus; species Taxus wallichiana. The sequence continues at coordinate 468,877,776 of CM031243.1, read as the reverse complement.
GAAATAATTATGCAACCGACCATGAGGGAAAAACATGCTACCATCTAGGAGTAAAATGCATTCAAAGTGGTTTTTTCCTGCATTCGGTCAAGGGTTTGTTATTTTACAGGATTACAATTCATTGTGCCCCATGAAGGTAGATATGTAAATGTTGTTTCAGACTATGGAAATTTTTTCTATCCTCTCCCACTTTTTTTGCTTCCCATTTTCACTCACTTATAATATCTCCACCCCCTTTTTCTTGGTGTTATTGCCCCCTTAGTTTAGGAATTTAATTTTATGCATCTCTCTCTTCCCTAGTCCCTTGGAATTCTAGGTTAGTGTTAGAATAGTTACATTTCCCTTTCTAAGAGTATTTTTAGCATTAGGAATAGGTAGAGGAACTAACCTTCTCTAAAGAGTTGTCTCAAGTTCTTGGTCCCACACCTAGAGATAAATCCATGTTAGTAAATTACACTAATTTCCTAGAAAATTCACTTGCGATCATTCGAGGGTGTGGTAATTTTGCACTAATATTTTTGGAATGCTCAATGGGATAAAGAGGTCAGTATTTCTAGTTTCATCAAGTTTGGATGTGTATCTTGATGAAATTCTAGCCTTTTTAGGCTCGAGAAGAACATCCGACTCCAAGCATCAAGTCAACTGGTTCCAATAGTACTAGTGTTTCGAGTTCATGATAAGGATCCAAACTCGGTATAGAACAAGATAAAAGGGATATTTGAATATTTAAAACTATCTCTAGGAAGAGAAAGAAGAAAAAGATACGTTTATATATCTCCATCTCTACCAAAAAGGACTCTTTCAACACCTCTACCTGGTAGGAAATTTATTCAGTCAACTAGAGTCTTTAGACCAATTAGAATGGATCAAAACCAAAAATTCTATTTTTCAATTTCACAGAATTAGTCGACTTAATCTCAATACATAGAATCCAATTCCAGGGCGGTATTAAAAACATTCTATATTTAAATAGAGAGAATCACACAACCCTAATTGATCACATCTAAGACATTGTAAATGTATATTCAATTCATGAGATTGTTGATATGGATGTGGAATTTAAGCTAATTTCTTCTTCTCTCAAATGTAAATATTTACAGTGGTTCATAAGCTTAGTAGTAGGATCAATTCAAAACTTGAATGAAATATGCTAAGGATTTTGTAACTAGTTCAGGGAAAGGGTAGATTATTTATCTCTTTTGGAGTAGTTGAATACAATCAAAAGAGCACTAAATGAATAGATGGTTGAATTCAATTTCATATTCCAAAGAACATGGGACATGATTCCAATTTCCGTAAGACCAACTCTGAAGGTGCATTTCTCTATTTCCTTAAAGATCTAAATTATGATATATATATATATATATATATATATATATATGTCATGATGTAATCTATGGGAGGGATAACCTTACTAGAGATTATGCCATAGCCATTAGAGTTGAGAATTTCCTAATTCATTCAGTAAACTTGCACCTAGGCCACCTATTCCTATTTATCTAGAAATGGGGAATCTTAGTTCTAACAAGACATTTGAGTTAGCCCTTATTATTGCCCCTAAAAATTAGAGTTCTAATGAAGCTTCTACCTCTTATTATAACACCTCAACTAAACTCTAGGAGGTCATGAAACCATTTTAAAACCTATAGAATGATTTGGTAACCATCAAGAGGTAACAAGCTAAGACTTTCGGACCCTATCGGCTTCAAGATACCAACCTAATAAGCCTTTATATCAATCTAATAGACCTCCTATTCAATATTCTAGTCAAAATCAAGGACAACCTCCTACTGCTGGGAAATTTCAACCATATAATCCTTATACAAACTTCAACATCCGAGCCTTGGTTCCAATTCGTAACAACCTTGCAAAGGAATATGAGTTTTTTTCCGTTGTGGAAAACCCCATAATCATGAAACATTTTTAATGGTATGCTAAATCGGGATCTAATGATATAGAGTGTTGGTGTTGCACAAGAGAAAAATGAAGAAGGAAATCAACAACAAGAAAACACTCAAGAGGTAGCCTAGAATGATACTATTATCTCCGAGAAGTGCACCCAGTGTTGAGGGATAAAAATAGGGTTTCTAATCTTGCTTCTCTCCCTCACTTCTACAGATATAATAGAAACACCTCAAGTTTGTGGGTATACCTATTGTTGAGGTGAGTATCTGGTATCAAGGTCAGTTCCTTATTAATGTATCCTAAACTAATTTTTGGGGTTTTTGGAGTTTTAAGGGGTAAAAATATTGTTGTAACTGAAATTAAAATAGGGTGATACACCAAAATGATTGAGGGATTTTACTGATTAAATGCACAATAAATTAAGGAAAAATTGATTAATAATGATCCAATGGATTTTAGCTTGATCCTAAGGCAAACACTTTAATGTTGAGGATGAATCACAACAAGAATCTAGCTAACATGCACACTAAGACTATGCAGAAACAATAAATTTGCAAGAAGATAATTAATTTATGGAATTAACATTCAAAAGAGATAATAAAAGATACAAACCAATGAAAATAATTGGAAAGGAAATAATTGGTTCTCATTCAAGGGAAAAACTGGAAAAAAATATGCTTCAACATTCCTACATCCAAAATTCCTCCTTTGTGCTTTTCCAATACACACATATATAACAAAAATAATTCACCAACCATCCTAAAAATAGGTTGCAGTTTGTCTTGACACATGGATGTAATTTTTATCCTTTATCATGAATAAATAAAGGAATAAAAATAATCACACGATTCTGATAATGAGGTAAAAATAACCTTAGTTCCAAAAATACACGTTAGTCAAAGTGCAATTGACTACTTTAATTATAAAATGATAAATAAATTGGGTGAATAATTCTAGCTAACAATATCTCTTGCTTTGTGTGCAAGCCTTCTCCAATGTGCATGTAATTATTTTCCTTATCTTGTAGGTGATGATTTAAATAATTTATTTAAATCTCTGATGTGACACTTGAAAATTCACCCACTTGCTATGGAAAATTTGTCTTCTTCTCATTTCTATCCTCTAGTGATGGCATATAAATACATAGTCCTATGTAAGAAAAATAATTCACTTAATAATCCACTCCTTTTAGGCACCACCTATGGGCATGTGCACAAGGAATATACCCTCCTTTGTATGAGGTCCCTTTAACGTGGTTTAAGGTAAGTTTGTAATTTCCAAGGTAATGATTTACCCCTTTTGATTTTGGCATAACCATGTGTCTTGACCATATACATTGATAAAGTGATAATCACATGGGAAACTTACATAGACTTTAGCCTATTTGATTATTTGGCCAGCTTTGCTAATCATATTGATCCTAGCACAAACTATATAATATAATTTGGCCCCTTTCTTTTACTCGCCATGCACTTTACTTTGGAAAATTAAGGATTTCCACCTTAATCATTAATGTCTTTCATTTAACCATGGTACATATTATAATGTTATCATACCCTTTTGAATATTAGTATCATGTAAACATTGGCTCCTTTATGATCATTAGGTGCATGAGCTTTATGTCAAAGTCAACAACTATAATCATTTACCTTAATAATTTAGTCCCCTCTTCCACATGAAGGAGTGACCCTTATGCATTTTCGGTGTATTGTCTAACCCTACCATGGTTAGGGTTTGCTCCAGATTAACAAATGCACTATCCTTTAACTCTAGTTGAGTTTCCTAGAAAATGTGGTGAAGCCATAGTTTGCATTATTAGTTATTGATCCTTTACCTTTGTATCTATGACCATTGATTCTTTAATCCACCGATGAGTTAGATTAACTTAAGGTTTATTTGGGCTAGTTCAGCCACAAAACATTGAAAACCTAAAAATATTTACATTTTTATGAGCTTCATTTGAGCATGGTGAATCCCTATCAATTTTCTCATAGGTGGCCATTATTGTGATGATTCGATCTCTATTTGATGCAATTTCAGCCTGATTTGGGTCTTAATGTCTTACAAAACATATTTTGTGGAGCTATGTCTCTGGTTATTATTCATCCCCTCTCTATTTTTACTCAAACTTGAACCATTTTGGGAGGCTCTACTCATGGCTGCCATTGATAAACTTTTCGATCTCTCCAGTTAGTCTCTTGGGCATGAACTTGGCCTTTTTTGGTTCCGGTTGATGGTATTCTGATTTCTATGGCCGTTATTCTACTTGTGTTTAAGTTTTTATGGGTTTCCATTATCGTGTGAACCAATCTCTGTTTCAATTGGTAAGTTGTGATTTTTATATAAAGCTCTAGTTTGAGCTCTATAATGCCATTATTTTGGGTTGGGTTCTCATTTTTCTTTTTTTTCTTGCTTCATTCGAGTTTTATTGGGTTGACTGTGTAAACTCAATGGGAGTTCTCTGTTACTTATGTTTTAATTTGAATAACTAGTTTCTACTTTACATTTGGGGGTCGTATTATGGAGATATGTATTTTTTGAACAAATATATTATTCTAAGGATAAGGCACACCGAAGATTCATGCACAAGAATAAGGCTCATTTGAAGGCGTAGAAGGATAGGAAAGGAAACACTCACCAGGAGAAGTTGATTTGGGACTTATCCATTTTCATGGATACTGAGCTATTTTGGAGATGACGTGCGAGACACTATGAGATGGAGACTTATGCGTCACGCAAATGCTTTTTTTGGATGAGCATCTACTAAGCACTATGCATGAGTTCGAGATAATAATAGGATTACTACTGTTAATTAACTATAGGATATCTATTATTAGCACACTTGCACGTGTCCATAGTATTGTAAAGGTGCATGGTTATTTTCATCATGCGACCTATTTTGGGAAGTGCGTAAGAGGTTAATGGAAATTCCCCACACTTATAAATATGTATTGAACTGTGTATTTTGAGAGGGAGAGAGAGACACTTTGAGATAAAGTTATGCTTTTGGAGCTGATACGCGCATAAACTTATGGTAATGTTATATGATGAAAGGAGATTCTATGCTTTATTATGTTTAATATAATGGAGTCTATTGGATGAATAATGGTGTTAAACATGACTGTAATTGATTCTTACATGGTTAATTGTATCATAGTTATTGGTTAATTCATGATTATCTAAGATCTAGATCTGGTTATGCTCTTCAGAATGCTTATGGTTGTTTATAGATATGAATATGCTTATCTTCAACATGCTAACATCCTGTAAAAGTAACCCTAAAGAGGGGTCTAGTACCTTTGCACACTTCAGGTGAGCGCTCAGCTTAGCTGGGTGATGTGCCAGTGTGCATGGGTTATTCAGGGTAGATTCTAGGCTACATCATTGGTTCCATTGTTAGGAACTATTTTTCAGTTGTTTTCAAGATGGTTCGCAATGAAGACATACCGGTTGACCCTAGAGAATGTTGAGGAGTGGATAAAATATTTGGAAGAAGAGTACGCATAGAGTTTCAGCACTGGATCTAAGTTTGACACACGCGCATGAGTGGAACAGAATCTGTATGAGTGTTTATATGAGAGATTCTTTGTTATCTTTCTCGGTAGAATTGTATGAGTGGCTAGTTGCTTCTACGTCCAAACAAAATTGGAGGTATCGTACCATTGTTTGGACACAAGAATAATTTTAGACCCTTTATGATGTTTATTTTATTTGGAAATGCATTGTGGATACTTGGTTTTGTGGTATTTTGAATAACTATACTTTGGAGTAATCAATTTCCACTTATTATTTCCCAGAGGTAGTTGAGTTCCAACTTTTACAATATCCCAGGGGAACTTACTTACAAGGCATTCCATTAGCGATCAAGATCTTGATGGTAACCATGAACTTGGAAGAAAAACCTATAGCTAGCTAAACCCCACCACGCAAGGGGAGGGAGAAAGTTTGGTGAAATATGAAAGACCTAGAATAGAGAGGAAGAGAGAAGAAAGGTGAATTAAGTATAATGAGGTGTGTGTGAGAGAGATAGAGAAGAAGCATGATGTTGCGAACAGATGGCATTGAGAAGAGAGATGGCTTGTGAAGGATTTGAAGCTCACGTAGGAGGTGTGGAGCTAGAGCATTTGGAACTCCCCCATTTGGGAAAACATGACATGAAACCCTCCTTGGCCTCACGTGGAGGCATGAAAATAGAGATGATATGGGCCACAGGTGTGCATCTAAATCTACTTGGTAACCTAGCCCTTGTGCTTGGTTTTACAAGATTTCGTACATCTAGTAGTCAACATGCTAGTTTGGGCGGTAGGAGAGCATGAGTAAATCAGGTGGAAAGTACATATATGGAAGAGAAAACATCTTCTCTATTGTTTGGAGGTACCTTTTCAGTGCATCATCCACACATAATTTAAGCGCGTAGAATATTGGACTCACTTCTAGGAGTACTACCACTTCACATCATGCGGGGTTCAATTTAGTACCACTATTGGGAAAAAAAGGAAGTACATCTTCTCGGTTCGATTCCAACTATATGTGGAGGATCGGGTGGAATAGGTGGCTCTAGCTTTGGTGGATCTAGAGGCCAAGCCAACACATGAGGTTCTAGATCGGGTGGGCGGGGGTCCGCACTGAACCCCAAAAAATTTACATAGAGATGTACCTTTATCTTCTAGAATATAGGGGAATAGAGGATGCTTCTTAACATGTACACATGTGTGAAATAATGTGGCACGTAAAAGGGATCACAACGTCTGAGTGCAAGGCCGCTTATTTTGCCACTACATTGTAGGGGTGCGCACATAACTAGTATAGGAAGTTTGACCCTGATCAAAATTGTGTAGATTATGTAGTATTAAAGGATGCTTTCCTTAAGGAGTTTCATATCCATAAGTTCGAGTAGAAGAGTATAAGCGCACTCAAGGATATTAATCAGGGCATTACTAAGAGTGTTAAAGAGTATGATTCCCATTTCAAAACATTGTTGTCTAAACTTTCTTATGATATTCATGTAAGTCATCATGCACAATGGTTCATTAGAGATCTTATAACACCTTTTAGAAGGATACTATCACATAATACATACATTGATCCACACAAAGAACTTGAGGTAGCCTTGCACGCCGAGGTCATTAGAAGTAATAACGTTGGGGTAATCCCATTCTGGAAGCATAGATTGTAGCTATGGTAAAGAATTTGGAAAAACTATCAGCAAATTCAGCACATGAGACACGCAATTAGATTTGGTGTACATATTGTGAGGTAGAAGGGAACACCAAGGATAGTTGTCCCCACAGAACAATGCATTCATTATTGTTAGATTGTGAGATATGTCATTTAAACCATGATGCCAAATATCGACCATTATTGCAGCGTGCAATAAGGAAGAATGTATCTTGCTATTGTAAAATTTTCCGGTCTACAACTCACAATAAAGAAGACCGTAGGTTGATTAGTAAGATCCATGATGCTGTAGATATTGTTGTATGACGAAAGGACTATCGAGATAACTCTAAAGGAAAATTTGAGCACCAGGATCGTGATCACACTCAATCGTGCTATGATCAAAATGAGAGACACTTTGAAGGAGGATGAGGAAGAGGTCAATGATGCCATGGTAGATTTAGAGGTCAAGGCCGTGATGGTGGACAAGGAAAGTTTCCTTATGGAACATGCTTTATATGAGGATCTCCCGACCACTACAGTGCAAATGTCCTAAAAAAATTACTTGTTCTTTTTGTGGAAATAATCATAGTTATGAGGAATTCCCAGACTTGTATGAGAATCTTAGCAAGCAGCATAAACAAGAGAATAAGGGTTCCGAGATGGTTATAATATAGTACGCTGTCAAAAATCAGTGGATGCCAAAGTTGGCATTGGAACCTAAGGTATTACCCGTGAAGATTACTACATGCGTTAAAAGCTACGCGTGCCGTGGAGGTGTTACGGTAGAAGCCTACCATCACTAAGGAGGAGGTCTTGCATGCAAGGTACACTGAATCCTAAACATCATAAGGAGGTTTATCAAGATACCATGGAGGTACTCAGAAATATTCAGGGTGAAATACAATATTTAAAGGAGCAATCACGAAGAAGATGGAATAGAAGAAGGTAGAAAATATGGTTTAATCGGATATTGATGACTTGAGAGAGGTATGCAAGATGTTGAACTAGGAGAATATCATTCCATTACTAGGTAATTGTCTAAATGGGAACACTCTGCGCATAGGTATTCAAGTATGGATGGCAGATCTTGCACATAAATCTTTCCCTCGTATCTTGGATTATGAAAAGGAGATCACTCGAATGTTGTTGTGGATGGATGGCTCTTGATTAATATATTTATTGACACAAATGCAGAAGTAAATATGCTTACTTTAGATGCATGGGTTCGATGGGGAGACCTCCATTGCAGTCATCTTCTAATGTGATGTTTATGGCTAATCGAACTAAGGCTACTCCCATCGAGTTTTGAATGATGCTTCCATTACTATACAAGGGCCAAGCTCACATGGGATTTTGAGGTTTTAGTACTTGTAGAAGTAGAAAACTTCCAAGCTATACTTGGGCACCCTTGGTGCTACACAAATAATGTTGATCTACGGTTCAACAAGGGATATATAAGTTTTGAGAATAAGGAGGAAATATTTATCATCCCTTTAATAGATGAGAAATCTATGCCTTATGTTGATCCTTTGAGTGAGGAAGATCTCGAACAAGATTTATGTGCGTATCATTCGGGACCCGTAAGTACTCGAGCTATCTAAGGAAGGAATCCTATAGTGGGAAGATGTACACTCTATTAGTGACACCATAAGTATTACTTGTGATAATTGGGCTCATGGAACTTATGAGATGTTTGGGTGTGAATTAAGGAGTGAATTTGTGTAGAGGAGAAAACCTCATTGTATTAGGAGGATAGGTAATAACTCAGTACCTCAAGACACTTTGAGAAGGAGACCCTACAGTATTCCTATACACCATGGATAAACAAAGTGGATATATCACGTTAAAAGGAGGAATATGCTAGTATATACCCCGTGTGGGATAACAACATGATGGTGGATGGTTCATAGGGATAATATTATAGAATGGAATGAAATTAGAGTTTCTCTAACTACTCAATTCTTCAAGAGTAACACACTTACTCAAATATACACATATCATTGTACACAACTTGTTCAACACCATGTTCAGTAGTGTGAGAGACTTTGGATAGAGGGGCGTGAAGCTTTACCACCATCCCCGTGGGTGCATAAGTTTTATTCCAATTTACAAGGCTACGTGCGTGCTTGGTATGTTCATGTGGAAATACATAGGGATACTAGAAATTGGCAGACCTTGGTTGCAAGGATGACCCAAAATTTTCACTACTTCTCTACTAAACCTCTGGTAGTAGAAGCATTAAGGGATATAAAACACTTAGATATGGAATAAAATACAAAAGATAAAGAACTTGTTTAGTAGTTACTTGGTGAGGAAGACTCGAGGCACATTTTGATGAAGAAGAAGAGATAGATGCTATGCTACTTAAGGACACTTTCTTTGAGAATTAATAAGGTAAGATGGTCTACCTAGTGGATGATGAAGAAGTAGAAAATATGGATATATATCATATAGTAGGTATGCGCAAAGTTTTGGACAGTGCAGAATAACAAATCACGTGCCTACCATGAACCTATGAAGACCAAGAAAGTGAACATTGACACGAATGCTAAACCTAAGGAGGCAATAATAGGGGATTATTGGTCGGAATCTGAAGTGGAAAAAATCATTGAGTTACTACAAGAATTTTAGGACCTATTCCCTAGGGGATACCATGAATTAAAAAGAGTGTATGAGTCATTAGGAGAGATGAAGATTAAGATAAAGGAAGGAGTGCACCCGATTAGAAGCAACCTTACAGGATAAACCCTAACACAGGCATAAAATTTAAGGAAGAAATTGAAAAAATGTTGAAATCGCATCATTAATCCCTTAGAGGAATCATAGTGGGTTAGCCCCATGGTAATCAAAGCATAAAGAAAGATGGTCGATTCAGATTTGTGTGGATTATAGGGAACTGAATGCTACATTTGTAATTGATCCTTTTCCTACACCTTTCACAAAGGAAATATTAGAAGGTGTTGCAGGGTGTGAAATTTATTCTCTTATAGATGGATTCTCTGGGTATCATCAAGTTCAAATTGCACAAGAGGATCAAGAGAAAACAAATTTTACTACCGAATGGGGATGTTTTTCTTATACTTTGATGCCTTTTGGTTTGAAAAATGTGCCCGATTTATTTTCACGCATAGTAGTTTAAGTGTTCAAGGAATTTATTCACAATTTCTTGCAGTTTATTTGGATGATTGGACAATTTATGGACTTATTAAGGATCACCGTGACAATTTGTGCTTAATGTTTGAACGATGTAGATAGTTAAGCATCTATTTAAACATCAATAAGTGTGTGTTTGATACACATTTTGGTACCTTGTTAGGGCACATCATCCGTAAGGAAGGCTTGTTAGTGGATGCATCTAAGGTTTCCGTTATTATAGGCCTAGAAGAGCCTACCAATGAGTGAGTGAGGTGCGTAGATTCTTGGTTTAAATAGGGTATTACATAAAATTTATCAAAGGATATGCAAAGATTACCTCATTGCTAGAAGAATTAATAAAAGGAAAATGGACATTCTATTGGGAGAACCGCAACAACGCACATTTAAGGCATTAAAGGAGATACTTACCACACCGCTTATTCTTTGTTTTCCTTCATGGAGCCAACCATTTCATGTACATGTGGACACCTTTGGCTTGGCCATTGGCATGGTGTTAGCACACCTAAATAAGGAAGTATAGATCATCCTATATGTTTTTCTAGTAGAAATTTAACTCCTACAGAGTAGAATTATAATACAACAAAGCATGATGCCTTGTTGACGATCTACACGCTGCATAAATTCGCATAATATTTACTCACAACACCTTTTATGTTTTATACTTGATCACATATAATTGAAATACTTGGTAAATAAGACCATTTTACAAGGGCGCATATGTCAATGGGTGCTCTTATTCCAAGAATTTGATTTCACAACAGTGATAAAACCGGTAAAAGTAATTTTAGCCTAGACCATTTATCAAGGATTCAACTCGGGAGGACACACATATAATTGAAGATACAATGCCGATGCACAACTCTATAGGTTACTATGTGTGCCTTTAGAGTTAGAGGACATTGTTGTCTTTTTATACATGGGTATGGCACCAGAAGGAATGAAAGCCTTAGAGAAGAAACAACTTATAATTTGTGCGACACCTTTTATGTTGATCAATGGTGACCTATACAAGTTAATTTGAGATGAAGTATTGTGCCACTGTGTATTGGAGCATGAGCACATGGATATCATGGAAGAAGATCATGGTGGTATTGTAGGTGGGCACTATACATGTGACACCCGATGCACAAAAGATCCTACTCGTAGGATTATGGTGGGAGACCTTGTACAAGGATTGTAAACATTATTGTAAGGCGTGTGATCACTGTCAACACCTTGGAAAACTTAGGTAGAGGGATGAAATTCATTTTAGACCTATTTCTAGTGAAGAGCCGTTTGAGAAATGGGCTATAGATTTTGTGGGTCTTATTTCACTAGCCGTGCATAGAACTAGATCTCGCCACATAACCACATGCATAGATTATCTTACGAGGTGTGCGGAAGAAGCACCTACAAAGGATTCTACAACAAACTACAACAAACATATTCTTATGGGAAAATATTGTAACTAGGTATGGATGTCTGTTAAGTTTAACAAGTGATAGGGGTACATAATTTTTAATGAAACCATTAGGATCTTATTGGATGATTTTATTATTTCCCATCACAAGACGACACCCTACCACGCTCAGGAAAATGGTACTGCTTGAGGCCTTCAACAATATTTTGAGCCAAAATTTGAAAAACATTTGTGATATTGGAAGGAAATATTGGGATGATAAAGTTTCTGCAGTGCTTTGGGTGTATATAACAACATATAAGAGGTTGAACAAGGCCACACCATTTTAGTTGGTTTTTGGTGCAGAAGCAGTTCTTCCTATGGAATTCATGTTACCTTCTTTGTGCATTGCGCATGCTGGAGGTATAGTTGATGAGAAAGTGCTAGAGGAAATAATTTACAAGTTAATACAGTTGGATGAGAGGTGAGCCATAACACGTTGGAGTTAGAAGTAGGAAAAGGCCAGGTAGAAGGCATGGCATGATAGACACATTAGGGACAAAAAGATTGAGATTGGACAAATGGTGCTTCTTTATGATTCTAAGTTTCTGTGCCATTCAGGTAAGCTTAAAGTGCATTGGTTAGGACCATATGTTATCACTCATATACTTGAATCAGGCACTTTCTAGTTAGAGGCAATTGATGGAATATGGTTACCTGGTTACTTCAATGGGAGTAGGATGAATCCCAACTATAAATGTAACACCCTTGACAATTTTTATATTCCTCTTTTGCATTTCAAGCATTGACACGTGATTTTCTTGATAAAGATGTGTTATTTTGATTGTTGGAGATCATGCTTGATATGGATAAATCATTTCTATTCTTAAAATCATTAGATTGAAATGGTATGGCTTTCAAGAATCCATTTTCACTTTGGATAGGTGAGTTGTAATCTAGTTTTAAGAGTTGCAAACTTATCTCTTTTTCGACTCATCCTTCGATCAATTTCAGTGATCCAAGGAATGTTTTAAATCTTCTTAGCAAACCTGAATGATAAATTGATATTCAATAGTTTGAGAGACATAGTGGACTGAACTTTGTTGTTACAAGTTCTTTGGTCTTGTGTGAACATGTTTTCATTCAAGGGTATGTTTGTGCTTTGGTCTTTAGGGATTGATCTTGGTAGGACATTATTGACATAAATGAAATGTAGTTTCTTTTATGACTAAGAAGGGAATAGGAATCCTAAACAAAAGGATTATCCTAACAGTATCCTAAACTAGGTAAGAACATATACTTCCTAGCTATGTTACTTAATTGGATTTTTATTCTAACCTAAGCCTCTTACTCTATTTTGTTGGGTTAGTGTCCTAACCTAAGATTTTTGCTAAATGAATATAAGAGGGAATTACTAAGGTGATGCTAGGCTATTTTAATTAATACCTAATGCTATATGGTTATGAATTGATCTAACCTATGGTGGAAATTACCTATGGAAATGTTTTTAGACCTAAGGTGATTATTGCTAGACTAACCTAAGTTTTAATGGATATATCCTAAACTATTAAAAAGGGAACCTAATGGGTCCTATGGCTCAAAGCCGACGGTTCCAATGGCATTAAAGTGATTTGATTGGGTTTAATGCATGGTGGTACCGCCGATTTGGAAAGGGCTAGTTGACTTTAGTGGAGGCTTACATGAGGCTTCACTAAAGATGGAATGGAATGTTATGATGGAATCGGCATTTTCCAGATTTAGGAGGTGGTGGAAAAGAGAGATAAGTAGGAGATTTGGAATTAATGGCATTAATGGACCTCAATTCTTGTGTGCAAACCGTCTTGGAAACTTGGAAGGCGGGTTTTGGGAGGTTATTTGGTTTTGCATGCAGCTTGGATTTTTCTCTGCATAGAGCTAGCTAGTTCTTTGAACCAGCAGTTTGAATTTTACTTGCGGCTATTTTTGGTTCACCGGGTCTATTTTCGATCAAGGGAATGTATATGAGGCATTTGAAGGAAAGTTGTTTGTTTTTGATCTTTCGTGGAGGAGAAAAAGAGTTGGAAGCTCAGTGAAGTCTCCTTCAATTTGGAAAAAGTACTATCGGCATGATAGGCTTTAACCATTAATATTTCTTGCTTTCTTCTAAATGTTTTATAAAAACAATTCTTCTCTCATGAGATTCACTTTTGCATGTTTTGTCTGGTTATTTACTTGTTAGGTTTTATGAATCTCTCGTGGCTTTGGATATGAATCCATGACAAAAATAATGTTAGTAAGAGGAACTCTCTGTGTGCAAGTTCGGTGATGACATGCATGTGAAAATTGTATGCAAAACTTGTTTTTGTAGCTCATTTTCATTCTATAACTTGTATTCGAGGTTGTTGTGTTTTGAATTGGCCTTCGTTGTAATATATGGTTCTAAGCTTTATGGGAACCTTGAGTTCCATTTGATATTGTATTAGGGCTTTGTGTTTTGATATAAACTTGTGTTGGAGCTTCGTATTGTTCTCAACCGGTGTTTGGAGTCTCATGTAGCTCGGGTACCGTTGTTTGAAGTTCATATTTGACAATGTACTCATATTTTATTACTTGTGTAGTTCTCAATTTTTGTGTGTTTGACACTGTACTCATTTTGGTACTTGAGTGTTCTAAAATTTTAATTGAATTGACGTATTTGATTATGTTCTAGTATTTTGAGTTTGGTTTTATTTGTATTCAAGTTTAAATATTATAACTCTTTTATTCAAACTAATTGTTCAAAAGAAAACTAAGAGAGTAGTTTGGCTAAGTTGTTTGGTAATCTCTTCAAGATCTTGAACTGGGAAAATCTTTGTTTGATGGATGAATTTGGTACTTCTATTGGTGAGACTATTTTGTCTTCTCGAGATGGCAATGGATTTTAATTTGGGGTATTCTTTTCCCATCTATTTGAGGAAACCCGCATCTTGGGTTGACTATTTTGTCTAAAAATATGTCTCCTCGATCACAATTTTGGAGTTGTGAAAGTCTTGTTTTGGATTTCTATTTCAATCGCGTTGGAGGTAAGAATGGGACATCTCTTGACTTTAAAATTTTTGGGTTTCTACTCTCTCTTCAAATCTTCTTAAGTAAGTTCTGGTTTCATTTGAAAGAGGATTTTAATTACCTTTAGTGCACTCGAATTTTGATGGAAAGGTTACATTACCTCTGTTCAGTTTGTTTTTGAATTATTGTTCTCTTTTGAATCACGAACTACTTACTCTTTGTACTAATTTGTTGAAGCATTTTAAAGGGACTTCATTCTTTGAGTTCGTGGAGAATTCTCGAACTTGCTAGCTTCTTCTACTGTTCGGGTTTTCTATTTCTTGTTGGATATAGTGAACGAATCTCTGGGTATTTTTAAGAGAAAAGAATAGGATCTCTTAGGGACAATATGTTGTTTTTGGGATCATTATGCATTTTTCATTTTGAGAATTGAATTGAAACTCATGTTTATTGAAAGGTATAGAATTTTAAGGAAAAAATTGCAGTATGCTTTCTTCTTATTGTGAAATGGTTTTGTGCTCTCTTACTCGGGGAACTAGTTTATGAAATTTGTAACATCCTCATTTTATACTTTAGAACAAGTGAATTTTTTTTTTTGATAATTGCATCCCGGTTCTAAATACATAATTTAGAACTCACAATTCAAATAACCATTCATATAATGATAACCATATGCGGTTGTAATGACTCGGAGTACCTCCGATCTATTCATTCCATGACTCGGTAATCTAACGATCTATTCATGAGTAATAAGAGTCGGTGTTTTTATTTAACACATTACCCTTGCGATTCTCTTCCTAATCTGGGATTCGAATGCTCTGTCAAGGAATCTAATCAATAATTGTTACTATTATTCATCGGCATCTCATCCCTTGACTAGGTGAATTAGGACAACGCAATCAGCAGCCACTTGCGATACTTTGGCCAAAGATTTGAAACATACTTGTTTATGTCTCGTATTCCTTAACGGCATACTCGTTAATCTGGAATACATCCTTCACCCCATTCATATGTTATATAGAATGTCCTACACTCGACCATCTGTCACCCTTCCTTTCACAATCGAATCACTCGGAGGCGATTAACAAGGTGATAATGTTATATGGATGCCCACGAGGATTAGGGATATGGTGACATACTTGGTTCAACCCAAGTTCAACCAAAGGTGTTTCATGATACCCCGAATCTCCTAGGCAGCCTTATAACGACCACGTTCTTAATCATACCCCGAGTAACTCGTGCGAAATCAAGTGTAAATCTTAGCGATCAATGCAAAGGGTGTCGCCATAAGTCATCTGCATTGTTGTAACTTCGAGAAGATCCTAATCTTCTTGGAGGTACAACCCTGCAGTTGACTTGTGTCGTCAACCTTTAAATCCACCTCGAAAAGATCTACTTAATAACATGCATCACGCACTTGAGTTTAAATTACTTTAAAGACTTTTCCCTAAGGTTAGCCTTTCCCGATCCCTGGATTCTTCGTCTTAAGACGACCCTCCTCTATAAAACCCATTACATGGTAGAGGTATTAAGGTCAAGTTCTCATCAAGGAGTCATTAGAATACATCTGATTCTAAAGCAACAGAATCGGACAATATCTCATAACCTTTGCTTGAGATTGCCATCTGAACTCCATTTGATTGTATATCAGTTCTCTTAACTGAATTTATATCATACTTATTAGTATAAAGATATAAATGATTAAGAATCCATTAAATATTGTCTGTTATACTTAGGACTAGGGATTAGTAATTTAATCCAGCTTGTTTAGCGTTCTCTTTAGGCTCATTTTTAACCTATCTTCTAGAAAGACAATTATTTAAATCCAATATTGCTTTCGCTAGAACAAATTAGAACTACTAAACACTCATAAGAATTCAATCTCATTTTCTTGCAAACTTTCATTGTTAATCACAAAAGCATCCATATTATACAATGATAACAATGCCCCTTCGTTACATAAACCGAAGAAGGTCAACTATCAGAAATAGAATACAACACATAAGTATCAACACTTATTTCCATTCCTTCCAAAACTATACAATTACATTTTATGCAAACATCATACGCGATACATTGCTCAATGGAAAAGAAACATCTTTTCACATATAGTACATCTATATAATCAAGTTGTAATTCATTATAAATCAATTAAACAATCTAATCAGCCTGTCAGATCTGCATTGCTTTTACCTCTTACGGCAACCATCTGCAAAAATAGTCAACATGAGTCAGTTCAATGAACTAAGCATGATAAGCACTAACTTTTAAAACAATTGCAATCCATCAATTGTTTTCATTAAACACCCTGTTTAAATGAGATCAAATATCCACATAAGTAAACATAATCAGACTATGCCCTTGTAATACAAAATTATTACAAATATGTAACTCTGTCATTGTTACAAATATTCTTAATCACTTTCTAATATATCATCAAATATTAAGAAATAAGGAATGAATGTACACAAACAATCATTGAATCCAAAATCACAACATTGGTCAGATTGTTTCATTCTTCCAAAAAAGGAAATAACATAACAATTCGGGATTCCACCAATATGTTACAAAACAATTTCCCACTGTTAGACAAATATCAACAAATATTAAATAAAGGAAGAGAAAGAACCAAACCATTCATACTTCCTTTCACATAAGTTCATCACTGTACCGTCTTCACATATGAAAACATTCAACCAGTATATAAATGAACAAGTTAGACAAGCCACGAAGCAAGATCGCTGTTTTAAATCAAGAAATAAAAACACAGCAAAACTCCTGTACAACAACTAACACATCAACAATCCATATATCAACCTTAAGCCCAATACTAGTTCCTTTTACACAGTAAGGCTTTGACACAAGTTGAAAACAAGGGACTTCAAGCGTATCGTTGTAACAACAAACTTCATTGCATCAAGCAATATGAGGTTTCCTAAAGACTATGCCATGACATCAACACAAAGATTTCCGAAACATGCTCGGTCCAAAATCGGATGAATAAACGGAAAGGAATATAGCTTATCTATTCTAGCTCAGTCTAAATCGATCCGAAGTAAACAGAAAGCAATATACCTAACCTATTCTTACTTGGCGCATGTAAGTCTACAGTGTGGTATTCGCGACTCACCCCAACAAGGCCGTAAATTGAATCATTCATCCATACTCAAGGAACAGTGACAAAACGACAGTGTCCCGAAAATCAGATTCAATAAGGTTCAAGCAATACAAGATACCTTCCAAGAGTTCATATGAATCCAACCCACAATAAGACAAATAATTGCATACGATTACATCTGAGCCCATCAATGGAGCTTATTTAAACATCAGCAAGCAAATCCGACTTCACGAATCCAAACAAGAAAACCGACTGTACTCTGCCAAATCTTTTTACACAAATTTGCACAGATTGAAGACGTAATTGTTCACCTAAAGAATCTGTACCACAAAAATCCATGCAACACAAAGTAATTCCAGAAAATAACAGAGGTCTTTAGTACATGTTTTTCCTTCAAGCCACTGGTTCATCATTCACCAACTATTTAAACATATTCAACTTGAACAACGGCTCAAAGTAAATATAAATCATTCAATCAACTCCTTAGAGTCGTTCAGATAATCAAAAATTATAAATCTATATATTCACACTGTATACTGTTAACGGGTTTATACCCATAACCGCTGAACCCAACAACATCGTAAGATAAACTTAGTTGATAAATCCTTCTATGCCATCCATGGTAATCATTCAGAATAAAACAAGTGTAAGCAAATCGAATACCCATTTCAAAGCAAGGAATTCAACTGAGCCTCTTCAAAACTCTCGAACAGCTTACACAAAAGAAATGCAAATGCATACCCAGGGAGTCTATATCCATTATTTATTACAAATAACAGAGGTCAAAAGACCTGTTACCTCTACAAGACTTCCACGAAATTCAATTAACAAAACTCAAGGATGAATCTATATTCTCAGCAGTGGATAGTAATATACGATTTAATCATGGACTCCACTGAGTCGTAAAAATAAAGTATAGATGTATCAATATTGTACACAGTCAACAAATAATCCCGTTACCACAATAACAAGGAAGAACAACTTCCACTGGGTCGTATAGACTATGGTAACACAACAGTTACCTGTTCCCAAGAAAATTAGAAGACAAATGAAACCCAAAAAGTATCATTAGCCACTGTCACCAAAAACCACGACAGAGCTTCCAAAGGATCAATATAACTGATCAATCATACAATATCCATCAGTATCCCTTCATACAGTTTCCACAACAAGAAACGGTGACCAAAAATCGACAACATAACAGTGGTCTATACCCTACACAGGTATATTCGATGGGCTCACGCCGAACAGGCCGAGCATTCATACCTTTATAAATATCTCACATATTTAAACCAGAAAGAATACACAAAGGAATAGAGCCACAATTCGAATTTAACAAACACCCATCAAGAGGAAATTGAAAAATCGAACCAGAAGAGATACAGTACCAAAAATCAAACAAGATCTCCATAGAAAATCATCTATTTTCTCAAAACATTTGAACAGAGTTGTTCTAATGAAATCACTTGAAAGACAACGCAAGATTTTTAAAGGTTAGGGCCTAACATGCCTGGATTTTTGATCAAATTTCCGAAGCGCACTCACCGGAAGAGCTCAAACTTCCTTTTCTTTTCCAAGCGACCACCAAATTTTGCTATCTCCTTCACATATATATCCTCTATGACAGAGAAAAGTGCTAGAGAAGTTCATACTTGCCATGCAACACAAAGAGGATCAAAAGTGCGAAGAACCATAAAAACAAGAGAGAGAAAACCGAAAATCGCGACAAGCCAAACAAACCCACAAACTTCCCGTTTGCATGCCTTCTCGCGAGTTCCGAGCTCAATTCCGAGAATATTGAATTCCATTAAACCAACTTTCCCGCTTAAGACTCCACTTCCACCGACCGCGAATGGCGGCAAATCCAACTAAAACTCAAGTTCATTTCCAAACTTAGCGACCTGCCACGTCTGCACAGGTTAGCCGTCACCTAAACCTCCACCATGACCTGTCCCTCATCCTTATCCATGCATTAAATGTCATGGAAAATGCCGCCCAAGGTTCGCACCCCCTTCCTTAGGCCCCTTTACAATCTCCTCATTAGTTAGGTTAGTATCTTAGGTTAGATTTTAGGGTAATACCCATACTAACCAAATTACACGTAGTTACTAACTTAGGATATTAACACATAGCCTAGGTCTAGGTTAGATTAACAATAATCTAACCCCTAGGTTAGGTTTTAGTTTTAGGTTACTAACCATTAATAATTCCTGTTAGGTCGTCGTTCTGTACACTCAGAAAAGACCTGTTTCATACCTTCTTGAACAGGGTTAGCTCCTGTTCTATTGCAGAATTGTATGTAAACGAATTATTACCTGGTCCACGATCGAGACCTTCCAGATATACTTCCATATCGGGAACCAATTTTATTTCACAAGATCAGCCTCGAGTCATACTCCTGACCAGCTTAATCAATGCTTCCATACCTTGCAACCTGTTCAAGGTCTGTGATCTAATTCATCACGAACAAATTTAAAGCAATACTTGGATTAATTCCACTGATCCAAGACTAGATATTATAGATGAATAACTCTATAATTCATTCCGAGATTAGATTAATACTCAGATACAAAATGAAATAAATAAAAGAGTCTAATCATATTCTGACTCAGTCAAGATCTGCAATCTGCAAAGAAATTACAGTACATATCAAGCATGATTTCTAAATCGAGGAACACATCCTTATACAAGAAATCACATATCAACGCTTGTATGCTTAGGAGAAAGTAACAACAGTTCAGGGTGTTACATGCTTCCCCTCTTAAAAAAGATTCATCGTCCCGATGAATTACATATTAAATTAACCTTCAGGTCAATCAATTTATTAGTACACAAATAATGTGACTACTTCCATATTAAATAGTTCCAGAAATCAATGTCACAACACATTTTATTCAACCTGAATAAAGTCTGCCTTCATCTGGCTTTCATAAATACTTAAAAACAATCAGTTCATAAAAGTATATTTTGTCAACAGATTTCATTCTGTTGAAAAAGAGAAGGAAAAGCAATTTTCATCTCTTCCAGATTTTCCCAAGTTACACTTTCTTCGCTAAACTGGTCCCACTGGACCTTACATTGTTGTATATCATGATTTCTTAAATGCAATTGGCGAGTTTCCAGCACTCGTGTGGGTTTAACCACGATTATTCCTTGTTCTTGGACTTGCAAGGAATTCCAATTTAAAACATGTGACAGATCTGAAACGTATTTCTTAAGCAAAGAAATATGGAATACATCATGCATGCGAGATAAAGTAGGTGGCAATGCTAAACGATAAGCTACAGGATTGATTATTTCGACAATTTCGAAAGGTCCCACAAATCATGGTGACAACTTGGCAGCCTTGCCAAAAGTTATAGAACTCTTTCGGGTTTAACACGCAGAAAATCTTATCACCAAGCTCAAACTTTCTATCAACCCGCTTAAGGTCAACATAACTCTTCTATCTATCCGCTGCTTCTTTTAATCGTTCACGAATCAGCTTAACTTGCACTTGCTCCATTTCTATGAGAATCTCTCGGTCCAATTACCACTCTATCCTCAACACCTGTCCCAACTAACAGGGTTCCGCACTTTCTTCCATAAAGTGCTTCAAATGGTGCCATCTTAAGAGATGAGTGATAAGTGTTGTTGTATGCGAACTCAACTAATGGAAGATACTCTTCCCATTTATACTATTGATCCATGCAATACATTCGCAACATGTCCTCCAACACTTGATTTACCCTCTCGCTTGCCCATCCGTTTGGGATGATATGCGAATCAAGTTTAGTTTCGTTCCTAGGGCTGCGTTAAGCGTTTGCCAAAACCTTGACGTCATTCTAGGATCCCTGTCAGATATAATCAGTTCTGGTACACCATGTAATCTGAAAATTTTGTGTACAAACCTCTTGGCCAGCACTGGTGAATCATCCTTTAGATTTCCAGTGATGAAATGAGCTACCTTAGTCAGTTTATCTACAACTACCAGGATAACATCATGCTTATTCCTGGACATAGGTAGTCCTTGTACAAAATCCATGGTTATTACTTGCCATTTGTACTGCGGTATGCTATGAGGATATAACAGTCCAGCAGGGTGCATATGTTCTGCCTTCACCCGCTGACATTCCAGACAATGAGTCACAAAATTTATCACATCCTTTTTCATACCTTTCCAGAAGTATTGTTGTTTCATATCAGCAAGCATTTTTGTGATACCTGGGTGTCCAGAGAAAGGTGAATTATGAAATTCAACTAACAACTTCTTTCTCAAATCATTCAGCACAGGTACATATACCCTATTTTCATAACGCAAGATTCCTTCATTATCAAAATGAAAACCTTCATACCTTTTATCTTTAGGTTCTGCAGCAAGCGCTGCTTTTACTTGCTGAAAATATGCATCCGATTCTCGAGGCACTTTTACCTCGTCTTTAAACTCGAGTTCTTAATGTTATAAGAGTAGAAATGTGCCTCATACGACTTAGAGCATCACCTACTCTATTCTCCTTCCCTTTGATATAGCTAATATCAAAGTCATATTGTGATAAAAATTCTAACCACCTTCTTTGTCCTGGCATTCGATTGGGCAATGAGTAAAAATATATTTCAGTCCTAAGTGATCGGGCCAACTCAAAGGTTTCCCAAGTAAATAGTGTCTCCAGACTTGAAGCGCATGAATAATGGCAAAGCAAGTTCCAAATCATGAGGGGCATAATTCAGCTCATGTAACTTAAGTTTTCTACTTTCATAAGCTATGACCTGATCATTTTGTAACAAAACACCTCCAAGGCCTTCCCGAAGCATCCGTTACAACAAGAAAATTCCCATTAGGTCCTGGTACAACCAAGATAGGTGCAGAAGTCAACCGGTCTTTCGAGAATTTTGAAAGCCGCTTCGCACTTGTCATTCCACATGAATTTCTTATCCTTCTTTTCGCAATGAAGTTATTGGTGCAAACTACCTTAGAAAAATCCTTTACAAATTTTCTATAGTAACTGTAAGAAGACCCATGAAGCTTCTTACTTCATGCACATTCTTTAGTGCAGCCACTCGATTATTGCCACTATTTTTGAAGGATCTACAAATGATTCCTTCTTTACTTATAACATGACCCAAATAGTGAACTTCAATCAAAGAAAGAACATTTGGATAACTTACCATAAAACTTTCTCTTTCTCAAAATTCCCAAAACTATCTTCAAATGCTCATTGTGCTCCTCAACACTTTTAGAATAAATGAGAATATCGTCCAAGAATACAAGTACAAACTTGTCCGGTATTCTTGAAAAATATTGTTCATTAAATTCATAAAGGTCATGGTGCATTAGTTAACCCAAAGGGTAGAACAGAAATTCATAATGTCCGTACCTTGTTCGGAAAGTCGCTTTTTTATGAATATCTTCCTCTTTAATCCTTAATCGATGATAACCGTATCAAGGTCTATCTTAGAATAAACCACTGCTCCACGCATCCGATTAAACAGATCATCGATCCTAGGAAGTGGATATCGGTTCTTGATCGTTGCTTTGTTCAACATCCGATAATCAATACACACCTTAGTGTTCCATCCTTCTTTTTCAAAATATCACGGGTGCTCCCCAAGGTGAAACACTTGGTCTAATCAATCCTTTAGACAAAAGCTCTTGTAATCGTGCCTTAAGCTCGACTAACTCAAGTAGTAGTCATCGATAAGGCGCTTGAAATAGGTTCCGTTCAGGGCTTGATTTCAATGGTAAAATCAAATTCTCTCTTGGGTGGTAACCCCCGTAATTCCTCAGAAAACATCCTCAAACCTTGTAGCAGAGGGAATTGTTCCATGAAATCATCTTCTTCAGAGATTCAGATATCTTTACCGCATAAAGGGTACATCCTTTATTTTTAGCCTTTTTAAGCCGCATAGTGACAGCTTTCTAACTCGAAATTTCTCGTTTCACACCTTGAATCTCTGCTTGATTCCAAATGATCATCTAAACATTTTATGTTCTTTTCATAGCAATCTACCTTTGCCTTATGGTCAGCTAACCAATTGACACCGATGACAATGTCATACGATCCCAAAGGTGCAACATAGAGATCAACTTCCGTGGAAAAGTCGTAAGTCAAGGACTGCCCAAAAGACACATACTCACCGTATGAACAGAATTATTACCATACTTTGCATACCCAAGATTTTTCCATTTTTCTAGCCTTTCTTTTAAGTTTAGAAGCTAGTTTATTAGATATAAAACATTCAAGAGCGCCTGTATCAAAAATAATAGTGACAGGTATGCCGAATACCTTACCCTGAACTTCTATAGGTGTCACTTGCTTTTCAGCTTGCTTGTCCGCTACTGCATCATGTATCTTATGCTGCTGGATTATGATCATCCTTCTTCAAAGGACACTGATTTGCATAATGATCTTTACCACAATTGTAGCAGCCTCCTACAGGTCCCTTTTTAGGCTCAAAGTTGCCTCCAGTTTTATAATTGTCACGCTGTCCTCCATAGGACTTCTGCCCATTATTATAATTTTTAGCAAAATTATCCTTTACGTTTCCAGCAGGCTTATTTACTGCTGCTTTCTTATTGTTATCTCCTGGAAACTTACTCTTGTTTCCAAACTTTTTCCATGGTCCTTTTCTGGGTGCAAGAGAGGTTGAAGAAGGGTTTGCAGTCTTCTTCCGCACTTCCTCCTTATGAGCAGAAATAGCCTTTAATTTCTGTTCTTGCCTTATGGCCTTTTCAACAACTCCTTCCATAGTGGTTGGACTGTGAACATCGACCTCTCCCCCTATCACAGGATTCAATCCCATGATGAATTTCCGTATCCTGAACTTTTCGTCAGTTTGATACTGTGGTACATACTTGAGGAGTTTTGTAAACCGCTCCCAGTATTCAGTTACCGTTAGCTTCCCTTGAGCTAAGTTCTGAAATTCTATCATTTTCTGATCATAGAAAAGTTGTGGCAGCCAACGTTGCCTAAAATAGCCTTTAAATTGATCCCAAGTAATATTGGTCTCATCAATGTTTAGCTCAGCTTTTCGGCTATCCCACCACGAAGATGCTTCGTGAGAAAGATGATAGGCTCCCCAAATAGCTTTGGTTTCCTCTGAGAAGTTCCTTATTGCAAAGTACTTCTCCATTTCACTGAGCCAGTTCTCAGCTCCATCTCCTAATGTGGTGCCATCATACTTAGGTGGACTTATCCTTTTTATATCATTAGTGAGTTCTGCTGCCAATCTGGCCTTTTTGTTTTCTGGTTGGACAGGTGCATTTCAAAGATTAACATCAACACCCATTTCGGGGTTTTCCTCAGGAGGTTGCTGATTATTATTATCAGCTTCTTCTTCCTCCTCATTTCCCATCACCTGCTGTTCAAGTACAGCTAAGCGATCTCTTGTGTCCAATAGGGCAGCAAGGATCTCATCAAGTTTCTGGGTTGTTGCCGCTCCTCCTTCAGGTGGAGCATTATCCGCAACGTTCCCCCTTGTCCTAACCATTTTCTGTTACAAGAAAATTCAGGTTTTTATCAAATTATGGACTCAATAGGTCCAAGAGCTGTAACCTTCAACTCTGATACCAAGATGTAACATCCTCATTTTATACTTTAGAACAAGTGATTTTTTTTTTTTTTGATAATTACATCCTGGTTCTAAATACATAATTAAGAACTCACAATTCAAATAACCATTCATATAACAAACAACCATATGCAGCAACATGTAATGACTCGTGAGTACCTCCGATCTATTCATTCCATGACTTCCTAGTAATCTACCGATCTATTCATGAGTAATAAGAGTCGGTGTTTTTATTTAACAAATTACCCTTGCGGTTCTCTTCCCTAATCTAGATTCGAATGCTCTGTCCAAGGAATCTAACTGAATAATTGTTACTATTATTCATCGGCATCTCATCCCTTCGACTAGGTGAATTAGGACAACGCAATCAACACTTGCGATACTTTGGCCAAAGATTTGAAACATATCTGTTTATGTCTCGTATTCCTTAACGGCATACTCGTCCAACTGAATACGCCCTTCACCCCATTCATATGTTATATAGAATGTCCTACACCGACTCATCGTCACCCTTTCCTTTCACAATCGAATCACTGGAGGCGATTAACAAGGTGATAATGTTATATGGATGCCCACGAGGATTAGGGATATGGTGACATACTGGTTCAACCCTGAAGTTCAACCAGTGTGTCATGATACCCCGAATCTCCTAGGCAGCCTTATAACATGACCACGTTCTTAATCGGACCCTGAGTAACTCGTGCGAAATCAAGTGTAAATCTTAGCGATCAATGCAAAGGGTGTCGCCATAATTCATCTGCATTGTTGTAACTTCGAGAAGATCCTAATCTTCTCGAGGTACAACCCCGTAGTTGACTTGTGTCGCCAACCTTTAAATCCGCCTTGAAAGGATCTACTTAATAACATGCATCACGCACTTGAGTTTAAATTACTTTTAAAGACTTTTCCCTAAGGTTAGCCTTTCCCGATCCCCTCGGATTCTTCGCCTTAAGACGACCCTCCTCTATAAGACCCATTACATGGTAGAGGTATTAAGGTCAAGTTCTCATCAAGGAGTCATTAGAATACATCTCGATTCTAAAGCAACAGAATCGGACAATATCTCATAACCTTTGCTTGAGATTGCCATCTCAACTCCATTTGATTGTATATCGCTTCTCTTAATCTGAATTTATATCATACTTATTAGTATAAAGATTAAGAATCCAATTAAATATTGTCCTCGTTATACTTAGGACTAGGGATTAGTAATTTAATCCACTTTGCTTAGCGTTCTCTTTAGGCCCATTTTTAACCTACCTTCTAGAAAGACAATTATTTAAATCCAATATTGCTTTCGCTAGAACAAATTAGAACTACTAAACACTCATAAGAATTCAATCTCATTTTCTTGCAAACTTTCATTGTTAATCACAAAAGCATCCATATTATACAATGATAACAATGCCCTTCACATAAACCAAGAAGGTCAACTATCGAAAATAGAATACAACACATAAGTATCAACACTTATTTCCATTCCTTCCAAAACTATACAATTACATTTTATGCAAACAAAGATACTCGATACATTGCTTCAATGGAAAAGAAACATCTTTTCACATATAGTACATCTATATAATCAAGTCAGTAATTCATTATAAATCAATTAAACAATCTAATCAGCTTCACGATTTGCATTGCTTTTACCTCTTACGA
Organism: Taxus wallichiana var. yunnanensis; assembly: GCA_018340775.1. Taxonomy (NCBI): domain Eukaryota; kingdom Viridiplantae; phylum Streptophyta; class Pinopsida; order Cupressales; family Taxaceae; genus Taxus; species Taxus wallichiana. The sequence continues at coordinate 468,850,828 of CM031243.1, read as the reverse complement.
AACCATCTCGCAAAAATAGTCAACATGAGTCGCCAATGAACCGAGCATGATAAGCACTAACTTTTAAAACAATTGCAATCCATCAATTGTTTTCATTAAACACCTACTGTTTAAATGAGATCAAATATCCACATAAGTAAACATAATCGTACTATGCCCTCTTGTAATACAAAATGATTACAAATATGTAACTCACTATCATTAAAATAGTCTTAATCACTTTCTAATATTTCATCAAATATTAAGAAACAAGGAACGAATGTACACAAACAATCATTGAATCCAAAATCACAACATTGGTCAGATTGTTTCATTCTTCCAAAAAGGAAATAACATAACAATTCGGGATTCCACCAATATGTTACAAAACAATTTCCCACTGTTAGACAAATATCAACAAATATTAAATAAAGGAAGAGAAAGAACCAAATCATTCATACTTCCTTTCACATAAGTTCATCACTGTACCGTCTTCACATATGAAAACATTCAACCAGTATATAAATGAACAAGTTAGACAAGCCACAAGCAAGATCGCTGTTTTAAATCAAGAAATAAAAACACAAAGCAAAACTCCTGTACAGCAACTAACACATCAACAATCCATATATCAACCTTAAGCCCAATACTAGTTCCTTTTACACAGTAAGGCTTTTTGACACAAGTTGAAATCAAGGAACTTCAAGCGTATCGCTGTAAACAACAAACTTCATTGCATTAAGCAATTTGAGGTTTCCTAAAGACTATGCCATGACATCAACACAAAGATTTCAAACATGCTCACCAAAATCGGATCAATAAACGGAAAGGAATATAGCTTATCTATTCTAGCTCGGCCTAAATCGATCAAGTAAACAGAAAGCAATATACCTAACCTATTCTTACCTTGGCGCATGCAAGTCTACAGTGTGGTATTCGCGACTCACCCCAACAAGGCCGAAATTGAATCATTCATCCATACTCAAGGAACAAGTGACAAAACGACAAAGGTCCCGAAAATCGATTCAATAAGGTTCAAGCAATACAAGATACCTTCCAAGAGTTCATATGAATCCAACCCACAATAAGACAAATAATTACATACGATTACATTTGAGCCCATCAATGGAGCTTATTTAAACATCGTGCAAGCAAATCCGACTCAATCCAAACAAGAAAACCGATCGTATCCGCCAAATCTTTTTACACAAATTTGTACAGGTCGAAGACGTAAATGTTCACCTAAGATTCTGTACCACAAAACCCATGCAACACAAGAGTAATTCCCGAAAATAACAGAGGTCTATTACGTGTTATTCCTTCAAGTCGCAGGTTCAACAATCACCAACTATTTAAATATATTCAACTTGAACAACGGCTCAAAGTAAATATAAATCATTCAATCAACTCCTTAGAGTCGTTCGATAATCAAAATTATAAATCTATATATTCACATCAGATACGCTTAACGGGTTTTATACCCATAACCGCTGAACCCAACAACATGGTAAGATAAAATTAGTTGATAAATCCTTCTATGCCATCAATGGCAATCACTCGAATAAAACAAGTGTAAGCAAATCGAATACCCATTTCAAAGCAAGGAATTCAATCGAGCCACTTCAAACTTTCAACAGCTTTTACACAAAAGAAATGCAAATGCATACCTAGGAAGTCTATATCCTTTATTCATTCAAATAACGGTGATCAAAAGACCTGTTTCTTCTTACCAGGCTTCCACGAAAATCAATTCACAAAACTTATGGATGAATCTATATTCTCAAGAAGGATAGTAATATACGATTTAATCAAGGACTCTTCCGAGTCGTTAAAATAAAGTATAGATGTATCAATATTGTACACACAGCTTAACAAATAATCCCGTTACCACAATAACAAGGAAAACAACTTCCACTGGTCGTATAGACTATGGTAATACAACAGCTTACTGCTCCTCGCAAAAATTAGAAGACAAATCGAAACCCAAAAAGTATCATTAGCCACTGTCACCAAAAACCACGACAGAGCTTCCAAAGGATCAATATAACTGATCAATCATACAATATCCATCAGTATCCCTTCATACAGTTTCCACAACAAGAAACGGCGACCAAAAATCGACAACATAACAGTGGCCTATACCTAACACAGGTATATTCTATGGGCTCTCGCCGAACAGGCCGAGCATTCATACCTTTATATATATCTCACATATTTAAGCCAGAATGAATACACAAAGAAATAGAGCCACAATTCGAATTTAATAAACACCCATCAAGGGGAAATTGAAAAATCAAACCAGAAGAGATACAGTACCAAAAATCAAACAAGACCTCCATAGAAAATCATCTATTTTCTCAAAACATTTGAACAGAGTTGTTCTAATGAAATCACTTGAAAGACAGCAAGATTTTTAAAGGTTAGGGCCTAACATGCCTGGATTTTTGCTCAAATTTCCGAAGCAGACCACTGGAAGAGCTCAAACTTCCTTTTCTTTTTCCAAGCGACCAACCAAATTTTGCTATCTCCTTCACATATATATCCTCTATGACAGAGAAAAGTGCTAGAGAAGTTCATACTTGCCATGCAACACAAAGAGGACTGGTGCGAAGAACCAGTAAACAAGTAGAGAGAAAACCGAAAATTGCGACAAGCCAAACAAACCCACAAACTTCCCGTTGCATGCCTTCTCGCGAGTTCCGAGCTCGAATTCCGAGAATATTGAATTCCATTAAACCAACTTTCCCGCTAAGACTCCACTTCCACCGACCGCCGAATCATGGCGACACCCAACTAAAACTCAAGTTCATTTCCAAACTTAGCGACTCTGCCACGCCTACACAAAGGGTTAGCCGTCCGCCTAAACCTCCACCATGACTGTCCCTCATCCTTATCCATGCATTAAATGTCATGGAAAACGCCGCCCAAGGTTCGCACCCCCTTCCTTAGGCCCCTTTAAAATCTCCTCATTAGTTAGGTTAGTATCTTAGGTTAGATTTTGGTAATACCCATACTAACCAATTTACACGTAGTTACTAACTTAAGATATTAACACATAGCCTAGGTCTAGGTTAGATTAACAATAATCTAACCCCTAGGTTAGGTTTTAGTTTTAGGTTACTAACCATTAATAATTCCAGTTAGGTCTTCGTTCTGTACACTCAGAAAAGACCTGTATCATACCTTCTCAATAGGGTTAGCTCCTGCTCTATTGCGAGAATCAGTATGTAAACGAATTATTACCTCGGTCCACGATCGAGACCTTCCAGATATACTTCCATATCGGGAACCAATTTTATTTCACAAGATCAGCCTCGAGTCATACTCCTGACTAGCTTAATCAATGCTTCCATACCTTGCAACCTGTTCAAGGTCTGTGATCTAATTCATCACGAACAAATTTAAAGCAATACTTGGATCAATTCCACTGATCCAAGACTAGATATTATAGATGAATAACTCTATAATTCATTCCGAGATCAGATTAATACTCAGATACAAAATGAAATAAATAAAAGAGTCTAATCATATTCTGACTTAGTCAAGATCTGCAATCTTCAAAGAAATTACAAGACATATCAAGCATGATTTCTAAATCGAGGACCACATCCTTATACAAGAAATCACATATCAACGCTTGTATGCTTAGGAAAGTAACAACAGTGATTCAGGGTGTTACAAAATTCTAAGTTGAATTGGAAATGGGAATTCATTTATTAAGTATAATGAAATGAATTATTGTATACCTTTTCTAATTGAGATTCCTTTTCTCTATTGTTAGGATAAGTTCATTTGATTGAAATTTTATGTATCTCGATTCTATTAAGAGATGGATATTTCTTTATGGTTGTTTGGTCTATTTTGTTCAAATAATTTGTTGTAATGATGTAGGAAGAGAGTATCCGAGTCAGTTCTATTGAATAGAGAATGCAAACTTGTTTGGAAGACTATTTGTTTGACTAAGCCTTGCTTATTCGGTTGATATGAGAAGGTTTTGTCTCTTGCACTCTATCTTATTGTGAATCCTCCTTGGATGGACTCGAGTAGAGATTAGCTGATGTATGAGTCTACTTTTATTTGTGAACATTGTTTTCAGATCTTTGAATGTTAACTTCTAACATGTAGAAGTAGAGTTAGACTTGCAGTAGACTGTTTGATTCTCTATTCCTTCTTGGATTGATATGGGATTCTATTCAGATGTATATTTTAAATGTTGAATTTTTAAGATTGTTATCCTTGAAATGAAACAGTTAATTCATGTTCTGAACCTATTTCTATTTTTGGATGTTATGTGTTTGGGCATAGTATGTAATGGTTCTTCTTCTTCTTTTGCTTAATTTAGATGAATCATCCTAAAGTGAACCATGTTGTAAACACTTCTTTTGTCTTATAGTAAAGATAAATGTTGTATTCTATTATGAAAGAATTGTGAAACAATGAGATGATAAGATCTGTTGTTTGTTAAAGGTAATTGATAGGATCAATTAAAATTTAATTTGTAAGGCAGATGTTGTGGATTATATTTTGTTCTTCTCTTAGAAGTGAATTCAGATTTATTATTGTACTTCTTTTCTGGTTGTTATTACTTATGCTTATTTGTATGATATATTAATTGTTTCATTAAAGCAGAGTTGTTTTAATGGAACAATTAGTGGAATGCACTTCATTTTAATGCTTAGTGCTTATCATGCCGGCCATTGAACTCGACTGTGCTAGCAATTTTCGTGAGATGGACTTCGTAAGTGATAAAGAAGGCAAAAACTTAAATGATGCTTTGGCTGATTTAAGTCTCGATTCTTTGTAAATAATTCTAATTCATTCTTGAGTTGTATTGAAAAAAAAATTGTATTCTTTTTAGAATGAAGGTTGTTGTTATGAAGTATGCCAAAAATGCATAGTCTTGTAAATATATAAGTTAAATATGAATAATAGAAAGTTAGAGATTTACTTGCATTGGTTGTGTAAATTATCTTGTACTTTTATGAAGGAGATGGAAATTCTATCTTGTTGATATTCTTCATATTATTTAAATGCTTATTTTGGTTATCCTTTGATAAGTTGGATAAGGGGAAATAGCTCAATTTCCCTAATTAAGATGCAGCTTGTTAAGTTGCAGAATATGATGTTCTTTATCTAAACAATTTAACATAGTAATGTGATGTGTAATAAACATGCAGTAAAACTATAGAAATTGTAAAAGATAATAAGGGTGATAAATACTAATATTTAATCATGAAGAGGAAGACTCTTCCTCTCTCAAAAGAATGTAAACAAAAAGGAAAGGTGATATGATTGTTAATCATTAGACTTCATTTCCAATGAAGTCTACTTAGTTAAACCTATGTGGTTGCTACACCTCCTTGAATGGTTAAGTTACATTATAATGGAACTTATGATGTTGTTGTCCTCGCTTTTTGGATAATTGATTGTTAAGACAATTAAGCGAACATAAAACTAATTCACAAGTTAAGGAAGTTATTTAATGATTAATTGAATCAAACATGGACAAATAACTTAAGGAGTGTTGGATTAGGGTTTAGAAAAGTTTTTGTAATATGTTTTATAATCCAAATTAATTATATTAATAACCTCCTAGGGGTATGTACATCTCGATGAGGTTGTTTCTGTAGGATGTTGGCACACACCAACTACAAGGTTGTACCTTTGAGAAGACTAGGGTCTTCTCGAGGATACAACAATGTAGTTGACATGTGGCAACACCCTTCTGCATTGATCATCTAGATCTACACACATCTAGACTTGAACTTAGTTTCTCTCTAGGTCTAGTTAGTAGCATGTTTAGGATAGGGAGTAGCCCTCTAAGACTCAGGGTACCTTGGCACATTTGGTTGACTTAGGTTGACCAAGTATGCCCATTTACCCTAAGTCTTCGTGAGCCTCTTCTTATAATAAATTATGTTGTTAACCTAAACTAGGGTCAAACCTTGGCAAGTGGACTGACAGAAGTCAGTAAAGGACATTCTAGATAAAAAAGAGTGGGGTGAAGGATGTATTCCAGATTGACGAGTATGTCGTCAAGGAATAGTAACATGAACAATATGTTATAAATCTTTGGCCAAAGTATCACAAGTTGTTGGTTGCATTGTCCTATGTCACCTAGTCTAAGGATCATGATGCAGATGAATATTGGTAGTAGATATTCAGATAGGTTCTTTAGATAGATCACTTAATACCCAGAATAGGGTAAGAGAACCAAGTATACGTAGTATACGGAAAGTATTCAATACTTTAAGTTAAACATGAATAGATCGATAGTTCACCGAGTCATGAAATGAATAGATTGGTAGTTCACCGAGTCATTTACAGCTACATATGGTTATCTATTATAAGAATGGTTGTTATGGAATGTGTGTTCTAAATTATTTATTTAGAACAGAGAACATTGTACTTGCAATTTATTTTTCCTTGTTTCTAAAGTCTTAAAATGGGAATGTTACAATAAATAAGCCTTCTTGGTGTTTGTAATAAGGTAGTATTTACATTTAGAATAGATTTTCCCTTTACGTATTTCCTTCTTTGTCACTTTGCTTTGTTAATTCAGTTTTGTGTTTTGTGTAATAAGCATGTTTGTGCATTGGAATCTAATTACCATCTCAAGTATTTTTAGCACATAAGATCGCACATACTATGATGCAACCTAGAATTTATAGATAACACCTAGTTGCGGCTGAACATCACTCAAAGATAAGCCGAGCGCTCACCCAAAGCACGCAAAGGTACCATGTCCCTCTTTAGGGTTGTTGTAGCAGGATGGTAGCATGATGAAGTAGTAAAGACATATACTTAGAAACTAATCCATCATTACACACTTATCCAGAACTAGATCTATAAAGGCATGTGCTTGAGTATTAATCATTAAGAAATCAATAGCATGCAATAATAAAACATACAAGACACTTGGTTCGGCCAACATTCCTCATATATTAAGCATAAAAATAGTACAGAAGCTTCATACAATAATAGTCATGCGCGCATGGATATGTTACAATTATCCATTCATATGCACTCATGAATATCTAATTCTCTACCTACATACACAACTAATTGATTCATTACATATATATAGGGTGGTGACTTTCCCTTCACCGTCTATCTATTCCAGAAATAGATCACATGCTAAGAATAGCCACATGCCTTTTACAATCATAGCCACACATGCAAGTGTGCTATCTATAGAGCACTAATATTCAACTAAAGTGCTAACTCTATTCTTGGGTCATCTACATGCAAAAGTGCTTCAGTTCTATCTTCTAAAGATATATGATGTGTGGTGCACAAGTCTTGGTGTTGATTATGTGCTCCGCATGCCAGCTCCTAAAAATAGACCTCATGCTCAAAAATGGCTAAGTACTTAACTTGTCCTTCTATGCACCGGTTCTTCTCGTCTTTCTGTGCCTTTGAATCCAGCCTACTCTCCCACGCGAACTCTCTGTGTGAATTCTGCTAAGTATTTTCTCTGATCAACATTACCCCACACTAATCTCATTGTCACCCCGACAATGGTGATGTCCAAAACTAAATAAAGAATGGTTGAATAAAGAATATTGAATGAATCTTACACAAAGAATGGAAATGAATTAAAGAATCAAAGAATTGTTTAGGCTTCAAGCTCCTCCATTTCTTTCTGAAGTATCATCTCTGGATACTCTACCCTAATCTCAGCCTCCAATGACTGTCATGGTAAGTGCTTGTCGGCTTTCTCTAGAGTACCTACAACAATACCCTCCAGTTCATCCTAAGTTACATCACCCTTTTCAATTTGCAACACCAACATAATTGTAGACATTAAGGTATGTGCCTCTTCCAGCACATCCATACTCTTTGCAATGAGTTTGCCCAACTCATATAATCTTTCCTTGTGTGGTTGTTGTGCTACTACTAAGGCCTCGCACTTCTATATTACCACCGTTAATCTCTCGGCGTGGCCTAAGGTCTCATCCTTCATAGCTTTATGCACCTTATTGTCCTCATCCATTATCTTGATTTGAATAAGAGCTTTAAGGGCTGTGCAGATGTTTAAGCAATTATTTTCCTTCTTCAATTCATCCTGGAGCACTTACAGTAATCCTTCATATGCTGCAATCTTGTGCACTACCACTGCCTTAGCCCTTTCGTGTCCTCTTCAGCATTTGTCTACTCCGGTATCCTTACTTGTTCATCTTCTAATATCAGATTCACTAGGGTATACACCTAGTGCATTGCTAAATGGAAGGATTTTGGTACCTTTGAATCCAAATGTGGGCATGATTTCATCACTGAATCTCCTATCTCTTCCGCCATACTTACAAAAGTATCATACTTTCGCTGAGTCAAGTCCTACTTTTCTTTTAGGAGCGTTATTTCCTTATCCTTCACCTCCAGCTCCCTTTGTAGTGCTTTGATTGTGGTGGCCTTGTCTACATTTCACCTATCCACCTCTACTGACATCTTCAAAAGTGCATTGCTCACTTATTCATCAAACATAATAGTCAGTTTAACTGTTATGTGCCTAAGTTGCGGCACTTTTCTCATCTTCCTCGACACACAAGACTCCTTGCATATATCAAAATATGGCTCATCCATGTGTTTTTACATGGACCAGGAAAGTTTTTTTTCTGGTGCACATTGTCACCATATCCTCGTCCATGAGATCCCATCCATGTAAGTCTTTTTGGGCTACCATGCTCTAGAAGCGGGCTCAAATAATCTTCTCCTTATCCTCAGCATACCCCATCAGTGGCGCACTATACTCTTCATGTGCCCTACATGTTCTTGGCCCTTTTGGTACTTTGGCCTCGAGGTTGGGAGCCTGAGTGGTGTCGAGTGTTGCTTCAGATTTTTCTTTTTCTTCTCCTTCATTCTTGGCCTCTTCATTCTCAGCCTCTTTGTGTTGCTCTTCTCCCACATCCTGGGGCTCTTGTTCTACTTCCTATTGGGTCAAAGATACATGCGCATTCTCTCTTGACTCTCCTACCTCCTCGTTGAATTTTAATTTCCTTCGTCTTTTCTTCTCTCGTAGGCTCTTTGATGGGTGAGAGGAAAGGTGACTTTCTTACAGCCTGAGGGTTTGTGCCCTGGTGTGTTTAAACACCTTCTTAAACCTTTGATCTTCCAACCCCTCCTCAGCGCCTTCCTACTCATTCTCCTTCCTAGGTGGAGTTTCCACACACTCACCCTCCTTTTGGCCGCCTTGGCCGCCTTCTCCTCCTCACCAAGCCCTCACTATCTTCATCCTCTTCTTCTTCATTATATATTTGGATAATATTTGGTGGCTTAGGTATCGGGATGTTTTCCATTGTGTGAAGTCCCTCAGCAGACCCTAGGAGCATGAATTCATTCTCCATGTATTTGTTCTTCTCCATATTCAGATTCAATTGTATGTATACCAAAGATGGCTCCTATGTCACCAACTATGAGACTCACTAGCTTGATGCTCAAGACTTCAAATAGAATGGTTTCATGTACACGCTCCACCATGGATATACATATTTCTTGCTTAGTGTATGGTAGTCACAGTCTACCTTATCTGCATTGAATATTATCCTTTGTGTATCCTTGAATCTATGCACCAATGCCTCGAAAGTATCTTTGCTTTGTGAAGGTGTATGGGAGTTTTCACCATGGACTCTAAGTGCCATCCGCCATTGGGAAGTGCATGATGCAGAAGTATTGATAGAATGCAAACGGACCTACTTCCCCAACATCAAGACAACTCCTTGGGTATTCTCCACTCCTCCTCGAAGGCCGTGTAGAGCCTATCATACCACTTCTCTACTCTTTGCTTGATCTCATCCTTCATGGACCCTTTACATAGATACTTCTCAAACCTTTCAACTCAAGACCTATTGTCCATGGGGTACTCCCATATATTTTCCTTGGGTCAATCTAGTACCCCAATTTCCATTAATAATAAATATAAAAGCACATATCCAAAACTTATCTTCTTTCCAAAGTGCATGTTTCCTCCACAATCTCCTCTGCAATATATCTAGCGATGTTCTATATAACCCCATCTACCATGTGCCTTGCTATGTGTAACCATAAGGAGTTCACTTGTGACCATCTATCCTAGTCATTCAATTTTGTCACTAAGTGGGCTATTGCCTTCACCACCGGTAGTTATTTAATTTCCCAATATCCATCCCGCACGGACCCTTCATATACCCCAGCTCATGATGGGTCTCTGTGATAGCAGCCTTGTCTGCTAAGTCATTCTTGATATCCTCCCCTGATGCCTTTAATCCTATGATCGATGATATGAGCGTGGAAGAAATCCTCACCCTTCTTCTCACAAAATAGAAAAAGTCTTCATGGATGTGGCTCATCAACCATCTATACAATGGCTCATTATTTCCAAAGTATGGAAGTTCATAGAGCTGGTATACTCCAGCCTTCTCTTCATAATTTTTCTTCGAGTCATCATATACCGCATGTCTTATAATGTGCACTTATTTGTTATGGATGTTAATAGAGCATCCAATTCCTTCTTGTTATCAAAATTTCTATGGTTGTATTCAATTAATTTGCTTCATGGATGTGGGACTCCCATTCTTGTTCAACAATCACTCCTTCCGGTATTGAATTTTTGAGAAGTTACTCTCAGAGCCATTTTTTCTTCTTCCTCCACCACCAGCTTTCTTCTTTCCCTTTGGTGTTGTTGCTTCTTTACTTTTTTAGGAGCCATTTTAGCCGTTAATTTTTTTTTCTATCTTCTCTGTGTTTTTAATGGCAGATCAAACCTAGCTTGATTCAAGTGCACCCTAACTTGAATCGCGAAAACCTGTGTGCCCTAGCTTGTTTCTCGCCTTCACTGCTTCCTTAAAACCCTTTCACACTCGGGATCCAAGTTCTTACTCACTCAAAGCCTCCTCTAACATCTAGTTTCATGTTCATCGCACCTTCACTCGATCGCTCGGCTCTTCGCACTTCTCTCTTTTGCAAATTTACACAATCGTAAAGGTAAAAATGAACTCACATTCCCTCCTTATATAGATTTTCAAATTTTGATGCATTAATTGCTCCTCCACCTACCAAATATTTCTCATTTATTGTTCAATCTTGTCATTTCTACATGATACATCTTCACGCCAAAGCTATAACCTTCTAGCACACCTTTACCCTCTCGTCATAGACTTCTCTTCACCCGTGCTCTAGCGCCTGAGTACCTCTTCATTGCACTGTTGATGGCAAATCACAAGCACTCTAAGTGTCTCGCAACTCGATAGGTTGAGACTCTCAGTGCGATTGCATAACATGGAGCTTTTCCCAAGTGTGGGACCTTGCGAAATCGGAAAAGCTCTCCGGATGAAGGCCGGTTCCTATTCCTCTGTTCAGATGCACACGTAAAAAATGTAGAGGATTTACTCAAAAACATAATCTAACTTGCCAAGGAGACAGGGTAAGAAGATGCATAAAAATAAAACCTAAACTAACAGAGGTGATGCACCGAGGAATGAAGAACAACCTGTTTCGCTAAAAACACAAGCCATTAAAATGTAATGCAAGATCATGCACAGTAAACAAAATTACAGCGAAAGATCAAGGGGATGAAAATGAACACAGAGAGGGTTGAGAATCATCCACAAATGCATTATTTTCTCCAAAAATTGATACAATACACCACAAAATGCCAAGAGGCAAAGTTGCATTACTGAGCTTTTAGATGGGAGGTTTGAACTCCACGATTCACCTACCAAAGAGAAGAAGGGAGGGGCAAAACAAGAATGTCCAACCTTTAGAAAGAAGCCAATCCTTAAAATTTATAGGAAGAATGAAAGAGGGAAGAGAGAGGAAGTCCAAATCTACCCCAACTACCTCAGGTTGTATTTAATTCATCTCATTATGGTGGTAGGTGAGGACCATATCAAACCCAAAAAGTGGCAAACTGTATTTTGCGATTTTAAGAACTTGTTCCCACCAAATTAAATATATCCAGTCGTATTTGGGTAGAGGATGCCATAAGCTTTCCAGAAAGTCCAACCTTGCATGAATCGGAGCTCCCAGGTCAAAAGTTATGGCCATCTCGAATATCTGCGCGCTGTGGTCTGCTTCTGTCGGACTCGAATGTTGCACCTCTCGAAAGTGCGCCATGGGCGCAACTTTTTTGTGTCGACACTCCTTTACGTGTGCCAAGGCATGAATTTGGTCATGTCGATACTCGTGTCGTGTGCCCCTTTTGTGCGCATGGGCACATCCATTTTGGCAAGCGTCGACACTCGTGTCGTGCACCTTCTCTTAGTGCGCCATGGGCATCCATTTTGATGTCGACACTCTGTGTCATGCACCTCTTTTATGTGCCATGGGAACATCCATTTTGATTTTGACACTCCGTGTCATGTGCCTCTTTTCAGTGTGCCATGGGCGCATCCATTTGATGTCGACACTCCGTGTCATGCGCTTTTTTTGCGCCATGGGCGCATCCATTTTGCTGTCGACACTCCGTGTCGCACCCCTTTTGCGCGCATGGGTGCATCCATTTTGATGTCGACACTCCGTGTCGTGCACCTCTTCTGTGCACCATGGGCACATCCATTTTGATGTCGAAACTCCGTGTCGTGCGCCTTTTGTGCGCCATGGGCGCATCCATTTTGATGTCGACACTCCGTGTCCTACGCCTCTTACAGGCGCCATGGGCGCATCCATTTTGATGTCGAAACTCCATGTCATGCACCTCTTCTATGCGCCATGGGCGCATCCATTTTACTTGTCGACACTCTGTGTCATGCACCCCTTTGTGTGCCATGGTAGAAATTTTTCATGTATGTCGGGTCTCGAGTTTCTTCGATTTCCATATTATTCTCGCATGTCATATCTACACGAGGGGAAGATATTTACAACAATTTGGTGACTCAACGGGATCACCCGCCTATTAGGTAGAAGATCGGTGGCCTTTTAGCAATCCATTGGGCATGAAGTCATAAGCAATAACTCAAACTAACCTGATATCCGATCCAGAGCCGATACCGCAACTCCTCCGATAAAGCTCTCGAACTCAAAAATCAACCTAAGAACAAAAAACTCGTCTTTGAAGCACTTAGGAAATTGAAACCTAACTACAACAAGACAATGTGCATATGCACTTAGAGGAATTGAAATCTAGGCTAATATTTACAAGGGTAAACTTTTTCTTTTTCAGTAGTAATGTTTAAGATAGATTCCATTAACCGGAATCGGAAGTTCCTCTCCATCCAATGTAGACAATTGAAAGGCGTTACTACTTTTGCATCCTGTGACCATGTAGGGACCACTCCAAATGGCATCAAACTTGGAATGCCTTCCTGGTTTTGCCCGATCTGCATCCCATTTCAGAACTAGGTCCCCTTCCTGGAAGGTCCTTGCTCTTGCTTTCTTATCAAACCATCTTTTTACTAAGGCCTGATCCTTTTCAATTGTCTGAACTGCATGTTCTCTCGATTTCTTCTAATTCCATCAACTCGCATACCCGGCCTCCATTGGTTCGAACTCGATAGCTCTAACTACTTCATGAGCTCCAAGGTCGGCAATTCTAATGATATAGGCAATCGCCTCCTTCCCATAAACCAACTTGTAGGGAGAATTACCAGTAGACCTCTTTGGTGTTATCCTATCAGCCCATAATGCTGATTTTAGCTTGGTATGCCATGTTCTTTGGTTTTCATCCAGAGTCCTTTTGATGATTCTTAGCAAATTCTTGTTCGTGGACTCTGCCTGTCCATTACCTTACGGGTAATAATTTGAAGAGGTGCTCAAATAGATTCCATTCTTGATAGCCCATTCTGTAATCTTGGAACCTATGAATGCTAATGCATTTTCTGATATGATAGTGGCCACATGCCAACTCCTGGTCACTATTCCTTCATAAAAGTCTAGTATGTTAGACTCATTTGCTTCTTTGAGCGCTACTGCTTCGGTCCACTTGGTGAAATAGTCCGTTGCCGTGAGAATCCACTTGTGGCCTTGGCTTGAGTTTGGATTTATGACCCCAATGAAGTCCAATCCCCATTGCATAAATGGTTGGTCAACCAAAATTGGGTGCAATGGAAGCGCTGCTAGTCTTTCTTTTCCCGTGAAGAGTGCACATTTCTTGCACTTTCTTATCCATGTATAGCAGTCACTGAACACTGTGGGCCAATAATACCCTGCCTTCATTATCTTGAGAGCTATTACTCATGGGGTGAAATGTCCTCCGGAATCTCCATCGTGAAAATCTTGTAACACCCTTTCAATTCGACCTGTCCCAATGCACCTCAATAGAACTCCATTGATGTCTTTTTTTAAACAAAACACCATCAACAAGCATATATGGAATGGCTTGTAATCTAAAGTATCTCCTCTTTGCTTTGCTCATTTCTCGGAGGGCATAGGCCATGTCTCAGTAGGAAGTGTATCATATTCGAGTCCAACAAGGAGTGGGCACATCATCATTTTCTTGTTCTTGACCATCCTGCAGATTAAAGGCGCCTCTTTTTTCATCACTCGCTTCTAACTTTCTCGACTCAAAGCTAGTTGTTCACATAGTCCTTTTCCACGTACTAGCTTAGTGACCCTAATTTCGATGTCATATTCCATGACACGAGTGATCCATCTGCCGCACGCTTTCTCATTCAGATCCTTGTTTAGAAGGAAGTCCTTGACTCCCGCATGAGAGACCAACAATTGGATCTTGTTGTTTGAGACTAGGTGCTTGAATTTCTTTAAGCTCCTAATCACTGCAAGGACATGCTTTTCAATGAAAGAGTACCTTGTTTCGTATTCCTCTAAGCCTTGACTGAAGAAAGCAACTGGTTGTTCTAATCCCTCTTTGTTTTGTTGTACCAAGATTGCAGAAATTGTGTCTCCACCACCGAAGGCATATAGCATGAAGTCCTTGGAGAAGTCTGGATTGACGAGAGTCGAGCTTGAGATATAGCCTCTTTTATTTCCTCAAAACTTTCCTTGCCTTCAGATGTCCACTTAAATGTCATGCTCTTTTTCAACATCAGCGTTATTGGCTTTACGAGAGCTGCAAAGTTTGGAACAAACCTGTGGACAAAATTGATCCTTCCCAAGAAGCTTTGAAGAGCCTTCTTATGACTTGCAATGGTAATGCTTGAATTGCCTCCACTCTCTCTCGGGTCGATCGTTAACCCCTCCTTTGACACGATATGGCCTAGAAGCTTTCCTTCGTGAGCCAAGAATATGCATTTTTTGGGATTCAATGATACCCCAAATCTTCTACACCTCTAAAATACCTTCCTCAAATGAAAGAGGTGATCCACCGCATTTTGGAGAATACAAAGATGTCGTCCAAGATATATCGAACTATTTTATTGATTAATCCCTTGAATGCCATATCCATTTCCCTTTGGAAAGTGGCTCCAGCATTTGATAGCCCAAATGGCATTTTCATGTAGGCATAGGTGCCCCATTTAGTGGTGAAAGCCATCTTGAACTGCTCATCTTCCTTCACCATTACCTCGATTGTACCACGAGTAGCCATCTAGGAGAGAGAATCTCTCTGGAACCGGATACTACTTGCAATATTTGTTCCATTGAAGGAAGTGGGTAGTGGTCTTTAAGAGATGCCCTGTTGAGGTCTCGGAAGTCTACACACAGCCTGATTTCTCCGCTCTTCTTCCTGACCGGAACCAAGTTTGCAACCCAGCTTGAGTGCTTGATTGGGAATATAATGCTCGCCTCTATTAGCTTGTTTAACTCTTTCTTCATTAGAGGCTCAATGTGAGGGTTGACTGGTCTCTGCTTCTTCCTGATGGGCTTAGCATCTGGATCCAATTCTATGGTATGTTGTGCCAACTTCGGATCGAATCCTCTCAAGTCTTCATAGCTCCAAGCGAAGACATCTGGAAATTCTTGGCAAAGCTGTATGAAATCTGATTTCTCCCGCCAAAGGGCCACTTTGCCAATTTGAAGTGTTTTGCCTTCCTCAATCGGAATTGGCTCAATCTTCTCTCTTGACTCAGTATGTTAGCCTTTTCCTTACGGGCTCGGGTCGTTAGGGTTGAAGATAGACTCCAATGTTACTAAACCCTTGGGAAGCTTGTTTGTCCACAACTGCACTACTTGATCCCCATACTGCTGCTCTAATTTGTCTTGATTCCTAGCTGAGAATTCAGCCTCTTCTTGTAAGAAATTGACGATCTGTTGATCATTCTCAAACACCTGCCAGCTTGTGTTATTATCTGGAACTGCTGGCCTCACAATCACATGGATATGTGGTTGCATGTTTTCCTTTTTGATGTTTTCAACCACATCAAATGTTGCTCCAACTGCTGCGAGCCTATCTCGTAGCTTCATTTTTCTTCCTGGGTATGGACACAATGTTAAAAGCTTCGAAATCCTCAATGAGGTCCCATACCCTATTCTTGTAGTTCTTCAGCAGGTCATTCTTTGTAGCATGTTGTCCCATAACTTGGTTGACGATTAGCTCGCTATCTCCAAACACCTGCAAGTTCTTTATACCCTTTTTCCTGGCCCAATGAAGTCCATGAATCAAGGCCTCATATTTAGCTGTGTTGTTTGAACAGAAAACTGGAAACGAAAAGTGAATAATATTTGATTCCTTGAGGTGAAACAAGCATAGCTCCACCTCCTGCACCTTGCCTACTCCTTGATCCATCGAAAAATAATTGCCATACCTCATTGTCATCCTTATTGTCTATTTTGGTGATGCTAGGAATAGGCTGGTTTTATTCATGTATGCAATAGACTCGAACTCGATTCTTCTACTTCTCGTAGGGATCAAAAGTGTGTACCTTACTTGCCCATTCATCAAGAGTTAAATCGGGATGCTTCCAACTTTGGTGTTAGTTTCATCTGTGCTTGGATAATCTTCTTGGTCAAAACTCCAACAGTTGGCATTGATTTGGCTTGGAGTATGAGGTCATTATCCCCGTTTTGAGTTCACAATGAAACGATCGGATAACCCCTACAAAATTTTTGAATTGATTTTGCATTATGACCTCTTTTAAAGAAAATCGGGTTTTCGGGTGTTACTAACAAATTGACATAAGTTTTAACATGCTTTATGTCTTATGTCCTCCAAACTCCAAAACCCGCCTCATATTAAGAAAATCCTTTGTAATCGAGTTTTCGGAAATTCAATGCATCGGAACACACTTGAGTTAAAACATGCTTTGTGTCGCGTGACTTCCAAAATCCGAGACCCGCCTTATGTTAAGACAATCCTTTGTATTCGGGTTTTCGAACTCTAAAGAATCAGGACATTCATGTTCCAAAACATGTTTTATGCCCATGTTCTCCGATTCCCGAAGTCCGCTCAATCCTTTGTAATCGGGTTTTCGGAAGCTCAACGCATCGGAACACACTTGATTCAAAACATGTTTTGTGCTCCATGTTTTCCGAAGCCCGAAACCCGAAATGCACTAAATCTCCTCGTGTCGGGTTTTCGGACTCCTCCAACATGCTGACGTGGCATTCATGCCGAGCGGTCGGTGAGTTGGCATGTGCCGAGCTGAAGTGTATTTATTACTGATTTTCTTATAAATACGCGGATTTCCACGTCATTTTTACCGTTCATATTTTTAATTCGTGGATTTTTCGCATGCTTTTCCGCTCCCAAAACCCGCAAACTCGCGTTACCGTGATCGGATCGCTTTGTTTTCGATTTTACCTGTCTTGAATTGAAGGTGTTTTTCGTTCCTTCTTTGTTCTTGATTTTTCTGGATCTACTACGTGTATTTTCTTTCCAATTTCTTGCCAGTTGTCGAGGGTTTTTCTTCCTTCTTCTTGTTGTGTTGTTTTGGAAGGGGTTTTGGGTTTTTAGGGTTTATTTTCTTTTTGAGACTATTAATTGGTGCTGTTCCTTCCAAACTCCAATTACTTGCATGATGTATGGAATATGAATAACAAAAAGAAAGGAAGTTGTGTATTTAGAAATTCAAAGGAAAGACTCTGTTTTTGTTTCCCAAATTTTTGAAGGTTGTGTTGCAGATTCAAAAGTCCGAAGAACATTGGAAGCTCAAGTAACGGGGTTTTCTCAACATTCTAACCTCAACACTAAGTGTCGGGCATCTCCTAAGTTCCGTCATCGAAAGTGGGTGTCGGGTTTTCTCCTGTTTCCGCCATTGAAAGCAAGTGTCGGGTTTCGCCAAGATTCCGACATATCAGACCTGTCGGGTTCTCAAAGTTTTCCGATATCTTCTTCTGTGTGTCGGGTTCTTCTCTTCTTCCGACGCATTTAGTCAATCAGGTTTTTCAGTGTGCACAGCATCTCCGGAGTTCCGAGCCTTTCTCCTTCCAATATTCTTCATGTCGGATCCTGGTTCATCACAGGAGAAGGCCGAAAAATCTAGCAGGATGAAATACAAATTTAAGAAACCAGAATCCCCGTCATATATCGACTGTAATTATGATATCAGGGATACTGAAATGGGCAACATAGATATGGATGACTTTTGGAATAGGGTGAAGAGTTCTTCTCAAACCCCATGGATGGTGGCTTTAGCTAACAGTGGCTTGCCCCTCGCAAAGAGCTTCCCCATGTCCGCCAATGTCCGAGTTTGTTTTGGCGTGTGCATCCAGCTACGACTCAGCTTCTCGTTCCGTAAGGAATCAGGCTGGTGAAGTAGTTATCAAACTAGATGGAGCTTATTTTGATGATCTCCTGAAACTACCAAATTTTGAAGAGTATGGGGCCCTAGATATCAAGTCGGCTCAAGGCCCGGGACAAGAACTGTGAGAATTGCATTAAGGATGTCAATAAGAAGTTCTTGGTCAAGGCAAAACCAGTAATATCTAGATTTCCAAGAACTATCCCTAGATCGGATTTCATACAAGAAATCAACGATATTATCACCCTACTGAGCCGGGTTTTTGGCTTGCCGGAATCAAATTTATTTCATGGATGGATGTACCAATTTATGGTCACCATCAAGAAGAACAAGCAAGGGATTGACTGGGGAACCCTTATCAGTGATGAAATTGATTCCCAGATGACGACGGTCCTGTCAACCGGAAAGTTTTATATGTTCTCATATGTGGCCTATGCAGCAGCTGGGATGAGGAGCTATCCCGGGCTGGAGACTAAAGGAAGCAGAACGACAAATCCAGTCTATAAGTATTATCCTCAAATAACAAAGAAGGGGTCCAAGGATCATTTTAGGAGGGTAAATGACGCCTTTTTCTATGAGAACATCTGCCAGCTGAATCTAGGGATGAGAAAGACAAGGGTCTCAGACGAGGCATGGGCTGAAGTATCTAAGTGGGGATGTATCTTCTTGCTTCAAGAAGTTTACCTACCTTCGAACGGTCATGTACTCTAGAGAGCCTTTTTGTCTGCCTCGTTATCCGGCGATAGATTGATACTAATAGAATTGGTCGATGCACCTATTGGATTTTCACAAATTCCAACAGAGCAAGCATAAGGTAATTTGTATCCTTCCCAATTTCTATTGGGAGATATACTTGCTCGACAAAGACAAAGGCTAAAAATGTTGAATGTGAACTCCAGGAGAAATTAAAGAAGCATATGAAGTCTCGGGATGGTTTTGACATCCGAGGAGTACTGAGAACTTATGGAGCCCTACATCCGCACAGCCCGACATTGAGGATATCTGGGTGGATCTGCGAACGTGAAGGGCGGTTCGCAAAAGATCATGCAGATTAACTATTGATGAGATTCAGACGCTAGAGATTCATGATTTTCCAAATGGTACAAGGGACAATGAAAGTGTGTTGGATATGTCCTATGATGGGCTTAATGAAGATCGATACGTTTTCCCGCCTATTGATTGGTCGGCTGAAAAAGCCTCTATCACCGATAGGTCACCCTAATTCGCTCGCATAAAGAAATGGCTCTCTTCTTGGGGCATGAATTTTAAAGATGACAAGTTTCCAAAATTGGCTGCTTCTGAGGTGGGGCCCTCCAAAAAGAAGAAGGACAAGGAATCTACTGGGGGGTCTATAAAAATCAAGATTCCCAAGAAGAGGAAAGAAAGACCAATCTCTTCAATTATCTCTCCAGCTCAAACGGTGGATGTGCCAGAATCACCAACACCACCAGAAATAGGAGAAATTAATTTGGAAGAAGGAGGAAGCCGCTTCTGCCTTCGCCATTTGTTGATTGCTCAACTGGAGAGACCTTATCTCTTGTAGTCAAGGCTTTGG
This sequence comes from Taxus wallichiana var. yunnanensis, assembly GCA_018340775.1. Taxonomy (NCBI): domain Eukaryota; kingdom Viridiplantae; phylum Streptophyta; class Pinopsida; order Cupressales; family Taxaceae; genus Taxus; species Taxus wallichiana. Next base: position 468,830,746 of record CM031243.1, on the reverse strand, counting down.
AAATCAATCATGCCTCCCCCTCAACAACCACTTCAGCCTCCTCATTCCCCATCCACTTCTTCAAGCATGCCCAATATTTTCTCCGGCTCTCACCCCTCTCTACTGGAACCCAAGTGATCACCAACACTCCCCACAACTCGTGCCTCTATTCATTGCACCTACTACGACGTCAAGCTGTTCCCCCTCCAATAGTAGAATCTGCTCCCCTTGAGAGTAGAATACCAGTTACTACAACATTGGCAGTTTCCTCTGATACACCACAATGGCTACTCGAACAAACTCCGAGGAAGAGGAAAGTGATTGTACCCCTACCAGCCTTTGATTTCAGCTCACTCAAGGCTTCTACTGCGAGATCAGCCAAGAAACCCAAAACAGTTTCAAGGGTTTTGGTAGATGCTTCAGGAGATAAGTTCGCAGAGATTGCCACTCCCTCAGCTGACAAAACTAGAGATGATGTAACAAATGCTGATTACCAGGTAACCAGGGTGTCTCTAGGGAAAGTAATAGCAGAAGGAGCGCAACAAGATGCACGGGCTTCCATAGACGTGCTGTGCCAAAAGTTGAAAGAAACAAAGGTCAGCAGAGATGACTTAAGGAAAAAGTGGAGAAGTTGACAGAGGTCTTGATTAAACTCTCAACACCCTCGGAATCCATACCATCTTCTTACAGTATCGCCGGCTCGATTTTCATCCGGTGCCTACGATTGAGAAGATTGCTAAAAAAGGAAGGGTGGTTGATGAATGGATCCAAAAGTTTCTCCAACAGGGGAAGGAAGTAATTCAAGACGTGGTGAAAGTTCATCAGTCCTTAGCAGAGATTCAGAAGGAAGGAGAGAAGATGGATGAGGAATTCACTGAAGAATTTGGACAACTTGATTTGACTTGTGAAGCTCTCCAAGTGCTAAAGCAAATACCAGCACATCTCTTGGTAGAAGAAGGCGTTCTTCCACATACAGATAAACACTTTCAGCTGATCAAGGCCATCAAGTTCAGAGTAAAGATCCTCAACGAAGCCTGCAGCAAGTTGAGAGAATCAAGAGATAAATTGATCGATGGGAAAAGTGATCTGGAAGAAGAATTGCTAAAGATTTGTCCAAAGGTGTCAGTTGGGAACTCAAGTGCCCTATCAGCAGATGATCTCTTCAAACAAGTTCAAGAGACTGTTCAGCATGAACCTGTAGATGGATTCGACCTTGAAGTCATTGGTCAGTTTGTAAGGATTGAGCACACTTTAGAGGCCTTAAAAAAGCTCAGCAAAATATTGAAGAAACTTCCCGGTACTGCCAGTGATATCCATGATACCTGCGAAATGTGGAATGATCATTCCACTGCACCTGAGGAAAATGAAATGCAAGGCATTATTCGGAAGTTCCAGGAGTTCCTAACAAAAGGTCTCAAATGGAGGAAGAGAAAGAAGAAGAATCAAAAGATGATGACTCGGATTAAGTTCCAACGTCCCATGACATTTCTATTTTTAGAATGACATATCTTTTATTTCCATTTTGTCATTATTTTTAATTCATACTTTGACTTGATCTCCTGCGTGAGAATCATGCAAAGCTGAACTCTAGTTAGCATGCTACTTTTCAGGATCTGTCCTGTTTAATCTCTAGCTTCTTTTGTTATAAATAAGGGATGCTTGTGCATTCTAAAAGGTCGAGAATTTTTGAAGCATTAAGAGGCTATTGGAAAGGAGAAAACTTTGTTTTTTCTTTCAATCATTTTGAAGAATAGAAGTTGATATTGTTTTCAGACTTTGTGTTGTGAAATATATCTTATTTAAGATAATGTTCTTATGTTCATGATCTTAAAGCTATTCTTTTCGCATAGAATCTCGGTGTTTCTAATTATCTTGGACACTATATCGTGATCTAAAACTCGTATGATTATTTCGTGCTCTGTGTTTACTCAAAAGAAAATACGTTTCTCCCATTTCTTTTCTACCGTGCTTCTTTCATCAGAACAGCTTAACCTATTTCACTTACGAAAGCAATATCCTTGAATCGTGTGAATGTGGATTTCGGGATTTCATCCCAACCCCCAATGGTTAGATTAGTGTGAATATTGTATATATTATTTACTATGTTTTAGATTAGCAATAAACAGGAAGCCTCACCTATCTTTGAGGAGGGATTCAATCCCATGTACTGTGGTTGAACCTCATATTTTGGTTTGACAAAATATCCAACCAACAGTTTTTGGCGACTCCGCTGGGGAAATACAGATCAATAGTACAAAGCTTATCCTCTCGGTGTCTGGCGACTCCATATTTGCCTTATTTTTAATAAGATCTCCTTTCGGGCCTCAAGCTGGCGAAGGATCTTCACTCGGTCCGCCGAGCTCAAGGTGAAATTGATCCACTTTTTTGAGTTGCCGCAACAAAGACAATTTCAGCCTTTCTCCCAATAGCGTTGTTCTAACCGAGCTGGAAGTTCTTCACCTGTTCGAGAAATCGGATCCCTGAAGAACGGGAAGCATCTGCAACTTGTCGTGCACTACTCTTGTCTGATACCCGATCCTCGTACGCACTCTTTTCAGAAGGATGGCGGTTCAACCTGTGCCTTGGGGTGCAGTCATTGGTCCTCTTACTTTGACTCCTCCATTGCATGAGTTACCACGTGGATCACGTAAAAACATTCCCAAGTTCAATGGGGATGGGAAGCAGCATCTTGATGAGCATATTGCGTCTTTCTTTGTTGCATGCGGTGTCCTCGAGTAGCCCATGAAAGATGTCTCTGTTTGACTCTTCGTTGAAACATTGCAGGAGTAGCAAGAAATGAATGGTTTTATCATCTCCCGAATGCATGCATTCTAGATTGGGCTACCATGCGGACCAATTTTGAGGCACGTTTCAAACCAGCCAAAGATTCTCATGCATTGTTAGCTCACTTACTCATATGAAGAAGGAATCGCATGAACCTATGCGGGAATTCATGGCTAAGTTCAATAAGATGATCCGGAAAATTCCATTATAGTCAGATACCTACTGGAGAACCAAAAATGATTTTTCATCAATGCTCAACCTCCCGATATAAGCTTTTTATTACGAAGGTCGGTTATCCCAGATCAAGCTCTTTGCTCGATCAATGGCTACTTGAAATAGAGGATGATCTCATCTTAGCTGGAAGGATCAAGAAAGATATACCCAAACTCAAAAATCAAGGTTCTTCTCAAGGTAATACTGACCCTATGTTTCAAAAAATGGCTAATGATTTGATTGCTTTAAAGAAGCAAGTGTCTCAGCAGGGAAGCAATGTTCCGTACCGGGATATCCCTAGGTGGAATTTTAATAACAATGGTGTACCTGCCAGAGATAGGCCACGGTTAGCTCCTGCTCAACCGAGATTAGCAATTGAAGCTCCGCCTGTTAATGCAGCAGTGGAAATAATTGAAGAAGATGATGAACCAGAAGAACAAGATTCCCGTGAGGATTTCGAAGCTTCAGGATATGCTGATGAGTCTTATGATGAGTCAGCTGGCGACTCCAGCATTGGTTATTTGGAATATGATGAAGATGAATGTGAGCCAGATGGTCAATCATTTGCTGTTTTCACTCGGTCCCAATCTCAGGTTCCCAGAAAGCCTCTGGAAAATACTAAGGAGAAGAATAAGGAACCTCCTGTATCCATAGTCAAAAGGGGTACCCCTATTTCGGCGCAAACTGAAAGAGAGGTTACTAAAAAGACAGCTGCTCCTTATTCTCCTTCTCCTAAGGTCAGTGCCCCAGCACAAGCTCATATAATTAGAACTGAGCCTACTATCATTCCTTCTTACACTGCTTTCGATATTATTGATCATGCAAAGAGAACCAAAATTCAAATGTCAGAAGCAGAATACCTTCAGTCGAATCCCGAACAATTTGAAAAGCTGGCCAAGTTCATCAGAAGTAAAGCGGCCGTTCCATCACCTGCTAAAGGTCTCCTTTCAAATCCTACTCAACCCACACCTCAGAATAATCTGACCTCTGCTTCTTCCTCAGGAAAGATTGAACCATTTTATTTGTCTCTACTTATAAATGGGTTCAAACTCAGCAATTGCATCATTGACTCAGGGGCCTCTGATAATGTTATGCCCGCAAAAGTGGCCCATGCCCTTGGGCTTACTTTGACTAAATCATATGGACGGTGCTATTCCATGGAAACTAAACAAGTCCCTCTGATTGGTCAAATTAAGGACGCACAGTTCGCATTTGTTGCTTTTCCTGAGAAGAGAGTGAAAATGACTATCCTAGTTGCAGATATTCCTGCAGCTTACGGCATTCTCTTGGGTAGAGGATTTTGTAAAGATGTCGGAGGAGAGATTAGTATGGATTGGACCAAAGCTAAGATCCCAGTCAAAGGGGTTCAACAGGTTCTTCATCCTGAACCGCAGGCAAAGTATTTGGTGACTAAATCAGATGATCCGAAAGCTCAGATCCTTTTCGAAGATGCTAGCTTCGGGAATTATTTCATGGCATCAGAGATACCCATTGTAGATGTGGAAGAGGAAGATCCCAATGCAATTTGGACGCTCGAATTTGATGGTAGCTGCTCAGCCTCTGGATCAGGCGCTGGTGTTGTTCTCATATCTCCTAGCTCCGAGATTTTCCCATCAGCTTATAAGTTACAATTTGATAATACTAACAACACGGCCGAATATGAAGCCCTGTTATTAGGATTAGAATTGGCCAGACAGAAGGGAATCAGGAATCTCAAGGTGCAGGGAGATGCAGAGCTGATTGTTAATCAGGTCAGGGGTGTATATCAGGTGAAAAATGATCGGTTGAGGCATTATAGGAACAAAGTGTGGGATAGTATAGAATGCTTTGATGCATTTTCTATTAAGGCAGTTTTAAGAGATTATAATGACAAGGCTGATTCTTTGGCCGTATCTGCATCTCTTCTTCTTCCTCATCCTCAGTTCAAGCAAGACACATACTCTATCGAGATTGTGTACCGCCCTAGCATCCCTGATAATGCAACTCACTGGCAGGTATTCAATGATGATCAACAAGTGTTGGCTTTCCTGGAAAAGGCTGACAATTTCAGTGAACTGTATTTTGAAGGTTCGGAATCAGCCTTTCGTGAAACTATTTTAGATCCATATCAAGAGGTTGATGGTGAATTTATCCAGCTGAAAGGCAACAAGATACCAAAAGGTCTGGTTTCTCTGGAGGGTCTGTTTGACAAGCATGATCGCTTCATCCAAAACAAAAGGCAGGTTGAAGGAGCTTCTTCCTCTGAAGTGGATCAAATCAATCTAGGTTCATCTGATCAACCTCGGATGGTGAATATCGGTAAATGTTGTTCTCCTGAAGAGAAGGAAAGATTCACTTCGCTTTTGAAGAAATACATCGATGTGTTAGCATGGTCCTATGCAGATTTGAAATCTTTCAAGCCCAAGGATGTTCAGCACAGTATTCCTCTGAAGCCTGATGTGAAGCCTTATAGACAGAAGCAAAGGCATTACAATCCGAAGATTTCAGGGACCATCCTGGCAGAAATTCAGAAGATGTTAGATGCTAGAATTATTTTCCCAATCCATCACTCCACCTGGATTGCTAACATTGTTCCTGTCAGGAAGAAGAATGGCGAGATCCGGATTTGTGTTGACTTCCGAAACTTGAATCAGTCCTCGTTGAAGGATAATTATCCCTTGCCGATCATGGATCAGGTATTGCAAACTGTTACTGGATCAGAAATGTTATCCATGCTCGACGGGTTTTCAGGATATAATCAAGTCGAAGTAACCACAGAGGATCAACACAAGACAGCTTTCACGACCCCATGGGGTACCTTTGCTTACAGGAGGATGCCATTCGGCTTGATCAACGCAGGAGCTACTTTTCAGAGAGCTATGGACCTAGCATTCAGAGATCTGATGGGTAAGGTCATAGTCGTGTATTTGGATGACTTGACTGTCTTTTCTAAAAAACGAAGTGATCATTATGATCATTTAGAACAGGTACTTCAGAGATGCAGACGTCACGGAATTTCATTGAATCCTAAGAAATCCATGTTCGGGGTGACAGAAGGAAAGCTGCTGGGTCATATTGTGACTAGAGAAGGAACTAAAATTGACCCAGAGAGGGTAAAGGCTATTCAGAGCCTTACCTTGCCCACAAGTAAAACAGGAGTTCATTCTTTCTTCGGAAAGGTTAATTTTTTGAGAAGATTTGTACCTGATTTTGCTGACAAGACCAAGGATATCCTTGGAATGATGAAAAGCAAAGTTCCATTTCGATGGAGTACAGAAGGGAAGCTGGCATTTGAAGAAATAAAAAAGGTAGTTGCTAGTGCTCCTGTCTTAGTATGTCCAGACTTCAAGAAAGATTTCATCATGTATAGCTATGCTTCAGCCCACACAGTGTCAGCGATCCTGATGCAAGAAAATGAAGAAGGCATCGAAGCTCCTATCGCATTCATGAGTTTCCCGTTAAAGGAACATGAGTTGAAGATGTCGCAGATTGAAAAACATGCTTACGCAGTGGTAAGAGCAGTAAAACACTTCAGGTACTATGTGCTGAATTCCCATACTCTCGTTCTCGTTCCTGATACCGCTGTCAAATCCATTCTGACTCAACAAGAGCTGGGAAGCCAAAGAGGTACTTGGATAGCTAAGGTTCAGGAGTACGACTTGGACATCAAACCTACCAAGTTGGTACGAGGAAGGGGCCTGTGTCAATTGATTGCAGAGAATCATGCTGAAACAGAGGGTGAAAAGACTCAAGATACTTCTTCAGAACTGCCTACGGTGCTTTTTGTCAGTACGACCGATGAATGGTACACGGACATCGCTTTCTTCCTAACTTATGGTGAATGCCCTCCGCATTTAAATCAAAAAGAGAAGAGGACCGTCAAGTTGAGATCTGCGAAATACCTTTTGTGGAATAATGCAATATACAAGAAAGGTATCGATGGTGTCTTCTTGCGTTGTGTTGATAAATCACAACAGGAAAAGTTATTAGAATCCTTTCATAGCCTAGCATGTGGAGGACATTTTTTGTCTTCTGTAACAGCGTATAAGATCTTACGGGCTAGGTATTATTGGCCTACTCTTTTCCGGGACTCAGCAGAATGGGTGTCTAAATGTGAAGCTTGTCAACATTTTGTTGGTCGTCCCAAGTTAGCAGCTCTTCCTCTGAAGCCTGTGGTGATTGAAGAGCCTTTTCGCCAATGGGGGATTGATTTTATCGGAACATTGAATCCTACTTCCAGTGCTAGACACAACTATTTGCTAACTGCTACAGATTATTTTACCAAGTGGGTAGAGGCTGCTACCAATCAAGCAAGCAACTTCTGAAGCTGTTTGCAAATTCCTTAAGGAAAACATAATTGTCAGATTCGGTGTACCTCATAAGATTGTAGCGGATAATGCTTCCAATTTCTCGTCACATGAGTTAACTGAGTTTTGCTATGGATTCGGCATTACTTTGGCTCATTCATCTGACTATTATCCCCAGGGTAATGGGCAAGTGAATCCAAAATACAAGAATCAAGTTACTATAATCAGGAAACTAGTGGATGAAAATCAGAGGACATGGCACAAAGCATTGTATGATGCATTGTGGGCTGATCGGATCACTCCAAAGCGAGCCATAGGGATGTCCCCTTTTCAATTGCTATACGGGATTGATGCTGAAATTCCTATCTCAGTAGAATTGCCGGCCTTACAGTTGGCGAAAGCGGTTGAAGATGTAGCTTTTCAGAATTCAATCGAAAAGAGGGTTATGTACCTAACCAAGCTAGAAGAAGAGCGAATCAAGGTGATTGATCGTATAGCAGATCATCAGTGTAGGGTGAAGAAGATTTTTGATAAAAAATCAAAGCAACGTGACTTCCAGATTGGAGACTGGTGTTGCTTTGGGATAAAAGAAGAGAACAGAAAGGAATGCATGGAAAATTTGATTCTTTATGGAAAGGACCTTTCAAGATCCACGAGTTGAATGGTGAAAATAGTTTCCTTCTATCATATCTGGATGGAGGGTTACTCCCTTTGCCTTTCAGTGGACAACATCTAAAGCTGTTCCACCATTAATGCAAGATGCTCTCTTGCATTGTACATATTTTGCTTTTGTTGTGTGTTTGCTTTTGGTTTTCTTTCTTTCTTTCTTCGTTTTGTTTTGTTTTGGTTTTCTCCTTGACTCCGTAGCCCAATGGATAAGGCCCTGGTCCGCGAGACCAGAGATTCTGAGTTCTCTTCCTTTGGTATTACAAAGAAAGTCCCCAACTGGAGCCAGCTGTTATCCCCGTTTTGAGTTCACAACGAAACGATCGGATAACCCCTACAAAATTTTTGAAGTGATTTTGCATTATGACCTCTTTTAAAGAAAATCGGGTTTTCGGGTGTTACTAACAGCTTGACATAAGTTTTAACATGCTTTATGTCTTATGTCCTCCAAACTCCGAAACCCGCCTCGTATTAAGAAAATCCTTTGTAATCGGGTTTTCGGAAATTCAATGCATCGGAACACACTTGAGTTAAAACATGCTTTGTGTCGTGTGACTTCAAATCCGAGACCCGCCTTGTGTTAAGACAATCCTTTGTATTCAGGTTTTCAGAACTCTAAAGCATCGGGACATTCATGTTCCAAAACATATTTTATGCGCCATGTTCTCTCGATTCCCGAAGTCCGCTCAATCCTTCGTAATCGGGTTTTAGGAAGCTCAACGCATCGGAACACACTTGATTCAAAACATGTTTTGTGCTCCATGTTTTCCGGCCCGAAACCCGAAATGCACTAAATCTCCTCGTGTCGGGTTTTCGGACTCCTCCAACATGCTTGACGTGGCATTCATGCCGAGCGGTCGGTGAGTTGGGCACGTCTTGAGCTGAAGTGTATTTATTACTGATTTTCTTATAAATACGCCGGATTTCCACGTCATTTTTACCGTTCATATTTTTAATTCGTGGATTTTTCGCATGCTCTTCCGCTCCCAAAACCCGCAAACTCGCGTTACCAGACTGGATCCTTTGTTTTCGATTTTACCTGTCTCGAATTGAAGGTATTTTTCATTCCTTCTTTGTTCTTGATTTTTCTGGATCTACTGCGTGTATTTTCTTTCCAATTTCTTTCCGGTTGTCGAGGTTTTTCTTCCTTCTTCTTTCTGTGTTGTTTTGGAAGGGGTTTTGGGTTTTTAGGGTTTATTTTCTTTTTGAGACTATTAATTGGTGTTGTTCCTTCCAAACTCCAATTACTTGCATGATGTATGGAATATGAATAACAAAAAGAAAGGAAGTTGTGTATTTAGAAATTCAAAGGAAAGACTCTGTTTTGTTTCCCGGATTTTTGAAGGTTGTGTTGCATGATTCAAAAGTCGAAGAACATTGGAAGCTCGAAGTAACGGGGTTTCTCAACATTCCGACCTCAACACTAAGTGTCGGGCATCTCCTAAGTTCCGTCATCGAAAGTGGGTGTCGGGTTTTCTCCTGTTTCCGCCATTGAAAGAAAGTGTCGGGTTTCGCCAAGATTCCGACATATCGAGACTGTCGGGTTCTCAAAGTTTTCCGATATCTTCTTCTGCGTGTCGGGTTCTTCTCTTCTTCCGACGCATTCAGTCAATCAGGTTTTCAGTGTGCACAGCATCTCCGGAGTTCCGAGCCTTTCTCCTTCCAATATTCTTCATGTCGGATCCTGGTTCATCACAGGAGAAGGCCGAAAAATCTAGCGGATGAAATACAAATTTAAGAAACTAGAATCCCGTCATATATCGACTGTAATTATGATATCAGGGATACTGAAATGGGCAACATAGATATGGATGACTTTTGGAATAGGGTGAAGAGTTCTTCTCAAACCCCATGGATGGTGGCTTTAGCTAACAGTGGCTTGCCCCTTGCAGCAGGCTTCCCCATGTCTGCCCAATGTCCAGAGTTTGTTTTGGCGTGTGCATCCAGCTACGACTCAGCTTCTCGTTCCGTAAGGAATCAGGCTGGTGAAGTAGTTATCAAACTAGATGGAGCTTATTTTGATGATCTCCTGAAACTACCAAATTTTGAAGAGTATGGGGCCCTAGATATCAAGTCGGCTCAAAGGCACCGGGATAGTAACCGGGAGAATTGTATTAAGGATGTCAATAAGAAATTCTTGGTCAAGGCAAAACCAAGAATATCTAGATTTCCAAGAACTATCCCTAGATCGGATTTCATACAAGAAATCAACGATATTATCACCCTACTGAAATGGGTTTTGGCTTGCCGGAATCAAATTTATTTCATGGATGGATGTACCAATTTATGGTCACCATCAAGAAGAACAAGCAAGGGATTGACTGGGGAACCCTTATCAGTGATGAAATTGATTCCCAGATGACGACGGTCCTGTCAACCGGAAAGTTTTATATGTTCTCATATGTGGCCTATGCAGCAGCTGGGATGAGGAGCTATCCCGGGCTGGAGACTAAAGGAAGCAGAACGACAAATCCAGTCTATAAGTATTATCCTCAAATAACGAAGAAGGGGTCCAAGGATCATTTTAGGAGGGTAAATGACGCCTTTTTCTACGAGAACATCTGCCAGCTGAATCCAGGGCTGAGAAAGACAAGGGTCTCAGACGAGGCATGGGCTGAAGTATCTAAATGGGGATGTATCTTCTTGCAGTTCAAGAAGTTTACCTACCTTCGAACGGTCATGTACTCTGGAGAGCCTTTCCGTCTGCCTCGTTATCCTGGAGATAGATTGATACTAATAGAATTGGTCAGACAACTATTGGATTTTCACAAATTCCAACAGAGCAAGCATAAGGCATTGTATCCTTCCCAATTTCTATTGGGAGATATACTTGCTCGACAAATGCAAAGGCTAAAAATGTTGAATGTGAACTCCGGGAGAAATTAAAGAAGCATATGAAGTCTCGGGATGGTTTTGACATCCGAGGAGTACTTGAGAACTTATGGAGCCCTACATCCGCACAGTGCCCGAAATTGAGGATATCACGGGTGGATCTGCATAACGGAAGTTGCGGTTCGCGAAAAAGATCATAGCAGAGATTAACTATTGATGAGATTCGACGCTAGAGATTTATGATTTGCCGGATGGTACATGGGACAATGAAAGTGTGTTGGATATGTCCTATGATGGGCTTAATGAAGATCGATACGTTTTCCCACCTATTGATTGGTCGGCCGAAAAAAAGGCTCTATCACCGATAGGTCACCCTAATTCTCGGCTTGTACAAAGAAATGGCTCTCTTCTTGGGGCATGAATTTTAAAGATGACAAGTTTCCAAAATTGGCTGCTTCTAAGGTGGGGCCCTCCAAAAAGAAGAAGGACAAGGAATCTACTGGGGGTCTATAAAAATCAAGATTCCCGGAAGAGGAAAGAAAGACCAATCTCTTCAATTATCTCTCCACTCAAACGGTGGATGTGCCAAATCACCAACACCACCAGAAATAGGAGAAATTAATTTGGAAGGAGGAAGCCAGCTTCTGTCTTCGCCATTTGCTGATTGCTCAACTGGAGAGACCTTATCTCTTGCAGTCAAGGCTTTGGAAACTGAATCTGTGCCTCCCCCTCAACAACCACTTCAGCCTCCTCATTCCCCATCCACTTCTTCAAGCATGGCCAATATTTTCTCCGGCTCTCACCCCTCTCTCTGGAACCCAAGTGATCACCAACACTCCCCACAACTGACGTGCCTCTATTCATTGCACCTACTACCACGTTGGCTGCTGTTCCCCCTCCAATAGTAGAATCTGCTCCCCTTGAGAGTAGAATACCAGTTACTACAACATTGGCAGTTTCCTCTGATACACCACAATGGCTACTCGAACAAACTCCGAGGAAGAGGAAAGTGATTGTACCCCTACCAGCCTTTGATTTCAGCTCACTCAAGGCTTCTACTGCGAGATCAGCCAAGAAACCCAAAACAGTTTCAAGGGTTTTGGTAGATGCTTCAGGAGATAAGTTCGCAGAGATTGCCACTCCCTCAGCTGACAAAACTAGAGATGATGTAACAGCTGCTGATTACCAGGTAACCAGGGTGTCTCTAGGGAAAGTAACAGCAGAAGGAGCGCAACAAGATGCACGGGCTTCCATAGACGTGCTGTGCCAAAAGTTGAAAGAAACAAAGGTCAGCAGAGATGAGCTTAAGGAAAAAGTGGAGCAGTTGACAGAGGTTTTGATTAAACTCTCAACACCCCTGGAATCCATACCATCTTCTTCTGTATCTGCCGGATTCGATTTCTCATCGGTGCCTACGATTGAGAAGATTGCTAAAAAAGGAAGGGTGGTTGATGAATGGATCCAAAAGTTGCTCCAACAAGGGAAGGAAGTAATTCAAGACGTGGTGAAAGTTCATCGGTCCTTAGCAGAGAGATTCGAAGGAAGGAGAGAAGATGGATGAGGAATTCACTGAAGAACTTGGACAGCTTGATTTGACTTGTGAAGCTCTCCAAGTGCTAAAGCAAATACCAGCACATCTCTTGGTAGAAGAAGGCGTTCTTCCACATACAGATAAACACTTTCAGCTGATCAAGGCCATCAAGTTCAGAGTAAAGATCCTCAACGAAGCCTGCAGCAAGTTGAGAGAATCAAGAGATAAATTGATCGATGGGAAAAGTGATTTGGAAGAAGAATTGCTAAAGATTTGTCCAAAGGTGTTAGTTGGGAACTCAAGTGCCCTATCGTAGATGATCTCTTCAAACAAGTTCAAGAGACTATTCAAAGCATGAACTCCGTAGATGGATTCGACCTTGAAGTCATTGGTCAGTTTGTAAGGATTGAGCACACTTTAGAGGCCTTAAAAAGCTCGAAAAAGATTGAAGAAACTTCCGGTACTTCCAAAGTGATATCCATGAGACTGCGAAATGTGGAATGATCATTCCACCGCACTTTTGAGAAAATGAAATGCAAGGCATTATTCGGAAGTTCCAGGAGTTCGAACAAATAGTCTCACTGGAGGAAGAGAAAGAAGAAGAATCAAAAGATGATGACTCGGATTAAGTTCCAACGTCCCATGACATTCCTATTTTTAGAATGACATATCTTTTATTTCCATTTTGTCATTATTTTTAATTCATATTTTGACTTGATCTCCTGCATGAGAATCATGCAAAGCTGAACTCTAGTTAGCATGCTACTTTTCAGGATCTGTCCTGTTTAATCTGTAGCTTCTTTTGTTATAAATAAGGGATGCTTGTGCATTCTAAATGGTCGAGAATTTTTGAAGCATTAAGAGGCTATTGGAAAGGAGAAAAACTTTGTGTTTTCTTTCAATCATTTTGAAGAATAGAAGTTGATATTGTTTTGCAGACTTTGTGTTGTGAAATATATCTTATTTAAGATAGTGTTCTTATGTTCATGATCTTAAAGCTATTCTTTGCATAGAATCTCAGTGTTTCTAATTATCTCGGACACTATATCTGTGATCTAAAACTCGTATGATTATTTCGTGCTCTGTGTTTACTCGAAAGAAAATACGTTTCTCCCATTTCTTTTCTACCGTGCTTCTTTCACTGTAACAGTTTCTAACCTATTTCACTTACGAAAGCAATATCCTTGAATCGTGTGAATGTGGATTTCGGGATTTCATCCCAACCCCCAATGGTTAGATTAGTGTGAATATTGTATATATTATTTAATTGTGTTTTAGATTAGCAATAAACAGACAGCCTCACCTATCTTTGAGGAGGGATTCAATCCCATGTACTGTGGTTGAACCTCATATTTTGGTTTGACAAAATATCCAACCAACAAAGGCTTAATATGAAAATTTGCAATTGGTTCAGATCTGATCGTGACCTTAGTACCATATCTTGTTCTAAACAACATGTGTGACCAGGTTAGCAGATAGGTAGCCTCCAATTTTAGCTGTGAAATCCCTTGATAAGCATAGGGCAAAGAGTGGTGGAAAATCTATCACTGACACATCTTGCAAAATGGTAATGTTGGGGCATGTATGCAAGGTAAGATTCAAACTTTTAATCACTCCCACCGTTGCCACTGCTGTCCCATCCAATTGCACTACCCCCTTTGATATGACTTCATATTGGAGACCCAACTGATCAGCTATTTGCTTGGGCATGACAGAACTACTTGCCCCAGAATCAATCATGCAATTGTGTACTAGTTTATCCCCAATGATTAATGAAACGTAGAATGGAGGGGGTTTAAAAACTTTACCTTGTTGTCTTCCATGATTTCCTTCAGGCTGAGCAGCATTTGTGAGGAAATTCTCTTGCATATGGACTGTTGGTTCAAGTTGACCAATTCTTCATGGCAGCTTGTAGAAGATCTCTTTGTCTGGGATGGACAAAGATTCTCACATGAAATGTTCACATTTGTCTTCTTCATTTGATCAATGATGTTAAATGGGGATGAAAAATCTCTTTGCTGCCCTTTAGCTCGCACATTCCTTTCTTGCGCATGGCAAGAAACAACCGGCATTTGAGTTGGCTTAGAAGTGGTTTGGGTTGTCCTTGCGTGTTTGGGCGTATTTTTCTTACCAACACCTTGTGGAGTGATGGAAGGTTGTAGATCACTTGGAGCCAATGACTGCCCTTCACCAATATTCCTCTTCTTTGATCTTGTGTTAGCCGCTACACTCTGAGAAATTGTTTGATTCATGCCACAAAAATCCTCGGCTTGCCAATTCCCGATTCGCAAGTGCGGTATCATTTGGAGCCGTGTTTTGCTTTGAGATGTCCCTTGTTGCTGATTTTCTTCTTGACTCACTTCACCCTCAACGCCAGTAGTTGTCACCATCAAGGCTTGGTTCAAAGCACCATTAAAGCACATAGATTGGTTGTGAGGTTCATTGCATGGGAAACACCAATCATACTCTTGAGCTATGTTGTTTTGGATTGGCACTAATGCTTTAGAAGTAGATACGACATTGGGGTTATAGGGCTGAAATGGTCTATTAGCGGGAGGCCTTACTTGGCTTTGATTTTGATTTGCAGCTTGAGCTGGTGGTCTATTTTGTTGGTATGGGGGCCTAGCCTGGTACTGCGCTTGAGGCTGATACGGTCTAGCACTTTGAGCTTGTTGTCTTTTGATAGTCACCAGCTCATTTCCAAGGTTCTGCAATTGTTTCATAACCTCCTGGAGTTCATTTGAAGCACTAGAGGATGAAGTAGAAGTTTCATTTGAACTTTTATTTCTAGGAGTGGGAATAGGAGCCAAAGTGGGTGCTTGACTAGTGCTTGGATTTTCTAAGTTTGGATATAAGGGCATGGGAGGCCTAGGAGCCAGCTTACCAGCTTGAATAAGACAGTTTTCAGCCCTAATGGCAATGCTATAAGCAGCAGGTAAGGTTGTGCCTCCCATAGATTGAATTAACATAGAAATATTAGAATTCAAAGCCTTAAGATAGTATAGAAAAGCACCTTCAGCTGTTGGCCTAACGGCCACTGGAATTCTATCCCAAGACCTTTGAAATCTGAAGTTGAAGTCAGTCAGCTGCTCATTGGGAGCTCTCTTGATAGTTGTCAATTGTTCTAGTAGAGACAAATTGTCTCCCTTTTCTCCAAACTGCTCATGGAGAACTATGCATAATTGATTCCAATTTGTGATAGAACCGGCTGTAAGGCTCCTAAACCATTGCAATGCCTTCCCTTTGAATGAAGATGCTAGCAATTTGACATCAACATCCATTTCATTTATCTCATGGATTGCACAAACGTTAGCAATGTCTTTGACATGATCACCAGGAGTGGTATGATTTTCTCCAGTGAAAAATGGAATGTTCTTCAACGCTGCAATTGGAACTGGATTCTGTGCATTGAGGGCAAGTGGGCTGCTACCAGTGAAATTGACAAAGGGATTCGGTGGTTGCGCCATTTTGATTGGCCTGAGAACCCTTGTTGATGCGAGAAAAGGTCTACCAGGTGGAGGTGTAGACAAAGTCCGGTTAGGTGGAGATGGTGACCTTTGTGGTCTTCTTCCTCTCCTTCCTCTGCCTGGTGATAGTTGCAAGTGAAAAAATATCCCCTCTTCTTGAGTATCAGACCTGGTTCGAATTCTTCTCATATGCCTGGGAAACCTTTGCTGCTATACCGCTGAATTCTACCCCTTTGGAGTCGCCAGATGTGTTAGATAATGAGCCTCAAAAGGCTGGATTCTACCAGGTTACACACCAACCCTGACAATATTTAACTCAAAATTTTAAAATACTTGTATATTTGAGATTTTAGGGTTTGGAATTTGATTTGGAATGACAGTCCCGAAAACCCAAAAATGCCAGATTTTCTGAAATCCCGAAATCCAAAATTCAAAAAACCATGAAATTTTGAAAGTCAAAATCTCAAAATTCTAAGAATACCCTTTTGAATATTATCCCCCAATCTATCAACTGGTGAAATTTTGACTTGTTTTGAGCAAGTTAAGTCTTTGAAAATCGATTTCAAAGTTCAGCCTGGAAGGTGAAAAATCTGAAATTGTAAAGCCTACAATTTTTTAGTCTAAATTTCATGAAAATTCCTTCAAGTCCTATGGAATGACCTCTTGGTCTCACCGGTGTGCCAAAACTATTGATGGCGAATCACAGCACTCCCCAGTGTCTGCGCAACTCGATAGGTTGAGACTCTCGGTGCGATTGCATAACATGGACCTTTTCCCAAGTGTGGGACCTTGCGAAATCGAAAAGCTCTCCTGGATGAAGGCCGGTTCCTATTCCTCTGTTCAGATGCACACGTAAAAATGTAGAGGATTTACTCAAAAACCTAATCTAACTTGCCAAGGAGACAGGGTAAGAAGATGCATAAAAATAAAACCTAAACTAACGAGGTGATGCACCGAGGAATGAAGAACAACTGTTCTACCAAAAACACAAGCCATTAAAATGTAATGCAAGATCATGCACAGTAAACAAAATTACAAAGGTGAAAGATCAACGGGATGCAAATGAACATAGAGAGAGGTTGAGAATCATCCACGACATGCATTATTTGCTCCAAAAATTGATACAATACACCACAAAATGCCAAGAGGCAAAGTTGCATTACGCTTTTAGATTGGAGGTTTGAAATCCACGATTCACTGCCAAAGAGAAGAAGGGAGGGCAAAACAAGAATGTCAAACCTTTAGAAAGAAGCCCCTCCTTACAATTTATAGGAAGAATGAAAGAGGGAAGAGAGAGGAAGTCCAAATCTACCCCAACTACCTCGGGTTGTATTTAATTCATCTCATTATGGTGGTAGGTGAGGACCATATCAAACCCAAAAAGTGGCAAACTGTATTTTGCGATTTTAAGAACTTGTTCCCACCCAATTAAATATATCCAATCGTATTTGGGTAGAGGACGCCGTAAGATTTCCGAAAAGTCCAAACTTGCATGAATCGAGCTCCCAGTCAAAAGTTATGGCCATCTGAATATCTACGCCAGGGTCTGCTTCCTGTCAGCACTCAGAATGTTGCGCCTCCTGAAGGTGCGCCATGGGCGCAACTTTTTTTGTGTCGACACTCCTTTACGTGCACCAAGGCATGAATTTTTTCATGTCGACACTCTGTGTCGTGCGCCCCTTTTGTGCGCCATGGGCGCATCCATTTTGCTTGTCGACACTCTGTGTGCACCTCTTCTTGCGCCATGGGCGCATCCATTTTGATGTCGACACTCCGTGTCCTGCACCTCTTTTTGTGCCATGGGTGCATCCATTTTGCTTCGACACTCCGTGTCATGCACCTCTTTTGTGCGCCATGGGTGCATCCATTTTGATGTCGACACTCCGTGTCGTGCGCTCTTTATGCACCATGGGCGCATCCATTTTGCTGTAGACACTCCATGTCGTGCACCCCTTTTGTGCGCCATGGGCGCATCCATTTTGATGTCGACACTCCGTGTCGTGCACCTCTTCTGTGCACCATGGGCGCATCCATTTTGATGTCGACACTCCGTGTCGTGCGCCTCTTCTGTGCGCCATGGGCGCATCCATTTTGATGTCGACACTTCGTGTCGTGCGCCTCTTCTGTGTGCCATGGGCGCATCCATTTGATGTCGACACTCCATGTCATGCGCTTCTTACTGTGTGCC
Source organism: Taxus wallichiana var. yunnanensis (assembly GCA_018340775.1). NCBI lineage: Eukaryota > Viridiplantae > Streptophyta > Pinopsida > Cupressales > Taxaceae > Taxus > Taxus wallichiana. The sequence goes on along the minus strand of CM031243.1, from coordinate 468,812,800 downwards.
ATGGGCGCATCCATTTTACTCACAACACTCCATGTCGTGTGCCCCCTTTGTGCGCCATGGCAGAAATTTTTCATGTATGTCGGGGTCTGAGTTTCTTCAATTTCCATATTATTCTCGCTTGTCTATATCTACTTGAGGGGAAGATATTTACAACAAAGCACCTTCTCCCGATAATTACCATGGTTGTTACTTACCTTGCGTTATAATTTTCTTTCATTCATCTTCATCCTTGCTTACTTTTGAGAAGTAATCTTTTGTAAAGCACCCTTAGCAGCTTACTTTCTTGACATCCACAACATTCTCACTTGCATTCTTCACAACTTTATGCCTAGGAGTTACCAACAATCCACCCCACACTAAAAGTATGTGTAGTCCTCTGTGCATCAACATGCTTCATATTGTAGTTAGCTTCATGCGTGCAAGCGCACTTATTACACAAAAACAAGAACTAAATTGACAAAGCATAGTGATGATGAAAGAAACACATTAAGGAAATGTAGAAAGGGAAACCTAATCTATCTAGAAATACTACTTTATTAAAAACATCAAGAAGACTCATTTATAGTAGGGCTTCAACCTAATCCCGTTAAAGTAACCAGGTATCCGTGTTCCATCAATTACTTCTAACTAGAAAGCACCTGACTCAAGTATGTGAGTTATAACATACGGCCCCAACCAATGCACCTTGAGCTTCCCTGGATGGCACAAAAACTTAGAGTCATACAGAAGTACCATTTGGCCAACCTCAAGTTTCTTATCTCTCGACATGTCTATCATGCCATGCCTTCTGGCGTGCTTTCTCCCGTTTCGACTCCATCATGCTATGGCTTGGTGCTCATCCAGTTGAACCATTCTCTCAATTCATTCTTCCAAATATTTCTCATCATCTAGACCTCCGTATGTCGTAATGCACAAGGAAGGTAACATAAATTCTATAGGAAGAATAGCTTCCGTGCCAAACACCAACTGAAAAGGTGTGGCTTTGTTCAATCTCTTATATGTTGTTCTATAAGCCCAAAGAATAGCAAAAATTTATCATCCCAATCTTTTCTTCCAACATCACAAATCTTGGTCAATGTGTGGCTCAAAATCTTGTTGAAAGCCTCAGCAGTTCCATTTTCCTGAGGGTGATAGGGTGTAGTCTTATGGTGGGCAACCATAAACTCATCTAACAAAATTCTGATTGTCTCATTTAAAAATGTGTGCCCCTATCACTGGTTAAACTTAAAGGACATCCATACCTTGTAAGAACATTCTCCCATAAGAACCATGCTTTGTTGTAGCCGTTGTCAATCCTTCCTAGGTGCTTCTTTTGCCCATCTCGTAAGATAATATATACAAGTAATGATATATCATGATCCAATCCTACGTGCGGCTGGTGAAATAAGCCCTTAAAAGTCAATATCCCATTTCTCAAAGGGTTCTTCACTTGTAATTGGTCGTAAAAGCATCTCATCCCTCTATCCTGGTTGACCTGACACTAACAATGGTCACATGCCTTACAATACTCTTTATAATCCTTATATAATGTTTCCCACCACAAACTAGCAAGTAATAATCTTTCACACTATAGCATCACCTGCATAGTAGCCACCTGCAATACCACCATGTGCTTCCTCCATTATATCCATTCATTCATTCTCTAATACACAATGACGTAATACCTCATCTCTACCTAACCTATATAAGTCACCACTAATTAACATGAATGGTGTCACACGTATAGAAAGTTTATTCTTCTCCAAGGCCTTCATGCCTTCTAGTGCTATACCAATCCTTAGAAAGACAACAATGTCCTCTAATTATGATGGCACACGTTGTAGCCTACAACCGTGCATTAGGCATGGTCTCTTCTATTGTTTGTGCTTCTTCACTGATTGAATTCTAGATAAGTGATCCAATCTAGAATTACTTTTCCCTAGTTTTACTATAACTATAAAGTCAAACTCTTGAAATAAGAGTATCCATCTAAATATGCACCCCGTAAGATAGGCTTGTTCACCAAATACTTTAAGGCCATGTGATCTATATAAAACATGAATGGTGTGGCTGTTGGTGCCATTTTTGAGCTTGCACCTTGTTGCCCTAATTTTTAAAATCTATATCTTCTCAAAAAATGTTTTATCCTTTTATTTGATGGTATTTAATTCTTCCCCTCCAGTTGGAATGATTTAAAAATGCTCATAAACTTGTTGTTTTGCCTTAATTTGAAGGAATAATCCAAGTTTTTCCTTTTCTTGTGCCCTAGTTTTTCCAATTTTGCGGGCTCTATCATTTTTCCCTTTTCTGATCATGGAAAAATTGAAATTGATCAATTCATACTTGTTTGTATTTGAAAATCCAAATCCTAGATCGGGAATGTTGTAAAAACATGGTTCAATTGATTTAAAATCGAAAAATCTGCCATCCTTGGTGAAAAAATTGAATTCTAGGGCATCCTTTGAATTTTTTGCATTTTGACGGTCATACGGGCATCATTTGCCCATCAAATTCATCCTCATAAGGTATTGGCAATGTGGTGGGTTTTCATTGGCCGAGGTGCAGCGGGAAATGTTTCTAACTTGTCATTTTTTTATTTTTGGTAAAGTGGTGAATTTGTTCCCACAACTCTGCCTTCCTTCATCATTGCCTATGTGGCATGTTTTGATTCACCAAGGAGATGCAGGGGAGTCGGATCTCCTTAGAAAATTTTGACTTTATCTTGCAAAACTCTCTAAGTCAAACTTTTTCCTGAAACCCCGACAACCAAGAGGAGATGTGGGTGGCGTAAAACCTTGTGAAATTTTGTGTTTTTTGGTTCAAAGGGTTAAAGTGAAAATTTGGAGTGAAACCCCGAGGCCAATCATAAGTGGACACATGTCCAGAAAGATCAAAATGGAGGAGCGGGCCGGATTGGGGAGTTAGAGTTTTTAACTCTATTTTCTAAAAGTTACAAAATCATTTGTTAGCCCCACTCCAATCATGAGAGGCTACGTGGTAGTTTCTTGGGCAAAAGGGATGCGGGTGGCGAATATTTTTTTAATTTTTGTGTTTTTGGGGTCAAATGGCTAAGGTGAAATTTTGGACCGTGGCCCCATGGAAAATCACAGGTGGACACGTGTCTAGGAAAAGTCAAAATGAGGGGGTAGGGGTCTTGGTGACTTTGAAGTTTTTAACCCCAAATGGTTTAAAGTCAATTTTTGGCTGAAGTTCCGTGACGAATCGGGAAAGGACACGTGTCCAAGAGGATAAAAATGGAAGAAGGGGTTGAGGGAAAATAAATTTTTGGCTTTGTTTTCTAAAAAGTTAAAAATGAGATATAGCTCCACTCTAATATGAGGGAGAGTTGTGTCCAGAAATGTGTAAATAGAGCTTTGGGGGTCATAAAGGTTTTTTTCCTTTTTGGCAAAGTGGTTTAAAGTGAAATTTTGGAGCGTGGCCCCAACAAGGAGGAAGTTTTTGGCTTGTGTGGGAATGTAGGCCTTTGGAGGTAAAAAGGAAATTTTTCCTTTTTGGAAAAATAACTTAAAATTATGAAAGCAAGTAAGCCTCCAAGACCAATCCAAGTGAGACACTTGGCACATTTTGAATGTCAAAGGGGAGCGCGCCCAACGGTGAAGTTTGTGAATTTTCAAAAATTTGCAAGGGAGGTTTGAAGGAAGAAAGGGAGACTTGGCCCCACGGTGAAAATAGGAGAGCACCACGTGGCGGGGATGATTTTGGAGGTATGGACCCACAGAGGTTTTTGGGAAAATTTTCCTTTTTCCAAAAAAGGAGTAAAATATGCAGAATTGATCCAGAATTCCACTAGGGCCCACATATGGACATGTGGTAGGTCCAGGAAGGAGGCGGGGAAAAAATGAAAATTTCTCCAAATTTTCAAAAGGTCATAAAGTAAATGTTTTAAAACTGGGCCCGATCCAATCATTTTTTGCCACGTGTCTAGCCTTATCCAAAAATTAAAAAGGTAACTCAAGCTTATTTCTAAATCCACATCTTCCATGTAGAGGGCCAGGAGTTAAAGTTGAAGGTAGATCGACGGTTCTTGTACATTGTATCTTTTTTCCGCCATGGGAGCTCCAGGAAGCTTGGAATCATGATTTTTGCATCAAATTTTATCAAATTTATTGTGATTTTATGTTGTCTTGGCCTTCCAGGAACATTGGGAGCACTTTCATGACTTGATTCTTTGATCTTTTGTGTTTTTGAGGTAAATTTTTCTCGGGCCGAGAAAAACAAAAAAATTCAGATTTGGAATTTGCGAGGTAATTTGAAAAGGTATAAAGGTGAAAATAATGAGTAAAGGTGTTTTCATGCCTCAAATGATGAAAAACGTGCCTCGGGATGGATAATGATCCGATATTTGTAATGATTCAATCTTTTGGGCACACCTGAAAACCTGTAAATTTTTTTATGTTTGATGTCATTTTCATTAAATCATGAGGTTTTTGTAACAAAATTGATCCCTTGCAATATTCTTTGCTTGGGATGGAAGGCTCTAATGTGGCATCAGGTATATAATGCATTTTGGAGAAATTATAAAGGAGAGAGATTGAAATTCATGAGTAACAATTCTGAGAGAAAGCTCATTTTTTGATAAATCCATCAAAGAATCAGTTTAATGGCTCATGTGTTGGAACTTCATGTATGTGCTTTGGTTACAAGTGTATAGCCATCACACACTCTAATATTGTTATGAAACTTTCCCTTGCTTTGTTGAATCTAACAAGTTTTTGGAATTAAATCTATGTTTTCTTTGGGTAATATGATGTCTGTTATCATTTTTAAATACCTGCAAGTAGTTTTCATTGTTCTTGTTGCAATATTGCATTGAAAGTCTTTACTAAATCACACAAATCTCATTCTTATTGATAGCTTAGTGTCGCTTGTATTTTTATTTTTCTGAAGAGATTTAATTTGTCACTAAAAACAAGCAGTTTAAAATCACTTCTCCTTCATTTGTCAATTGAGATTTCTTGTAAGCCTTTGGGGGTACCTTAGGCGTGGGTTGATCAAGGATTTTGTGTTTAATTGAGTTCTTTACTTCAAGATTTTGTGGTGAGGTCTCAAATATTGTGTGAAGAGTGCAACCTTGGGCTTCCATTTGTGCATCTTCTGGTTGAAAGAACATCCTGATTATTTGAAGTATTTTATCTGATAGTTGTTCAAATATTGTAGAGGTTGTCAAAGATCTGATCTATCCCAGCTTTTCTTGTCAATATCCCACCAAAAATCATCTAAACAACAAATATCCTACCATGTACTATCCCTGATTTGCATTGTGTGCCCACAAATGATCAAACTCCATTTGTAAAATTATGCATAACAGATCAGGATTCCAATGTCTCTAGTAACCTTTGCCTTGTTTTGAGAACATACCCATGTTTTGAGAAGTGACAACTTGTGAGAGTTCAGATCTCAGGTTTTGATCATGTTTTCATCAAGGTCTCCATCATAGAATTTCAAGCAAAAGGAAGGATATCTTCATCTCCTTCACCATTACAAGGTTACAAAATAGGTCCTCTTACCTTGGTTGCAAGGCACAACCTAAAATAGCTAGGACAAGATCAAGTCCTATTGGAGTGCTATCCATTTCTCCACAAACTTAAGTGCTAGCTAGACCATATCCCTAGCTACCAACGACATACAACATGGTATAATCTATCTTTAAGCTCCATGACATATCTATGGTGCTACTTAGACTGAAAAGGAGAACAAATTTGGATACCAACACGAGTGGCGTTGTTTCCGGGGACTTCTTGGATTTTCTTGGTGTTTTTGAAGTGTTTGAAGAGTTTGAGCATTTGTGTATTCAAGTATTTGAGCTGCTACATTGTTAAAATATCATTCTATGCTTCAGATCTACAAGTTTTAAGCAAAAGTTTCAAGCTCTATCTGCCCTTTTTCATTTCCCAGCAGTTTATACACTTTGGTTGCATTGTGATTGATTAATCTAAGAAGAAAAAGGTCTGATTTATAAAGCTTTGCAAGGTTTCAGTGCTAGTAAACATTTGACAGATTACTTTAGTGAATTTGAAAAAATAGAGTGAAAGTCCTTAGTGGTGACTCCATACTGATTTGATCTTGAAAATACCGGTTGTCTTACCTTTACTTGTTTATAATTTGTTGCTCAAATGTACAAAATCGGAAGAAGAAGATCTCTCTTCATCAAGGACTCTACTAATAAGTTGTTTACAGATTCAAGAAACTCATAGCTAGAGGGAATAAAAGTGTGGAAAGTGGTTGGAGAATTGGCTGCAAGAAAGGAGATCCCCATTGTTGAATTTGAAAGTGAGTATCCTATTATTGAGGACTACAATTATGCCTCAAGTGGATCTGATTCAGACAAATCCTATTGATGATTTGAATTCCCCATCGGTGAGGGACCTTCTTGTGCATTTGAAAATCTTGCTCCTAAATTTCTTCCTATATTTTATAAGTTTGCTAGATTTTATCAAGAGAGAGATCCTTTGGGGGTGTTCATTTTGAAGATCATTTATCTATTCCAATCAAACCCATCACACCTCATCATCAATTTGTTACTCCTCCAAGATCACCGCCACAAAATAATATGGCTCATCCCCACCTAGACCCCCATTTTTGTTAACACCTTTGGTCATATCAATTTTAGAGGAATGGTTGGATATCCAAATGATGTCCCACAAGATGTGAGAAATAGGTTACAAAAGTTTCAAGGTAACAATGCTATTACTAGTGATCAGCATCTCAAGTTTTTGTTATCATGATGGAAGATTTTGAGATAGAGTTTGAGGATGTCTATGTAAAATTATTCATCCACACCTTGGAAGAGGATGCAAGGGATTGGTACAAGGCACTTTACCTAATAATTCTATTGACTCATGGGTAGAGATGAACAATGCATTTAGATTGCAATATGGAGACAAGATTGATCCTACGTTCCTCTTTTCCGAGTTTGAGAATATAAAAAAGAACCCAAATGAAATGGTTCATGATTTCAACACAAGGTTTAATAATAAATTGAGAAGATTACCTGTTATTTTAAGGCCTTGTGATGAGTCTTGTTTAATCAAATATGCAGATGCATTTGTTAAAAAATAGACTATTACTTGAGAGAAAAAACCCTACAAAATTAAGGCAAGCTTTTACCATGGCACCTGCAGATTGAGAACAACATTAAATCCATTGGTAAAACTCTCAAGAGGGATGGTGTGAAGTTAGAAAACCTGAAAAACCTCAAGTTAGCAAGGCTACTGATTTGGAGGATGTTGTCAAAAATTTGGTAGGAGATGTCAAAGAAATTTCTTAAATTAGCCTAGGGGCTAAGAAAGGAATTGGCCGGACCTCACAAGGTCAGCAAAGAGCAAAAAACCATGATAGATTTGGCAATCATCCTAGGGGTGATCATAAACAAGATGATAGAGGTAAAGGACCTATGGGAGGGGGAACTAGACAACCCCAAGCACGTGAAAATAGATTGGTTCTTGACCCTCTAACTCGCTGCCCGGGGTTCTTTGCGAGTTGAAGAAGTTGTTGATATGGATTTGTGTGATAGATTTTTTCTTCCTCATCCTCCATGTGAAGTGGACCAGAAAATTTTTGAAGATGATAATGAGGATGGAACTGATGATGAAATTTGCATGGTGGGCTGCTCTTCAAGCTCACAACAAGCAGCAACATCAACAGAGGTAATAAGTGCAAGGATTGTTGCAACCTTTTGGGATTGCATAAAGTGGGTACCACTTCTTTATCTTTCTCAAACTCGTGATATAGATGTAGTTAAAGCCTTTGAAATTCCTAATAATGACTTTGAATGTCTAAGAACTTTGATGATCAAGAAACATGATGGTGGTATCCCTTCAGAGGAAGATAGACAATTATTAATGAATTTTTTGGTTGTTAAGAAAGAGTATAATACTAGAAGCAAAGTTGTTAAAGGAGCTGGTCCTCAAGCCAAGCCTAAGACACCCTTGCTCACAAGAATTCCTAAAGAAAATCCTAGAAGGGAAACACTTGCCAAGAATTCTGTTGTCCCATGCAAAAATTACAGTCCTCCTCATGCCCAAGCTGCCAAGAATCCCTTGCCATTTAGTGAATCTGCTTGTATCCCTTCCAATGTTGTCCTACCAAAGAGTGTTCCCTATGACATAGCCCAAGTATTGAGCCAAATCAAAGTGAGTGTTCCAATCATTGAGTTGCTTAGAATACCTGAGCACAAGAAGAGAGCATTTGAATACTTGGTATTGAAGGAAGAAAAGAGTACCCCAAACAGAAATGTGAACATTGTTGAAACTCCTCCTCCAATCATTGTAGACCTTGGAACACCACTAGCATTGGAGGATCTTGGGGAAGCTCCTGAGGTGTATTTGGGAACATCCTTGGTTGATTCCCAATTGAATGTTGATCCATTCTTTACAACTTTGCTCATAAAAGATAAGCTACTTCAAAATTATATGTTTGATTTCGGTGCATCATGTAATGTAATGCCTCTAGAAGTCATGAATGAGTTTGATATCAAAGTGACAATAGCCTATGGGAAGTGTACTGCCATAAATTCAAGGGAAGTACTAGTGGTTGGTTGTGTGAAGGGTTTGGTAGTGTAACTTGTAGCCTATCTAGGTAAGAATTTGAAACTTGATGTTGTAATTGTTGACCGCCCTACCAAATGGGTTATGCTTTTGTCAAGAAAATGGGCTACAAGTGTTGGTGCAGTGTTCACATGGACATGTGTTTTACCCCCATTCCCATTGAGGGAAGCCTTGTCAAAGTTTATGGTGAAAAGAAGATGTTGCACCTAATTGAAGATCCCAACAATGCTTCCTATGAAGTGTTGTTTACTGATGTAGATGCTTGAGAATTTCATTGGTTTTTCTGATGAAAAGAAAACAAGATGGACAAATAAAAGTTCCTTGATATGGTAGGTTCTCCTTGGACATTGCTATTTGATGGAGCTTTCTCCAAATTTGGGAATGGTGCTGGTATAGTTCTACTTTCTCCTAGTTTGGAAGAGTTTTCTTTTTCCTTCAAACTTAATTTTGAATGCACTAACAACATTACTAAGTATGAAGCATTGTTGTTGGGATTCATAATTGCATGGAAGTATGGAATTAAATATATTGTTGCAAAAGCGAGACTCGAATCTGGTTGTAAAACAAATAAGAAAATTGTATGCTAAAAAAATCAGCGTATGAAACAAAGATAAAAGCATGCGATTAGGGATTTAATTGAAATGTTTGATTCCTTTAACATTGTGTATCATGACAGAGGTCTCAATGTTGTTGCTAAAAATTTGGCAATGCTCGGTTCTAGATTTGGAAATTACACCGTTTCACCTTATTGTGAATACAATATTGAAGTGCTAACCAGGCCTGCTGTCCTTGATAATGTGAAACATTGGCAAGTTTTTAATGATGATGCTCAAGTGCTAAGGTTCTTACAAAACCAAGGTGATTTTTTAGATAATAATATTGATTGGGAACTAATGGTATGCATGAATGAAGGAAGAGAAACTTTTTTGAGAAAGACATCATCTAATTGAAAACAAACACCATTCTTAGAGGTCTTGTTGCACTAGAATAAAATTTTAGCAATGCTGATTGCATCATCAATAGAAATATGTCTACCTCAAGGGATGTGGAAGAGCATAACTTGGGCACTAATGGTAAACCAAGGAAGATTTGGTTGGGCAGCAATTTAAGTAAAGAGGAAAAATATTCCTATGCCCAACTCTTGAAAAAATATCAAGACTACCTTGCTTGGTCCTACTCTGAGCTAAAGGCATATAGAGAAGACTTGTTTCAACATGAGATCTCTCTTGAGATAAATACTAAGCCATTCGATATAGAGGAAAATGCCAATTAATCCACTTATCTCTATGAAAATGTAAGAAGAATTAAATAAATTGAGAGATGGAGGTATTATTCAGCCCACTAGATATTCATCTTGGGTTGTAAACCTTGTGCCAGTCAGAAAGAAGAACAGAGACATCAGAATTTGTGTGGATTTTAGAAATCTAAGTAAAGCATCCATGAAGGAAAACTACCCCTTTCCAAATATGGAAAATATGTTGTAGCTAGTGATAAGGTCTGAGTTGCTTTCCACATTGGATGGTTTCTTCAGATATAATCAAGTGGTAGTCAAAGAATCAGAAAGACTTAAGACAACATTCACTACTCCTTGGGGGACATATGTTTTTTTTAGGATGCCCTTTGGTTTGATGAATGCTAGTACCAATTTTTAAAGAGCAATGGATGTTGCTTTTGCTGGTTACATCAATGACTTTATTGGAGTTTACCAAGATGATGTGACTGTGTTTTCAAGGTAGAGAGGTGATCATTTGCAACACTTGGAGAAGATGTTGATCAGATGTAGGGAGTATGGAATTTCTCTTAATTCAAAGAAGTGTCATTTTAATGTGCAAAAGGCCAAGATTATGGGACATATTGTGTCTAAAGATGGTGTTATGATAGACCCTAAGAGAGTGGAAGCAATCAACAAAGTACCTATCCCAAGAACCAAGAAAGGCATCCAATCTTTCTTTGTTCAGATTAATTTTATTAGAAGGTTTGTTTCCAACTTTTTTGAGATGACTCTTACAATTACATGCATGCTAAAGAAATACCAAGTTGTTAAATGGGAGGAGGTTTGTCATTCAGATTTTGAAGGAATAAAGGAAGCACGTAAGCATGCACCTGTTTTAGCATCTCCAAACTACAAGAGGCCTTCCCAAATCTTCTCCTTTGTCTTTGAGTATACCATTTCTTCTGTTTTGATAAAAAATGATGAGAATGGGGCTGAGAGGCCTATTGCCTTCTTTAGTAAGGCTTTACAAGTTGCTGAGATGAAGTATACAATCATGGAGAAACAAGCATTTTCCTTGGTGAAAGTAACAAAGGTTTTCAGGCCTTATATATTAAGTTCAAAAGTTGTTGCTTATGTTCCCCACACCATGGTGAAAGACATCTTATCAGAGATGGAGATCTCAAGCAAAAGATGTAGGTGGGTGAACAAACTGCAAGAGTATGATATGGACATCCAAACCACAAAGTTGGTATGTGGTTTGGGTCTTGCTAAGCTCATGGTTGAGAGTAACTTGTAGAATGTAGAAGTGAATCAAGTAGAAGAAAAAAGGGAAGATATTCTTGAGAAGTTGATGAGTTTTGAGTGGTACAAAGATGTGATCTTCTACCTCAGAAACCTATGCTGCCTTAGTCACTTGAATAAAAATCAGAAAAGAGCCCTTAAGATGGCTTCTCAAAAATATATTATTACAGACCTTGGGCTAGCTTGGAAGAACCCAGAAGGTGTCCTCTTGAAATGCATAACTGAATATGAAGCTCCTAAGATAGTTGCTGATTTCCATGGGGGAGTTTGTAGAGGAAAATTTGCTGGAAGAGTAACAACACATAAGATTTTAAGATTTGGTTATTAGTGTCCTACTCTCTTCAAAGATGCAATCTAGCTGGTTAGAAAATGTGATAGTTGTGAACGTTTCTCTAGAAGACTAAAAGCTTCAGGCTCCCTTCCTTTGTAGCCTGTATCAATTGAAGCTCCTTTCAAGCAATGGGGGATGGACTTCATTAGTGAGATTTCAAATCCTTCTAGTGCTAGCCATAAGTGGATTCTTGTAGCCACTGATTATTTTACAAAGTGGGTTGAAGCAATCCCATCTAAAAAGGCAACACACCAAGTGGTAATGGACTTCTTGTTGAATCACATCATATGCAAATTTGGAGTCCCAGGAAAGATTGTAACTGATAATGTCATGTGATTTAGAGCCAAACCTTTAATGGAAATGTGTAATGAATATGGAATCAATTTGAATTGTTCTTCAAACTATAACCCCCAAGGCAATGGACAAGCTGAGTCTAGCATTAAGAATTTGTTGAAGATCATTAGAAGAACCTTGGAGCAAAACAAGAAGAGATGGGGTGAAAAACTGAAATTTGTAGTTTGGGATGATAGGATAACTCCTAAAAGAGCTACGAGTATGAGCCCATTTGAATTAGTGTATGGAACTCAAGATTTACTGCCCTTACATCTACAATTGTCTTCATTTCAGTTTGCTCAACAGTTCAAAGATCAAGAGCTCAATCCATATGGAGCAAGGATAAATCAGATTTTTGAGCTTGATGAGGAGAGAAGAGCATCCCATCAAAGGCATGTCAAATTTAGGGAAAAATTGAAGAGATTTTTTTGATAAAAAGGTCACTCCTAGAGCCTTCAATGTTGGAGATTTGGTTTTGTGATGGGATAGCGGCATGAAGACAAGGGAAAACATGGAAAATTTGATGCATTATGGATGGGGCCTTATGCCATTGATATCGAATTGGTGAACATACCTTCTTTCACAAGGACTTAGATGGGGAATTGCTGGAACTATCTATTAATGGCATACATTTGAAGCATTTCTTGGATTAATCCCCAAATCTGAGGTATGCACTAATTATACAATTGTATAGTCTTTATTTTTGCTTTTTTTTCTTGTTTTGTTGGTGTGTGGTTTTCCCTTGTTCTTGGTAGCCATTTTGGTCAATTTATCGATTCGTTTTTATGGATGGTTCTGTTTTTTGGGTTGTCTTGTGTTTTGAATCCTTTTCCCAATGGATATTTTGGCACTTGGTCTACGTTTTGTCCTTGTGGCACTCACTGGGAGTGCCCATCCCCAAGCATGAACGATGTTGGTGCCATTTTTGAGCTTGCATGTTGTTGCCCTAATTTTTCAAATCTATATCTACTCAAAAACATTTTATCCTTTGATTTGATGGTTTGTAATTCTTCCCCTCTAGTTGGAATGCTTTAAAAATGCTCACAAACTTGTTGTTTTGCCCTAATTTGAAGGAATAATCCAAGTTTTCCCTTTTTTGAGCCCTAGGTTTTCCAATTTTGCGGGCTCTATCATTTTCCCTTTGCTGATTGTAGAAAAATGAAATTGATCAATTCATACTTGTTTGTATTTGAAAATCCAAATCCTAGATCGGGAATGTTGTAAAAACATGGTTCTGTTGATTTAAAATCAAAAAATATGCCATCCTTGGTGAAAAAATTGAATTCTAGGGCATCCTTTCAATTTTTGCATTTTGATGGTCATACGGGCATCATTTTCCCGTCAAATTCATCCTCGAAGGTATTGGCAACGTGGTGGGTTTTCATTTCTTTGAGGTGTGGCGGAAATGTTTCTAACTTGTCATTTTTAATTTTTGGCAAAGTGGCGAATATTATCCCACGGCTCCGCCTTCCTTCATCATTGCCTATGTGGCATGTTTTTATTTGCCGAGGAGATGCGGGGAGTCGAGATCTCCTTAGAAAATTTTGACTTTATCCTACAAAATACTCTAAGTAAATTTTTTTCCCAAAACCCCGTGAGCCAACCAAAGGAGGACACGTGGAAGTATTTTGGTCGGAGAGGAGATGTGGTTGGTGGAAAAACCTTGTGAAATTTTATGTTTTTGGCTCAAAGGGTTAAAGTGAAAATTTGGAGTGAAGCCCCACGACCAATCATAAGTGGACACGTGTCCAGGAAAGATCAAAATGGAGGAGCGGACTGGATTGGGGAGTTAGATTTTTAACTCTATTTTTAAAGTTGTAAAATCATTTGTTAGCCCCACTCTAATCAGGAGAGGCCACATGGTAGTTTCTTAGGTAGAAGGGATGCGGGTGGCAGAGATTTTTTTTTATTTTTGTGTTTTTGGGGTCAAATGGCTAAGGTGAAATTTTGGACCGCGGCGCCATGGCAAATCATAGGAGGACACGTGTCCAAGAAAAGTCAAAATGAGGGGGCAGGGTCTTGGTGACTTTCAAGTTTTTAACCCCGAATGGTTTAAAGTCAAATTTTGGGTCGAAGTTTGATGACGAATCAGGAGAGGACACGTGTCCAAGAGGGCAAAAATGGAAGAAGGGGTTGAGGGAAAAATTAATAATTTTTTTGCTTTGTTTTCTAAAAAGTTAAAAATGAGATATAGCTCCACTCTAATCCGAGGGAGACACATGTCCAAAAATGTGTAAATGGAGCTTTGAGGGTCATTAAAGTTTTTTGCCTTTTTGGAAAAGTGGTTTAAAGTGAAATTTTTGTGCGTGGCCCCGATAAGGAGGAAGTTTTTGGCTTGTGTGGGAATGCGGGCCTTCAAAGGTAAAAAGGAAATTTTGCCTTTTTGGAAAAATAAGTTAAAATTATGAAAAGGAAGCAAGCCTCCATGACCAATCCAAGTGAGACATGTGGCACATTTTAAAGTTCAAAGGGGAGTGCGGGCCAATGGTGAAGTTTGTGAATTTTCAAAAAAAATCAAGGGAGGTTTGAAGGAAGAAAGGGAGACTTAGCCCCACAACAAATAGGAGAGCGCCACGTGGTGGGGATGATTTCGGAGGCATGGACCTACAGAGGTTTTTGGGAAAATTCTCCTTTTTCCCAAAAAGGAGTAAAGTATACATAATTGATCCATAATTCCACCGGGGCCCACATATGGACACATAGCGGGTCTAGGAAGGAGGTGGGGACAAAATAAATTTTTTTCCAAATTTTCAAAAGGTCATAAAGTAAACGTTTTAAAAGCGGGCCCGATCCAATTATTTGTTGTCATGTGTCTAGTGTTATCTAAAAATTAAAAAGGTAACTCAAGCTTATTTCTAAATCCGCATCTTCCATGTGGAGGGCCAGGAGTTAAAGTTGAAGGTAGATCGACGGTTCTTATACGTCGTATCTTTTTTTCCGCCATGAGAGCTCCGAAATCTTGGAATCATGATTTCGCATCAAATTTTATCAAATTTATAGTGATTTTGTGTCGTCTTGGCCTTCCAGGAACATTAGGATCACTTTCATGACTTGATTCTTTGATCTTTTGTGTTTTTGAGGTAAATTTTTCTCAGGCCCGAGAAAAAATGAAAAATGTCGATTTGGAATTTGCAAGGTAATTTGAAAAGGTAAAAAGGTGAAAATGATGAGTAAAAGGTGTTTGCATGCCTCAAATGATTAAAATCATGCCTCCATGATGGATAATGATCCATATATTTGTAATGATTCAATCTTTTGGGCACACCTGGCAACCTATGAATGTTTTTCTGTTTGATGTCATTTTCATTGAATCATGAGGTTTTTGTAACAAAATTGATCTCATAGCATATTATTTGCTTGGGAAGGAAGTATCCAATGTGGCATGAGGTATATAATGCATTTTGGAGAAATTGTAAAGGAGAGAGATTGAAATTCATGAGCAAAAATTATGAGAGAAAGCTCATTTTTGATAAATCCATCAAAGAACTAGTTTAATGTCTCATGTGTTGGAACTTCATGTATGTGAGTTGGTTATAAGTGTATAGCCATCACACACTCTGAAATTGTTATGAAACTTTCCCTGCTATTGAATCCAACAAGTTTTTGGAATTAAATCTGTGTTTTCTTTGGGCAATATGATGTATGTTATCATTTTTAAATATCTCGCAAGTAGTTTTCATTGTTCTTGTTACAATTTTGCATTGAAAGTATTTACTAAATCACACGATCTCATTCTTATTGATAGCTTAGTGGCACTTGCAATTTTATTTGTCAGAAGATCTTTCATCTGTCATTAAAAACAAGTAGTTTAAAATCACTTCTCCTTCATTTGTCAATTGAGATTTTTGTAAGCCTTTAGGGGTACCTTGGCATGGTTTGATCAAGGATTTCTATGTTTAATTGAGTTCTTTACTTCAAGATTTTTGGTGTCTCAAATATTGTGTGAAGAGTGCAACCTTGGGCTTCCATTTGTGCATCTTATCGCTGAAATAACATCCTAATTATTTGAAGTATTTTACACGATAGTTGTTTAAGTATTGTATAGGTTATCAAAGATCCGATCTATCCCAGTTTTCTTGTTAATATCCCACCAAAATCATCTAAACAACAAAGATCCTACCATGTACTACCCCTGATTTACATTGTGTGCCCACAAAATATCAAACTCCATTTACAAAAGTATGCATAACGGATCAGGATTCTAATGTCTCTAGTAACGTTTTCCTTGTTTTGAGAACATACCCATGTTTTGAGAAGTGACAACTCATGAGAGTTCGGATCTCTGGGGTGTTGATCATGTTTTCATCAAGGTCTCCATCATATATTTTAAAGCAAAAGGAAGGATATCTTAATCTTCTTCACCATTACAAGGTTACAAAATAGGTCCTCTTACCTTGGTTGTAAGGCACAATATAAAACTAGGACAAGATCAAGTCCTATTGAGTGCTATCCATTTCTCCACAAACTCGAGTGTCACTAGACCATATCCATGACTACCAATGACATACAACATGGTATAATTTGTCTTTAAGCTCCATGACATATCTATGGTGTTGCTAAGACTAAAAAGGAAAAAAAAATTGGATACCAACATGGCCAACAGATAGTGGTGAAATTTTTCTAAGGCATATATCATGGACAAAGCCTTGCACTCTGTAGTGGTATAATTTTGTTCTGCATGGGTCAACTTCCTACTATAAAAAAAAAAAAGGGATGATCTACTATACCTTCACCAGGTTGAGCTAAGACAACACTAATGGTCGTGCCAGAGGTGTCCACATGAACATGAAAAGGTTTATCCCATGAAGGAAAATGCAAGATAGGCACGGTAGTAAGTTTCTCCTTCAATATCTCGAACGCGCACTACTGTGATTCCCCCAATAGAATGTACCTTTCCCCTTGAGTAATTCTTCCAAAGGTGCGGCAACTTTGGCATACCCCTGTATAAAATTTCTATAGTACCCTATGTGACCCAAAAATCCATGCACCTCACTTTGACTAGCAGGCGCTTTCAAGCCTAAAATGACTGCAACTTTAGTTGGATCAACCAGCAACCCTTCCTTGTATATTATGTGCCCTAAAAGTATGCCAAAGGGAGTAGCAAAGATGCACTTCTTGATATTCAATGAGATACTCAATTGTCTACATCTTTCAAACATTAAGTGTAGATTGTCACAATGATCTTTAACTAGCCCATAAATGGTCCAATCATCAAGATAAACCTGTAAGAAGTTGTGAATAAAATCCTTGAATGCTTGCACAACTATCCTTGAGAATACAGCAGGTGCATTCTTCAAACCAAAGGGCATTACAATATAGGAAAAAATTCCCCATTCATGTAGTGAATGTGGTCTTTTCTTGATCTTTCGAGCAATCCTAACTTTGATGATACCACGAGAACCCATATGTAAATGAATATATCTCGCACTTTTGACCACTCCTTCTAATATCTCTTCTGTGAATGGCATAGGAAAAGGATTAGTAACACATGCTGCATTCAACTCTCTATAATCAACACAAATTTGAATCCTACCATCCTTCTTGATACTTATCACCATAGGACTAACCCATTCTGCCTCATCCAATGGTCGAATGATTCCATATTTCAACATCTTGTCAATTTCCTCCTTTACTTTCTCACATAAATTGGGATTCATATGATAAGGTCTCTTTCTAACAAGTCGTGCACCTTCTTTAAGCTTTATCTTCATTTCTCCAAGTGATTTATGCACGCCTTTGAGTTCATGGTACCCTCTTAGAAATAAATCCTCATAGTCTCTAAGTAACTCTATGATCTTCACCACTTCTGAATCTGACCAGTAATCTCCAATTATCACTTCCTTAGGTTCAACTTTTGTTCCAATATTCACTTTTGTTGTCTTCATATGTTCCTAATATGCGCACGTATCTAAATCTGCACCGACTAACACCTCGTTTTCTCCTTGTGAATGATCAACATCCAATTTCTCGACTTCCTCATCATCGATTATGTAGACCAACTTCCCCTTTTCTTTTTCTAGAGTAGCACGCTCAAGTAGTATAGAATCATCTAATTCTTCTTCAAAATGTGCCCCTGTCTTCATCTCACCAAATAACTCTTGAATAAGCTCTTTCTCTTTCCCACTATCTCCCATGGTGAAGTGCTTGATAAATCTTAATACCTTGTCCACTAGTGGTTTAGATGAGAAGAAGTCAAAATTTGGATCATCCCTACAGTCAAATTCTACCAATTGCTAGTTTCTCTATATAATTCAGCATACACATACCAAGCACGCATGTAACCTTGTAGAGTAGAATACAACCGATGCACCCAAAGTGAAGGTGGTAATGCTTCCTATCCTACTATCTAGAGTCTCTCACACTACTGGATATGATGTTGAATAGGCTAATCACCATGATAAAGGAAAATCTTTGTAGGTGATTTACTTCTTGAAAACCAGGCGATAAGGCGATCCTAATCTCTCCCCATTCCAAAATATTCTCCTTGTGAACCACGCACCAGTGTGCTGCTACCCCACGCAAAGTATATGATAGCATATCTCTTATTTTAATCTGGTTAGCCTAGTTTTCCTCCATGGCTTGCAAGAATTTAGTCAGATCTTTGGTTCCAGTATATCGGGGTACTGAGTGACCTATACATCTGACAAAGTGAAAACCCTTTTTGCAAGCAACCGCATGCTTAACTTTGCACCCCACCAGCTCATAAGTACCATGAGCCTAATTATCACAAGCAATACTTATAGTATCATGGATAGGCCGAGAATCTTCACAATGCGGGACTCCTTCCTTAGATGGCTCATTGACCTCGGGGTCCCGAATAGCGCGTATATAAATTCATTCAAGTCCTCTTCACTCAAAGGTTCCACATAGGGTATGGAATTCCCATATGTCAACGGTATTATAACCCTTTCTTCCTTGTTCTCAAATCTGATATACCCCTTATTAAATCTCAAATCAACATTGTTTGCATAACACCAAGGGTTTCAAGCAAAGTCGGAAGCTATCGATTCCGCAAGTGCCAATACTTCAAAATCTCCTGTGAACTTGGCCCCCGGTATAGTTATAGATGCATCCTTCAAAACTCCTATGGGAGTAGCTTTTGTTCTATTTGCCATGAACAATACATTAGATGATGGTTACAATGGAGGTCTCCCCATTTATACCCATGCATCCAATGTAAGTACATTCACTTTTGTACCTATATCAATCAAAATATTGCTCAATAACCAACCATCCACAACAGCATTCAAAGTGATCTCCTTGTCATAGTCAATGCTATCGAGAGGGAGATTCACATGGAGTATTTGTCTTCTAGTCTTAGTTCCCACATGTGGAGTATTCCCCTTCAACCAATTTCCCAATAAAGGAATAATATTCTCTTGGCGCAACATTCTACATACCTCTCTGATGTTGTCAATATCGACGGGGTCTTCCCAGTATCCTTATGCTCCAATTTTGAGATTGCTCTTTTAAGCATTGTATTTCACCCTAAAGATTCCTAAGAACCTCCATGGTCTCTTGATAAAATTCCTTCTAATGATTTGGATCTAGATACCTAGCATGAAAAGCCTCCTCCCTAGTGATTGTCGGTTTTGGTGCAATACATCTTTCACGCGTGCTTCTTCAACTCGTGTGGTAATCTTTATTGTTACTACCTCAGGTTCTAGTGTTAACTTGGGCATCCACTTGATTCTCTACCATGCACTAGATTCTAACCATTACTGCACCTTTATTTTCTTGCTTGTGTTGTTTACTGATATGCTCATATAAGTTCGAGCACTCTTCATAACTATGACCCTTTCCACAAAATGAACAAGAGATATTCTGTGGGCATTCATGCCTATAGTGGTCAGGTGAGCCGCATGTATAACATGTCCCATGAGGGAATTCACCTCTTCCTCCACCTCAGGCCTCATCCTCCATATCCACCTCGATATCCACGTCCTCTTCCACGACCTCCTTGAAATCATCCATCATTCCTGTCATAGCGTGCTTGATTATAATCCCTATCCTGGTGCTCATTCTTTCCTTTAGAATTATCAGCCACACTTGCCTGTCAAACCCCAATATCAATGGCATCATGGATCTGGCCATTTAATCTACAATCTTGATATCATTGGTTGTAGACTGCAGATATTATAAAAATAAGATACATTCTTCCGATTGCGTTGCGGTGAAAGGGTAGTGACTAGCATCATGATTCAAATGGAAATTTTCATTCCAACAAAGTAATGAACATACGGATCTACGAGGACAACTATCCTTGGTGTGGCCTTCCACTTCACAATCTATACACCAGATTCTGAGTGCGTCTCATGAGCTAAATTCACCGATAATTTCTCCAAATGTTTTTCCATAGCTACTATCTCGAGCCTCTAAAAATTGACTAACTTCAGTGTCAATACTCCCAACTACCTCAAAGACATAGAGATGCTTCCAAAACTTCACATGGATCGGTATAAGGCTTATGTGACAGTGCTCTTCGAAAAGGAGTAATCAATCCCCTAACAAACCATTGTGCATGCTAACTTGCATGTATATCATAAGAGAGTTTGGATAAAAGAGTTTTAAAATGGGCATCATACTCACGTACACTTTCAGTAGTGCCTTGCTTAATATCCTTAAGTGTGCTTATACTCTTCTGCTCAAACTCTGGGATATGGAACTCCTTTAAGAAAGCATCTTTCAATGCTACATAATTAATACAAGTTTGATTGGGATCAAACTTCCTATACCAGCTTGTGTGCACGCACCTGTAACGTAGTAGAAAATTGACTTGCCTTGTGCTCAAAAGCCATGATATCTTTCATGTGCCATAATGTTTCACACATATGAACATGTTCAAGTAGCATCCTCAATACCTCGATACTCCGAGAGATGAAGGGACATCTCCATATAAATATTCCGAGGTTTTTATAGGCCTTGACCACCCGATCCATAACCTCCTTGGTTTCTCTACCTCCAGAACCACCAGTTCCATCGGAACTATAACTACCCATACCTCTCAAACCCCCACCTAAAGTTGGAATAGGGCCCGTAGATGCTCTCCCTGTGCTCAACCTGTAGTACTATCTTGAACTCCTACAATCTGTGAAGTAGTCCCAGTTCCAAGAGGTGAATCCCACATTCGGCGTGCTCATATTCTATGCAAATGATGAGCCTGAAAATGTACCCCCAAAGAATAATGAAGTTGTTTGTGCTGCCATTGATGTACTTGTTGTCTGACTTGTTCTGCTCTTTCACTTCCTAAATGAAAACTCTGTTTACCTATTGTACTAGATACTAGAAAACCAAGCGCAAGGGCTAGGTCAGTAGGTTGGCTTAGATGCATGCCCACAGCCCAGGTCATATCTCTTGCACGCTTCCATGTGAGGCCAAAGAGGGTTCTCTATCATGCTTTCCTAGATGGGGGAGTTCCTGATGCTCTAGCTCTTCGTCATCTTCATGAGCCTCAAATCCTTCACGAGCCATTTCTCTCCACAACACCATATGTTCTGTAACCTCTTGCTTCTTCCATAATTCCCTCTCACATGCCTCATCATACTTTAGCCACCTCTCTTCCCTCTGCCATGCTACTGCTAGGTCTGCCATCTTTCACCAATCCTGTTCTTGTCCTTGTGCATGGAGGTTTTTCACTAGCCATAGGTTTATCTTCCAAATTCAACGTTACCATCAATATCTTGATCACTAGGAATACCTTGCAAATATGTCCCTCTAGGATACTTGTGAAACCGAACTCAACTACCTCTGGGAATGAATAAGTTGATTTTAAATAATCCAAAATATAGTCTTATTTAGAACACCATGAAACCACACATCTACCGCGTGAGTCCAAATCAAATCAGCATCATATAGTGTTTGAAATTCCTCTTGTGTCCAAACCAAAGGTGTGTGATATCTCTAATTTTGTTTAGACACATATGTAGTCAACCACTTGTATAATTCTACTTTGGGAAGATAACAAAGAAGCTCTCATACAAAGTGTCATACAAATTATGCTCTACCCAAGTGCGTGAGCTAAATCTAGATCCATCTAAAACTTTGTGTGTATTCTTCCTTCGAGATCATGAATCCATTCTTCAATAGTCACCAAATTTAACCGGTATGTTTTCATCGTGAACCATCCTAGAAACAAGCTGAAAAGAGGTCCCGAAACAAAACCAATGATGCGGCCTAGAATTTACAGATAACACCTAGTCACGCTGGTACATCACTCGGCATAAGCCGAGAGCTCACGCGAAGCTTGCGCAGCAAGTACCGTGTCCCTCTTTAGGGTTCTTTGTGGCGGGATGGTAGCATGATGAAGTAGTAAAGACATATACTTAGAAACTAATCCATCATTACACAGCTTATCTAGAACCAGATCTATAAAGGCATGCACTTAAGTATTAATCATCAAGAAATCAATAGCATGCAGTAATAAAACATACAAGACACTTGGTTCGGCCAATATTCCTCATATATTAAGCATAAAAATAGTACAAAAGATTCATACAATAATAGTCATGTATGCATGGATCTGTTACAATTATCCAGTCACATGCACTCATGAATCTCTAATTCTCTACTGACATACACAACTAAGTGATTCATTACATATATATAGGGTGGGGACTTTCCCTTCACCGTCTAACTATTCCAGAAATAGGTCGCATGCTAAGAATAGCCACATGCCTTTTACAATCATAGCCACACATGCAAGTGTGCTATCTATAGATCACTAATAGTCAACTAAAGTGCTAACTCTATTCTTGGATCATCTACATGCAAAAGTGCTTTGGTTCTATCTTCTAAAGATAGATGATGCATGGTGCGCAAGTCTCGGTGTTGATTGTGTGCTCCACATGCCAACTCCTAAAAATAGACCTCATGCTCAAAAATGGCTAAGTAATGAACTTGTCCTTGACAAGACGCGGTTGTTCTCGTCTTTCTATGCCTTTGAATCCGGCCTTCTCTCCCACACAAACTCTCTGTGTGGATTCTACTAAGTATTTTATCTGATCAACAAGAGAACATTGTACTTGCAATTTTTTTCCCTTGTTTCTAAATTCTTAAAATGGGATAATTCTGATAGATAAACCTTCTTGGTGTTTGTAATAAGGTAGTATTTACATTTAGAATAGATTTTCCTTTCTGTATTTCCTTCTTTGTCATTTGTGCTTTGTTAATTTACTTTTGTGTTTTGTGTAATAAGCATGTTTGTACATTAGAAGCTAATTACCATCTGAAGTATTTTTAGCACACATGACTACACATACTATTGGTGTGGGTGGTTATACATAACTAGGTACACATGAGAACAAACTGTTATACGTGATATATACGTTTGGAAAGAAACTGTTTGAAATAAGATGACTATAGATAGAGATAAATGAAGGAACAATATAACACGAGGTAAGAAATAGCCATGGAAGCTACCAGGGGAAGGCACGGTGGCGAGGTACTTGGGCGTATGGAAGAGTCTTTGAAGAGAATTCTATATCCGAAGGTTATAGGTTTGGGCGCGAAGATGTAACACATGGAAATTGTGAAAAGGGTCAATTAATTAGAGGATTATTGGTAGGTGAAGGAGAAATAAATGCATTAAATTTTTAAAAATCTATATAAGGATGTGATGCGAGTTCATTTTTACCTTTTCGATCATAAGTATTTGAGTGATCTAAGTGCGCATGAGCCGAGTGAATCATGTTGAGGTGCGGAGAGTTGTGAAACTAGATGTGGAGAGTAGAAAATTACACATAAGAGGTTTGTGTCCCCATTGATGAAGGGTTTGAATGAAGTAGAAGCATTGAGAAGGAGATAGGGCATGTGGTTTTAAGCTAGGGAACATAGATTCGAAGAAAAATGATGGATTTTACAATGGCACCTAAGAAAGCACTGCAATAGGTATAAAAGGAAAGAAAAATTTAGAAGTGGAGGTCAAGATTTCTCCCGAGAGTAATTTTTTCAGAGATGCAATACCCAGAAGGAGTAATAGTCGGTCAGGATTGGGATTCACATGTTCGACGATGCAAGATAAGTGATTATAACCATCATACTACTGACAACAAAGGAGAACTGGATGTGTTGTTGAACAAAAATACCAACAAGTGCATGGTAGATAATATGTCAGTGTATGATGATGCTGGAGAGAAGTTATTAAAGAAGGTAGGAGTCTACCAGTTGCATAAGCTCCCTTATTTTAGAAAACCAGAGGCCTTATACCAATGCTTTATGAGTAGATTTCATGAGGACTTTTTCTATTTTTTGGAAGAAGGGTGAGGATCACAACAGCTCTGATTGCCACATTAATAGGGATGAAGGGCATAGGGTCAGATATTGTAAGTGATCTAACCGATAAATAAAATGTGATAGCCACCGAAAGGATTTGGGATACTCAAAAGGTCTACGTGGCATGGATATAGATAAACTGAAATTTTTTCCCTGTAGTGTAGGTATCCTCACATCTACTCACCAAGTTAAATGATCAAGAGAGATGGTCACTAGTAAACACAATGTGGCTACATGTTGTATAGAAAATTTCAGAGGGAGAAATTTACAACTTAGCAAGCTACATTGCAGAAACCATCATTGAGGAAGTGTGCATAGGAAAAAAGATAAGTTTTGACACTATTCTCTTGTCTCTTTTTTTCATTTAAATTGGACTTCCCGATGGTCCGAAGGACAAGGTTTGGGAATATCCTATAGAGAAGAAGTAGCTCGCAGAGAGGTTTGAGAAATACTTGTGTGAAGGGTCTATGAGTGGGCCATTTAAGAAAAGGTCAAAGATGTGGTATGGCCAACTTCGCACAGTGCTTCAAGAGGAGTGGCACATTCCGAAGGAGTCTCCCCTAGTGGTACGAAACATGGGGTGCAAAGATTTTTTTTTAGATGGGCGATGTATGCAATTTCTAACTGTACCATAGCTCGTGTACCACAAAAAGCGTGCATATGGTGGATGTCATAGGTTAGTTTTGAAAATGGGGTCTTAAACCATTGGCCTCTGTTCTTATTACAAAATCACCACCTCTACGATCCATGATACTAAGGATTGCGGGATGATTAAATAGATCCATGATGTTATCGATCTATGCGTGTACCGGACAAAGCCTTGTAAGTAGTTCTAAGGATGTTGATCACCTCTATGAAGGGCGTGCGAGATGGAGGGGCGCGTGGAAGGGGTTTTCATGGGGGATTTCATGGTCATAGTAACCGTGATGGAGGGAGAAGTGAGTTCCCATGAGGAACATGTTTTAAGTGTGGGTATACCGAGCATTACAAGCATGAGTGTCTTGATCTATTGTAGTGCTTGTGGTGTGGAAAGAAGAATAAGTACGAGGAGTGCCCTAATTTTTTTGAGCACAAGAGTCAACAGAAATGGAAATATAAAGGAATTGGGATGGCTAGCATAAATAAGGATGACACACGTGGATGTTAAGAGTGATGCGAAAGGCAATTTTAGAACCTATTTTGATGATGACGTATGTAGAGGCCGCGCACGCCAAGGAAGTACTAAGGAAGAAAACCCTGGTTTCAAGAGAAGTGGTACATGGAAATTATCTGGACCCTGCTCATCAGAAGGAGGTGTATCAAGAGACTATGGACGTGATTTAGAGTTTACAAGGAGAGATCCAATGTTTGAAGGAGTATTTAAGGTAGTTGGAGTAGAGAAAGAATGTTGAGACTCCACGAAAAGACATGGATGAGGTCAAGGAGGTATGTAGGATGTTAAGGTAAGAGAATATTATTCCCTTGCTAGGAGAATGGCTATGGGAGAAGGTACCATACGCTGGAGAGGATTGTGAGAGACATGTGTTGCATGCAAACCTTCCTCCTCATAGCCTTGATTATGATAAAAAAATCACACTTTGAATGTAGTTGTTGATGGGTGACTGCTAAGTAACATTCTTATTGATATGGGAGTAGAGGTCAATGTTCTCACATTGGATTCCCGCATCGATGGGAAGGCACGTGTTACAACCATGTTCAAATGTGTTGTATATGGAAAATAAGACAAAGGCCATGCCCATTGGAGTCCTGAAGGATGTGGTTATAACTATTCAAGGGGCCAAATTCACTGGAGACTTTGAAGTCTTGGCGCTCACCGAGTTAGATAATTTTCTAGCATTTCTCGGGTGGCTTTGGTGTTACAAAAAAATGCTGACCTAAGGTTTAACAAGGGGTAAATAAATTTTGAGTACAAGGAAGAATGGATCAGTATCCCCTTGACGATGGGAATTCAGCACCGTATATTTAGCCCTTGGGAGAAGAAGTCCTTGACAAAATTTATGTGAGCTCCATTAGAGACCACGAGATAATTCATCGAATGAAGGAGTTATTGAGTTTGAAGATCTTGAATCTATGAGTGATACAACTAGCATGGCTTGTGACATTTTGGCACATGGAACTATGAATTAGGTAGGTGAAAGTTGATAGGATCATGTAACAAGAGTAAAAAAGGTGCACTCGACCAAGCACCGGGAGGGAAGAAGTTACCGAATTACTGCGGAGGAGCCTACCCTAAAATTTTCTTGTAGAAAATGGAGGCTCAAGTGGAAGAATGAGGATGAGAGAAGAGGAATGCTCAACTACATCTTTCTTGGGAAGGTGGCACGTTGCTTTAGGATACACACAAATGAGAATCTATTAGAATGATGCGAGGTGAGGATCACATTCTCGCTAGGTTCTCTAGAAGTAATGTGCCCACCGTCTTACAAGACTACCATGGAAAGAAACCCACCTCGCTCAATATCCAAGCTTGTGAGAAGGCCTGGTATGGGAGGTGTAGAAGATTTACCACCCTCATTATGGGTGCATAAACTATATTCCACATTACAAGGTTACGTGTGCGTGTGGTATATTCACTCGAAGCATCTTTGTCGAGATAGTAAAATGGAAGGAGTTGGTGGCTGATCTCATCGAATATTTTTATTATCAAAGTACAAAACCATCTGTGGATAAGGCATTGCAGGTTTTCAAGTGCCTTACGATGGGAGATAGTGCCATGGTAGAAGATAGGATACTATATTTTCTAGGTGAGCCTAGTTTGGGGGCATGTTTCGATGAAGAGGAATCAAAAGATATGCAGTTTGAGTGTGTATGTATGGAGAAGGAAAAAGGGAAGATGGTTTATGTGATCGATGGTGAAGAGATGGAGATTCTAGATGTTAACCATTCTATAGGTATGCGCAAATTCATAGATAGCGTTGATGAGAAATCACGCGCCTACAATGAGCCCTTGAAAACTAAGAAGGTTAACATCGGTTTAGAGGCAAAACCTAAGGAAGCTATCATTGGAGACTATTGGTCGAGAGAAGGAAGTTTCAAAGATCATTGATCTATTACACAAGTTCCAAGATTTGTTCCCATGTGGGTACCATGAACTCAAAGGCGTCCACCATTCCTTGGGGGAGATGAGGATCAAGTTAAAGGAAGGTGCATGCCTGATTCGAAGAGGCCTTATAGGATGAATCCAAACTTGCACGTACGGGTCAAGGAGGAGATAGATAAAATGATAGCATCAGGCATCATTGTGGCCATTGAAGAATCAAAATGGATCATCCCCATGGTCATTAGTATTAAGAAGGATGGGAGGATATGAATCTATGTTGACTATAGGGACCTAAATGCAATATGTGTCATTTATCCTTTTCCCACCTCATTCACTAAGGAAATTCTTGAGGGAGTGGCTGCGTGCGAAGTCTACTCTTCCAGATGGTTTCTCAGGATACCACCAAGTTATAATTGCAAAGGAAGACCAAAAAAATACAAATTTTTTCACTAAATGGGGAAGTTTTTCCTACACAGTCATGTCTTTTGGGTTGAAGAATACACCTGCTGTGTTCTCGTGCATCGTGGTACAAATATTTTAGGACTTCATCCATAAATTTCTTCAAGTCTACCTGGATGAATGGAATGTGTATGGGCTAGTTAAAGACCATTGTGACAACTTAAGGCTAATGTTTGCAATATGTTGGCAGTTGAGGATATCCCTCAACATAAAAAAATGTGTCTTTTCTACTCCCTTTGGAACCCTGTTAGGGCATATTATATGTAAGGAGGGCTTGTTAGTGGATCTTGCTAAGGTTGTAATTATTGTGGGATTGGGAAATCCTGTTAGTCAAAGTGCAATGTGTGGATTCCTTGGGCATACAGGGTACTACCTAAAATTCATCAAAGGATATGCCAAGATTGTCGTGCCTTTGGAGGATTTTCTTAAGCACAAGAGTGCCTTTCACTAGGGAGAGGTGCAACGAGAAGAATTTAAATCTTTAAAGGATAGGCTTGTTACTATGCCCATACTATGTTTTCCTTCTTGGGATAAGGATTTCCATGTTCATGTTTATGCCTCAGGAAAAACCATTGGATAAGTATTAGCACAACACGGTGAGGGGATCGTTGATCATCCCTTGTGTTTTGTAAGTAGGAAATTGATACCAACATAACATAATTACACAACTACTGAGTGTAAAACACTATCAATGATCTACATGCCACATAAGTTCACACAATGTATTCAGCAACACATTTTTATTCTAAATGGACCACATGGCATTGAAGTACTTGGTTAACAAACTAGGATTACAAGGGCACATATGTCGATGGGTCCTGCTATTTCAAGAATTTGAGTTCACAAAGTGGTGGTAAAACAAGGAAAGAGTAATTAAGGACCTAACCACCTATAAAGGATTGAATTAGGGGAGGGTGCGTAAAGCATTTAGGATACCATGCCGATGCGCAATTGTTTAGGTTGTTGGACACACCCTCGGACTTAGAAGATATTATAGTGTTTATCAAAATGGGTGTGGCACCGAAGGAATGAAATCCTTAGAGAGAAAACAATTGGCTATACGCGTTGTGCCCTATATGTTGATTAGTGGAGATTTGTAGAAGTCGAGGCCATGATGAGGTTTTGTGTTGATGCATATTAGAACATGAGCCCATGGAAATTATTGAAAAAGAACATCATGAGATTACTGGGAGGACACTATGTAAGAAATGCCACCACACGGAAGATTCTACTTGCGAACTTTGGTGGTAAAGTATCTACCAGGATTGTATTTAGTTTTGAAAGGCCTTTGACCATTGCGGCACCTTGGCAAACTGGAAGAAGGGATGAGATTCCCTTGAGACCTATAGCCAATGAAGATCCATTTGAGAAATGGGAAATTGACTTTTTAGGGCCAATTTCACCTTCCGCGTGAAGTAATGGATCACACTACATCATTACTTGAACTGATTACTTAACAAGGTGGGCGGAGCGGTGCACGAAAGGGATTGCGTTGCAGCAATTTGCCAAATTTTTATGGGAGAACATAATCAGCAAGTATGGATGTCCTTTGAGCCCTGAATAATGATAGGGGTACACAATTCCTGAATGAAACAATCAAAATTTTGTTAGTAAATTTTATGGTGGCCCATCACAAGACTACCCCTTATCACCCACAAGAAAATGGAACTACTTGAGGTGTTCAATAAAATACTAAGTCACACATTGACCAAGATTTTTGATGTTGGGAGACAAGATTGGGATGAAAAAGTATCAGTTGTTCTATGGGCATACAAAAAAACCTACAAAAGGTTAAACAAGGCCACATTGTTTCAATTAGTGTTTGGATTGGAAGCTATTTTACCAGTTGAATTCATGTTACCATCCTACGTATAATGCATGTAGGAGGATTGACGAATGAACAAGTTCTTGAGGAAAGAATTGAAAAGTTAATGCAGTTAAATGAAAGACGATAACTTGCTAGATGGATTTAGAAGACTGAAAAGGACATACAAAAGGCATGACATGATCATCATATCAAGAACAAGAATTTTTAGGTTGGGAAGATGGTTTTGTTATATGAATCCAAGTTTCTGTGCCATCATGGGAACTTGAAATTCCTTTGGTTGGGCATGTATATCATTTCATACATCCTTGACTCAGGTGCATTCCAGCTTCAAAGCCTTTGGATGGGACGAGGTTTCTGGCCATTTCAATGGGAGTAGGTGAAGCCCTACTATAAATAAGTCTTCCTAGTGTTTTTCAATAAGGCGATTGCTAGTTAGCTTAGGATTTCGTTTTTGCAATTTCTTTTGTTGTGTTTCCCTTTCTTGTCACTTGTTCCCTTCCATTGTTTTGTTTTGCACATTGTGCAATGGTAACCACATTATTTTCAAAATGTTCTCGCATGTGTAGAGGACCACGCATCTATTTTAGTGTGGGGTGAGGATGAAGTAGTGCAAAGTGAAATATAAGTTGGTAGTGGAAGTTGTGCTAAATGGCCCAAATTAGAAGATAAAAAGTGCTTAAGGTTGAGGAAGCATGTGGAAGAAAGATGACCGAGAATGGTTGGTGTCAAGATAAGGCTTTACAAAGTCCACGTACAAATAAGGAGAAGTGTAGGAAAAACATGAGGTAGGTAGAGAGAAAAAACTAGGAAAAGGAAAGAAGAGACACCTTCGATGCTACTGAGACGCGCGCATAAGAATCTTTGGTGAATTTGGATTTTTGCATGCCGGAAGGTTGTAAGAGAATTTTCATGTAGGATTGGGCGGGTGGGTAAGGGTGCTTAAGGTCGGTTCTAGTGGAAAAATATGCATTTAATGCTAAGAACGTGGGTAGGTGGCATAACACTTATTCTTTGGGAAGAGGAAAAAGCTATAAATATGAGTTTGGGCAAGTCATTATTTTACCTTGCTATTATAAAGTTGAAGTGCTCTTGCGAACTAGGAAATCTAGATATATTTTTGTGAAGAGGAATCAAAGAGATATAAGTGCATGAATAGGGTAGATCTACAAATCAGTGGAAGGAGTACGGGCATGGGGAGAGTTAGTTTGTAGTGCGCCGTCTTGTGGAAGGATTTTTCTAGTTAGGGTTTGGCAGTTAGGGCATGTAGACAGAAGGATTTCTTCACAAACTTGAGCCCTAGATTTGAGCAAAGTAACGAGAGCGAGTAAGGAGATTTAATTTTTATCCGATAGAAAACATGGCACCAAAGAAGACAACTAATTCACCAAAGAAAAAGGGCAAGGGAAAACAAAGCCGGTACCATCATAAGCTCCAATGAGGAATGATATGCAAAAATGAAGTACCCGGATGGAGTATTACTTAGAAAGAGTGGGTGTTACACCTAAGAAAAATGGCCATAAGTGATTATAACCATCACATGAGCACAATCGAGAAGGAAATGGCATTGGAGCTGGTTCGTCCAACTAACAAGAGGAAACCGATGGGATGCCTATATATAGCGATGAGGTAAAAGTAAAGTTATAGAGGAAGGGCTATTGCAACTATATGAGTTTCTTTATTTTGGAAAGACAGAGTGACTATATCAACGGTTGATGTCATGCATACATGAAGATCACTTCTATTTTGCGGGGAAAAGATGCGCATAATACCTTTTTTTCTTTTTATTTTGTTGGGCCTTAGAAATATTGGCTAAGTAAAAAAATGTGCACGAGTGCGTGGGGCCTAATTAAAGGAGGTCGTGAAAGGTGAAGGTGTGCATGACATGGTTTTAGAAGGGTTTAGTAGAACCCATGACGTGCACGTAAGATAGAGGTTTCGGGACTTAGCCATACTTGATGTTCCTAGTGGTACACGAAAAAACCATGACCCGATGCGCATGTGGAGTGGATAAGGTGTGGGCCAGTAGCTTGATGGTCAAGAAAGGAATATTCCATGCATGATCCAGAAATACATCATTGTAAAGAGTGGAGAACTTGGACCTTGTTAGCATATGGATTTGCACACATGCAAATGACATGCAACAGTGTGGGAATCAAGTCCCTCCTCAATGAAGGTGAGGTTGCCTTTATTGAAAACCAAAACTGTATTTACATCTAGTACATTCAAAATTGTATGTGGGGGGTGTTTTGGAACATCAATGGAAAGAAAAGTGAATGAGGGAGATGGAATGGAATGAAGGAAAGGAGTGAAATGGAATGAATGGAAGGAACATGCAAGAGTTAGGTAAAACAGAGCCTAATATTGCATGAGGAAGAAAGACGAATAACTAACACAAATAAAACGGAGTTTGAGTTAGCCAAACAAGAACGTGTAAAAGGGAACACACATGAGCAAGTAGATAATCGAGCTTGATCACTTGTGGAACAGAGAACAACCGATTAATAACGTTGACAATAAGATCAAATATAATATTCGCATGCAAGATTCAAACACCTAACATCTAATGAACATAAGAACATCAAATGTTACAAGAGACAATGAATGAGACACAAAGTTTGTATTTCATTAACTCCAAAATGTTTCCACAAAAAAACAAAAAGTTTCCTCCTGAAATAAAGCTTGCACACAAAAGTATTTCTTCTCCTCTATCAAAGTCCCCCTCACAAATGAGCCCCTCACTTCCTTTTATAACCCAAAAGTTGGTTATAAAGTAGTTAGGGTTTTACATGATCATTAAATAAGGCACTTAAGTGACCTTTGACTTTTTCAACCAACTTTATTAAAAACAACTAAAAATAGAAACCACTTAAGTTAAAAAGTCATAAAAGAAATGGGCACACGTGGACCCCACTTAAATGACTTGGACACACACATAGACATCCTAGTCAACAATGCACCACCTAGATCAAGACACCTAGGATCAGTGCCTTATCCATTGGGCCAAGAGTTTGCCTATCCTAGTCATACGAGAATGAACTCATTGACCGTGCTCCGTAATCCTCCAGATGACAAGAGAGATGAGCTTGAAACTTGAGAAATTCATCCACCTCTTTGTTTGAGCAACATCCTGGTGTGAGCAATTTTGTCTTCATTCGTATTCACATTCAAAATTACACACAATTCTCCACATGCTCTGAATACCTTTCCATGGTGAATTCTTCATTTGTCACGAGACCGTAGTCATTATGCCACCTTGGCTTATCAGAATCCAACTCCTAATCTTTCACATTGAGAAGCTCTTACAAGAGTTGAGATTGCAATCCTCTTCCTGGAAATATGTCTTTCATCTTTGTCACCATCCCGAAGTGTTGTCATTTTGATCTGCTCACGATTGTCCAATTCGAGAATGCTCCAACTGTAAAACGCGTCGATGAATTATTGTGCCTGCTACTAACTAAGATTTGACAGGGACACGCTTGAATGATGTGGCCTTGCTTGATGATCCACACAATTGTACTTATCATTGGTCTTGGTTTTTCGATGAATAGATCGATACAACGATCAATTGAAAACAATTGATGTAGACAAGATTCTCCCATTATCGATCTCTTCCAATAATAATGGCTTTTGACTCCGAAGAGACATATGCCAATAGCTACGGCTTATACTACATAACGAGGAAGTTAGAGGTTGCTTACACTTCAGAGTCATTGGAGTTGAATCACCACACTATGCAGGTTTCGTGGTGCATCCATACAAGTGATGACCAATTCAGAACAAGCGTCGGAAAATTGTGACTCGCCTTCGGTTGATATGCGATCGCAAAATTGACCTATGTTGATGTGTCTAAAGTTGGTATTGATGATGTTCTCATACTCAAAGGAGCATCGAGGTGATTAGAATGCCCTAGAACCTATACCGCAACATAATTTTGTTTGGAGATAACATTATTGTGATGAAGCGTGATTTCAAGATATTACTCCCATCTTACAAAACTGCATAAATCACCTGTAAAAATACCCTATGAAAAATAACAAATCTTGTCCTGAGAAGTTCTCATTGCATGAGAAAGTATATTAAGGCACCACAAGTTTTCGTGTCAGAAGTATTTTCCCCAATAAAATTCTTTAGTCAAATATTAAAGGTCAAAGTTGACTCTTATGAAATTGCTAGGAAAATGCAAGTGTAAAACTGCAAAAATCCCGTTTAGTTTTAGCCTGGGAAAAATACCAAATGCCACCCTAAGCATCTAAAACTTGTCAAGGGACCATATGAAGGTGGGTAAAATTGAATTAAATAATTATTTTCTCTTGACAATCATTTGAGTTCAAAATATCAACTCTCAAAGTGAGTCACCTTCACAGTTGAAAATTGCATGCGTGGCGAAATCATGCAAACCGCATTTTCTTGAGTTCGTGAAAAATATCAAACAAAGTTCTGTATACTTGAAATTTGGAAAATACGTATACGAAGATGGGGATAATTCAACGAACCAAACCTTTCTTCTTGACGATCATCCGACTTTGAGATATCGAGCTCCAAAGTTGATTACTTTAACAGATACTACCCGCAGCACGTTCTTTTCACATCTATCATTTTCTTCATTAAATTCATTTTTATTTGTGCCGATATACATCGGTAATGTGTTTAAATGCGTGATATTTTTTTGAATGCCTAGAACGTGATTTGACTCCTGCAACGTGGATGGAGCTGCAACGTTAGATTTCTTCCTTTGGGAATGCATGGAAGATCATATCTTTGTGGAAATGATTTGTATTTCTTGTTTGGCTACGTTTGGAGGATCATCTATGCCCAATGCATGACCTTAAGAGCTCAAACCTTGGTATGGAAGATCATGTCATTTGCATGCGGAGAAAATTATTCTTTCTTTGCGTGGATTCTTTATATCTACACCGGCTTAGCTTTCTTGTCCTGTAAATGTGTATTGGGCTTGTGTCTACTCCCTATGAATACGCGGCCTATTATCTTTCTTCTCCAAGCATGCATGATGGAGCTGTTTTTCCCAATGCGTCAAGGATATTTTTTTTTTACCTTTGCTAATGCATAAAAATTATTCTTTTATATGACTTTTGTTGTATGAAGGCTACATGGAGACTTGGAGACTGAGTTCTGTTTCTTGTTTTGTGTGAAATCCTCCTTTGCTTTTGATTTACCAGGTGGCATGTGGTGTTACCTTGCTGCCCCCTTGACTTATGCGTGGGAACTCATTTTTTTTTGTCTCCTTGCTTTTTTGGATCGTCCCGGCTTTTGATGATGCGTGGAAAGCTTACTTTGTATTTTCTTTACTTTAAAACCTGTGTGGCTTTTGTCTTATACTTTCATTTTTGTTGATGATCTTTTCAAGCTTGACCTGCATTGAAATTGGTTCCCCTTCGTTGTTGGTTTTCCACGTGGTCCTGTGTTTTCACCTTGCAAATGCGTGGCCTTTCTTTCTTTTGACCTGCGTAAGCTTGTATGGCTTTGGCCTGTGTGGATTTTTGGCTTTCTACCAATGCGTGGGGTTTTTCTATTCCCTTTGGTTGTGTGTGGACAGACTTTGAAGAATGCGTGGAATCTTCCTCTCTATTTTACATTGTCCTTTTGTATTACTCCTTCACAATGGTGTTCGCAGTATTGTAGAATGTGATAAAAAAATTATGATCTTCCTTAGAAGAAGTGAGAAGCAATTTTAGAAATCCTCGTACGATTCTTTCCAACGAGTTTGACAGAGGATTTTATGAAGGCTAAACCAACTTCCCTTCTTCCCATGTAGTGGAATTAATTGCTAGGAAGGAAATGGGGAAAGCAACGGCCAATTGCCAACGAAAATGGAAAAGCGAGATGGCAATCCCACTCTATTTTCCCGTGTGCGGAATCGGGAGATTTTTGCCCGTTTTCCAATTCATTAATTTGGAAATTGTGAAAAGAAATCCCACAAGCGGGAATTTAAAACAATTTTTCCAGGAAAGGGAAAATCCGGGCTCGGGAAGCCAATTTGGCATCCCCGACAATGGGAAGCGGAAGCTTATTTTTCCCCGACAATTAAAATAAAACTTGTCAAATGAATTTTAATTAATATTGATTTAATTAAATACTCCCAAGTTATTTAAGAATTAATTTTACGCAGCGTTTAAAGCTCCGGCAGGAGGAGTTCTTGCCCGAAATGAAGATTGGAGCGATAAAAAAATGAGACGATCGTCATGAGAGTGATAAACCATGCAAAGTAACACTTTTGAAAAATTTCAAAATTTCCATCATTTTTATTTTATTTTGCAAAGTCAAAAATGGTGATAATAGCCGGTAGCTCGATTGGGGACAAGGACTTTATGGATGCGAACGAACCTAGACCAAAATATTAATAAACAAGATCACAAAAATGATGGGGCACAAAAATGAGATGAAAAAGAGAGAAAACTGAAAGACGAGGAAAAGAAAAAAACCAAAATCCTAATTACCTATGTATATACAAGAGGACAACCCATTTTTAATTTTGATAGTGCTTGAGATATTTCCCACTGTATGACAAAGGAAAATGAGTTCCATCGGGATATGCCAAGTAATAAGTGCTATCTCCACAGAAATTTCTAATCTTGAATGGGCCTAACCACATCAAATCAAACTTCTCGTGCTTTCCCTTTGGATCACGTCTTTTGTCCCAGAGAAGGACTAAGTCATTGATTTGAAATTGTCTCCCCTTAATTTTCTGTCGAACAATTTCTTTACCTTGTATTGATGTTCCTCGATCTAGTTTGCCACTTGACTTCTTTGTTCTTCAAGCTTTCTTAGGAATATGATCCTTCTATCTAATGCATTGGTGAAGCATTCATCGTCAACTGCTTGAGCCAATCGTAATGCTGATAATTCTAATGTGATGGGAATTTGAGCATCGGTTCCATACAAAAGTTGAAATGGAGACATCCCGATTGTTCTTTTGGGAGTTATGTGGTCATCCCACAATGCATCATATAAATTTTTGTGCCAAGTTATTTGATTTTCTTCAACTAACTTGCACACGATAGTAATGATGTTTTATTATTGGATTCTACCTGACTGTTTCCCTGAGGGTAGTAATCTGATGAATGAGACAAAGATATCCCATATCCATAACAAAAACATATCATATCTATAGAAGTGAAATTGGTTGCATTATCCATCACAATCTTGTGTGGAATTCCATAACGAACCAATATATTCTCTTTGATGAAGTCACAGATTACCGCAGTAGATATTTGTTTCACTAGAATATCTTCTACCCACTTAGTAAAGTAGTCGATTGCAATGAGCACATGGGTATGACCAGCACTAGAATTATGATTCAGAACTCCAATAAAATCTAAACCCTATTGTTGAAAGGGTTCTTCAATGACAACTGGCTTTAAAGGAAAAGGCTGTCGCGTTTGGTCTTCAACAAATGCTTTGACAAGCTTCACATCTTGTC
Organism: Taxus wallichiana var. yunnanensis; assembly: GCA_018340775.1. Taxonomy (NCBI): domain Eukaryota; kingdom Viridiplantae; phylum Streptophyta; class Pinopsida; order Cupressales; family Taxaceae; genus Taxus; species Taxus wallichiana. The sequence continues at coordinate 468,776,040 of CM031243.1, read as the reverse complement.
ACCCACTTCTGAGCATCAAAAAAACATAGTGGGCCGGTAATAATGTGCTCATAGAATTTTATGAGCTGTCACTAGGCCAAATAAATGACCACCACAATCATGATTGTGGAATGCTTCCAACAACCTAGGTTGTTGTTCTTTATCAACACATCTGAGGAACATGCCATCAATTCCTTTCTTAAACAAAGTGTTATCCCAAATGACGTATCTGGAAGCTCTTAGTTTGATAGCTCATTTTCCTTAGGCTGCGATTATCTAGACACTCACCATATGTGAGAAAGTATGCTATATCAGAATACCATTCATCTATGGTACTGACAAAAACTACTAGTGGTAAAATTTCTTTAACTGGTTCTTCTTCAGAGTCATCTTGTGGTTCATTCTCTGCGAATGAGTTGGTAGAGTCCTCTTCCTCGAACCAACTTGGTAGGCTTGACATCTAAATCATATTCCTGGATCTTGGAGACCCAGTTACCTATTTTGGATCCTAGTTCTTATTACGTCAGCATTGATTTAATTGTGGTGTCAGTACTAAGACTTTGGTGTGAGAATTCAACACATAGTACCTGAAATGTTTCAAGGCTCTCACCACCACGTACGCATGCCTCTCAAGGGGAGTGTAATTGAGTTCATGTTTCTTGAATCTAGAACTCATGAATGCAATTGGGGATTTAATTCCCTCCTGATTATGTTGAGCCAAGATGGTAGAGATTTTGTGTGGCGAAGCATTGCAATAGATTATAAAATCCTTTTTAAAATCGGGACACCTTAATGTAGGAGCTTTCACAATAGCATCCTTGATTTGTTCAAATGCTTCTCTACCTTCCTTTGACCATTTGAAGGATTATTTTCCTTTCATCATATCAGAAATTTCTTTGGTAAGCTCAATGAAATCACACGAACCTTCTCAAAAAATTCACCTTCCCAAAGAATGAGTGAACTCTAGGCTTACTTGTAGGCAAGGAAAGATTCTTGATAGCTTGAACACGCTTAGGATTGATCTTAGTTCCTTCTTTAGAAAAAATATGACCTAAGAGTTTCCCTTCCATAACTCCGAACACGGACTATTTTGGATTCAGAGATATTTTATGAAGTCTACACCTTTGCAATATTTTCTCTAAATCTCTTAAGTGATCTTCTCACTTCTTTGAGAACACTGTCAAGTCATCCAGGTATATCACGATGATCTTGTCTTTATAATCTGCAAATGCCATATCCATAGCCCTTTGAAAAGTTGTGCCAGCATTGATCAAACCAAAAGGCATCCTTCTATACGTGAATGTACCCCGGGGGGGGGTAGTGAACGCAGCTTTTATTTTGGTCCTCTCTAGCCACTTCAATCTGATTATAACCGAGAAACCATCAAGCATGGATAGCATTTCCAATCCGATTCTCGCTGCTTAGAATATGGTCCATGATGTGATAGTGGATAATTATCTTTCAAGGAAGCTTGATTAAGATTGAGAAAATCCATGCAAATCCTTATTTCTCTATTTTTCTTGCAAACCAGTACAATATTAGTTATCCAAGTCGAATGTCGACTAGGAAAACCTATTCGTGCATTTAACATCTTTTGAACCTCATAGAATATTGTCCCCGATACCTTGGGATTATACTATTTTTTCTTTTTCCTGAATGGAATTGCACCAAGTTTCAAAGGTATGGCATGCTCCATTTCCCTGGGTTGGAAAGACTTTAAGTCTTCATATGAGTAAGCCAAGACGTCAGAATATTTGGTAAGGAGGCTTATGAATTTCTTGTGCTCCTTAGGTGAACAACATTTACCAATGTTGACTAGGTGAGGTTTGTCCTTGGTACCAATGTTAACTTGCTCATAGTCATCGAAATTTGTAGGTCTTGCTGCTCTTTCTCTTTGATAAACTGTCATCATGTTTATCAAAAATTTCTTCAAGTGAAACCAATCCTTTTGGAATTTTATTTCCCAGTTGAATGATGTCATCACTAGGATCATCGTTCTCAACTCCTTCTTGAATAGGTGAGGTCATCGATTCACGAAATGTAAAATCACTTCCTTCAAGTACAATTGTTCAAAATTGTCCCTTTTTTCAAGAAGGCAATAATATATTGATCATCATTGAATACTTGCCAATTTTGCATTGTCGAGAACACTTGACCTAAAAACTATTTCGATGGTGTACTTGTCTTGATCAAACTCTGAATGAGGAATCATCAACGAAGCTAAGATGCTAAATAATCTGCTTTTTCATTCTTTTCACGAGGGACGTAATTTATGGAAAAAGCATTAAAGATTTCTATCATGTCCCACACTTTATTTCGTAGTGTCTCAAGTGATCATTCTTAACTGAAACTGATTTCTTACTTGTTTCATGATCAATTCTACATCTCCAAAGACTCTCAAATTTTTGATCCTTTTTTTGCAATTTGAAGACCAAGGATTAATGCCTCATACTCTGCAAAGTGTTGTTAGTATTTGAAAATTCAAGTTTGTAGGAAAAAGGAAATATTTTACCACCGGGAGATATGAGCACCACTCCTGTGCCGAGAACTCCGTTGAGCAACAACTTCCATCGAAATCAAGAGTCCATATCCCATTAGGGTCTTAGCAAGTGACCTCAAGTGTATGAACCTCTACGGTCATCATATAATTACCCATACTTGAGTCTTGGAACAAAATTAGTGTGCAAGGATCTTTGGTTTTCATCACCATGAATTTTCTGAGTCTCGGCATTAACTTCTTCATCTCTCCCTTTATAGGGATCATAGCATGAGACCAATCCATTTGAATCTCGCCACCCAGATGTCTGCAAAATTTCTTTCTTAACAACATACCATACGAAGCAGGAATGTCAGCAACTAGAATAGTTACCTTAACTCACTTTTGAGGAAATTGGGCTAAAACCATTTAGGCATCTTTAATCTACCCAATCAGAGGAACTTGCTTTGTTTCCATGGAGTAACATGATCCAAATGTTCTCATACAAGTTAAACCAAGAGCATGTGCTACTTTTACGGCATCACATTATCCGAGGCTCCATAATCTATAATGCACTTGCTTAATTTGCATCCGTTGATCAAAAAGACACAAAGAAAGGTTCAATCTTTTTGTTTGAAGGTGTAGTGGCAAAAGATAAATCAGCTATGATGAAACCAATCTATGGCAACATCATGTAATGTTTCAATGAAGAGGCGAATGGCAACATCTTCATATTCTACTGACAAAACTACACATGTAACGAAGAAGGTAGAAATGTGGTCATCTGGTGATGTCTTCCCATCCTCGTCAAACTTGGGAAGAATCTTCCTCGATCCTCTTGGGAGGTCATGTCGAGCTGGTAAGGCCAATGGGCCTATGGCATTTCCCCATGGTACGTTGACTACCATCTTGGGAAAGGTGGTATGCGAAGGAAAAACAACGTAAGGACAAGTACTTGACTTGTAGTGATTCCTTCCTTGCTTTTTCTTTCAGGACTTGATGCAAGACTTATATATTTACGAGGCATGTTCTTCTTGGGAGGAGATAACTTGAAACCAAAATTTCCTTGAAAAAAAAAAATTGGATCAGATCGACCTTTATATTTTTCTCCTCACATAAACCTCTTTCTGCCCGCTTTGAAATCTTTACTATAAAGGGATTACTAGCATATTCGATCATCTCTAGCCTTTTTTCTTCACTCTATTTCTTGAGCTATTTGCACCTGAATATCTCTAGAAAATTTCGAGGGTTGATCTTCTCCGTAATCTAGTCTTGATGTGGTAAGATGAAAATGATAGTTGCTTGTGCGCTTTTCCCAAATAGCTTGCCTCGGATCGATGATATGTCTTCTTGAAAATCTACAAAAACAAGATTTAGTTGCAAGATAGGTGGGTTACCTATAATAGTAATACAAATTATTTCCTTGGTGGAAGAGGGCCACGTCGGTGAACAATGATCAACACGTGTCTAGGAGGTCTCTTGGCCACAAGTGCGGGTGATCTTCTTCTAAGGTCTTCAATGTATATTTCGTGTCAATGGCTCTATAAACAACCAAAAATTGCTGCAAGATTTCATAGATTTCCCAAGATCTTGTGTGAAGATTGGCAGCAATGTCTCCTTGAAAATATTCATCGAGCACAAGGTTCGGTTGAAGAAGCTGGAGCTTATGCGAAAGAGATAGTCACAAAGATTTAACCAAGCAGGTTAACGATTTCTAAATCCCAGCGAGTTGCCAAAAACTGTTAGCATGTGGATTTGCATGCATGCAAATGACATGTAGCAGTGTGGGACGAAGTTCCTCCTCAATGAAGGTGATGCTGCCTTTATTGAAAACAAAAAGCTGTATTTACATCTGTACATTCAAAATTGTATGTGGGGGTGTTTTGAAACATCAATGGAAATAAAAAGTGAATGAGGGAGATGGAATGGAATGAAGGAAAGGAGTGAAATGGAATGAAAAGAAGGAATATGCAAGAGTTAGGTAAAACAGAGCCTAATATTACATGAGGAAGAAAGACGAATAACTAACATAAATAAAACAGAGTTTGAGTTATCCAAACAAGAACATGTAAAAGGGAACACACATGAGCAAGTAGATAATCAGAGCTTGATCACTGTGAACTGGAACAACTGATTAATAATGTTGACAATAAGATCAAAGATAATATTCGCATGCAAGATTCAAACACCTAACATCTAATGAACATAAGAGCATTAAATGTTACAAGAGACAATGAATGAGACACAAAGTTTGTATTTAATTAACTCCAAAATGTTTTCACAAAAGAACACAAAGTCTCCTCCTGAAATAAAGCTTGCACACAAAAGTATTTCTTCTCCTCTCTCAAATTCCCCCTCACAAATGAGCCCCTCACTTCCTTTTATAACCCAAAAGTTGGTTACAAAGTAGTTAGGGTTTTACATGATCATTAAATAAGGCACTTAAGTGACCTTTGACTTTTTCTAACCAACTTTATTAAAAATAACTAAAAATAGAAACCACTTAAGCTAAAAAGTCATAAAAGAAATGGGCACACGTGGACCCCACTTAAATGACTTGGATACACACATAGACATCCTAGTCAGCAATGCACCACCTAGATCAAGACACGTAGGATCAGTGCCTTATCCATTGGGACAAGAATTTTCCTATTCTAGTCGTATGCAAGAATGAACTCATTGATCGTGCTCCGCAATCCTCCAGATGACAAGAGAGTTGAGCTTGAAACTTGAGAAATTCATCCACCTCTCTATTTGAGCAACATCCTGGTGTGAGCAATTTTGTCTTCATTCGTATTCACATTTAAAATTGCACACAATTCTCCACATGCTCTGAATACCTTTCCACGGTGAATTCTTCATTTGTCGCGAGACCGTAGTCATTACGTCACATTGGCTTATCACAATCCAAATCCTAATCTTTCACATTGAGAAGCCCTTACAAAAGTTTAGAATACAATCCTCTTCTTGGAAATATTTCTTTCATCTTTGTCACCATCCCAAAGTGTTGTCATTCTGATCTGCTCACGATCGTCCAATTCGAGAATGCTCCAACTTTAAAACTGGTCGATGAAGTATTGTGCCTGCTACTAACTAAGAGTTGATAGGGACACACTTGAATGATGTGGCCTTGCTTGATGATCCACACAATTGTACTTATCATTGGTCTTGGTTTGTCAATGAATAGATTTGTACAATGATCAAGTGAAAATAATTGATGTAGACAAGATTCTCCCATTATCGATCTCTGTCGATAACATTGGCTTTTGACTCGAAGAGACATATGCCAATAACTATGACTTATACCACATAATGAGGAAGTCAAAGGTTGCTTCAGCTTGAGCCGTTGGAGTTGAATCGCCACACTATGCAGGTTTCATGGTGCATCCATGCAAGTGATGACCAATTCAGAACAAGCGTTAAGAAAATTGTGACTCGCCTTCGGTTGATATGCGATCACAAAATCAACCTATGTCGATGGGTCTCAAGTTGGTATCGATGATGTTCTCATACTCTGAAAGGAGCGTCAAGGTGATAAGAATGCCCTAAAACCTATACCGCAACATAATTTTGTTTGGATATGACATGACTGCGATAGAAGCGTGATTTCGGATATTACTTCCATCTTACAAAACGCATAAATCACCTATAAAGCGCCTTACAGGAAAAATAAAAATCTTATCTTGAGAATTTCTCACTTCATGAAAAAGTATATTAAGGCACCACAAGTTTGGGTGTCAGAATTTTTTTCCCCAATAAAATTCTTCAGTCAAATATTGAAGGTCAAAGTTGACTCTTCTGAAATTGCTAGGAAAATGCAAGTGTAAAACTGTGAAAATTCCGTTTGGTTTTAGCCTGGGAAAAATATCAAACGCCACCCTAAACATCTAAAAATTTTCAAGGGACCATATGAATGTGGGTAAAATTGAATTAAATAATTATTTTCTCTTGACAATCATCTGAGTTCAAAATATCAACTCTCAAAGTGAGTCACCTTGACAAACTGAAAATTGCATGTGCGGCGAAATCATGCAAACTGCATTTTCTTAAGTTCGTGAAAAATATCAAACAAAGTGTTGTACACTTGAAATTTGGCAAAATCGTATATGAAGATGGGAAGAATTCGATGAACTAAACCTTTCTTCACGATGATCATCTGACTTCGAGATATAGATCTCCAAAGTTGATTACTTTAACAAATACTACCCGCGGCACATTCTTTCCGCATCTATCGTTTTCTTCATTAAATTCATTTTTATTTGTGCCGATATAAATTGGTAATGCATTTGAATGCGTGATATTTTTTTGAATGCATAGAACGTGATTTGACTCCTGCAACGTGAATGGAACTGCAACGTTAGATTTCTTCCTTTGCGAATGCGTGCGCAAGATCATATCTTTGTGGAAATGATTTGTATTTCTTGTTTGGCTACATTTGGAGGATCATCTATGCCCAATGCGTGACCTTAGGAGCTCAAACCTTGGCGTGGAAGATCATGATATTTGCATGTGGGCAAATTATTCTTTGCTGCGTGGATTCTTTATATCTTCACTGGCTTGGCTTTCTTGTCCTGTAAATGTGTATTGGGCTTGTGTCTCCTCCCTGTGAATACGTGACCTGTTATCTTTCTTCTCCAGGCATGCGTGATGGAGTGTGTTTCCCAATGCATTGAGGATTTTTTTTTTGACCTTTGCTAATGCATAGAAATTATTCTTTTCTATGGTTTTGTTGTATGAAGGCTGCGTGGTGAGAGACCTGGAGAATGCGTGGAGACTTGGAGACTGAGTTTTGTTTCTTGTTTTGTGTGAAATCCTCCTTTGCTTTTGATTTACCACGTGCCATGTGCTTTTACCTTGCTGCCCCCTTGACTTATGTGTGGAAACTCATTTTTTTGTTGTCTTCTTGTTGTTTTGGATTGTCCTAGCTTTTTAATGCGATACGTGGAAAGCTTACTTTGTATTTTCTTTACTTTAAAACCTATGTGGCTTTTGTCTTATGCTTTCCTTTTTGATGATGATATTTTCAAGCTTGACCTAAGTTGAAATCGGTTCCCCTTTCTTTGTTGGTTTTCCACGTGGTCTTATGTTTTCACCTTGTAAATGCATGGCCTTTCTTTCTTCGACTGCATAAGCTTGTATGGTTTTGGCTTCGTGTGGATTTTTGGCTTTCTACCAATGCATGGTGTTTTTCTATTCCCTTTGGCTGTGTGTGGATTGACTTTGAAGAATGCGTGGAATCTTCCTCTCTATTTTAGACTATCCTCTTGTATTACTCCTTCATAATGGCGTTTGCAGTATTGTAGAATGTGATACAAATATTATGATCTTCCTTAGAAGAAGTGAGAAGCAATTTTAGAAAGCCTTGTACGACTCTTTCCAACAAGTCCGACAGAGGAGGAATTTATGAAGGCTAAACAACGGTCAATTGCCAATAGAAATGGAAAAGCGAGCTGGCAATCCCACTCTATTTTCCCGTGTGGGAAATCGGGATATTTTTTTCCCATTTGCCAATTCATTAATTTGGCAATTGTGAAAAGAAATCCCACAAGTGGGAATTTAAAACAATTTTGCCAGGAAAGGGGAAATCTAGGATCAGGAAGCCAATTTGGCATCCCCGGCAATGGGAAGTGGAAGCTTATTTTTCCCCCGACAATTAAAATAAAACTTGTCGAATGAATTTTAATTAATATTTATTTAATTAAATACTCCCAAGTTATTTAAGAAATAATTTTATCAAACAAAGAGTAATTAATTAATTAATTAATTTTACACGGTTTAAAGCCTAGTGGGAGAAGTTCTTGCCCGAAATGGACGAAATGAAGACCGAAATGATCACAAAAATGAGACGATCGTCATGAGAGTGATAAACCATGTAAAGTAACAATTTTGAAAATTTTGAAAATTTCCATTATTTTTTATTTTATTTTACGAAGTCAAAATGGCGATAACGAGACCCGAGGAAGCTTGCTCCATAAAAGGACCACTTGGACACTTAGTAGCCGATCCGATACCTCAAAAGGCATGGCGGTGAAGGAAAAAAACTATATATAAATATGCTCGGGTAAAAAAGGAAGCGAGAAGAGGAGAGGCAAAGCTCTACGAAATAGTAAGAGAGGATTCTATGGGTTGTGATTAGGAGAATTATAGGAGTGATGGCATATTAGGAGGGATGGGTATGTGTTTATTTTCTTTATAATATGAGAGGTACAAAGAGTGATTCGATGCACGGGTCTATTCTTTAATGGTCTTATGATATGTTATGGCCTTGAGTTATGTAATGTGGTTATGAAACTAGATCAATATAGATCTATGAATGCTTTTTGAGTATATGTTGTCCATGGGTATAAACTCTAATGCTTTTTCCTTACATTATCTTTGGTGTCCATTTTGATCTCATAATGCTTTTTCCTAATTTTCTTTTCACTCTGCACTCCCAGAAACATTTTTTACGGATTTGAAATGGGTGAGATGAAGTTTTTCCTCTATTTCCATGCCTTAGTCCATTTGAAAATCATTTTCCATGCCTCATTTGTGAAGAAATACCCAAGTTTGCCCTATTTTGTGCCCTAAAATTTTCAAATTTGCGGGCTATGTTGTTTTTCTCCATTTTCCTTATTGTGAAAGGTTAAAATTGATTTTTTTACTAACATGCCTTTGAAAATCCATCCCCATGGTCGAGAAATGCTTGGAATCATGTTTTATCTAGTTCCAATTCAAAAAAATTCCATCCTTGGCGAAAAAATCGAATTACTGGGCACAAATGGAGGTTTTGTGTTTTTGTGGTTAGATGGGCGTTTTTGGCCGTCAAATTATTTCTTAAGTATGAGGATATGTGGCATCTTCTAATTGGCCGAGGAGAAGCGGGGAAATGTTATAACTTAAGATTTTTTTCTTTTTGGCAAAAGGGGCATTTTCGGGCCCAAAACTCCACTTTTTTCGAATTTGTCTACGTGGTGGCTTCTCATTGGTTAGGGATTAGCAGGCGGTTGGATTTCCTTAGAGATTTTTGGTTTTATTTTACAAAAATGTTAAAGTCTAAAAATGGCCCGAAACCTATGCAACAATTGAGACTGGATATGTGTCCTAAAAAATCAAAAAAGGAGGAGCGGGCCGATGGAGGACTTAGAGTTTTTTTAGCTCTATTTTTCTAAGGTTAAACAATCAGTTTCAGCCCCACTCCAATCAGAGGAGGACACGTGGAAAATTTTTGGGCAGAGGGGATGCGGATGGTGGAAAAACTTAGTGAATTTTTGTGTTTTTGGGTCAAAAAGTTAAAGTGAAATTTTGAAGCGCGGCCCCGCGGCCAATCACAAGTGGACACGTGTCCATGAAAAGTTAGAATGGGGGGCATAATTTTTGGTAACTTTGAAGTTTTAACTTCAAATGGATCAAATTCAAAAAATGGGCAAAGTTCCACAACCAATCAGGAGGGGACACATGTCCAAAAAAGCAAAAATGGAGGAGGGGGCCGATGGAAAACTTAATGACTTTTTAGCTTTGTTTTCAAAAATTTAAAAATGGGATGCAGCTCTGCTCCAATAAGATGGAGACATGTGTCCAAAATTTTGAAAAGTCAAAGGGGAGCACGGGCCACCGGTGGAAATTTAGAATTTTCAAATTTTGCAAGGGAGGTATGAAGGCAAAAAGAGAGAGACGGCCCCATAACGAATCGGTGGCGCCATGTGGCAAGGATGAATTTGAAGAGTGCGGGCCACAGAGGTTTTGGAAAATTTTCCTTTTTCAAAAAAGGAGGTAAATGTGTAGAATTGTCCTGTGTTTTCATTGGGACCCACATTTTGGACACATGGCAGGCCCAGAAGGGGGCGGGGAAAAATGGAGAAATTTCCAATTTTTCAAAAGGTTATAAAGTGAAAATTTTTAACCCTGGGCCCGTTCCAATCATATTGCGCCATGTGTCTGGATTTACCTAAAAATTAAAAAAGTAACCCAATCTTATTTTAAGTCCACATTTTCCACGTGGAGGGCCAGGATTAAAAGTTGGGGTAGATCGACGGTTCCTATGCGTCGCACCATTTTTGCCGCCATGAGAGCTCCAGGAAGCTTGGAATCATAAATTTTACATCAAATTTCATCAAATTTTTGGCGATTCTGTGTCATTTTGGCCTTCCAGGATCATTGGGATCACTTTCATGGCTTAATCTTTTGATCTAGGGTGTTTTTGAAGTGATTTTTGCTCAGGCTCGAGCAAAAACGTAAAAGTCAGATCTGAAAGTTGTAGGAGTGAAATTGGAAAGGTAAAAAGGTGAAATGATGAGTGAAAAGGTGTTTGCATGCCTTGATGATGAAAAATGTGCCTCCAGGAAGGATAATGATCCAAATTTTTGTAATGATTCAACCTTTTGGCACACCTGGCATCCTTCGAACATTTTTCTGTTTGATGTCCCTTTCTACAAATCATGAGGATTTTTGTAACAAACTTGATCCCTTGGCATATTCTTTGCTTGGGAAAGAAGGCTCCAATGTGGCAAGAGATATATAATGCATTTTTGAGAAATGCAAGTGGTTAGAGATTGAAATTCACGAGCAAATTTTTTGAGAGAAGTCCATCTTCTGAGAAACCCACCAAGAAACCTAGTTAATGTCTTTTGTGTTAGTTCTTCATTATTGTGAGTTGGTTACAAGTGTATAACCATCACACAGCTCTGAGATTGTTCATGAAACTCTCCTTGCTAATGAATCTAACAAATTTTTGAGTTAATTTGTGTTTTTTTGGGAAATATGATGTCTGTTATCATATTTAAATACACAGTGAATGATTTTCCTTGTTTTTGTTGCAATCTTGCATTGAAAGTCTTTAAAAAATCACACAGATATCATCCTTATTAATATTTTAGTGGCACTTGTAGTTTTTTTGTCAGAAGAGCTTTCATCTGGAATTAAAAATAAGCAGTTTAAAATCACTTCACCTTCATTTGTTAAATTGAAATTGCTTGTAAGCCTTTGGGGGTACCTTAGGCGTGGTTTGATCAAATATTTTTGTGTTTAATTGAGTTCTTTACTTCAAGCTTTTGTGGTGAGGTCTCAAAGATTGTGTGAAGGATGCAAACCTGGGCTTCCATTTGTGCATCTCTTCTAGTTGAAAGAACATCTTGACTATTTTGAAGCATTTTATCTGATAGTTGTTCAAATATTGTAGAGGTTGTCAAAGATCTGACATAGTCAAGTTTGTCTTGTCAATATCCCACCACAAAATCATCTAAACAATAGATCCTACCTGTACTACCCCTGATTTGCATTTGTGTACCCACAAAAGATCAAAATCCATTTGCAAAAGTATGCAGAACAGATCAGGATTTCAATGTCTCTAGTAACCTTTGCCTTGTTTTGAAAACATACCCATATTCTGGAAGTGACAACTCGTGAGAGTCAGATCTGGGGTGTTGATCATGTTTTCATCAAGGTCTTCCTCATAGAATCCAAGCAAAAGAAGGACATCTTCATCTCTTTCACCATTTGAAGGTTACAAAATAGGTTCTCTTACCTTGGTTGCAAGGCACAACCTAAAATAGTTAGGACAAGATCAAGTCCTATTAGAGTGCTATCCATCTCTCCACAAATCTGAGTGCCAGTTAGATCATACCCCCAACTACCAATGACATACAACATGGTCTATCTATCTTTAAGCTTCATGCCATTTCTTTGATGCTGCTCATCTTGAAAAGGAGAAAAAATTTGGGTACTAACACATTACATACCGGATCTATCATTTGCTTGATGTTTCTTCAATTATCGAATGAATACATTAATATAATTACTCATCTCAAGGATCTTATGATAAATGCATGGTTCATTTCCATTTTTCATCTAAGTCTCTATCATAAATTATATATTCTCATGCAAATCACATAAAGGAGGGGCTTGATGCCTGCGCGTGCCTCAGGTGAGCACCCGGTGCCTACTGGGTGATAGGTCGATGCATATGGGATTTTATTGTTATTTTAAGGGAATACAAATGAATACATCTTAGTTTTGTTGCTAGGACCTCTTTTCAAATTTTTTGTGAGAAATGGCATATATCTTGGTTTCAGTGATGCGTGATGATAGAGCATCGACTTTGGAGAGTGTTGAAGTATGGTTGAAGAGCACAGAGGATGATTTTTCTCAAATATTCAACACTAGGCCTGAGTTTGATGCACGCAGATGGGTAGAAGAGCACTGTACCATGAGCTATATGAGACTTTTTCTAATGTTTTCCAAAGTAGAACTGTATGAATGGATTTCAACATATGCATCCAAATCAATATGGTACTATAAACCATGCATATTGGCCCAAGAGGATTATCAATAGGCTGCAGGATGCTGATATGACTTGGACACGTCTTTGTTGATCATAGGTGGAAGGGAGTCTTGACAAGTTATAGTCTAGAATATGCCATTTCTACATATTCTTACCCGGAGATTGTTGAGTTCGAGTTTCTAAAGGAGAATAGAGGATCATTTTTACATGTCATCCCCCTCGCTATGAAGATCATGATCATTACCATAAGTTTAGAGGAATTTCCTATGGCCATATAAGTTTCCCGAGTGCGGGGTGAGGAAGCTAGGTTGGAGGAAGATGGTGGATATTGTGGCTAGAAAATAAAGAGAGGAAAGATGTCTCAAGTATGGTGAAGCTCGTGAAATGAAGATGGCTAGACAATGTGAGGTTGCAGGTGTGATGGATATATTGAGGCATACATTGCGGGAAGGAGATGAGGTTCATATAGAGGATGTGGAACCCGAATAGTCCATCTTTACCCCATCTTGGCAAGCGCGGAAGAGAAAAACCTTTAGATTCTGATGAGATTTCATCCCATAAAGAAAGAAGAGTTGTCGGCGTGCGTCTCAACTCACTGACGACAAGTCCCTAGTGCTTGGTTTTCCATATCAAGGGAGAAATGTTACTAACCTAGTTGGTATCGGTGGGAGTGATTAATCATGCTTTAGGAGGTATAATTTTTGTTGAACATCTATGTTTGCACATACCATTTTTTTTTAGAGGAATTTTTGGGAAAATTACAAGCACACAAAGTTTGGGCATCGTGTTTGGGAGTGGCATAGGACACCCGACTAGTAGTGGCACAATATAGCAAACCATCTGTGTACAATTTAGTGGGATGTTAGGGACACTGGCGCGACCACTTCAGGCCCCTTTATGGCTACAAGAGGAGGATCTAGTGGTATAAGACCTAGTGGACTGGTGGATTGGGAGGATCTGGTGGAACAGGACCTGCTTGAGTCTAGTGGATTTGGTGGTGGAGGTAACACCGGAGGAAATCAAGGTTCTGGGTTAAGAGGAAAAGGACCTCAACCACCTCACCAATTGTTTTTTGAGATGTCATTACACCTACCAGATTACCGGGGCATTGAGGATGTTACAGAACATGTGCACAAATGTGAACTGTTATGTTGCGCAAAGGGAATCACTACCGGAGTGAAAGGCAAGTCATTTTGCAATGACACTACAAGGGCGTACGTATAGATGGTACCATAAGTATGACCCAGATCAGATAGTGGTGGAATACACCATGTTGAAGAATACCTTTCTAGCATAATTACATATCCCCAGTTCGAGTAAAAGAGCATTAGCACTCAAGGAGATCCATGGAATGGCGAGAGGGTGTGCGAGAGTATGATGCATGGTTTTAGACCCTCTTGTCAAAACTATCCTATGACATCCACCCTTCTTAGCATGCTCAATGGTTTTTTGGAGGATTGATAACACTTTTTGGCGGGGATTATCACACAAAACTTTCACGGACCAGTGCGAGGCTTCGGAGGCTGACTTGCGCACTAAAGTAGTTAGGAGTGTTGATACCGATGTGAGCCCATTCTGGAAGCTCAGATTTCTGCAATGGCCAAGCGGTTAGAAAATATGTCTACAAATTCCACCCATGAGGTTCATAGTGCTCTTCGGTGTACAAATTGTGAGGTGGAGGGGAATTTCAAGGACAGTTACCCCCGAAAATTGGTACGCGCCATAACAATAGACTGTGAAATATTCCATGAGGATCATGATGCAAGTAAATTTCCTCTATTGTAGCATGAAATCTAGAAGAATGTGTCTTGCTATTGAAAGATCTATACCTCTACGACCCATGATACCAAGTATTGTAGGGTGATTGACCGAGATACATGATGTTATTAATCTAGGCATGCGCTAGACCAACCTTACAAGTAGTTCTAAGTATGATGATTGCCTCTTTTAAGGGCATGCATATGGAGGGCACGTGGAAGGGATTTTCGTGAGGATTTCGTGGTCACAGTAACCGCAGTGGAGGGAGAAGTGAGTTCCTATGAGGAACTTGTTTTAACTAATGGGTCTACCGAGCATTACAAACATGAGTGTCCTGATCTGTTGTAGTGCTCATGGTGTGGAAAGAAGCATAAGTATGAGGAGAGCCCTAAGTTGTTTGAGCACATGAGCCAATAGCAACCGAAAGACAAAGGTGTTGGGATGGTTAGTATAAAGAAGGATGACACATAGTGAATGCTAAGAGTGGGGTGAGAGTCGGGATTAGAACTGTTTTGGTAAAGATGCGCAGACAAAGGCCACATGCGCCAAGGAAGTACTAAGGTAGAAAACCCCGGTTTCAAGAGAAGTGGTACATGGATAGTATCTAGACCTGCTCATTAGAAAGAGGTGTATCAAGAGACTATGGATGTGATTCAAAGTTTACAAGGAGAGATCCAGGTCTCTGAAGGATAATTCAAGGTAGTTGGAGACGAGAAAGAATGTTGAGACTCCACGAAAGACATGGATGAGGTCAAGGAGGTATGTAGGATGTTAAGGAAAGAGAATATTATTCTCTTACTAGGAGAATGGCCATGGGAGAAGGTACCACGCACCGTAGAGGATCGCAAGAGACATGTGTTGCATGCAAACCTTCCTCCTCACAGCCTTGACTATGATAAAGAAATTTCACTTTGAATGTAGTTGTTGATGGGTGGTTCTTAAGTAACATTCTAATTGATACAGGAGCAAAGGTAAATGATCTCACATTGGATGCCCGACATCAAATGGGAATTCCCACGTTACAACCATCTTCAAATGTGTTGTGTATGGAAAATAAGACAAAGGCCATGCCCATTGGAGTCCCGAAGGATGTGGTTATAACTATTCAAGGGGAAAAATTCACTAGAGACTTCAAAGTCTTGGCGCTCGCCAAGGAAGACAATTTTCTAGCATTTCTTGGGCACCCCAATTATTTACAAAAATAATTCGACGTAAGGTTTAACAAGGGGTACATATGTTTTGAGTAAAAGGAGGAATGGTTCAACATCACCTTGATGGATGGGAAGTCGGTGCCGTATATTGATCCCTTGGGAGAAGAAGTCCTTGATAAAATTTATGTGTGCTCCATCGAGACCCTGAGATAATTCATCGAAAAGAAGGAGATATCGAGTTTGAAGATGTTGAATCTATGAGTGATACAAATAGCATGGCTTGTGACAATTGGGAGCATGGAACTTATGAATTAGTTGGGTGACAACTGTGAGGATATGTGAAAAGATTAAAAAGGGTGTGCTCAGTCAAGCACCTAGGAGGGAAGAAGTTTTTGAATTACTCTGGAGGAGCCTACCCTGAAATTGTCTTGCAGAAAATGGAGGCTCAATGGAAGAATGAGGATGAGAGAAGAGGGATGCTCAACTAAATCTTTCTTGGGACTGCGATACATTAGAGGGATACACACCACAAGAATCTATTATAATGGCGTGAGGTGAGGATCACATTCTTAATTAGGTTCTCTAGAAGTAATGCACCCACCGTCATACAAAACTACCATGGCAAGAAACCTGCCTCGCTCCATATCCAAGCTTGCGAGAAGGCCTAGATGGGAGGAGGAGAAGCTTTACCACCCTCATTATGGGTGCATAAACTATATTCCACATTACAAGGTTGTGTACGCATGTGGTATATTCACTCAGAAACATGCCATCGAGATAGTAAAATGGCAGGAGTTAGTGGCTGATCTCATTGAATCTTTTGAGTATTGAAGTACAAATCCATCAGTGGATAAGGCATTATAGGTTGTTAAGCACCTTACGATGGGGGATAGTACAATGATAGAAGACAAGGCTACTAAATTTGCTAGATGAGCCTAGTTTGGGGGAACATTTCGATGAAGAGGAATCGGAAGATATGCAATTTGATTGCGTGTGCATGGAGAAGGACAAAGGGAAGATGGTCTACATGATCGATGGTGAATAAATGGAGAGTCTAGATGTTAACCATTCTATAGGTACATGCAAATTCATAGATAACATTGATGAGCAAGCGCACGCTTACCATGAGAACTTGAAAATGAAGAAGGTTAACATCGGTTTAGAGGCGTAACCTTAGGAAGCTATCATTGGATACTATTGGTCAGAGAAGGAAGTTTCAAAGATCATTGATCTATTACAAAAGTTCCAAGATTTGTTCCCACATGGGTACCATGAAATAAAAGGTGTCCACCATTCCTTAGGGGATATGAGGATCAAGTTAAAGGAAGGTGCGCGCTCGATTCTGAAGAGGCCTTATAGGATGAATCCAAACTTGTGCGTATGAATCAAGGAGGAGATAGATAAAATGATAGCATCAGGCATCATTGTGGCCATTGAAGAATCAAAATGGATCAACCACATGGTCATTAGTATTAAGAAGGATGGGAGGATATAGATCTATGTTGACTATAGGGACCTAAATGCATTATGTGTCATTGATCCTTTTCCCACCTCATTCACTAAGGAAATTCTAGAGGGACCGGCCGGGTACAAAGTCTACTCTTTCAAAGATGGGTTCTTAGGATACCACCAAGTTATAATTGCAAAGGAAGACCAGAAAAATACCACTTTCGTCACTAAATGGGGAAATTTTTCCTACATGGTCATGCCTTTTAGGTTGAAGAATACTCTGTTGTGTTCTCGCGCATCATGGTACAAGCGATTCAGGACTTCATCCATAAATTTCTTCAAGTCTACCTGGATGAATGGAATGTGTATGGGCTAGTTAAAGACCATTGTGATAACTTAAGGCTGATGTTTGAAATATGTTGGCAGTTGAGGATATCCCTCAACATAAAAAAATGTGTCTTTTACTCCCTTTGGAACCCTATTATGCGGCATATTATATGTAAGGAGGGATTGTTAGTGGATCTTGCTAAGGTTGTAATTATTGTAGGATTGGGAAATCCTATTAGTTAATGTATAATGCCTGATTCCTTTGGAATATAGGGTACTATAGAAAATTCATCAAAGGATATGCCAAGATCATCGCGCCCTTTGAGGAGTTACTTAAGGACAAGATTTCCTCTCACCGGGAAGAGGCGCAACATAAGACATTTGAAACTTTACAGATAGGCTTGTTATTGTGCCCATACTACATTTTCCTTCTTGGGATAAGCATTTCCATGTTCATGTTGATGCGTCAAGAACAACCATTGGAGCGAGATTAGCACAACTTGGTGAGGGGATCGTCGATCATCCCTTGTGTTTTACAAGTAGGAAGTTGACACTAGTAGAACAAAATTACACAACTACGAGCGTGAAGCACTATGAATGATCTACACACTTTGCATAAGTTCGGGTAGCATTTGGTGGCAATACCATTTTTATTCTACACGTACCACATGTCATTGAAGTACTTGGTTAAAAAACCCGGATTACAAGGGCGTATATGTCGATGGGTCCTACTATTTCAATAATTTGAGTTCACAAAGTGGTGGTAAAACATGGAAAGAGAAATTCAAGACCTGACCTCCTATCAAGGATTGAATCATGGGAAGATGGGAAAATAATTGAGGATACCATGCCGGACATGTAACTATTTAGGTTGCATGCACGTGCCATCAAACTTAGAAGATATTGTAACGTTTCTCAAAATGGGTGTGGTGCCGGAAGGAATGAAAGCCTTGGAGAGGCCACGATGAGGTTCTCATACGATGTGTATTAGAACATGAGTGTGTGATAATTATGGAAGAATCACATGGTGGGATTGCAGGAGGACACTATGTAGGAAATGCCACTACAAAAATATTTTACTTGTAGGACTTTGGTGGGAAAGTATCTACCGGATTGTATTGAGTTTTGTAAGGCTTGTGACCATTTCCAGCACCTTGCAAACCTAGAAGAAGGGATGAGATGTGCTTGAGACCTATAGCAGTGTAGAACCATTTGAGAAATGGGAAATAGACTTTGTAGGGTGAATTTCACATGTCGTGCAAAGGAATTGATCGCGATACATCATTACTTGCAGTGATTACTTAACAAGGTGGGAAGAGGTAGTGCATACAAGGGATTACATTGCAGCAACACCTACCGATTTTTATAGGAGAACATAATCATCGGTATGGATGTCCTTTGAGTTTGACTAGTGATAGGGGTACACACTTCCTGAATGAAATGATCAAAATTTTGTTAGCATATTTTATGGTGGCCCATCACAAGACTACCCCTTATCACCCACAAACAAATGGAATTCTGAGGCATTTAACAAAATACTAAGTCACACATTGACCAAGATTTGTGATGTTGGGAGACAAGATTGGGATGAAAAAGTATTAGCTATTCTATGGGCATATAGAAAAACCTACAAAATTTTGAACAAGGCCACAACATTTCAATTGGTATTTTACATGGAAGCTATTTTTCCAGTTGAATTCATGTTACCATCGCTGTGTATAGTGTCTTTGATGAACGAGCGCTTGAGGAAAGAATTGACGAGTTAATAAAGTTAGATGAAACATGATCACTTGCTAGATGGAGTCGAAGACTAAAAAGGCCAAAAAAGGCATTTCATGATCATCATATCAATAATAAGAAGTTTGAGGATGGGCGAGATGGTTTTGTTATATGACTCCAAGTTTCTACACCATCTTGGGAAGTTGAAAGTCCATTGGTTGGGACCATATATCATCTCATGCATCCTTGACTCGGGTGCTGTCGATTCTAGTGATGGATGGGAGGAGGTTACCTGGCCATTTCAATGGGAGTAGGCTGAAGCCCTACTATAAATAAGTCTTCTTGGTGTTTTTCAATAAGGTAGTATTTCCAGTTAGATTAGGATTTCACTTTTACAATTTCTTTCATTGTGTTTCCATTTCTCGTCGCTTGTTCCCTTTCGTTGTTTTGTTTTACACCTTGTGCACTGGTAAGAACATTATTTTCAAAAGGTTATGCATGTGTAGAGGACCACACATCTATTTTAGTGTGGGGTGAGGATGAAGTAGTGCAAAGTGAAATATAAGTTGGTAGTGAAAGTTGTGCTAAATGGCCCAGTTAGAAGATAAATTGAGTTTGAAGAAGTGCGTGAAATCAAAATGAACGAGAATTGTTGGTGTCCAGATAAGGATTTACAAAGGCCATGTATAAAGAAGGAGAAAGCGGGGAAAACATGAGGTAGGCGAGAGCAAAAATCAGAAAAAGGAAAGAAGAGGCGCCTTCGCGCTGCAGGGCACTGCGTGTAGGAGTATTTGGTGAATTTTGATTTTTGTGCTCCGAAGGTTGTACAAGAATTTTTGCGTAGGATTGGGTGCATGGGTAAGGGCACTTAAGGTCGGTTATAGTAGAAAAAGTTGCATTTAATGCTAAGAACATGGGTAGGTGGCATAACAATTATTGCTAGGAAGAGGAAAAAGCTATTAATATGAGTTCGGGAAAGTCGTTATTTTACCTTGCTATTACAAAGTTGAAGCACTCTTGCAAACTAGGGCATCTAGAGATTTTCACGTGAAGAGGAATTAGAGAGATCTAAGTGCATGACTAGGGTAGATCTGCAAACCAGAGTGGAAGGATTACACGGCATGGGAGAGTTAGTTTGTAGTGTGCCATGTTGTGGAAGGATTTTTCTAGTTAGGGTTTGGAAGCTAGGGCATGGAGATGGAAGGATTTATTTGCAAAGTTGAGCCCTAGAGTTGAGTAGAGTATCATAGTAGAGTGAGGAGTTTTAAGTTTTATCTGACAGAAAACATGAAACCAAAGAAGACAATTGCTTCACCAAAAGAATAAGGGTAAGGGAAAACAAACCGCTACCATCGACAACTTGAATGAAGAATTGTATGCGAAAATGCACGATACCTAGATGGAGTATTGCTAGGAAAAGAGTGGGTGTCATACCTAAGACAAATGGCCGTAAGTGATTATAACCATCGCACGAGCACAAATGAGAAGGAAATGACGTTGGATTTGGTTCGTCTAACTAAAAAGAGGACACCAAATGGGATGCCTATATATAGTGACAAGGTAAAAGTCAATTTGGAGAAGGCGGGGCTATTGCAACTATATGAGTTACCTTATTTTGGCAAGCCCGAGTGACTATATCAATGGTTGATGTCATGTGTACATGAAGATCACTTCTATTTTGTAGGACACAAGATGTGCATAACACCTCAGTTGATATCCAAGTTCATAGGCCTGATTTATGAAGGAGAATCTATAGACGATGACTTATAGGATAAGGAAGCCACCAAGAAAACGATAGAGGCTTATGAACACAAGAAGGGTTCACGGTACTTTGACATCATAGAAATTCCAGACCCTGTTATGAGGATGGCTGCACATTTGGTCACCAAGCTTAATGATCAAGAAATATTGACACAAGTGAACAAGGCATGGTTAAATATATGTCGAATATTTCGAAGGGACCATCTATAACTTATCTACCTTTATTGCATGGATGAAATCATAAGCGATGCACAAGAAGGAGAAAAGATAATATTCATAACATCCTCCTCACCATTTTATTCTTGGAGATTGGAGTGATCGATGGGCTAGAAAAATTCATTTGGGAGTATCCAGAAGAGGATCCCTTTCCCGCGAAGAGGTTTGAGAAGTATACTTGTGAAACCATGACGTCCGCTCAAAAGGTGTGCTTATATACGTGGTACAAGTGAACATGTGACACATTCGGGGTAGAGTGGAGGATCCTAGAGTAGTTACAATGCTCATGGATGGAGAGGTAGAATTTGTAGTATATCAACATTTCTACATTGGTAGATTTACATTGACAGATGGGACTAAGAGTCCATGGTGCAAGCTACCTTTCTCCTTCACCACACAATACTTCCAAGTGGGGGTCAACCGGTTCAAGGAGGCCAAGAGACTAAGGTTCGACCTTAGTGAGGTGGACCAAGACCACTTGTGATCTGCACTAGAAGTTCGTGTACCCCAAAAAGTGTGCATATGTGAAGAAATACATCTCCCATGAAGTACAAACGATGAAGCCATTGATGCTACCGATCACCGAAAGGACCACAACAAGGGTATATCTGCGCATAAGGCCAAAGTTTGAAAAGGGATTTTACCTAGAGAATGATGTCTCCATTCCAAAGCAGAGACTCCACAAGGAGGAAAAAGGCTCAAAAAAGAGAAATGAAAGAGAATAGGTGTAGGAGAAGGCACCAAGTGTGTAAACCATGCAATCTAGGGGCACACCGGAAGCAAGTGCTAAGTCTAGCACTTAGGTGCGCGGAAGAATTCCCCAATTAAAGGGAAGACCACTGAAGAAGAGGCACCAAAGCCTTAAGAGCTTCTCACATAAGAGGAATTGCCAAGGAAGGAGTCACCTTTCAAGGAGAAAGAGAAGGAATAATATCCTATACTTGAATCACCAGCTAGGAAAAAGCATAGGGTGATAGAGAAATTTGATTTGGAGGAGATCTTAGAGGAATAATTAGGTGAAAGGGATGATGATGAACACAATGGAGCTCAAGACCATCCAATGTATTATTTACATGAATTTGAGGAAGGAGAGAAAGAGAAGGATGGCGAAGAAGAATATGCTCAGGGAAAGAGGTGAGCGAGGAAGTAAAAATGAATGATCGGAGGACCCCAAGCCTCACAAAGGAGAATATAGAGGAATCCATAGAGAGAGATACGTAGCTAACATCATCAAAGACCTAGTGGATTAGGAGGTAGAAGAGGAAAGCATGGGAAAATAATATGGCAGCATGGGTGGAGATCCTAGACTGGATGTAAGCTTCCCAAAAGCTATGTGCACACAGTGGGAGGAGATTAGCGGTAGAAAAAGGGTAAGGGATGAGCTTTGTCAATTATCCAAGAAAGGTTGTATGCACATGTTTCCAAAGCACCATGCCAACGAGAACAACTCCCGGCTATGACTTCTTTTTATGTAGAAGGAACTTATCCATGAACTAGGAAGATGTTATCTTGGGAATTTGAGTCCCGTTCGACAAACCCGAGTTCAAAGTAAGCCAAGGGAGTCTTGATGAAGGTTCCAAAAATGAATGGGATAAAACCCTTGGTCAATGCTTAATAATTGATAGATGAGTAGGTATACAACATGCTCAACTAGGTTTCAATTAAGGTTGAGGCTAGAATTTTGGAAGGAATGACAGGTGAAGTTCCTAGAGGTGGATCTGGAGAAAAGGAGGAGGAACTTGTCAAGAAGAGAAAGAATTTGAAGCAAGAAGAGTTGATCGAGTGTGTAGTTGAGGAATGAATTGATAGAGGAAAAGTAAAGGGTGCATGAAGTATATAAAAATATAGAAATGATCACAGATGCCATTGTCTTGAAGCATCCAGGACTTAGCACCACCCGAGCGAGAAATATGGAATAACCTTAGAGTTCCTAGAGGATTTGACCCGTATACTCACTATGAAGAGGCAACCCCTCACCTTAGAATTTGTAGAAGAGGTGCTTCAAGCGTGCCAAAAGAGGGAAGAGAAAATGAAGGTGGTAGAGATTGTTTCCCATTATACCAAACTCCTTGCCAATATGAAGGCCTCCGTACAAGTTCTTGAGGCTGCCTATGATAACTATGTTAATATCTACAGAATGGCAAACATCCTGGTCACCACACATGAGATAGAAATCAAGGAGTTCCAGGAGAAAAATAAGGGGAACAGAGTGCGGTGGGATAAGATCCTAGCTGAGGTTGAGAATAAATCAGCAACTATTGAGACCTTGTGGGGCTTGATCAAAAGTTGGCTAAAGGAATTATACCCACAGATCACCTGCAGGAGGGACGTGCTTGAGGAATTGAGTAATAAATTGAGGAGATTGTGGAAATAATGAGCACCAAGGAGAAGGGATAAGTTTTGAGGATGTGAGGACCCTAGTAGGTGACCTCTGTCAACAAAGCATAGAGAGAGGTCGATGAGTGGGATAAGCTAGAGGCGAAAAATAGGGAAGGATTTCAATCTCCTCCTTTAATAATAAACAAGTTCCCCATTCTTTCATTCTTTCTCCCAATTATTCATTCCTTTATCTTTTTCCAACTATTTGAAGCCCGACATTCTTTATTCATTGAAAATAAGTGTTTTTGAGGACGGAGAATAGGCGTAGTGTGGGGCGATGTTGGGCCTCAGAAATATTGGCTAAGTACAAAAAGGTGCATGAGCGCGCGGGAGCCTAATTAAAGGAGGGTGTGCAAGGTGAAGGTGCACAGGACGGGGGTTAGAAGGGTTTAATATAACCCATGGTGTGCACACAAGAAAGAGGTTTGGGGACTTAGCCATGCTTGACGCTCCTAGTGGTACATGAAAAAATCATGACCCGAATGCACATGCGGAGTAGATAAGGTTTCAGCTGGAAAATTGATGTTCAAGAAAGGAATATTCCATGCATGAGATGGAAGGATCCAAAAAGACATCATTGCGAAAGAGTGGAGAAGCTTGGACTGAGGAAGCCTGCTCTATGGGAGGACCACTTGGACACTTGGAAGGCGATCGATACCTCGAAGGCATAATGGTGAAGGCAAAAGCTATATATAGAGATACTCGGGTAGAAGAAGGAAGCAAAAGAGGAGAGGAAAAGCTCTGTAGAAATAGTAACAAAGGATTGTATGGGTCGGGATTAGGATAATTATAGGAGTGATGGCATATTAGGAGGGATGGAGTCATGTTCATTTTATTTGTAATATGAGAGGAGAGAGTGATTTTGATGAACGGGTCTATTTTGTAATGGTCTGATGATCTGTTATGGCCTTGAGTTATGTAATTTGGTTATGAAACTTGATCAATATAAATCTATGACTCTGTTTTGAGTATATGTTGTCCATGGGTATAAACCCTAATGCTTTTTCCTTACATTACGTACTGATTTTTCATCTGCGCTTGATGTTTCTTCTATTATTTGAATGAACACATTAATATAATTACTCATCTCAAGGATCTTATGATAAATACACAGTTCATTTCCATTTTGCATCTAATTCTCTGTCATAAATGATATATTCTCACATAACTCACATATGGATCTGAATATTCTTATCTTCAACGCCTGGCTAACATCCTGCATAAACAACCCTAAAGAGGGGGCCTGGTACCTTTGCACACTTTGGTTGAGCGCTCACTCGAGGCTAGGTAATGTGCCGGCATGACCCAGGGTTATTCGGGATAGATTCTAGGCTACATCGGTATTTATTCGGTTCAACCACCATGTTTCTCATAGCTTGGTAAGTTTGTATTTAAAGAACAATTTTTTTTCCATATTTCTCCTTGGGTTGATGATGGCCTTTGTTCTAAAAAAGGGTGAGCCCTTAATTCATTCTATCTATAAATTTAAAGTACTTGAGCTTATTTTTTCTGATTATTTAGTTATTTTGGCCTCCCCATTTCTAACATTTTGAAAAAATTGCATTTTTTGCCATTCTATGTGAACGATCTATGATTTTTGAGTTGGAAAATGATGTTGGGTGTCATTTTTTGTCCTCGATACTTGTGATCCTCTCGAGGGTTTGAAGATTTTTATAAAAATGGTAAGTCTCTTGATATTCATTCACTATCTTTATAATACTTTGAGCATGTATTTTTCGGTTATGAGAAATAGAGATTCTTTGATCTGTAATCTATGCATTATCTCATTCTCGTTGACTCCATAACTTGGGTAGCTTGATTTTGGGTAGTTCCCTCGACTGTACATTTTGGGTATGACCATTCTACTTTGAATTGTACCTTAAAATGGTTTGTTGGCTTTGGAAAGTTAAAAGTTGGCTATAAGGTTCACCATTGTTGTTCTTTCGAGCTCTATTTCATTTTGTTTTACTTGGTGGCACAGGTGAAGAGATTCTTGTATTTACGTAACCTCATATTTTAAGGTAAACATTTGATTTTCACATTTTACAATAGCTCGAGTTAGCTATTTATCATGATAATTTGTGCTTCTTACTCCTACGAGTTGCTACTCATAACCCTTGGCCGTATTTTATAAGTATCTTTCCATTTTCTCATCTTTCTCCCGATGAGTTCAATTTTAGTATTATGAAACTCGACATTACCATTGTTTTCGAGTTTGAGAGATCTCGTGTTTATTTTCCTAAGCTTGGTTCTCGGTTTTCTCGTCTTTATTTTTTCTCGAATTTAAGCTCGAGATCTGGGCAAGATTAAATGATTCGATTCTTTATTTGCATTTGTCAAAAGATCTTTGTTCTTGAGATCCTTGAAGATTTTCAACTATAGTTTCTAAAACCTTTGCATTTATTGTGCTTCTCTACTATGATTTGATCCTTGAGCTTGAAAACTTACGGGTTTTTAATTTTTGATATGCTCTTAAGGGTTTGAAGATTTAATCTAACCTGGTAATTTTTGGTTCATTGAACTCACCTCTGTTCAGAGCTCATGCCTTCCATTTGCATGTTAGCTAGGCACAGCTTAGTTCTATTGCATTTAAGGGTTTTGATTTATTTACTTGCACACAAATGGGTTGTGATTTTATGAGTTCTCTCGCAAGCCATAATTCGAAACTCTGTATTTTTAAAGCCTTTCAGCTATTTATCTCTTTAGCTTTCGAGCATTTTCTATTTTTAAGTAAACTTTAAGATTTCATATATTAAATGGTGGGTCATGAGAGATTTGATCTTGAAAACTAATATTCTAAAATATTTCCCTTGACAAAAGTATGAAAACTGGGATGTTTTGATAGGAGGTAAACATGTAAAATCATGATAATCATAATTTAAAAATCCTTTCATCACAAAATTGGTATCTGATAGAAGAGATTCAAAGTTCCATGAAGTATAACTGAAAAATATGTTTGTATCTGTAATTATCAAATGTCTCATTAAAACTTTATGCTCTTATATTAGTGTTTCGTTAGCTTCCCAGATCATTATATGCAGAAATTTATCAATCATCTCTATTTTGACAAATATTTGTACCTATGCTCTTGTTTTTTACATGCACCTTGCAAACATCTAGATGCTAAACTATGCTTTGTTTCCATAATCCATCAGTAGGAACTATTTCTTTGAGAATTTATGAATAATTGATATATCCATATTAAAATTGTTTGCTCCATCATTTACTGATGATTTGGAATAACTAAACCTTTAGAGAAATACCTTAGTGATCTTATTGATCTTGTGTTGTACTTCTTTTACTTTGTTCTTTTAAAACTTATGCAAAACTTGTATCTTCCTAATGCGTATAATCTAAAGAATTTATTCTCGTAGACAAGGTAACACACCGTAAAATTGATACCTCTGTTGACCTTGTAGCATTTATGAGATAACAATAATACCATTCTATACTTGTATCATCTACTACAATGTTGTTCATGGTACTTTAAATTGTTTAAGGTGTACTTGCAACCTTCTTGAAGCATTTGTATATCTCATTTTATAATGTTATGAAAGTTATGTATCTTTGTAATGAAATGGAACCATCATAAAGTCTCATTTACTTCTTCCGATTTTAGTGTCTTTTTAATTTGAAATCCACTTGATGATGCATCTAAGTTGTTAAAAAAATTTACCTTCATTTGAATTTTGTACCTTACTTTATTAATTGAGTGTTAGCGACTTGAACACTTTTACTATTATTTTTTGATCATTGTAAAATGCATGAATGTTGTTTTCTCTTGTAGAAAATTGTATTTGCACACTTAACAAAATAGTTAGAAAACAATAGGCCTTATCCTCTCTTGTATTCCATAGTGACATTTCTTTCTCTTTTAATTTCCATCTATCATGATTTTTGTGAATGCCATGGGATTTTGCAAGATACTACTTTCTCAAATCTACATCTGTTACTTTGATGTACCTTATTCTTTTTATCTCAAATGATTCATTTGCTTAAAGCTAGTTAGCACATGAATAAAGATTAAACCCTAATATTAGTAACTGATGTTTTTCCCTTTTATTTTCTTAGGTATCATGATGTAGAAGATAAAGATGGAGCTGGAAATAGAGTAATGAAGACTAGGAGAAAACCCAAGGAAATGATGGGTTTCTTCTATACTCTTTTGATTTTAGTTTCATGCACATGTATCTTTTATTTCAAAAATCATAAGTTACATCCCATGAATTCTGTGGGAAACACTTGAATTTCCTCATGAATAAATGATATTATTTCTGTGATTGAGTTGTGTACTTCCTTTTGCTTTCAAATCTTATGATATGTAATAATTGTATAATGAATTAAACAACTCAATAATTGTAGTCATTTGTACCCACATAATAACTTCTAACCCCATGCACATTGGCCTATCCCCTAGTGAGTGTTAGGCACTCACTTGAGAAACGTACGGGCGTCAAGCCTCTCCTTTATGTGAGCATTGTGAGAATATATTACCATCATTAGAGGTTAGTTGTAGAGGGTAAATATTCATATACAACCACAACATGAGCTATCATAACCTTTCACCCAAGATTTTAACAACATGAGAGACACCATGACCTAAAATATAGAGAAAAATCTGCCACATAATGGAAATAACACTAGGGTTTTCAACCCTGAACAGATATTCGAACAAATCCATATATTCATATATATCATAGTTTTGGTAACCATATTATAGTAAAAAGGTCATTACTGGACCATACATATATATCGAGAGGACTCGAGACTCATCTCTTACATATATTCCTTAGCATGAAATTATAAGTATGCCATCCTACTCCATCCCTTATTATAGACTCTAACACCATACAGAGGTCTATTACATCCATGATATCCCCTAGAACTAATGATCTACATCTTATTATTCTTTGCAAAATCATGTTACGGATGCATTCCCCATGATCTCGCACCCTTTGTGTATCTCTCTCTTTAGGAGTCTTACTCAATGCCTTTGTCTCCTAGCTCGTGTAGATATATATTCTTTGCTTCGATAATCTCTTCTTATAGCATCAATACCCACCGACATGCCTTCCTTTAGGGGCATATCGGATGCCAAGTGTCAATGTGGTCCTCTCGATGGTGCATTCTTATTCTGTTTCGAGCTCTCCACTTTCTGTAATGATGTCTTTTGGGAACCTTCCATGTGTGGAATATTCTTTTCTTGACCACCAAGTCTCCAGGATGGCATCTTATCCACTCAACATGCCTAGTCGGGTCACATTTTTGTCTCGTGCATCCGAATGCCAAATATGGATAAGTACTTAAACCTTGTTGTCCTTCTTTACGTGCTCCCCGGTTCCTCATAAACCCTTCTTAAACCCTTGTCCTACATTCTTTTCCCCACACACCCTTCTTATTCTTGGCCCCGTGCACATACACGCCCTTTGGCACTTAGCCAATATTTTGAGGCCCAACATCACCCCACACTAAGCTTGTTCTCCGTCCTCGGAAACATATTGATCCTCTAAAGAATAAATAATGGTGGGATTTGGACTAATTGAATGAAGAATGAAATAATAAAAAGAATGGAGTATGGAAGAATTAAGAATGGAGAATCTACTACTTTTGCAAGAGGAGTGGGAAATCCTTTCTCATAGTGGCCTCAATCTTCTCCCAAACATCAACTTCACCCTTCACCTATTGGAGTAGGTCGCTAGTAGAGTGATTAATTCTTCAAAACTCAATTCATCTCCCTTAGCATTCAACGTATCAAAAATCCCCTCAAGCTACTTACTAAGGTTATCAAGTGCATCCATTCTTCGTGTGGCTTGTGGGTATAGTTCTTTAAGCTAATTATTGAATGAACCTTGCAAGGTTTCGATGGCTTCCATTTTCTTCTCAAATTCAGCTAGGATTTTTTCCCGCTCTACCATGTTCCCATTATTCTTCTCCTGTAACTCCTTTAGATCTGCCTCATGTGTAGTAACTAGTATACTTTCTACTCTGTCCCTATCAGTATAATTATCATATACACCTAAATGACCATGTGCACAATGATAATCGTATAATAGAAAGGAGTTCATAATGTAACACCTGAATGTTGTTACTTTCTCCTAAGCATTCAAGTGTTGATATGTGATTTCTTGTAAAAGGATGTGTTCCTTGATTCGAAATCATGCTTGAAATGTATCTTGAATTTCTTGCAGATTACGAGATCTTGACCGAGTCAAAATATGAATAGACTCTTTTATTTATTTCATTTTGTGTCCAATATTAATCGATCACGGAATGAATTATAGAGATATTCTTCTATAATATCTAGACTTGGATCAGTGGAATTGATCCAAGTAATGCTTTAAATCTGTATGTGATAAATTATATCACAGACCTTGAACAGGTTGCAAGGTATGGAAGTATTTATTAAGCTAGTCAGGATTATGACTCAGGCTGATCTTGAGAAATGAAACGGTTCCCGATATCAAAGTATATCTGGAAGGTCTCGATTGTAGACCAGGTAATAATTCGTTGACATACAATTCTGCAATAAGAACGGGAGCTAACTCTGTTCTAGAAGGTATGTTACAGGTCTTTCCGAGTTTTCAGGACGAGGACCAAACTGAATTATTAAGGGTTAGTAACCTAAAACTAAAACCTAACCTAGGGGTTAGATTATTGTTAGTCTAACCTAGACCTAGGCTATTTGTTAATATCCTAAGTTAGTATCTTTGTGTAAAATTGTTAGTGTGGGCATTACCCTAAACTCTAACCTAAGATACTAACCTAACTTTGGAGGAGATTATGAAGGGGCCTATGAAGGGTGGCGAACCATGGGCGGTGTTTCCCATGGCAATAAATGTAAGGGATAAGGATGAGGGACAGGTCATGGCGGAGGCTTAGGCGACGGCTAAACGGTGGGGACGTGGCAGGTCGCTAAGTTTGGAAATGAACATGAGTTTTGGATTGACTGTCACCAAAGCTGGCGGTCGGTGGAAGTTGAGTTTAAGCGGGAAAGTTGGTTTAATGGCATTTAATTTTCTTGGAAAGCGAGCACGGAACTCGCGAGAAGGCATGCAAACGGAAGTTGTGGGTTTGTTTGGCTTATCGCGATTTTCAGTTTTTGCTCTGCTGGTTTACTGGTTCTTCGCACCAGTTCTCTTTGAGTTGCATGGCAAGAATGAATTTCTCTGGCTCTTTTCTCTGTCATGGAGGATATATATGTGATGGAGACAGCGAAATTTGGTTGGTCGCTTTATCGTGGAAAAAGAAAAGGAAGTTTGAGCTCTTCCTGTGGTCTGCTTCGGAAATTTGATCAACATACAGGCATGCTAGGCCCTAACCTTTAAATATCTTGCTGTTTTTCAAGTGCTTTCATTAAAACAACTCTGTTCAAATGTTTTGTGAAGATTGGATGAATTTTCTATGAGATCTAGTTTGATTTTCTGGCACTGTATCTCTTCTGGTTCGATTTTTCAATTTCCTCTTGATGGGTGTTTGTTGAAATCGAACTTCAACTCTATTTGTTTGAGTATTCGTTCTGGCTTATGCATGTGAGGTATTTATTTATAAGGTTCGAGTGTTCGGCCTGTTTGGCGTGAGCCCTTAGAATATACCTATGTGTAGTATGAGACCACTGTATGTCTTTGATTCGTGGTCGTTGTCTTGTTATAGAAACTGTATAAAATGATTTGGGTGATTACTGTAAGATTGATTGTACTATCGTTTCTTTGAAAACTCTGTCGTGGGATTTGTTGACAGCGACTAATGATACTTTCGGGTTTCATTTGTTTTCAATTTTTAGCTTGGAACAGGCAACTGTAGTGTTACCATAGTCTTTTCGACCTAGCGGAAGTTGTTTTCCTTGTTATCAGGTTAGCGGGATTACTTGCGCACTGTGTATATTATAGATACACACATGCTTTGTTGTATCGACTCAGTGGAGTCGATGATTGAATCGTATTGCTATCTATTGCTGGAAATGTAGATTCATCCATAAGTTTTGTGAATGGATTTTTGATGAAAGCCTGATAAGATGAAACAGGGCTTTTGGCTACTGTTATTTGAAATAATTAAAGGATAAAGACTTCCTGTGTATGCATTTTTATTTCATGTGAAAGCTATTCGAAAGTTCGCAGCTGCCTCTCGATTGCTTCTTGCTTGAAATGGGTATTCGATTTGCTTCACTTGTTTCATTACTCAATGTTAGCCATGAATGGCATATATGTATTTATCAAAAATTTCATAGTATGTTCTTTGTAGGGTTCGAGTGGTTATAAGTGCAAAACCTTTAACAGATTACTGCTGTGATTATATAGATTTAGACTATTGTGGCTTGGACGACTGAGGAGTCGTTGAATGATTCATTTTATTTTTGAGCCAAATAAAGTTAAGTTGTTGGTATTTTAAGTGCCGTGACTTAATGGAATAACATGTATTTCGATTTTGTTATTGCTATTGGAATTCCTTCGTGTTTTTGGGATTTCGAGGTCTGATTCTTAGGTGGACATGTACGTCTTCAACTGTGAAAATTAGTGTAAATGATGGGCGAGAGTAATTTATTGGCTGGTTATTGTTATGCTTGGTTGATGAATGACAGTATGAATTCTTATGCATTCGCTTGAATTGATACATCCGTTTGAATCATAGAACTTCTGGAAGGGTAACCAGTACTTCTGTCTCTTTCTGAATTCGACCCTGGACACTATTTTTTGTCATTGTTGAGATCCTTAGTTTGGATGACTGTTTCGTGTTTTGACCTTGTTAGGGTAAGTCGCGAATAACGCACCAAGACTTGCATGCTGCAAGGTAAGGATCGTTTGGTTGAATTCCTTTCTTTTACTTCAGTCCGATTTTGACTGAGCAAGAATATGTATGCTATGTTCTCTTCCAATTAATCTGTCCGATTTGACTGTGCATGATTTGGAAATACCGTGTGGGCAACATAGCATAGTCCTTTGGGAAACCTTAGATTGTTTGATGCAATAAGGTTGTTGTTTTCAGCGATACGCTTGTAGTTCTTGTTTTCAACTTATGTCAAGCCTTACTGTGTAAAAGGAACTAGCATTGGGCTTAAGGTTGTTACATGAATTGTTGATGTGTTAGTTGCTGTACAGGAGTTTTGCTGTGTTTCTATTTTCGCGATTTAGAACAGTGATCTTGCTTGCGGCTTGTCTAACTTGTTCATTTATATACTGGTTGAATGTTTTCATATGTGAAGGCGGTACAGTGATGAACTTATGTGAAAGGAAGTATGAATGGTTTGGTTCTTTCTCTTCCTTTATTTAATATTATTGATAATTGACTAGCAGTGGGAAATTGTTTGTAACATATTGGTGGAATTCCGAATTGTTATGATATTTCTTTTTAGGAGAATGAAACAATCTGACCAATGTTGTGATTTTGGATTTAATGATTGTTGTGTACATTCGTTCCTTGTTTCTTAATATTTGATGAAATATTAGAAAGTGATTAAGACTATTTGTAACAATGATAGAGTTACATATTTGTAATCATTTTGTGTTACAAGAGGTATAGTCGATTATGTTTACTTATGTGAATATCAGATCTCATTTAAACAGGGTGTTTAATGAAAACAATTGATGGATTGCAATTGTTTTAAAAGTTAGTGCTTATCATGCTCAGTTCATTGAACTGACTCATGTTGACTATTTTTGCAGATGGTTGCCGTAAGAGGTAAAAACAATGCAGATCTGGCAGGCTGATCAGATAGTTTATTTGATTTATAAAGAATTACAGCTTGATTTTATAGATGTACTATATGTGAAAAGATGTTTCTTTTCCGTTAGCATTATATCAAGCATGCTGTTGCATAAAATGTAATTGTATGAGTTTCGAAAGGAATGAAAATAAGTGTTTGATACTTATGTGTTGTATTCTATTCTGAAAGATGAACTTCTTCGGTTTATGTAACGAAGGGGCATAGTTATCTTTGTATAATATGGATGCTTTTGTGATTGACAATGAAAGCTTGTAAGTAATTAGACTAAATTCTTATGAGTATTTAGTAGTTCTAATTTGTTCTAGCAAAAGCAATATTGTAATTTAATTATTGTCTCTCTAGAAGATAGGTTAAAATTGAGCCTAAAAGAGAACGCTAAACAAGTTGGATTGAATTACTAATCCCTAGTCCTAAGTATAACAGGACAATAGTAAATTGGATTCTTAATCATTTATATCTTTAAACTAAAAAGTATGATATAAATTCAGTTAAGAGAACTGATAGGCAATCAATGGAGTTCAGATGGCAATCTCAAGCATAGGTTATGAGATATTGTCCCATTCTGTTGCTTTAGAATCAGGTGTATTCTAATGACTCCTTGATGAGAGCGTGACCGTAATACCTCTACCAGTAATGAGTCTTTTAGAGGAGGGTCGTCTTAAGACAAAGAATCCAGGGATTTGGAAAGGCTAACCTTAGGGAAAAGTCTTTAAAAGTAATTTAAACTCAAGTGCGTAACGCTTGTTATTGGGTAGATCTTCTCGAGGCGGATTTAAAGGTTGACGACATAAAGTCGATTGCAGGGCTGTACCTCTGAGAAGATTAGGATCTTCTCGAAGTTACAACAATGCAGGTGATTTATGGCGACACCCTTTGCATTGATCGCTAAGATTTACACTTGATTTCGCACGAGTTACCCTGGGACCGATTAAGAACGTGGTCATGTTATAAGACTGCCTCGGAGATTTGGGGTATCATGACACACTGGTTGAACTGCAAGGTTGAACCAGTATGTCATCATATCCCTAATCCTCGTGGGCATCCATATAACATTATCACCTTGTTAATCTACCTCCGAGTGATTCAGTTGTGAAAGGAAGGACCGACGGTGGTCGTGTGTAAGAAATTCTATATGACATATGAATGGGGTGAAGGACGTATTCCGTTGACGAGTATGCTGTGCGTTAAGGAATACGAGACATGAACAAGATGTTTCAAATCTTTGGCCAAAGTATCGCAAGCTGCTGATTGCGTTGTCCTAATTCACCTAGTCTAAGGGATGAGATGCCGATGAATAATAGTAACAGCTTATTCAGGTTAGATTCCTTGGACAGAGCATTACGAATCCCAGTTAGGGAAGAGAACCGCCGAGTGTTGTGTTAAATAAAAACACTAACTCTTTTTACTCATGAATAGATCGGTAGATTACCGAGTCATGGAATGAATAGATCGGAGGTATTCCGAGTCATTACAAATTTGCGTATGGTTGTCTGTATATAAATGGTTATTTGAATTGTGAGTTCTAAATTATGTATTTAGAACCGGTATGCAATTATCAAAAAAAAAAAATTGACTTGTTCTATTGTCTAAAATAAGGATGTTACACATAATATCAATTGAATGTCTCCTCGATGTTTTGTTTCTCCTGCTTCTTCTAGTGCTCCAAAACATCTTCTCGTTGAATCCAAATTAAGTGGTTTCCTCTCCATGGTAAGGATGTGTGTTATGTAACTCCTATAACATGACCGATACCTATGATGACTTCTACTATAGAAGGTACAAACGTTGACGGGTGATTTTATCTTAAGAAAATGTAATCTTATGACTTAGGAAATCATGTTTACAGTAAATAAGAAATTATCTATTGGGAATAGGTACATTCTATCATGTTTTTGCTTAATTGAAAATGAATCAATCCATCTCTTTTATGCAGAATAAATTCACTGCTAGGGATTATGAATTTGAGTTTCAGTTTTCATAATTTATGGGGTTTCAAACATCATTACCTTGGATCAATTCCATTTTTAATGTCTTCACCATGAATGTTACTACGATGAATTCTAATTTTTACATGCAAATGTTGACATGTGATTTATCTTAGGAAGGTGTATTATTTTGAATTTGGAAATCATGTTTGCAATGGATACGTTATTCTTGAATAGGGATTCATTCTTCACCGTAGTTCATTTTTACTTGGAAATGGAGCCATTACGCTTCTGTGATAGGTAAGTTGTGAACACATGCGGTATTCATATTTATCACATGTTAACACCAACACCTTGAATCAATTCCATTGATCCAAGGTATGCTTCAATTCTTTTTATTATCATCTTGATAACTGACATTCTGAAATGAAAAGGTAATGGGAACTCGAGTATTTTTTGGTGAAGATTATGAGGAGCTTTCTTCGGTTTCCTTACTTTGCATCATTTTGTAAATGGTGAACTTGGACCTCCTTGATACATATTTTATAGCGTTGAATAGTGTGAAAGGATTAAGAATCTGCTGGGGTGATAAGGTAAAACCCTTAACCCAAGTTGTAATATCCTATCCTATATGGATTCTAATCTAAGGTAATTCAGGACATACCTTAGACCTATTTTCTAAACTACTAAGATTTATAACCTAACCTAAGATAGTATGATTTATGGTTATGAAGTTTTGAACTAACCTAAGGAAAATACTAATGACCTAAGAAATAAGGTGGAATCCTAGCTAATGTTAATCTAGCCTAAACTATTACTAAGCAAAAAAGGGGAACCTAAGGGTTACATGTAAAGTGGGGAGTTAGTGGCGATGATTTCCAAGGAATTTATGGGAATTGATTTCATTATTACTTCTTTAAATCTACAAAGTTTGGCGGAGCCATGGAGAGTTAGTAGGATGCCTAGAAAGAATCATTACCAACTATAAATACATGCAAATTTGTGAAATAGAGCTCGTAAAATTTGAAAAGTGAGGTGTCATAGAGAAAGACGAGGGAAAGTGGCATTCATTGCATTGATGACCTCGGTTTTAGTAGATTTTGGGGAATTTTTTTGGTCATTTGTTATTTTTGGTTTTGATCTACATGAGGGTTCTGGTTCTTCGAACCAGCAACTCTATTTTCGATCCTTTGTGATATTTGGCATCTCTGAGCTATTTCTAAACTTGTGGAAGTATAAAAGGAAGCAGGAAGATCAGGTTGTTGACGTTGTTTTGGAAAGAGGAGATTTTGG
Organism: Taxus wallichiana var. yunnanensis; assembly: GCA_018340775.1. Taxonomy (NCBI): domain Eukaryota; kingdom Viridiplantae; phylum Streptophyta; class Pinopsida; order Cupressales; family Taxaceae; genus Taxus; species Taxus wallichiana. Next base: position 468,739,631 of record CM031243.1, on the reverse strand, counting down.
AGGCTCGGCTGGAAATCTTCTACAAATCAATAGGAAGCTCTATCAGGCATGATAGGCTCTTCTCATTAAGTTGTTATGCTTTTTACTAAATGTCTTCATAAAAACAACTCTGCTCTTGGAAACAAATGGGTTTTTGTTTGAGATGTTTATTTTACATTTATTCTTGTATATTTGTTGTATACTTCTACTTGAAATCGCTGATTGATAAAATAAGTTCTAGGTTTGTGCCCTTGTTGGAAAAATGAATGAGTTTGACTTTAACTCTTGTGTAAACTAAATTTTGCCAAATCTTGCATATTTCTATTATGATGTGCAATATGGTTAGAGAAATGCATTGTTTGATAAAATAATGAGTTAAGTTGTTTCCTTTGTTGGAAGAATGTAAGAAGGGTGACATCTTTTGCATTTCTTGAAGTTGTTTCAATTTATGTTACTCCTATTTGATCCTTGCTGATATGGTTGTTAGGAATCTATGTTTTTGTGGATTTAATCTTGTTAGAAATAACAATAAAGAATTCTTACCTTTTACTATGATTGGGATGGATAAAATATGAGAACTCCATTGTGTATGTTTGAAACATTTGGTAGGAGTCCTTGCTATGGAAGGATTTTGTTTCGAATTTGTTCTTCCTTGCTCGAAATTTGATAAATTATGATTTAGCTTCTTCTGGAACTATTTGATGGCATTTTGGTTTTACCCACTGTACATTATGATATGGTTGGTTACTGAAGGAATGGATTATCTTAAATGAACTAGGAAGAAGTTCAGTTTGATTATCTTAAGGAAATGAGTTGCATTGTTTTCAGTTTACTCTTCTCCTTTGAGTTGATTTTGAATACCTGTTTAGGGGATTATATCTCCTTGTTGTTCCTTATTTTGTTTGAAAAATGGAATGGGATCTTCCATCTTGAATAGGTAGTCGTTGCATTGACTCTTGAGGGAAGGGGAAAAATTGGAGTAACTTGAAGGTAAGTTGGGACAATCAATTTGTATTCGTTTGTCATCATTTTTGTGCATTGAATTTTGAAAAGAAATCATAATTTCATTAGGATGTTTACCTCATCGCTCTCTCTCTTTGCTGGGAGAAATGAGAGAAATTCCTTGTAGATGTTGTCTACATTGGAATGAAATTGATAATTCAGTTATTGAACTTGTTTCTTAGGAAAAAAATTTAGCTTCTCGATGCAATGATAACTTTTTTATTGCTGTAGTTGTTCTCTTTATCAGATGAGAAGCCTTCTCTTTTTGTTTCTGACTTATATATGTTTGCATCAATTCGAATTCGACCATGTTAATTGTGTTGCAATGGTTTTGAATTTAAGTGTTGCTAGGAATGGATCTGTTTCATTTTTCTTGGGATATTGACTGTGTTTTTATTTTAAATGGGATGGATTATTGAGACCCTATCTCATCCTCAGTTGTTGACTTCCTTCTCTCTTTCCTGAGTTGTTGAATACAATGTTGTTTTTATTGAACTCTGAAGGAAGAATTAATCTATTTCCTTTTCATTTGTTCACTTTTCTCTCATTTGTATTACTCTTATTCCAAGTCGAGTGGGTAATTATAGGGAAAACCTACACTTCTTCTCCTTGAACCGATAATTGAAATTGGATTTGAAATTGGGTTAGTATCGAGAAGAAGGAAATCTTGCTTTAGGATGTTGTTGGTTCATCCTAAATTCCATCCTTAAAGATTGAATGAATTTGGTCTTAGATATTATATGAAGAATTATGTTAAAGTTGTGTATTGTGATTCATTTCTTCTTTAAATAATTCTATTTTGAGAACTGTTAGAGTTAGTATCTTTCTTTGATCTAGTTGCATGAATCAAGAATGAACTATAGATAACTATAGTAAGAATGAGATAAGTAATTTGGATGAAATATTACTTATCTGATGTAATTTTCTTATGAAATCATTGATTGAAGAGTGCTGATTTGATCATGATCTTTACTTAATGTAATGTGGTTGCTCACTCTGTTCTTCCTTTTATGATCCTTATTTCTTTATGAGGTATGTATACTCAGATATTGCTTTCTTGTTTCATAAAAGCATAGTTCTATTTATGAAACAGATTAGTTGAAAGAACATATTTTTAATGCTTAGTGCTTATCATGCTCAGTTCAATGAACTGACCCGTGCTAGCAATTGTTGCAGATGGATTTCGTAAGTGAGAAAAGAAGACAAGTTCTTTTATGATGCTTCTTATGTTTACCTAAGGGCTAGATATTTTATGAGGAACCTTGATTCTTATTGAAATGTAATTGAAAAAGGGAAAAGTTGTATTCTTTACTTGAATTTATTAATGCTGATTGGCATGAAAGATGTTTGGAATGATTAGATTTGTAAAATGTGTATTTTACTTTGATGAATGGAAAAAGGATTGAGTGTTATTTATACTTGATGTGTCATTCTCTTTGGGTATTATGTAAAGGGAATTTGTAAACTTATCCTTATTCTCTCATGATCATATCTATTTTGAATCTTTTCAGTTAGACTCCAATGAAATAGATAAAAGGGATTGATCTTTGTATTCCTTTATTAAATGCAAATTTTAAGTTGGCATGTGTTCAACCCCTAAATTATTTTGCTAAGTACAAAAAAGGCATGTAGGCGCGCAAGGCCCAGTTGAAGAAGTGCACATAAGGAGAAATTGTGCAAGGTAGGGTTTTAGGGGGTTTTAGAAGAATCCATGGTGCGCGTGCGGGTGGAGCAAGGGTTTTGGGACTTAGCCATATTTGGAATTTTGGGTAGGACATGTTATCTCTCGAAAGTGCACCTTGTAGAGAGATGGATGTAGATTTTCTAAGCCTACAAAATTGATCTCTCTCTCTCGTAGATACAATGGAGACACCTCAGGTCTGTGGGTATACCTATTGTGAGGTGAATCTCTGGGATTAAAAGGTCAGTTCCTTATTGGTGTATACTAAACTGCTTTCTGGGAGTTCTAGGGTAAAAGATGACTGTAAAATAATTAAAACTAAGGTGATACACCAAATTTGTATGAGAACTTTGACTGAGTAAAATGCACAACTGATTTGGGAAGGATTCTTGATGCACAAACCAATTAATGTTTTTTTTTTTGCAAAATATCTAAGGGAAAAACACTTGATTATACTGAGGGAGATTCACAACAGTACTAATAAGTTAACATGCACATTAAACTTAAGCAGAAAAGACTGAATTTTGTAGCCGGGTAAGGTGGTTGATTAGGGAATTTTCATTCACAAGATTAATATAAACATACACAAGACTACAAAATAACTTGGAAAGGCATAAAATACTTCACACTCAGAGGGCAAAACTAGCAGAAATTGCTTTAGTACTCCTATATCCAAAAAGTCCTCCTTTGTGCCTTACAAGGGCACACAATATATAGAAAAATAAATTCTCTCACCCTTCCTAAAAATAGCCTTAGGCTGTACTCACCCATGCGTCCTAATTTTATCCTTTATTTAATAATAAATAAAAGGATAAAATAATACAACTAGAGCATGTAATTTAAAAATAGGCATTAATGCCCTTAAATATAATACAATCAAACTAAAGTTGACTATTCTATTTTAAAGAAAGAATAGGTGAATAATTTTCTAATAATACAATTGCTTGCTAGGCAAGTCTTCCTCCTTTGAGCATGCAAATTCATCTTTTTCTCTGTTTTGTCTTCTTGTGATGCATGCAAAAATATAGCTCTCTGCCTATGAGCAAATAATTACATTAATTGTAATACTTTACAAAATAATTCATTCATGAAGGGACCACTTGTAATGTGCACATGTTCGATGTTGACATCTTTCTTGAGTGGTCACATGAATGACACTTTACAACTTCACTCCAACCTCCTTGTGGGGACCACCTTTAGCTTGCTTGGTTTGGCCACCTTGTGGACTTAGCATAATAGAAGGGGGTTGACCATTTTACATGGAACATGCTAGCCATATTCAGAACCCTTTTGATGATAAACACATGCATATATTTTTAAAATCACCTTTTCGGTGATCATTAGGCACAAAGTGGTCGACTTTTGATTTATTGATATACTTGCATGGTATAGTTTGTTTGGAATTTTAAAAGTCTTGGAAATTATTAATTATTTGACACGTGGGCTATCCCCCTCCTCATGGTGACTCACCCTCAAAACTCGGTCGGTGGTAAACTTAACTCAAATGAAGTTAGCTTGGATATCTCGTAGCGGAACCTAGGTGTTTTTATCTGTGTACTTGTGTTACTTGATGCCGTTGATATTTTTACCTATGGTTAGGGTTTCTAACTTGGCTTTGAATGCGATCGGGTGGTGAAAAACCATGGTTATTCATTTTGATCTCTTCTGCATGTGACTCGTTGTCTAATTTATAGAAACCTTGATATTGGAGGCATAATGGTAGTCTTGTCTCCTTCTAGCATCCCTGTGTAACTTCAAGATCTCGAGCTTGAAACTCATTTTGTGACTCGTTGTCTGATTTACAACTTTTGAGGATTTGAGAAGTTTCGATTCAAACGGTGAGCTATTAATGTTTCTCTGACTTCTTGATACCTATTGATGGGTTTTCTGGTACACTCAAGATCTGTGACTTTTGTATCGATTTTGTTGGTCTCAGTATATATGCAAAATCCCTTGTATTTGACATTCCAGTATTGTTATTCCTCACCCTAGAGTTCTTCCTCTATCCACATTTGATTTCTCTAACCAGAACCTTATGTGAGTTTCCAAGGTTGAATGATGTTGATAAAATCATTAAATGAAATGGTTGCTTGTACATCTCTTCCTTTAGTTCACTTTTGAAATGCCTATTTGTAACCTATAGTTGCACTTATACTCTTTGATACCTGCAGTAATTTTAAACAATTCTTGATCTATTTTGATGCAATTATCAGGCATAAGCCTTGATTCAGATACTTTGTTTTGTACTGAAATCTTCTTCCATTTGTAGAAAATATCTAGGTTTCAATTACATTGGACCTCCTTTTCAGCATGTATATGCTTCTTTCTTCTTTGTTGTAACATGTATCTGTTCTTGTAGCAACTAAAAATTGCCCGTAGCAATTAAAAATTACCCGTAGCAACTAGTTATTATCCATGAAATTAAAAATTTCCCGTAGCAAATAGTTATCCTTTTATCCCTTGCAAGCATGACCTTCTAGAAACTATAAATAGCTCATCTTGATAGCACCATTTAGAGGGCATAACCTTTCATTCAGGCATTCTACTGAAAATGTGGTACTTTATTTTTTCTTAAATAATGTACTTCCTTTTGATGCTCTCTTTATTTCACTCAGATCTAAACTACTTGATTGTGAAAGTATAATAGTAGTTGCATTCTTTCTATCTATGAATATGTAATCTGCACTTTAGATTTCTAAAAATAGGAACAATATCTTAACTATTTCAGATATTATTTCCAGGGTATATACCTTGATTCAGATGCTTTATTTCCTTTCTACAATTGTTTCTTACTTAGATGCTTGCTAGAAAATTTGAAATGTTGATTTTTCATGGTGAAGCCCTAGCAAAAATTTTCCAAAATATTTTCTTTAATGCATTTCCAGAAATAGTAGTTGTATTTCCTGATCTAAAATATAGAAAATGACACCTTTCTTGCTGGACTGATATATCAATTGAGAACTGGAAAGATGTTAACTGTTTATCTTGATCATATCATGCTTTTTGATTTCTATATCACTTATCTGATTTGTATAGTTCTTTAAAGCATATAGTAATAAAACAACAAGATGAAAAGTTGTAAATGCCCATTTGACATGGAAAATCCTGTCAAAATTTTCCTAAAATCCTCTCTCTCATCTTAGATGTTTCAAAATTTAAAATCCATTTTCTATCTAGCCTCAAATTCTTGAAATCCGATCCTTCCTCTTCTACCGCAACTTGAAACAAGTGTCTTCTTTCCTTCGATGCTCTCTTCCTTTCTTCATACTTCTTCCATTTACATTTGTAACAATTACTTGAAAACTTAAGTTACATTCTTCTTTCTACCTAGCATGTATCTATGATTTGTAAAATTTTCATGGCTATAACCTATACCTGCACACTTAAGAAATTAGTTAGAAAAATAATTAGGCTTTTTGGCCTCTCTTATGTCCATGTTTTCTTCTTTCTTTCTTTTCTTTTTCTTCTTTCTTAGTGCAATAAAGCATGTATGCAGTTATGATCTTCCAGTAGAATATATCTCCTATTTATTTGAGATTCATATGCATGAAAAAGGACAATGTAGGAATATGATTTAATCCCTAGCTCATGAATGATGGTTAATTTTCCTTTCTTTACTTTTCAGGTACAGTGGCCTCTTCAATGGAGATGAAGAAAGTTGGAGCAAAGATGCTTCAATCAAAGAAAGAAAATCCCAAGGCAATGATGGGTTAACTCATAATCTTTACTTTCTCCGTCATGCATGTGTACCTTGTTTTCAGTAGATGTACTTTACTTCTCATTTACATCCCATGGCTTGTGTGGGAAACATTTTATTCTCCTTGTGAATAAAACACAAAATTCTGTAAATGAGTTGTATATCTCTTTCTACATTTCTACTTTTTGTATGGATTGTATAATGAACTAAAAAACTTAGTAACATAATTGAATGTCTTAATCATGAAGGAAAAGTTTAAATAACTTGTAACATTCAGTAATGAACTCGATTTTCTATAATCTGCACTTATGTTTGTTGTTCCAAAACCAAACACTTCACCTATTCTACAATTTGGTGTCTTCATCAAGACAACACAACTATCCTTCGGGCTTTTGTGTTCTTTTGCTGAAGGCATCATGAAATTACAGACTATGTGATCTGTTACATTTTGTAATAGTACACATAACTACAGATTTCATGTAATCTTTTAAATAAATCAGCAGTAATGATATAATTTGATATAATTTCCCCTAGCTTAGGTATACTTCACCAATGCTATCCATCATAACAAAGTTTCAAGTTGCCCATTTCTACACAAGTGCAGAAATTGTCAACATTTCTGGCAATCCTACGGGGAAATCTACCTACTAGCTTGTAGACTAGTGCCTTACTCTTGTCCATTGGGCATGGAGTCCAAATATGTAACCAAAATCTTCCTTTTCCAAAGGTCCAACCCTTCTAAAAAAAACTAAATGCTGGGAAAATATATGCTAAACTAGATCACGTGCATGAATGCACTTATTGAAATAAAGAACAATGCAATGTGCAGAAACTACACTTATTGAATGGAAATCCTACTCTAAAAATCACTATAAGATTTTCAATAACAGTGTTTGAGAAACATACCATTCACAAGAATGGGGAGTTCCTCTCCATTTAGCTTCAAAGCTAAAAAGCATTGTGTTCCTTGCAAGCTGATATCATGTAAGGACCACTCCAGAGTGTATCAAACTTTGAGTGTCTTCCTAGCTTTGCATGATCAGCATCCCATTTCAACACAATATCTCCTTCATTGAAGACTCTGAATTTGGCTTTTTATCAAAATTCTTCTTCATCTACTTTTGATTCTTTTCCATATTTAAATGAGCTTGATCTCTTAGCTCTTGTAATTCCATTAACTCTGCATAATGAACCTGCAATGGTTCATTCTCAAGTAGCTCCATTTGATGCAACAAATCTAATGTAGGTAACTCAACTGAAATAGGCATTCTTGCTTATTTTCCATACACAAGTTTGTATGGTGAATTACCAACTGATCTCTTAGGAGTCACCTGTCATCATTAAAAGTGCTAAATTCAACATCGATGCAATCTCTTTGATTATCTTTGAGTGTTCTTTTGATGATCCTTAACAGATTTTTGTTAGTACTCTTAGCTAAGCCATTACCTTTTGGGTAATAATTAGATGAAGAGATTAAATATATTCCATGGTTGACAACCCAATATGTTACTTTAGCACTAAGAAATGCTAGAGCATTATCTCGATATGATAGTTGTTGGAACACCAAATCTGCAAACTATACCTTCATAAAAGGATAGTATTGAAGTTTCATTAGCATCTTTCAAGGCTATTGCTTCAGTCCATCATGTAAAATAATTTGTAGTAGTTAAGATCCACTTATGTCCTTGTGAAGAAGGCGGGTTTATCATGCCAATAAAGTCAAGACCCCACTACATAAAAGGTTGATCAACTGAAATAGGCTAAAAGGCAAATGAAGCTAAACGTTCTTTCCAACAAAGAAAGCACATTTTTACACTTTTAATCCATTCAAAACAGTCCTTAAATATGATAGGCCAATAGTAACCTACTTTCATGATCTTTAAGGCTGTAGTACATGCTGAGAAGTGACCTCCTGCAGGTCCTTCATGGAATTCTGATAATATTTTTGAATTTTATCATAATCAATACATCGCAGTAAGATTCCATTTATATCTCTTTTTAACAACACACCATCAATGAAAATATAAGGGATAGCTTGTAACATGAAATACGTTCACTTATTCTTATCCATACCTTCCGGATAGGTGCCATGCTGTAAATAGTTAACCAAATTAGTCATCCATCTTGATTCCTAAATTTCTTGAGAAAGTTCAGGTTGGCTGATTTTCTTGTTGGACCATGATATTTGGTTGCTGATACATAATTTCAGCATGTTGTTCTGAATCTTCGGGTTCTGCAGCTTGTTGTTTTTCCATATCAACAATTAGATGCTCACATAAACCTTTACCTCAAACTGTCTTAGCAACTTAGATATCAACATCATATTCCATAACCTTCGTTATCTAGCCTACTCTTTTCTCATTCAATTCTTTATTTAGTAAGAAAGCTTTCACACTTGGATGAGAAATAAGAACATGAATTTTATTGTTTGAAATCATGTACTTAAAATTCTTTAGTCCTCTGACTACTAAAAGTACTTGTTTTTCAAGAATGTGTACCTTGTTTCATAATCATGCAAACTCTGTCCAAAGAAAGTCAATTGGTTACTTGATATTCTCATCATTAACTTTGAGTTAGAATAGTTGAGATTGTTTCAACTCCTGCAAGTGCATACATTGTAAAATATTTATCAAAATTTGGATTTGCAAGAGTAGGAGCTTGAGAGATAGCTATTTTGATAGCTTCAAAACCTTCTCTCCCTTCGCTGGTCCAAGAGAACATTTTCTCTTTCTTTAACATAGCTGTTAACGGTTTAACCAATGCTACAAAATCTAGAACAAATCTTCTAACAAAGTTGATTTTTCCTAGAAAGCTCTGTAATGCCTTCTTGTGATGAGGCAATGATAGATGATATAGCTTCAATTTATGAAAGGATCAATTGCTAAACCTTGCTTAGAAACAATATGGCCAAGTAGTTTACCTTGATGTACTAAAAAGATAGACTTTTTGGGGTTCAAGGATATTCCAAATTTCCTACATAACTGAAAAAGTCTGCCTTAAATGCATTAGATGTTCTTCAGAATCTTTTGAAAATACAGTAACATCATCTAAATAAACAAGGATGCATTTATTTAATAGGCTGCGAAAAAATCCATGTCCATTGCATGTTGAAACGTTGCACCGACATTTGAAAGACCAAAAGGCATTCTTTTGTAAGCATAAGTACCCCACTTGGTGGTAAAAGTTGTTTTGTATCTATCCTCTTCTTGGACTAAAATCTGATTGTATCCGTTGTAACCATCTAGAAGAGATAATCTATCTGAACCTAAAACTGTTCTCAAAATTTGATCCATATTCGGTAGTGGATAATGATCTTTTAACGATGCTTTGTTAAGATCTCTGAAATCCACACATAATCTGATTTCTCCATTCTTCTTCCTAACAGGAACAAGATTTTCTACCCAACTTGAATTCTTAACTAGGGAAAATAATTCATGATTCAATCAATTTTGATAACTCTTTCCTCATAAGAGGTTCTATTCTAGGATTCACAGGCCTTTGTTTCTACCTAACTAGTTTAGAATTTGGCTACAATTCAATGGTATGTTGTGCTAAAATAGGATCAAACCCTTTCAAGTCTTGGTATCTCCAAGTGAAAACATCTTTAAATTCTATGCAAAGATTAATAAAAGATTGTTTTTAGGTAGAAACATACCTTTCCAAGGAATAAATTCTTTCCTTCATCAATTGAAATCTCTTTGTAATTATCAACATGAGTTGACATCTTAGTTTTGTCCTTTCTTAACTGGTCATCAGTGCTAGAAGATGTCTTCCAATGTGACAAGTCCTTGAGGTAATTTGTTTGTCTTTAATTGAACAATCTGGTCACCGTATAAATGTTGTAATTTATCCTGATTTACTGCAGAAAATTCAGCTTCTTGTTGTAAAAACCTATAGATTTGATCATCACTTTCAAAAACCTACCAATTTGATTCATTATCAGGTATAGAGGGCCTGACAATTAGCTTAATATGAGGCTGAATTTTGCTATTTTCTATCTATTCCAGCACTTCAAAACTAGCACCGATTGTTGAAGTCTATTCTGCATGCTTATTTTCAATTCTAGGAATAGACTGAATATTAATAGCATCAAAATATTCCATTAAGTATGAAACTCTATGTCTGTAAGATTTCATTAATGGATTCTTACAAACATTGAAGCTTTTTACTTGATTGATAACCAACTCAGAATCGCCAAAGATTTGTAATGTGCTGATACCTCTTTTTCTGGCCCAAAGCAAGCCATGAATTAATGCTTTGTATTCAGCTACATTACAAGTGCATGTAAATTGGAGACTCAGATATGAAATACCTTTCATTTGTTGGGGAAGTGAGCATCAAACCTGGTCCCTATCCTTTCTTTTTCTTAGCTCCATCAAAATGAAGCTTCCAAATCCCTTCCGCTGAATTCTCTGTTTTGGACAGCAAGGGAAGTGTTGCATTTTCTTCATGCATACAATATACACCAAAAAGATGTTCTTCAACTTCCTTAAAAGGATCATGGGCATGTTCTTCAACTATTTTTTCATCCATAAACATGTTAAAAATACCCTCTAATGCTGAAACCTGAGCTACATCATCAAAATCGATTGATCCAACGGTGAATAATTGGCCACTTTGCGTTTGGAGAATGAGGCTCAATGTGAAATCTGGCCAATAGTTCTGAATTGACAGTAACCTTAATGCCATAACATGTGGTAAAAACAAGGACTAATCTGAAGAGAGATAACCTCCTATTTTCATTGTAAAATCTCTAGATAAGCACAAAGCAAAATATGGAGGTAAATCCACAACAGTAACATCTTGTAGAATGGAAACATTCAAGCAAGTGTGTAATGTTACCTCTAAATTTTGGATTACACCAACTATATTAGTTGTAGCTCCATCAAGATGTAAAACACTTATTTTCCGTAGGCTCATACTATAGGCCCAATTTTTCAGCATTTGCTTTTGGCATAACTATACTACTTGCACCACTTATCCCACCATGCAGTTATGAACTAGATTTTCTCCAATAATCAGTGATAGATAAAATGGTGGTGGTTTCTTTATGTCATGAGCATTTAAAAATTTCTAAACCATCCATCTAACCCCTTTCAGTGGTCTTGATCAAGTGTTCCAAGGACCATATCTATCTTTTGAACCTCTTTTTCTACTGTTTTGGAAGAAATTTGCAACTTAGCTAGTTCATGAGAGAGTAAAATCTTGCTGTCCTAGAATGCTTAGAGCATCCCACATCGAGATGTTAACATTATGCTTTTTCATTACATCAATGATATTAAAAGAAGTAACCGTTTTAGAGATAGATTCAACTGTTTTAGCATAAGCTTTAGCAAAAACTGATTCTTGCTTCAGCACTTTAGATATCTGAGGAATAAATAATCTTCTTGGATCAGGCTATAGCTATTTTTGTTACTCTTTACCAGCTGTAACACTTGTTGTTCTTTGAGGGACAATAGCAGGACTGCTAGCTGGTTTTGGGGCTGTAGATGCTGAATTATTAGTAACAGTGGGCAACACAGGTCTATTTTGCTATTTTTTATTCTCAGTAGCCTTCTCTTGAGCTCTAGTGGTAATTGCAATGAAATCTTCCTCATTGAAGCTAACCAAATTCTATTCAGGTGCTTTAAACATGATTTTCTTGTTGCCCACTCTCCATTTGAGGCATGAATAATGCTTCAGATTGAGGTTGTGCAATAAGATTCAGGTTCAGAAAGCATTTGGGTAATTTGTAGCTGAATGAGGCTGATTGCAAGGTTGGCACCACTCCTCTGTAGCCATATTAATTGGAACCAAAGCATTAGATGTACTAGGAAATTTGGATCAAATTACCTTTGCTGATAAGGCTGCTATAATTTTGATTCTGTTGGTAAGGCTACCTATTTTACTTGATTTTGTTGATAAGGAGCCTGATAAGGTCTACTAGGCAATGCAAGTTTGTTTTCAATTGATGTCAGCTTATTTCCCATGGTTTGCAAGGCTTTAAACATATCTGGGGATGGGGCTACAATAGCAGGCTCTATAATCGTAATAGGTTGTGGAATAGGGGCTAAATCTGCCAAAAATGGCATTGTAGGCCTTGGTGCTAATTTTCCATCTTGAATAAGGCTATTTTCAGCTTTTATAGCAATGTCATAGGCATCGGAAGAGTACCACCTCCCATGGATTGAATCATAGTTGAAATATCACTATTTAATGCTCTGAGGTAATAAAGGAAAGTGTGATCAGCTTGAGGCTTAACACTTGTTGGGATTCTTTCCCAAGTCCTAGTAAAAATGGATGTTGAAACTAGACATATACTCATGAGGGGCTCTTTTGATAGTAGATAGTTGTTCTATGAGGGATAAATGGTCTGAATTATCTTGGAACTATTTCAGTAGTTTTTCACCTAAATTATCCCAAGATCTTATGCTTCCAATCTCTAGATTTCTATACCATTGCAAGGCTTGTCCTTTAAAAGATGTAGCTAAAAGTCTTAAAGCTACGTCTTCGTGAGTGATATTATGGACTGCACATATGGCTGCAACATCTTTAATATGTTCAATAGGTGTAACTTGATTTTCACCAGTAAATGATGGCAAAATTTTCATGGCAGCATTGGGAATATCATGGTAAACTGGAATTACTAATGGGCTGCCATTAGTAAAGGTCACAAAATTTTTGGGTGGTTGAAGAGCCATTGGAAAAACTAGGATATTGATTGTAAAATTGATACATGGTGAAGGAATATCAGGAGGAGGGTTATCAAAACCAGGTCTATTATAGGGTAATGTATTACCAACTCTTCTCCTTCTAGCAGAATTCAAAGGTAAAGAAACAAACTCAGGAGGAATTCCTCTTACCGATGATCTTGTAGTCACTTTAGGCATGGAACATGTTGCAATACTGGTTTGAAATCAACTTTACGGAGTCGCCAAAAGATCATAAAATATTTAGAATAAATTGCTACAGCTTGCTCCTAAAAGTAACTTTTATTTTCTATAAATCTGCTCTAGATCTACTCTAGAATCTGTAACTTGCATGCAGATCTGATTCGTTGTCCCACCAGGCATGCCAAAAATTGTTATCTCTCAAAAGTACACCCTGTAGAGAGATGGTTGCAGATTTTCTAAGCCTGCAAAATTGATCTCTCTCTCTCTCTCACGTAGATACAATGGAGACACCTCAAGTTTGTGGGTATACCTATTGTGAGGTGAATCTCTAGGATTAAAAGGTTGGTTCCTTATTGGTGTATACTAAACTACTTTCTGGGAGTTCTAGGGTAAAAGATGACTGTAAAATAATTAAAACTAAGGTGATACACCAAATTTGTATAAGAACTTTGACTGAGTAAAATGCACAACTGATTTGGGAAGGATTCTTGATGCACGAACCAATTAATGTTTTTTTGCAAAATATCTAAGGGCAAAACACTTGATTATACTGAGGGAGATTCACAATAGTACTAATAAGTTAACATGCACATTAAAATTAAGCGAAAAGACTGAATTTTGCAGTAGGGTAAGGTGGTTGATCAGGGAATTTTCATTCACAAGATTAATATAAACATACACAAGACTGCAAAATAACTTGGAAAGGCATAAAATACTTCACACTCAGAGGGCAAAACTGGCAGAAATTGCTTCAGTACTCCTATATCCAAAAAATCCTCCTTTGTGCCTTGCAAGGGCACACAATATATAGCAAAATAAATTCTCTCACCCTTCCTAAAAATAGCCTAAGGTGACTTTGTACTACTTATCATGCATCTAATTTTATCCTTTATTTAATAATAAATAAAAGGATAAAATAATACAAACTAGAGCATGTAGTTTAAAAATAGGCATTAATGGCCTTAAATACAATACAGTCAAACTGAAGTTGATTGTTATATTTTCAAGAAAGAATAGGTGAATAATTTGCTAATAATACAATTTCTTACTAGGCAAGTCTTCCTCCTTTGAGCATGTAAATTCGTCTTTTCTTTGTTTTGTCTTCTTGTGAAGCATGCAAAAATACAGCTCTCTGCCTATGAGCAAATAATTACATTAATTGTAATACTTTACAAAATAATTCATTCTGAAGGGACCACTTGCAATGTGCACATGTTCTGATGTTGACATCTTTCTGAGTGGTCACATGAGTGACACTTTACAACTTCACTCCAACCTCCTTGTGGGGACCACCTTTAGCTTGCTTGGTTTGGCCACCTTGTGGACTTAGCATAATAAAAGGGGTTGACCATTTTACATGGCACATGCTAACCATATTCACCACCCTTTTGATAATATACACATGCATATATTTTGAAAATCACCTTTTCGGTGATCATTAGGCACAAAGTGGTCGGCTTTTGATTTATTGATATACTGCATGGTATAGTTTGGACTTTTAAAAGTCTTGGCAATGATTAATTATTTGACATGTGGGCTGTCCCCCTCCTCACGGTGACTCACCCCTCAGTAAACTTGGTCGGTGGTAAACTTAACTCAAATGGAGTTAGCTTGGATATCCATAGCGGAACCTGGGCCTTTGATCTATGTACTTGTGTTGCTACGTTGTTGATATTTTTACTTGCGGTTAGGGTTTCTGACTTGGCTTTGAATGCGGTTGGTGGTGAACTAACCATGGTTATTCATTTTGATCTCTTACGCATGTGATTCGTTGTCCGATTTACGAAACTTTCATATTGGAGGCATAATGGTAGTCTGTCTCCTTCTTTACATTCATGTGTAACATCGAGATCTCAAGCTTGAAACTCATTTTGTGACTCATTGTTTGGATTACAACCTTTGAGGATTTGAGAAGTTTCAACTCAACCAGCTTAGCTATTATTGTTTCTCTAACTTATATATATCTGTGATGGGTTATCCTGATACACTCAAGATCTCGTACTTTATGCTCGATTTCGTTGATCTGGTATATGCAAAATTCGTTGTATTTTACATTCCAGTATTGTTATTCCTCACCCTAGAATTCTTCCTCTATCCAAATTTGATTTCTTTTAAACTGTAACCTTATGTGAGTTTGCAAGGTTGAATGATGTTGATAAGATCGTTAAATGAAATGGTTGCTTGTACATCTCTTCCTTCAATTCACTTTTCAAATGTCTATTTGTAACTTGTAGTTACACTTATACTCTTTGATACCTACATTAATTTTTAAACTATTCTTGATCTATTTTGATGTAATTATCGGGCATAAGCCTTGATTCAAATACTTATTTTTGTATTGAAATCTCCCTCCATTTGTAGAAAATATCTAGGTTTCTGATTCCATATTGGTCTTCCTTTTCGACATGTAGATGCTTCTTTCTTCTTCGACTGTAACTCCGTATCTCGCCCCGTAGCAACTAAAAATTACCCGTAGCAACTAAAAATTTCCCGTAGCAATTAAAAATTGCCCATAAGCAACTAGTTATTACCTCTA
The DNA here is from genome assembly GCA_018340775.1 of Taxus wallichiana var. yunnanensis. Taxonomy (NCBI): domain Eukaryota; kingdom Viridiplantae; phylum Streptophyta; class Pinopsida; order Cupressales; family Taxaceae; genus Taxus; species Taxus wallichiana. Next base: position 468,723,864 of record CM031243.1, on the reverse strand, counting down.
GCAATTAGCTATCCTTTTATCCTTTACAAGTGACCTTATAGAATATCTCTGTAAATAGCTCATCTTGATAGCACCATTTAGAGGGCATAACCTTTCATTCAGGCCTTCTGCTTTGAAAATGTTGTACTCTTATTTTTCTTAAATAATGTACTTCCCTTTGATGCTCTCTTTAGTTCACTCAGATCTAAAATACTTGACTGTGAAAGTATAACAGTAGTTGCATTCTTTCTATCTATGAATATGTAATCTGTACCGGCATTTCCTAGAAAATACGAACAAAAACTTAACTATTTCAGATATTATTTCCAGGGTATATACCTTGATTCAGATGCTTTATTTCCTTTCTACAATTGTTTCTTACTTAGATGCTTGCTAGAAAATTTGAAATGTTGATTTTTCATGGCGAAGCCCTGGAAATTTTTTTCCAGAATCTTTTCTTTAATGCATTTCTAGAAATAGTAGTTATATTTTTGACCCAAAATACAGAAAATGACACCTTTCTTGTTGGACTGATATAGCAAATTGAGAACTGGAAAGATGTTAGTTGTTTATCTTGATCATATCATGATTTTCTATTTCCTGTATCACTTATTTGATTTGCATAGTTCTTTAAAGCTTATAGTAATTGAAAACAACATGATGAAAAGTTGTAAATGTCCATTTTACATGGCAAAGCCCTGTCAAAATTTTCCCAGAATCTTCTCTCTCATCTTGTTTCAGCTGTTTTCCCTTTTCTATCTAGCCTCAGCTTCTTGAAATCTGATCCTTCCTCTTCTGCTGCAACTTGAAACAAGTGTCTTCTTTCTTTCAGTCTCTCCTTTGTACTATTACTTCTTCCATTTACAGAAAAATTACTTGAAAACTTAAGTTACATTCTTCTTTCTAGCTAGCATGTACCTATGATTTGTCAAATTTTCATGGCTGCAACCTATACCTGCACACTTAAGAAATCAGTTAGAAAAATAATTAGGATTTTTGGCCTCTCTTATGTCCATGTTTTCTTCTTTCTTTCTTTTCTTTTTCTTCTTCCTGAGTGAATAAAGCATGTATGCAGTTCTGATCTTCCAGTAGAATATATCTCTTGTTATTTGAGATTCATATGCATGAAATAGGATAGTGTAGGAATATGATTTAATCCCTGAGCTCGTAACTGATAGTTAATTTTCCTTTCTTTGCTTTTCAGGTACAGTGGCCTCTACAACAAAGATGAAGAAATCTGGAGCAAAGATGCTTTGATCAAAGAAAGAAAATCCCAAGGCAATGATGGGTTAACTCATACTCTTTACTTTCTCTTTCATGCATGTGTACCTTTGATTTCAGTAGCTGTACTTTACTTTTCAGTTACATCCCATGGCTTGTGTGGGAAACATTTGATTCTCCTTATGAATAAAACATTGAATTCTATAAATGAGTTGTATATATCTTTCTACATTTCTGCTTTCTGTATGTATTGTATAGTGAACTAAACAACTCAGTAACATAATTGAATGTCTTAATCATGAAGGAATATTTTAAAGAACCTGTAACATTTAGTAATGAACTCTGATTTTCTGTAATCTACACTTATGTTTCTTGTTCCAAAATCAAACACTTCACCTATTCTGTAATTTGGTGTCTTCATCAAGACAATGCAACTGTCCTTCGGGATTTTGTGTTCTTTTGCTGAAGGCATCATGAAATTACAGAATATGTGATCTGTTACATTTTGTAACAGTACACATAACTGGAGATTTCATGTAATATTTTAAATAAATCAACAGTAACAATATAATTTGATATAATTTCCCCTAGCTTAGGTATACTTCACCAATGCTATCCATCGTAGCAAAGTTTCGAGTTGCCCATTTCTCGTATAAGTGTAGAAATTGTCAACAAGATACGAGAAAAGTGTTACCTGACTACCATCCCGGCAACTTGATGCCCACATAAGGGATACACCTTGCGATAAAGATTCCGAATACCATCCTTACATGGAGTGGAGAGCTCAGGCCTGAATAAGCATGCTCCCATGGAGGACCACTTGGACACTTGGTGGAAGATCGAAGGAATAGAAAGGTAATTTAGTGATGAAAGAGGCCTATATATACAAGTTCCCAGAGAGTAAAGAGGGATATAGAGATATATACATAGAGAGAGAAGAGATCTGCGAAATAATGGGAAGAACTCTATAGGGTTGGGTAGAGGATCTATAGGGAAAGGATGGACCAATGGTATGGATTTGTAATTTTTCTTTTTGTGAGTTGAAGGAAAAGAATCCAACTATGATGTATGACTTCGGTCTACCATACTGCGATAGTTGTAATGGATTTGATGAATGTAATGAGGTTATCCAATATGATTAAGTATAAATGTAATTTATTTTAGCTCATGTTTATATCTCTATAATTCTATTCATGAATGTTTGTGGAATGAATATATAAAACCATGTGCATTTTCTTTTGGATTCATTTCTATAATATGTTAAGTATTTCTCTATTCGAATGACTGCATTAGTCTAGAAGCCATTCGAGCTCTATGATGAATGTATATCTAAATTTCCATTCTCGTTCATTAAGTTCTCATCATAGATGATGCTTTCCCACTTAACTCACATAAAGAGAGACACAATGATGCTTGTGCATGCCTCGGTGAGCTCCCGACTACCGCCGGTGATAGGCCGATGCACATGGGGTTTCCTTATTCTTTGGTGGGTGTATAAATGACTACATCTTTGTTCCATTACCGGGACCTTTTTTCAAACTTGTAGTGGGAAATAGCATACATATTGGGTGTATAATGAGGGATGACGAGCATCTAACTCTAGAAAGTGTTGAAGCATGGTTCATAAGTACTAAGGATGAGTTCACTTAGAAATTCAACATTGGGCTCGAGTTTGATGCACGAGAGTGGGTAGGGAGGAACCCTTGCCATGAGCTTTATGAGTCATTCTTTTTCTGCTTCCCAAGAGAGTTCCATGGATGGATTTTGGCATACGCATCTAGGACAAGCTGGTTTTTCGATCACGCACGTGGACCCAAGCTAATTATTAGAGGTTGTAGGATGTAGATTTGACTTGGACATGTGCCATCGACTATTGGTGGAAAGGAGTGCTGGTTAGATACACCCTGAAGTATGCCATTTCCACGTATTCGTGCTTAGAGGTTGTAGAGTTTGAATTCTTGAGAGAGCCTAGGGGATAATTTCTGCATGCTATCCCCTAACAATGAGTATTATGATTGCTACTTTGAGCCTTGAAGAATTTAGCATGGCCAGCTAAGGCCCTACTAAGTCTTTGGGTGAGGGAGATAGGGTGGAGAAACATGGTAGACATTTTGGATGAGAATGAAAGGGAGGAGAGGTGACTAAAGTACAGTGAAGCTCATGATAGGGAGTTTTCCGGAAAATGCAAAGTTTCCAGTGTGATGGATTTATGGAGGCAGATGTTGGGTGAAGGAGTTAAGATTCATGAAGAGGATGTGGAACCAGATTAGTATGTGCTACCCCATCTTGGAAAACGTGGGAGAGAAGCCCCTTCAACCTCTGATGAGGATTCATCAGTTGGAGAAAGAAGAGTCATCGGCATGCATCTGAACCCACCTAGCGACCAACCCTTGGTGCTTGGTTTCCCGATCAAGGTAGTAGTATTATAAACCTAGTTAGTATTATGAGGAGTTATTGGTCTACACCAAGATAGTATAATTTCTTGTTTAGAACTTCTATGGCCACACAATCGATTCTAGTGTTTGTAGGAATATTTGGGTAGAGTGCAAATATGCAGAGCTTGGGTATCACATCCGGAAGTGGCACGGGCATCCGAATAGTAGTGGGAAAGTTTCAAACCCCATTAGCATGTAGTTCAAAGTGGAATGTTGGGGAAGATAGGAGAGACCACCTCGGGTACCTTGTCGCCATAGGAGGATCTAGTGGACTTGGAGGCATAGGACCGGGAGGAGGACCTAGCGGGTCTCGGTGGTGGTGGAAACACCGGAGAAACTAGGGATCTAGATCTAGTGGAAAAGGGCCCCAACCACCCCCTCAAGTGTTTTTCAAGATGTCCCTAAACTTTCCAAATTACCGTGGCATTGAATATGCTTCCGAACATGTGCATAAGTGTGATTTGTTATGGCAAAAGAAGGGGATCACTACCCCGCAGTAGAAGGAAAGTTTGTTTGTAACCACGTTACAAGGATGCATGCATAGTTGGTATCACAAGAGTGATCCACACCAGCTATTGGTGGACTATATTGTATTGAAAAATTCCTTCCTAGTAGAATTTCACATCCTAGAGTTTGAACAAAAAAGCATCTCGCACCCTAAAGGATATTCAACAAGGGATGGAAGAAAGTGTATGAGAGTATGATGCCCAGTTTAAAAATCTCCTATCAAAATTGTCTTATGGCATCCATCCATCTCAAAGATGCCCAATGGTTTATCGGAGGGTCGATAAAACCATTTTGGAGAGCATTTTCACATAAAACCTTCATAGACCCGCGTGAGGTGTTGGAGGTCGCACCGTGTGCCGAAGCTCTTGGAAGCATGGACATTGGACTAAGCCCTTTTCTAGAGGCACAGATTGCTACTATGGCCAAACAGCTTGAGAATCTCTCTACAACTCTAACACATGAGGGTCGTAGCAGATTATAGTGTATGGAATGTGCAGTAGAAGGACATACGAAGGATAACTTCCCTCGGAGACCGGATGCACCATACTAGTAGATTGTGAGATCTGCCATGAGGACCATGATGCAAGTAGGTGCCCCTTTTTGTAGTACACCATCTGGAAAAATGTGTCCTGCTTTCGTAAGATCTATACCTATACAACCCATGATACTAAGGACCGTAGACAAATCGATGAGATTCATAATGCCATTGACATGGGAGTATGGAAGACCACCTCGCAAGTTGTTCCAGGGTGATGACCTCCAATATGAAGGGCATACAGATGGAGGTGCATGTGGAAGAGGATTTAGAGAAGGCTTCGTGATCGGGTAACCACGAAGGAGGAAGAAGTGAGTACCCACGTGGAACTTGTTACAATCAAGGTCCACAAACCATTATAAATGAGAATGCCCTAACTTATTACAATGCTTATGGTGTGGAAAGAAGCACAAGTATGAGGAGTTCCCTGGACTTGTTATCCCGTAAAATTGACAGGGAAATTTTACTCGATAACCATACCAAAAAAATTTTCCGACCCCTCATCGGGGATCCCTTGTGTTCGAAACATTGCAAAATCCCTTCTCGGGAAGTCTTGTTCTCGAACTTAGCCGCTTGTGGTATTTTTGGTCGGGCACATAGAACGACTATGTAACATCAAATTTTGATGCGCCCTTTGAAAACCTTTGGTGCATGCTTAGTTGTGTCAACAGGCTTTTTGATGCACCTCTCTATGTTGAGGTTTCCTTGGTGCGCCAAAGGCGCACGCGCCTCCCTGTCGACGAACTTTTGTGCGCCTCTTTTTGATGCGCCTTGGGTGCACATCTTCCTGTGTCAACACTACTTCCGGTGCGCCAAGGCGCAAGTATCCTCGTGTTGACATGTCTTTCGGTGCCCAAAGGCGCACATATCTTTGTGTTGTTTGATGCTTTGGTGCGCCAAAGGCGCATACTTTCCGATGTCGACAACGCATTCCATGCGCCATTTGAAAAGGTTGGTGGCACATTTATTGCTGACTCACCTATATATATATATTCGCGCACCTCTGCAATGTCATTATCACTAGAGCAATCACATTTTTATATTCTCTGAGCTTTTCAAAGGCACTTGTCCTTGTCGTTTTCAACACGTTGTGGACCCGTTTGTAAGTTTTTCACTATTTATCCAGGTAAGAGGTTCTTATCTCTTTCATGTGTTTTGCGTTTTGGTTCTTTGAATGCTTGTTGGTCTGGTTTTGAAATGAAATATTGAACTAGCCCCCTTGTTGTCTTTCCACATTTTCCTTCCCCTCTTTCAAGATCTGCTGGTGGAGGAAGTTGTTTTGAAAGCATGGTTTAAATCCCTTCTGGTTAAGCCATTCCATTATCCAAATAACCCTGCAAAAAGAGGAAAAGAAAAGAGAAGCTAAACCATGTAAAAAACCCCTCTGAGGGTGATTAAAAATACTGTTTTTCTTTTCCCTTCGGCGCATCTGTCACCCCTGTAACATGATTAAGATCTGCACCAATGGCGCACCCATCATGCCTATTACATCATGAACTTTTGTGCCCTCAAGGCACACTTCCTTCGCATGCTGCAAGCGCTAGCCTTGCGCCCTCTTTGGCGCACCCAGCATCGGTGCAACATCAGCTTAATCCACGCTAAGTACAAAGCTTTGAAGGTGCAAGCGCATTCCCCATAACATCAACATCATGTTGTGTAGACCCTCCGTGCGCCGTGCCAAGTTGCCTTTGGCGCACGAAAAGTTCCTGTTACACAAACCATGCATGCGCCTTTGGTGCACCAAATCTCCATGCAACATGAAAAATCTATGTGCCTTTGGCGCATCCTGTCTCTATGTAACACGGTGTTTCCATGCGCCCTTTACAAAATGTACCCTGCAGTATCTATGCGCCATGCACCTTTGGCACTGATTTAACCCTTGCAACACCTTTTTTCTGTGCGCCTTACCTATTTAGCCCTGTAAGCTGCAGCTTTCATGCGCCCTGCGCCCTGAGCCTCAAAATCACTAACTCTTTCTTCTGTTAATGTTTCAATGGAAGATCAAATGGCTAACACAACCTTTTTGCATTGGGTCTCGCTTCTTCTTCATGCAGATCAACAACTAAGCTTAGAAGAATATATGTCTACATCAAGCAGGAGACCTACCAAATCCAAAGGCAGGGAAAAACTCACAGAAGAAGAGATGAAATATAAGTATCAGAGAGTTAGAATGCCTGACTCCCAAGCCGAATGTGACCTAGACATCAGAGACTCAGAATTGGGTCATATTGATATGGAGGAATTCAGGTTAGGACTCGAAGGTAACAAGAAGTCCGTGGATGGAAAAGGCGATGGGCGAAGTGCCCTACACTTCGCTGGAGGAATCCCAGTCAGCACCATCAACAATGAATTCATGATGGTGGTCGCCCGGTGCTACAACAAAGACACAAGGTGTGTCGTAAATGACAAGGGCGAGGTAGTCATTAACCTCACTACCCGCCACTTCGAAATAATACTCAGCATCCCTCATCACCGGCACTTTGTGGCCGTCAGTGAGAGAGGATTGTATTAAGGCCTGGGATGATAACGAAGATCAGTGCATGCAACTGATGAACGAGGTCTATTTGAAAAATAAAAAGGTGGTGACCCGATGGCCTCAAATCATCCACCGCAGCGACTTCTCAGAGGAGCTCAGCGACACCATCACATTCCTGAGCAGGGTCTTTGGGCTTCCTGACGCCCACTTTTTCCATAAATGGATGCTGCGGTACTTAGAGACCATGAATAAGAATATGCCCGATCAGCGCTTCGAATGGGCAGAGATTATAAGCAGCACAATCTCTGAACAGCTTCAACAATTTCTTACAACGGGAAGATTCTACATGAACTCCTATGTTGTCTATGCTGCAGCATCAGAGAGAGACTACCCAGGCCTGATGCGAAGTGGGGTTTGGCCTCAGGTCAAAATATATGAGTACTACCTAGAATTGAGGCTGGAGAATAGCATCTCTCAATTCACAAAGATTAATGATGTGTTTTTCTATCACATCATCTGCCTGTTGAGGCCAAATATGACTTACGGTCGCACGACCAAGAGCATAGTGGCAGCTACTGAGAAATGGGGGGCCCTGTTCACCCAATTTCCCACATTCACCTATCTGAGGGCAGCCAAATTCTTGGGAAAGCCAACCAGACTGCCGAGGTATGCTGGGCCCAAGCTGATTTTACTAGAGCTATCAAGGTAGTTGATTGCATACCACGAGAAGTGCCTCAAAAGAAAGAAGGGTGGAACCCCTTTCCCCCTCATAGTGGGCCGATATACATGCCTTACCCATCACAAGGCAAAGGACATGTTTGCAAAGATGGAGCCGCTTAATTTGAGACATGATTTCCCAGGCCTGTGGCCTACCTTCGACCCAAGGAATTGTCTGCCAAGGGTGAAACTCGATCCAATCCACGTCCCTCAGATCGAGGACATCTACATCGATGTCATCCATGAGGTTGAGCTTAGGAGAAAGGATCACTCCCACTTAGCCTTGGAAGAGATCATCCAATATGGGGTAGCAATTGTCCCCAAAGGCTTCCAGACTACGAAAGATGAAATAGACCAAGTATATACTAATACGGATGGGGACAATTGGCCTTTTCCAGCCATTGATAGAACCAAGGCACCTCAGACGATTGAGGAGAGGGTCAAGGAGACTCTGCGCCGGACAGAGCATTGGTGCCGATGAACGGTTAATATACCTTGGGGTTGATTTCACAACCTCCCCATTGGGTAACACACCTCCCGATCTAAACATCAGCCTAAAGGAAAAGGAAAAGGCGTAGAAGGTGAATCCAACACCGCTGAGAAGAAGCTCCCGAGAGTCCTCCTTCCGTGGCACCCGAGCAGTAATAACTCGGGTACGCCAGAGAAAGAAGAAGAAGAGGATATTCCAATAGGCCCATCCACTCGGGATGTTGGCACAGCTTCTGAATAACCAAGGTCCTTTCTCGTCCCTTCTTCTTCTCTTCCTTCCCCTCCTCGAGTAACTCCAACGACCATCCCTTTGGTCGTTTCCTCTCTCCCTTCTTCTACTGCTTCCCTACTTCTTCGTCTATTTTCTCTTCCTCGTGGATCTTTCCCCCTCCATTTCTTCCCTCATCTCTGAGCTCCCTTCCCTTCCTATGTCTTCCGGAGCTGCAGTTTCCCTTCCTCCCATGGGCACTTCTTCAGCTATTCTCTCCATGCCACCTCCACATGTCTCCATGTTTTTCCCCTCTACTACTGCAATCGCCCCTTCTCTGCTTTCCGACCCTTCTCCCATAGGTCCACTTGGATCTCCCAAAGGCTAAGTCAGCAAAAGAGTAAAGTTCCCATCGCTCCGATGGACTTTTCTGTAATCCCATCTAAAGGGGCAAAGAAGCAGAAGCTAGTCACACACTTCTCTCAAAGTGCTTCGGGAGAGAGGGTTATGGAGATCACATACCCCAATCCCCTCAAGGAGAAAAAGGATCTATCTCCGACAGATTATACTGTGACCCAAGTCACAATGGGGACATCTTCCGAAAGCCTTCAGGGGGAAGCCCTTTCTGTAGTTGACACCCTCTGCAAGAAGCTTCAAGAAACAAAGGAAGAGAAAAGGCAATTGAAAGAGAAAAACAAATATCTGCTCCAAGCCTTACAGAAGATGGGTAGTGTGCCTCCCACAACTGCCGCCGAGACTTCTGAGCTTCTCAGCCAGGAGAAAATTAATGAGTATGCAAAGATCGGTGAGCAGGGTATGGCCGTTTCCACTTGGAGGAGCCAAATCCTCAAAGATAGCGAAAAAGTAATCACCGAGTTCTCTAACTTGTATTTGAACATCAATAAGGCGAATAAAGAGCTCCAAGCGTTAGCGGGATCCATATCGAAGAACTAGAACATGCTTTGAAGCGCAGCACGAGACCTTCCAACAAATGTTTGACTATTCAGTCGAAGATCTGGTCAAGTTCGGTGTCTTCGGCCATCCCAGGGCCCTTAATAAAGTCATGTCCACTCTGGATTACCTGGTGGATCAGCTGGAATTCATCCTAGAAAAGATAGACAAAGTGAAGGAAGAAGCCCTGGATGCGATGCATCAAATGGAACGGATCATTCTTAACATGTCACTAGGGTTACTTACTCCTTCCTTCACTTTAAGGAAAGTGATGAAACCAATCAGATCTTGGAGAGATCGTTTCTCGAGGGATGCAGCCAGAGGTCACTTTTGACGCAGAGTCTATCAACAACCTGCTGGACTACCGGGACTTTATTGGGTTACTCATTGAAGAAGAAAAAGACTATTCCAAACTCCCTGAGAAACTCATAGATGAGCGGGAGACTTGTGAGGTGATCAGTGATTGGCACAAGGATCCTTCCCAGGATCAACTAGGGCCAATAATCAACAAGTTTATGGAATACCATGCTCTCAATTCCATATCTCGTCACCAGTAGCAACAAAAGTAGGCTACCCTTTTCAGCCACGGGATGACGATGATGAGTAGCTTCTCACGCTTCTTCTTCTTCTTCTCCTTCTTCTCTCTCTCTCTCTCTCTCTTCTTCGGCTTTCTTTTTAGGAATATCCAAGTATGTTGACACAAAATGATGACATCATCCATGTTGCACCATGGGATGATGTCATCCATCAAGTTGTCAAAAGTCAACATGACTTTTAGATATTTTGTAAATATCTTTGTAAATAAGTTGTTGGCTCCTTTTGCCTTCTTTTCTCCCCTTCTTCTATAAATACCCCAATACTTGTTGTATTGGGGATGGATGAGTGAATATCTTTCGGATGAAAAATAGAAGTGAGAAGAAAAGACTGAGCTTTTGTAACAGGATGAAATATTAATACCATATTTAGACTTTGTCTTTGAATACATGTGTTATTTGCATTAGATCTTTCTTATGTTAGATCTTTGTGTTTATTTTGTTGAATCCACTTCTTTTTATTGTCATTTATTCATCGTATTTTGTTTGTTTATGCAAGTAGGTTTGGCTCTGTTTTACCAATCCAAAAACATAAATCTTCCGACCCTTCCTTTGGAATTCGCTTCTTTTCTTCTTTCGGATCTCGTGCTTCCCTTGTCTTCCCTTACATTCCTTTCTTTTCGCAATGGGTAATAACCCTACTTTGGATGAGATCCCAAACCCCGAAGGCGAATATTGTGAGACTTGCACAGATTCCTGCTCGCTAGAATAGCAATAAACCGATTTCACTTTCTTTGCCGACTCAAAGAGGGGCTATACCACTCGCACACTTTGTTGGCTCATCTATCCATAGATCTTTCCAGTGATGATTTTTGGACCAACAGCTTTTGGTGACTCACTGGGATTCGAACAGATCTATCAGATCTATGATGGTGGTAGGATAGAAAATTAGAAAAATCACCGCCTATTTGCAAACTTAAACTTTTTGTTAAAAATCTCAAAATTTTACAAAAGTGCTCCAAATTGAAAATTTTCTTCTGAGATCCATAGATCTGGCCTAGTTGGAAGTCTTTAGTTCGCTGAGTTTTTATAAAAACCCATATATTTCCGTAGATCTGAGTTTTTGACTGCTTTTCCAAAATTTCAAGCTCTTCTTGAAAGTCAAATCTAAGATACGAAAATCAGCTTGCTAATCTTCTCTACCATTTTATCCTCGCTATTATTTGTCATTAACCGCAATCGGTTTTCAAAGGAGGGTAAAATTTAATATTTAGAAAAGTACATGCTACTCTGGTTTTTGCCGGAAAAACCACAAAATCAACAAGTGCAGCCAAAAAGTAATCGCCGAGTTCTCGAACTTGTATTTGAACATCAATAAGGCGAATAAAGAGCTCCAAGCGTTAGCGGGACCCATATCGGAAGAACTAGAACATGCTATACTGCAGCACGAGACCTTCCAACAAATGTTCGACTATTCACTCGAAGATCTGGTCAAGTTCAGCATCTTCGGCCATCCCAGGGCCCTCAACAAAGTCATGTCCACTCTGGATTACCGTGTGGATCAGCTGGAATTCGTCCTAGAAAAGATAGACAAAGTGAAGGAAGAAGCCCTGGATGCGATGCATCAAATGGAACGGATCGTTCTTAACATGTCACCGTGGTTACTTACTCCTTCCTTCACTTTAAGGAAAGATGATGAAACCACTTAGATCTTCAGAGAGATCGTTTCTCGAGGGATGGGGCCAGAGGTCACTTTTGACGCAGAGTCTATCAACAACCTTTCTTTGGACTACTAGGACTTCATTGGGTTACTCATTGAAGCAGAAAAAGACTATTCCAAACTCCCCGAGAAACTCATAGATGAGCAGGAGACTTGTGAGGCGATCAGTGATTGGCACAAGGATCCTTCCCAGGATCAACTAGGGCCAATAATCAACAAGTTTTTGGAATACCGCTCTCAATTCCATATCTCGTCACCCGAGCAGCAACAAAAGCAGGCTACCCCTTTTCGGCCGCGGGATGACGACGACGAGTAGCTTCTTCGCTGCTTCTTCTTCTTCTTCTCCTTCTTCTCTCTCTCTCTCTCTCATCTCTCTCTTCTTCGGCTTTCTTTTTGGGAATATCTGAAGTATGTTGACACAAATGATGACATCATCCATGTTGCACCATGGGATGATGTCATCCATCAAGTTGTCAAAAGTCAACATGACTTTTAGATATTTTGTAAATATCTTTTTAAATAAGTTGTTGGCTCCTTTTTCCTTCTTTTCTCCCCTTCTTCTATAAATACCCGAATACTTGTTATATTGGGGATGGATGAGTGAATATCTTTCAGATGAAAAATAGAAGTGAGAAGAAAAGACTTTGAGCTTTTTGTAACATGATGAAATATTAATACAATATTTAGACTTTGTGCTGAATACATGTGTTATTTGCATTAGATCTTTCTTATGTCAGATCTGTGTGTTTATTTTGTTGAATCCACTTCTGTTTTATTGTCATTTATTCATCAGTATTGCTTTGTTTGTTTATGCAAGTAGGTTTGGCTCTGTTTACTACCAATCCAAAAACATAAATCTTCTGACCCTTCTGCTTTGGAATTCATTTATTTTCTTCGTTCGGATCTGTTCTTCCCTTGTCTTCCCTTACATTCCTTTCTTTTCACAATGGGTAATAACCCTACTGGGATGAGATCCCAAACCCCCTCGAAGGCGAGAATATTGTGAGACTTGCATGATTCATGCTTTGGTAGAATAGCAATAAACCGGGCCGCTTTGACTCAAAGAGGGCTATGCCCGCACTGCTGTTGGCTCATCTATCCATAGATCTGTCCGGAGTGATAGATTTTCGGACCAACAGTTTTTGGCGACTCCATTGGGGATTCGAACAGATCTATCGATCTATGATGGTGGTAGGATAGAAAATCAGAAAAATCGGAAAAATCACCTTTGTTTGCAAACTTAAACTTTTTGTTAAAAATCTCAAAATTTTACAAAAGTGCTCCAAATTGAAAATTTTCTTCTGAGATCCATAGATCTGGCCTAGTTGGAAGTCTTTAGTTCACCGAGTTTTTATAAAAACCCATATATTTCCATAGATCTCGAGTTTTTGATCATGTTTTCCAAAATTTCAAGCTCTTGCTTTGAAAGTCAAATCTAAGATCCGAAAATCAGCTTGCTAATCTTCTCTACCATTTTATCCTCGCTATTATTTGTCATTAACCGCAATCGGTTTTCAAAGGAGGGTAAAATTTAATATTTAGAAAAGTACATCTTTGCTGGTTTTGCGAGAAAACCGAAAAATCAACAAGTGCAATGCCAAAAAGAAATTTTAAATCGTGGTACAATTTCACAGATCGGGAAGACGCTACCGGGGGAGAACCCTTTACACGTAGTATGAGAGCTCATGGAGAAACTGATCCTACTTTCGATCTGCTTCAAAGGCACAATTTCGAGTAACACCGCACGTTTTTTCAACGCTAAGCTCGGTTGACCGGTCATCCAAAAGTGTTTCACCACCACGAAGGAAGAATCTTTCGCAAGGAGCATCCACATCCCTTTGTAGTGCCTTGCTACTCAGTGGGACCACACTTCCAGCTCGTGTTCTTTTTCCAACTTTTCAAATGGCGGTACCATGGGGAAATGCTATGGGTCCTCTCGCATTACCACATCTTGTTCACGTGCCCCTCACGTAAATCGAAAGAATTTTCCCAAATTCGACGGGAGCAGTAAATCAAAGCACGATTCCCACATATCTCGTATTCATCATGTCGTGCAAAGATCCTGGATGTAACTCATGAGGATGTATCGGTTCACCTTTTCCGAAACTCTACAAGGACTGCAATTTGAATGGTTTCAGCATTTGCCGGCCGGATCTATCACCAGTTGGGCCACCTTGCGGGATGCTTTTGAAGACAGGTACAAGCCTTCAGAAGATGCGTTTGCATTATTATCATGAATCACTCACCTAAAGAAGGAGGCCAATGAGACCATGCGTGATTTTATCACCGTGTTCAATGCATTAATCAACCGCGTCCCCGTTGTCATGCTCCCAACCCCGGAAAATCAAAAGTGTTTTTTCGTGAACGCTATGAGCTCGAAAGTTAGTTTCTTGCTCCTTCAAGAGCGAGTGGCTACCTTGATTCTTGCCCAGGCCACTGCCATTCGAATTGAAGATAATTTGATAATATCTCGGTGAATTGAAAAAGGAATCGTCCAAGCCTAAAGCTTCGGGCCCTTCTCCCGCTACTTCATCCGATCCCGCATTTCAAAAGATGGTGAACGACTTGCTTGCATTGAAAAGCAGTTGGCCCAATCTTCCCCCAGTTCCTCATACCGGGATATTCCACGACGAAGGAGTTTCGTTCCCAACAAATCCCACACACAGTCGCGCTTACCTATAATCGCTCCACGGTTGGCACTTGAGGTTCCTCCAGCTTAACACCTTGGCCGAAATTGAAGAAGAAGAGCAGTATTATGAAGAACCTTCATCCTAAGGCGAAGATGATCAAGATGTCGGTGAGCCGACTGGTGACTCTACTATTGGATATATGGAATTTGATGAGGAAGAATCTGATGAAGAAGAGGGTACTTAGGGCTATGCAAGCAGACAATCATATGCTGTGTTTACCCGCTCGCAAGGAAAAGAAGCAGAGGTAGCTGCCCATGTGCAGAAGGAGAAGGCCGTGTCAAATGTGCCTCCGACCATTGCTAAAAGAGGTAATCCTCTTCCTACTCAACTCCCTATTAAGTCCTTTACAAAGAAGTATTTTTCCCCCATCTCTCCTCCAAATCAGCCCTCTCATGTTCCTATCAATACTAGTAATCCTATTCCACCATCGCAAAGTGAGGGACTCATTCCTTCACCAACGCAACCCTTGGCTGCATTTGATATCATAGATCATGCTAAAAAGACCAAGATCCAAATGTTTGAAGCCGAGTACCTTCAGTCGAATCCCGAACAGCTTGAAAGGTTAACCAAGTATATTCAAAATCAAGCTGTTATATCTAATCAGGTTTCCCCAAAAGGAATCCTTTCCACTCCTCCTGAATCTCACATAAATGTTGCTTCAACATCTACGTCAGGCAAGATAGAACCTTTCTATCTCTCCCTCCTAATCAATGGCCACAAGTTGAGTAACTGCATAATTGATTCTGGAGCTTCTAATAACGTCATCTTTGGTAAAAGTCACCCATGCTTTAAGCCTCACCCTTACCAAACCTTTTTGGTAGATGTTATTCCTTGGAAACCAAGCAGTGCCGTTGATTGGTCAAATCAAAGACGCGCAATTTGCATTTGCGGTGTTCTCGTAAAAGGTAAAGATGACCGTCCTTGTTGCCAACATTCCGCAAAGATATGGAATTTTACTTGGGAAGAAGTTTTTGCAAGTGAATTTGGTGGGGAGATTCATATGGATTGGTCTAAGGCTAGAATCCCGTTAAAGGTGTAATGCAGACATTAGAGCCAGAATCACAAAAGAAGTACTTGGTTACTAGCTCTGAGGACCCCAAAGCTCAAATCCTTTTCGAATCATCAGGGATGGGGAACTATTTCTTGTCTACCAAGGCCGACAAAACGGGTGTCCTCATCCAGGAGGGAGATCTTAATAAAATCTAGACATTACAGTTCGATGGCAGCTGCGCAACTAGTGGATGTGGCGCCGGAGCTGTGCTCATATTTCTCGAAGAGGAAGTCATTCCTCTCTCTTTCAAGTTGTAGTTTTTTAACACAAACAATAATGCTGAGTATGAATCTCTGCTACTCAGCATGCAAGCCGCAAAGGAAAGAGGAATTAAAAATCTGAAAGTGCAAGGTGACGCAGAGCTAGTCATGAATCAAGTTAAGAGGATATATCAAGTAAAGAATAAAAGGCTCGGCATTACCGTAATGCGGTATGGGATAGCATCGAAGAGTTTGATGCTTTTTCGATAGAATCCATTCTGAGGGCTCAAAATGACATGGCTGATTCATTGGCTGTTTCGGCATCCCTCATGCTCCCTCACCCAGGTTTAAAAACAGACAAACACACCATTGAAGTGGTTTTCCGCCCGAAGCGTGCCGGATAATTCCCAAAGCATTGGAAAGTATTCAACAATGACAATCAACTCATTGCATTTCGAAAAGGTAGAAAATTTGAAGGAGTTACATTTGAAGGACCCACTTCTAAGTGTCGTGAATCGGTCCACCGATCAAGATGATGAATCCAAGGAACGATGACATATGTCACTCAAAGGAAATAAAATTCCAAAGGGGCTGGTTTCTCTAGAGCGGCTGTTCGGCTGACAGGCATGACCATTTCGTGAAAAAGAAGAGGCGAGATGATCCCGACTCATCCCCGAAACCGAACCACCAATATAGGTTCGGTAGAACACCCACGCTTTGTGAACATTGGAAAATGTTACACGCCTAAAGAGAAGTGGAAATTCGTCAAGTTGTTGAAGAAATATATGGATGTATTGGCATGGTCCTATACCGATTTAAAGTATTTCAAGCCAAAGGACGTCCAGCATGACATCCCGCTAAAAGAAGACGTCAAAGCCTTTCACCAAAAGTAGAGGCACTATAATCCTAAGATCTCGGGCACTATCTAGGCTGAAATTCAGAAAATGCTGGATGCGAGAATCATCTTTCCTATCCATCACAGTACTTGGGTAGCGAATATTGTGTCGGTGTCAGCAAGAAGAATGGTGAAATATGCATATGCATAGATTTCTAAAATTTGAATCAGGGCTTCCTTAAAAGACAACTACCCACTCCCCATAATGGACCAGAGTTCTCGAAGATGGAATCGGATCAAAGATGATGTCCATGCTTGATGGTTTTTAGGCTATAATCAAATCAAGTTTCACTGAAGATCGATTCAAAACAACATTCACTACTCCTCAGGTACATTTGCCTACAACGAGAATGCCTTTTGGCCTAACCAATGCTGGCACCACTTTTCAGCGGGCCATGGACCTGGCATTCAAAGGTATGATGGGGAAGGTCATTGTGGTTTATCTAGATGACTTGACTGTGTTCTCTAAACAACGAAGTGATCATTGTGATCATTTGGAGCAAGTATTGGCTAGATGCCGAGAACATGGGATTTCCCTGAACCTGAAAAAGTCTATTTTTGGAGTCACAGAAGGAAAGTTACTAGGGCATGTCGTTAGCAAAGAGGGAATGAGGATAGACTCCGAAAGAGTTAAGGCTATTCAGAGCCTTACTTTGCCCACGAGTAAGACTGGCGTTCATTCTTTCTTCGGAAAGGTGAACTTCCTCAGGTGTTTTGTGCCCGACTTTGCCGAGAAGACTCGTCACATATTGAACATGATGAAGGGGTCACCAACTTTCAGATGGAGCGAGGAAGGGAAAAGGTCGTTTGAAGAAATAAAAGCTTCTGTTGCCCACGCGCCAGTTCTGGTATGCCCCGATTTCTCCAAATATTTTATCATGTATAGCTATGCATCTGAGCATACCGTGTCTACAATCGTAATGTAAAAAAATTCAGGGGATGTTGAATCTCCAATTGCATTCATGAGTTCTCCTCTCAAGCCTCACAAATTAAAAATGTCTCTACTGGAAAAGCATGCCTTCACCATTGTCAAAGCAGTGAAAAACTTCAGGTATTACATTCTAAACTCTCACACGGTGGTGCTGGTCCCTGACACGATGGTCAAGTCAATTCTAACTCAACAGGAGTTAGGAAGCTTGCGAGGAAATTGGATTGCAAAGGTTCAGGAATACGACCTGGATATAAGACCAACCAAGCTGGTAAGAGGCAGGGGCCTATGTCAGCTTATGGCTGAAAACAAAGATTCAGAAAGCCCTGCGGAAAAGGATGATTGTACCAATGAGGCGCAAGGCCACCTGGAGACAGCCCATTCTCTGCCTCTGGTCCTATTTGTTGCAACTAGCGATGAGTGGTATTCTGATATTACTTTCTTCCTCACCTACGGCGAGTGTCCAACTCATCTAACTGCTAAGGAGAAGCGTACTATAAAGCTCAAGGCAGCCAAGTATGTCATCTGGGATGACGGTTTATACAAGCACGGGATAGATGGTGTCTTTTTGCGTTGTGTTGATAAACCACAGCAGGAAAAGTTACTCGAAAGTTTTCATAATTCAACATGTGGAGGCCATTTCTCTTCCTCTATGATGACACACAAGATCATCTCGAGCTAGGTACTATTGGTCGACACTCTTCCAAGATACTGACCACTGGGTGGAAAAGTGTGAACCTTGCAAGAATTTGTCAGCCAAGCCCAAGTTGGCTACCTTTCCCCTAAGGCTGGTCATTGTTAACGAACCATTCAGCAGTGGGGAATTGATTTTATTGGTGCACTCAATCCCCAGTCAAGTGCCAGACATTGTTATGTCCTTACAGCAACGGATTACTTCACCAAGTGGGTGGAGGCCATACCTGTCAAACATGCCACTTCTGAGGTTGTTTGCAATTTCATTAAAGAAAATATTATCGTCAGGTTTGGCGTCCCCAACAAGATCGTTGCTGATAATGCTTCTAACTTCTCCTCACGAGAAGTTATTGGTTTTTTCTATGAATATGGGATAACTTTGGCTCATGCCTCAGATTATTACCCTCAGGGAAATGGTCAGGCAGAATCCAGCAACAAGAACTTGGTGACCATCATACGAAAACTGGTGGAAGCAAATCAACGAATGTGGCACAAGTCCTTATACGACGCTTTGTGGGCAGACCGCATTACTCCCAAGAGGTCTCTCGGTATGTCACCTTTTCAAGTGTTATATGGCACTGATGCCGAGCTTCCCATTTCTACTGAACTTCCTGCTCTGCGCTTGGCACGAGCTATTGAAGATGAAACTTTCCAGAATTCTCTAGAAAAAGGATCATGTATCTAACAGAACTTGAAGAAAAGAGAGTAAGGGTGGTTGACAGGATCACCGAACATCAGAATCAAGTTAAGAGACTGTTCGATAAGAAGGCCAAGCAAAGGGATTTCCAGGTGGGAGATCTCGTCCTTTTGTGGGACAAGCGAAGAGAGCCAAAGGGCATGCATGGAAAGTTTGATTCCCTGTGGAGAGGGCCCTTCAAGATCAAGCAGCTCAATGGAGATAATAGTTTCTATCTCTCATATTTGGATGGAACCGAGCTCCCACTTTCTTATAGCGGACAACATCTGAAAATCTTCAAGAAGTAGAGATTGCTCTCTTCTTTGTACGATTTGCTTTAGTTGTGTGTTTTGTTTTCTTCGTGTGTTTTCTTTCGAGTTTGTTGTGTGTTTCCTTTGTAGCCCTTGTTTTTGACTCTATTACCCAATGGATAGGCACATGAGATCTGGGATTCTCTACCCCGAGCTCGCTCGAGGATAGTCCCTAGAAAGAGCCATCTGTTATCCCGTAAAATTGAGAGGGGCAATTTTACTCGATAACCATACCAAAAATTTTGTTCCAACCCCTCGTCAGGGATCCCTTGCATTCGAAACATTGTAAAATCCCTTCTCGGGAAGTCTTGTTCTCTGAACTTAGCCGCTTGTGGTCTTTTTGGTCTGGGCGCATGAACGACTATGTAACATCAACTTTTGATGCGCCTTTGAAAACCTTTGGCACATGCTTAGTTGTGTCAACAGGATTTTGATGTGCCTCTCTATGTTGAGGTTTCCCTTGAGTGCGCCAAAGGCGCACGCGCCTTCCCGTCGGCGAAATTTTTTTGCGCCTCTTTTTGATGCGCCTTGGGCGCACTTCTTCCTATGTCAACACTGCTTCCGGTGCGCCAAGGGCGCAAGTATCCTCGTGTTGACATGTCTTTCGGTGCGCCAAAGGTGCACATATCTTTGTGTTGTTAGATGCTTTGGTGCGCCAAAGGCACATACTTTATGATGTCGATAGCACTTTCCATGCGCCATTCGAAAAGGTTGGTGGCGCATTTATTGTTGACTCACCTATATATATATATATATATTCGCGCACCTGCAATGTCATTATCACCAGAGCAATCACATTTTTTATATTCTCTCGAGCTTGTCAACACTTGTCCTATTGTTTTCAACACATTGTGACCCGTTTGTAAGTTTTTCACTATTTATCCGGGTAAGAGTTTCTTATCTCTTTCATGTGTTTTGCGTTTTTGGTTCTTTGAATGCTTGTTGGTCTGGTTTTGAAATGAAATATTGAACTAGCCCACCCTTGCTTTGTCTTTCCACATTTTCTTTCCCCTCTTTCCAGATCTTCCGGTGGAGGAATTTGTTCAAAGCATGGTTTAAATCCCTTCAGTTAAGCCATTCCATTATCCAAATAACCCTACAAAAAGAGGAAAAGAAAAGAGAAGCTAAACCATGTAAAAAAACCCTCTCGAGGGTGATTAAAAATACTGTTTTTCTTTTCCCTTTGGCGCATCTGTCACCCCCGCAACATGATTAAAATCTGCGCCAATGGCGCACCCATCATGCCTGTTACATCATGAACTTTTGTGCCCTCAAGGCGCGCTTCCTTCGCATGCTGCAAGCGCTAGCCTTGCGCCCTCCTTGGCGCACCCAACATCGGTGCAACATCAGCTTAATCCACGCTAAGTACAAAGCTTTGAAGGCGCAAGTGCATTCCCCATTACAGCAACATCATGTTGTGTAGACCCTCAGTGTGCCGCACCAAGTTGCCTTTGGCGCATGAAAATTTCCTGTTACACAAACCATGGATGCGCCTTTGGCGCACCAAATCTCCATGCAAAATAAGAAATCTATGCGCCTTTGGCACACCCTGTCTCCATATAACACGGTGTTTTTATGCGCCCTTTCCAAAATGTATCCTGCGCAGTCTATGCGCCATGCGCCTTTGGTGCTGATTTAACACTTGCAACACCTTTTTTGGTGTGCCTTACCTATTTAGCCACATGCGCTCACTGATTTCATGCCCTGCACCTGAGCCTCAAAATCACTAACTCTTTCTTACATTAATGTTTCAATGGAAGATCAAATGGCTAACATAGCCTTTTTGCATTGGGTCTCGCTTCTTCTTCATGCAGATCAACAACTAAGCTCGGAAGAATATATGTCTACATCAAGTAGGAGACCTACCAAATCCAAAGCGAGGCCAAACTCACGAAGAAGAGATGAAATATAAGTATCGGAGAGTCGAGAATGCACGACTCCCGTGTCGAATGTGACCTGGACATCGAGACTTCAGGTGGGTCATATTGATATGGAGGAATTCAGGTTAGGACTCGAAGGTAACAAGAAGTCCATGGATGGAAAAGCTGATGGGTAGTGCCCTACACTTCGCTAGAGAGAATCCCGATCGGCCAAGACCGTCGACAATGAATTCATGATGGTGGTCGCTTTCATTTATTAACAAAGACACAGGTGTGTCGTAAATGACAAAGGCGGGGTAGTCATTAACCTCACTTCCCGCCACTTTGAGGTAATACTCAAAGCATCCCTCATCACCGACGCTTCGTGGCCGTCAGCCGAGAGGATTGCATTAAGGCCTGAGATGATAACGAAGATCAGTGCATGCAACTGATGAACGAGGTCTATTTAAAAAATAAAAAGGTGATGACCCGATGGCCTCAAATCATCCACCGCAGTGACTTTTTTCGAGAGGAGCTCAAAAGCAACAACATCACGTTCTGAAAGCGGGTCTTTGGGCTTCCTGATGCCCACTTTTTCCATAAATGGATGTTGCGGTACTTAGAGACCATGAATAAGAATATGCCCGATCAGCGCTTCGAATGGGCAGAGATTATAAGCAGCACAATCTCTGAACAGCTTCAACAATTTCTTACAACGGAAGATTCTACATGAATTCCTATGTTGTCTATCTTTGCAGCATCAGAGAGAGACTACCCAGGCCTGATACGAAGTGGGGTTTGGCCTCAGGTCAAAATATATGAGTACTACCCAGAATTGAGGCTGGAGAATAGCATCTCTCAATTCACAAAGATCAATGATGTGTTTTTCTACCACATCATCTGCCTGTTGAGGCCAAATATGACTTACGGTCACACGACCAAGAGCATAGTGGCAGCCACTGAGAAATGGGGGGCCCTGTTCACCCAATTTCCCACATTCACCTATCTGAGGGCAGCCAACTTCTTGGGAGAGCCGACCAGACTGCCGAGGTATGCTGGGCCCAAGCTGATTTTGCTGGAGCTGTCAAGACAGCTGATTACATATCACGAGAAGTGCCTCAAAAGAAAGAAGGGTGGAACTCCTTTCCCCCTCACAGTGGGCCGATATACATGCCTTACCCACCACAAGGCAAAGGACATGTTCGCAGAGCTGGAGCTACTTAATTTGAGACATGATTTCCCAGCCAGGCCTACCTTCGACCCAAGGAATTGTCTACCAAGGGTGAAACTCGATCCAATCCATGTCCCTCAGATCGAGGACATCTACATCGACGTCATCCATGAGGTTGAGCTCAGGAGAAAGGATCACTCTCGCTTAGCCTTGGCAGAGATCATCCAATATGGGGTAGCAATTGTCCCCAAAGGCTTCCAGACTACGGAAGATGAAATAGACCAAGTATATACTAACACGGATGGGGACAATTGGCCTTTTCCAGCCATTGATAGAACTAAGGCACCTCAGACGATTGAGGAGAGGGTCAAGGAGACTCTGCGCAGGACAGAGCATTGGTGCCGATGAACGGGTTAATCTACCTTGGGGTTGATTTCACAACCTCCCATTGGGTAATGCACCTCCCCGATCTAAATAGCAGCCTAAAGGCAAAGGAAAAGGCGTAGAAGGTGAATCCAGCACCGCTCGAGAAGAAGCTCCTGAGAGTCCTCCTTCCGTAGCACCCGAACAGGTAATAACTCTGGGTACGCCAGAGAAAGAAGAAGAAGAGGATATTCCAATAGGCCCATCCACTCAGGATGTTGGCACAAATTTACAATAACCAAGGTCCTTTCTGTCCCTTCTTCTTCTTCCTTCCTTCCTCCTCGAGTAACTCAAACGACCATCCCTTTGGTCTTTTCTCTCTCCTTCTTCTTCTACCGCTTCCCACGCTTCTTCGTCTATTTTCTCTTCCTCGTGGATCTTTCCCCCTCCATTTCTTCCCTCATCTCCGAGCTCCCTTCCCTTCCTATGTCTTCCGTAGCTGCAGCTTTCCATTCCTCCCATGGGCACTTCTTCACTATTCTCTCCATGCCACCTCCACATGTCTCCACGTTTTCCCCTCTACTACTGTAATCGCCCCTTCTATGTTTCCAACCCTTCTCCCATAGGTCCACTGGATCTCCCAAAGATCTAAGTAAGAAAAAGAGAAAAGTTCGCATTGCTTCGATGGACTTTTCTCGTAATCCCATCTAAAGGGGCAAAGGAGAAGAAGCCACCACATGCTTCTCTCAAAGTGCTTCGGGAGAGAGGGTTATGGAGATCGCATACCCCAATCCGCTCAAGGAGAAAAATGATCTGTCTCCAAAATTATTTCTGTGACCCAAGTCACAATGGGGACATCTTCTGAAAGCCTTCAGGGGAAGCCCTTTCTGCAGTTGACGCCCTCTGCAAGAAGCTTCAAGAAACAAAGGAAGAGAAAAGGAAATTGAAAGAGCAAAACAAATATCTGCTCCAAGCCTTACAGAAGATGGGTAGTGCGCCTCCCACAACTACCACCGAGACTTCTGAGCTTCTCAGCCAGGAGAAAATTAATGAGTACGCAAAGATCGGCGAGCAGGGTATGGCCGTTTCCGCTTGGAGGAGCCAAATCCTCAAAGACAGTGAAAAAGTAATCGCCGAGTTCTCTAACTTGTATTTGAACATCAATAAGGCGAATAAAGAGCTCCAAGCGTTAGCGGGACCCATATCAGAAGAGCTGGAACATGCTAGACTACAGCACGAGACCTTCCAACAAATGTTCGACTGTTCAGTCGAAGATCTGGTCAAGTTCGACATCTTCGCCATCCTGTGGGCCCTCAACAAAGTCATGTCCACTCTGGATTACCATGTGGATCAGCCTGGAATTGGCCCTAGAAAATATAGACAAAGTGAAGGAAGAAGCCCGGATGCGATGCATCAAATGGAACGGATCGTTCTTAACATGTCACCGGGTTACTTACTCCTTCCTTCACTTTAAGGAAAGCTGATGAAACCACTCGATCTTGAGAGAGATCGTTTCTCGAGGATGGGGCCGAGGTCACTTTTGACGCAGAGTCTATCAACAACCTTTGGACTACCGACTTCATTGGGTTACTCATTGAAGTAGAAAAAGACTATTCTAAACTCCCAAAAAACTCATAGATGAGCGGGAGACTTGTGAGGTGATTAGGGATTGCACAGATCCTTCCCAGGATCAACTAGGGCCAATAATCAACAAGTTTTTGGAATACCGCTCTCAATTCCATATCTTGTCACTCGAGTAGCAACAAAAATAGGCTACCCCTTTTCGGCCGCGGGATGACGGCGATGAGTAGCTTTGCTGCTTCTTCTTCTTCTTCTCCTTCTTCTCTCTCTCTCTCTTCTTTGGCTTTCTTTTTGGGAATATCAAGTATGTTGACACAAATGATGACATCATCCATGTTGCACCATGGGATGATGTCATCCATCAAGTTATCAAAAGTCAACATGACTTTTAGATATTTTGTAAATATCTTTGTAAATAAGTTGTTGGCTCCTTTTTGCCTTCTTTTCTCTCCTTCTTCTATAAATACCCCAATACTTGTTGTATTGGGGATGGATGAGTGAATATCTTTCAGATGAAAAATAGAAGTGAGAAGAAAAGACTTTGAGCTTTTTGTAACAGAATGAAATATTAATACAATATTTAGACTTTGTGCTGAATACATGTGTTATTTGCATTAGATATTTCTTATGTCAGATCTGTGTGTTTATTTTGTTGAATCTACTTCTGTTTTATTGTCATTTATTCATCAGTATTGCTTTGTTTGTTTATGCAAGTAGGTTTGGCTCTGTTTACTACCAATCCAAAAACATAAATCTTCTGACCCTTCTGCTTTGGAATTCATTTCTTTTCTTCCTTCGGATCTATGCTTCCCTTGTCTTCCCTTACATTCCTTTCTTTTCGCATGATAATAACCCTACCGGGATGAGATCCCAAACCCCGAAGGCGAATATTGTGAGACTTGCACAAATTCTTGCTGCTAGAATAGCAATAAACCGGTTTCACTTTGCTGACTCAAAGAGGGGCTTTTCCCCCTGCACACCGTTGGCTCGCTCATCCATAGATTTGTCCAGGTGATAGATTTTCGGACCAACAGGACTGTATGAGAACATGAACCAACAATACCAGAAGGAAAAAGGGGCTACAATGGTAAGTATCAAGAAGTATGATTCTCAATAGATGCCTAGAGTGGCATGTGATATAGGGTTATAACTTTGTCTGGTTATGACACAAGTGGAGGATGCACATGCCTGGGAGCTTCCAAAACAAAGAACCTTAGTTTCAAGAGAGGAGGTGGTGCATGGGAAGTATCCAGAACCTACCCATTAGAAAGAAGTGTACCAAGAAAAAATGGATGTGATCATGAGTTTGTAGGTGGAGATCCAACATTTAAAGGAGTAGTCAAGACAAATGGAACAGAGGAAGAGTGATGAAGCTCCACCAAAAGATCTGGATGAAGTCGAGAAGTATGTAAGATGTTGAGACAAGAGAACATTATTCCTTTTCTCGAGAGAATGGTTGAGGGAATAGATACTCCGCACGAGAAGAGGAGCGTGAAAGGTAGGTGTTGGATGCGAACCTTCCTCCCCACAACCTTGATTATGACAAGAAAATAACACTGAATGTAGTTATTGATGGATGGTTCCTCACAATATCCTTATTGACATAGGAGCATAGGTCAATGTACTAACTTTGGATGCATGGCACTAGATGGGAAGGCCGATATTACAGCCATCTTCAAATGTGTTGTATATGGCAAATAAAATAAAGGCTATGCCCATTGGGGTTTTGAAAGACACCGTTATCACTATCCAGGGACAAAGTTCACCTGGGACTTTAAGGTCTTGGCACTAGCTAAGGAAGATAAATTTCTAACCTTACTTTGACACCCTTGGTGCTACAAAACAATACCAAATTAAGATTTAACAAGGGATATATCAGTTTTGAGAACAAGGAGGAGTGAGTTATCATTCCCTTAAAATATGGGAAGTCGGTCGCTATCTGAGCCTTTAGGAGAGGAGGTCCTTGACTAGATATATGTGTGCTCTATCTAGGATCCAAAGCTAAGCCACCCATCGAGAGGGGTTATCTAGTTTGAAGATGCAAATTCCATAAGCGATACTACCAACATTGCATGTGACAATTGGGAACACGAGACATATGAGTTAGCTGGGAGACAACCAAGAGGATCTGTGACAAGGATGACAAAGGTGCATTTGCTCAAGTGCCTAGGAGGAAAAATGTTACCGAGTTACTCTGGAGGGGAAAACCATGAATCCTTCTTATAAGAAATGGAGTCCCAGCAGGGGGATGAGAGAGAAAGAAGGGGGATGCTTAACTACAACTTGCTTGGGACTGCAGTGCGATGGTGGGATATAGATTCATGAGATCCTCCTTGAATGGCATGAAGTAAGGAACACATTCTTAGTAAGGTTCTCCAGAGCAACATTCCCACGGTCATTTAGGACTATTATGGCAAAGAGCCTACCTCGTTCCACATCCGGCATGTGAGATAACATAGATAGGAGGCACGAAGCATTGACACCCTCGCTTTGTGGGTATATAAACTATATTCCACATTATAGGGCTGTGCGCGTGTGCTCCGATACATCCATTCGAGAGATGTGCCATGGTAGGAGCCGACAGTTGACCTCATCTAAGCCTTTGAGTATTGAAGTACAAAACACCTGCCATGGAAAAAGCATTACGAGAATGTAAAGCACTTAACTATGGGAGATTGTGCCTGACGGAAGATATACTATTAGAGTTTCTTGGTGAACCAAGTTTAGAGATGCACTTTAATGAGGAAGAATCTAAGGAATTTTAAGCATGCGTGTGGAGAGAAGGAAAGAGGAAAGTTAGTTTATCCGATTGATGGTGAGGAGACATAAAAACTTGATGTTAACCACTCCATAGGTGCATGTCGGGTGATAGATAGCATGGATGAGAAAGTGTATGCCTATCATAGGCCCTTAAAGATAAATCAAGTTAACATTGGGTGGAGGATGAACCCAAGGAGGCTATCATTGGGGACTATTGGTCAAAAATGAGGTCTAAAAGATCATTGACCTATTACGCGAGTTCAAAGATTTGTTCCCGCGGGGTATCATGATTTGAAAGGTGTCCACCAATCCCTTGGAGAGATGGGGATCAAGATAAAATAGGGTGCACACCCAGATCGGAAAAGACCCTATCGGATGAATCCTAACTTGTGCGTAAGGGTGAAAGAAGAAATTGATAAGATGATAGCATCAAGCATCATTAAGGCCATGGAAGAGTTGGATTGGATAAGCCCCATGGTTATCATCATTAAGAAGGATGGAAGGATACGAATCTATGTTGATTACAGGGACTTGAATGCGGTGTGTATTATTGACTTATTTCTAACCCCGTTCACTGAAGAAATTCTGGAGGGAGTAGCTGGGCGTGAAATCTACTCCTTCACGAGATGGGTTCTCTCGCTACCATCAGTCGGGATTGTAAAAAGGACCAGAGGAATTTTTTTCCACCGATTAGGAAGGTACACATACACAGTCATGCCCTTTGGGCTAAAGAATGCGCCCATGGTGTTCTCGCGCATCGTTATACAGGAATTCCAAGATTTCATCCACAAGTTTCTCCAAGTGTACCTAGATGACTTGATTGTGTATGGCCTAGTGAAAGACAACTGTGACAACCTAAGGTTGATGTTCGAAATATGTCGGTAGTTGAGGATATCCCTTAACATAAAGAAGTGTGTCTTTTCCACCCCCTTTGGAACATTGTTGGGGCACATAATTTGCAAGGAAGGATTGATAGTAGATCCCGCGAAAGTCACTATCATTTTAGGGTTGAAATATCCTACTAGATAGAGCACTTTGTGTGGATTCCTTTGGCATATGGGTTACTATAGGAAGTTCATCAAAGGGTATGCCAAGATTTCCACACCCTTGGAGGAGTTGTTAAAACATAAGAGTTATTTTTAGGTTGTGTAAAGCATAGAAGACACCATGCTAGATGCGCAACTTTTTAGGTTGCAGCGCATGCCATTGGACTTGGAGGATATCACAAGAATTCTTCAAGTTTCCGGGATGACGATCGCCTTTCACCTCCCCTACATGTTGATTAGAGGGTATTTTTACAAAATGGTCTCCGATGAAGTTCTTCTCGATTTGTGTTGGAGCATAAGCATGTATAAATTATTAAAGAAGCACATGGTGGAATCGTGGGAGGATACTATACATGGAATTATACTACACAAAATATTTTAATGTTTGGTCTATGGTGGGAAAGAATTTATCAAGATTGTATTGAGTTTTGCAAGGCTTGTGACCATTGTCACCACCTTGGCAAACACTCGGGAGAAGGGATGAAATTCCTCTAAGACTAATAGCTAGTGTTGCTCCATTTGAGAAATGGGCGAGTTGATTTTTTAGGGCCTATTACACATATCACATGAAGGAATGGTTCACACTATATCATCACTTACACCGACTATTTGACAAGGTGGGTAGAGGCGGTGTATACAAGGGATTATACTACAACAACAATTGCTAGATTCTTATGGGAAAACATCATCATCGGTATGGATGTCCCTTGATCTTGACCAGTGATAGGGGCACTCACTTATTAAATGAGACAGTAAGGATTCTATTGGTAGATATCATGGTGGACCATCATAAAACAACCCTTTACCACCCTTAGGAAAATGGAACTATTGAGGCATTTAACAAAATATTAAGTCACACCTTGACTAAAATTTGTGATGTTGGCGAGACAAGATTGGGATGACAAGGTATTAGCTATTCTGTGGGCATACAGAACCACGTAAAAAAGGTTGAACAAATCCATACCATTTCGGTTGGTGTTTAACATGGAAGTCATGTGTTACCCATTGAATTCAGTTACCATCAATGCGTATAGCACACACGGGAGGATTGGATGATGAGAAAGTGCTGGAGGAAAGGATTGAAAAATTAATGCAATTGGATGAGAGGTGATCACTGGATAGGTGGAGCTAGACTACCAAGAAAGCTAGACAAAAAGTGTGGCATGATTGTCATATCAAGAAAAAGTAATTCGGGGTTGGGCGGATGGTGTTGCTATATGATTCCAAGTTCCTGCGCCACACAGGGAAAGTTGAAATTCCATTGGGTTGGTCCTTAAACCATATCATATATCCTTAATTCAGGCATGTGCTAGTTGCAAGTGCTAGATGGGACAAAATTACATGTACATTTCAATGGAAGTAGGTTGAAGCCTTACTATAAATAAGTCTTCTTGGTGTTTGTAAATAAGGCAATATTTCCAATTAGTTTAGATTTCCCTTTTTGCATTTTCTTTCCTTGTGTTTCCCCTTTACTTTGTTCATTCCCTTTTTTTTGCACCTTGGCAGCCAGTTAGCTCATTACTTTTGGAAGGCTATAAATGCATAGAGGTCTACGCATCAATTTAAGTGTGGGGTGGAGTAGCACATAAGTGAAGGATAACAAGGCCCGGTTAAAGAAAGGAAAGCGCATGATACTGAAAGAAGTGTATGGAAGAAAGATGAATGTGAATGGTTGGTGTCAAAATAGCTCTACAAAGGACCACATAATTGGGAGGTAAAGCAAAGAAGAAACATGAGATAGGTGAAGGCAAGAATCAAGTTAAGGACATAAGAAGTTCCTTCGATGCTAGAGGAAGCACACGCAAGATTTTTCCATTAGATTGATTGGTTACATGCCGAGAAGGTTACGGAGTTTCACATGGGATGGGTGCATGAGTGAAGGTGCGTAAGGCTGACTTAGTTGAAAAATCCACATTTAGTATTGAACTACGGTGGTAGGTGAAGTAACATTTAATCTGGAAAGAAGGAAAAGCTATAAATAAGAGTTCGGCACTTCATTATTTTTACATTGTGAATACAAAAAGGAAGAGATCTCACAAACTAGGGTTTCAGAAGTGATATGTGTGGAGAA
The DNA here is from genome assembly GCA_018340775.1 of Taxus wallichiana var. yunnanensis. Taxonomy (NCBI): domain Eukaryota; kingdom Viridiplantae; phylum Streptophyta; class Pinopsida; order Cupressales; family Taxaceae; genus Taxus; species Taxus wallichiana. The sequence continues at coordinate 468,693,798 of CM031243.1, read as the reverse complement.
AAATTTACAAAATTTAAGCGTGAGTGACTAGATTTGATCTACAAACCAAGTAGGAAGGAAGTTCACGGGTGTGGAAGAAGTAGTGAAGAAGCGCCATCTTGTGGAAGGGTTATTCCGAGTTAGGGTTTGGCAGCTAGGGCACAAGATTAGAGGATTTCTTCACAAAATTGAGATATGAGATTGGAGGAAGTAGAAGAATGAAGCAATCGGAAGAAATTGAAGTATTGAGTTAACCTAAACCATGGCACCCAAGAAAGCAACCGTATCACCTAAGAAATAGAAGGGAAGGAAAGAAGAAATAACCCCATGTTTCTATGAGGAAAAATGAAGAATGGTACGCTGAAATGTAGTACCCAGATGGGGTGTTACTGGGAAAAGAATGAGAATCCCACTTTAGAAAAATGATGGTGAGTGATTATAATCATCACACCAACATGACAGAAAAAGAAATGGATTTGGAGTTGGCGTGCCCAACAAACGAGAGGACGCCAGATGGCAAGCCCATTTACAGCGATGAAGTGAAGGTCAAGTTAGGAAAGGTAGGGTTGTTAAAACTTTATGAGTTACCCTATTCACGAAAGCCCGAGAACCTATATTGGTGGCTGATGTCGCACGTGCATAAGGACCACTTTTATTTCATGGGGAGAAAGATGCACATAACTCCCCAGTTGATTTCAAAGTTCATAGGTCCAATCTGTGAAGGGGATAGCTTAGAGGATGACCTAGAGGACATGGAGGCCATCAAGGAAACTGTCACCATGTATGACTGCAAGAAGAAGGGTCGCGATACTTTGACATAATTGATATTCCAGACCCGTAATGAGGATGGCCGAGTGCTTGGTGACAAAATTGAATGATTAAGAGAGATGGATGTAGGTGAACAAGGAATGGATAAATGTATGCCGGAGAATATTGGAGGGTTCCATCTACAACTTGTCTAGTTTCATCACGAGAAAATAATAAGCAAAGCACACAGGAGGGTGACAAAATTATTTTGGCAACGTCCTCCTCACAATTGTGTTCTTAGAAATCAAAGTACCCCATGGGCCGACATATTTGTTTAGGAGTATCTATAAGAAGATCCATTTCTGTGAAGAGATTCACCAATTACACTTGTGAGACCATGACAACCACACATAAGGCGCGCTTAGAGAAATGGTACAACCTGCATGAGGGATGCATTCGGGAAGAATGGAGGATCCCAAAACAACTATCCACACTCCTAGTAAAAGAAGCGAGTTTTGGTAGACCAGCACTTACGGATTGGCATATTCAAATTGAAAAATGACACAATGGGCCCCCGTGAACACTTCCCTTCTCCTTCACTACACAATACTTCAAGGCGGGAGTAAATTAGTTCAAGGAAGCCAAGATACTAAGGTTCAACCTTAGTGAGGTGGACCAGGACCACAGAGAGCTTAATCAAATGATTGTGTACCCTAAGAAGTGCACATATATGGAGAATTATGTGTCCCGGGAGGTCCAGATGATGAAACCCCTAACTTTACCCATTGCGGGAAGGACCTCGGCATGAGTATATATACGCATCGAGATAAATTTTGAAAAGGGTGCATATCTGGAAAATAAAATATCTTGACATGAAGATCTTATAGCTAGGAGGAATCCCATGCCCAAGAAGAGGGAAAGAAAAGAAATATAGGAGAAAAAGACTCCAAGTGTTCAAACTTCTCATTCAAGTATGCACGCCAAAGGTAAGCAAGAAACACAACATGTATGTACATCGAAAGAAGTCCTTGGTAAAGGAGAAATCACCAAAGGAAGAAAAGAAAGTGAATCCCTTGCATAAGAGTCACCTCTCAGGGAAGAAATAAAGGGTAGAAGAGAATTCTGATTTGGAGGAGATGGAGAGTTTGGAGGCCTATATAGGAGAAAAATATGATGATAAACCAAAAGAAGGTCAAGGCCCACTAGTTGTTGAATTCCATGACTCCAAGGAGGAAGGAGAGGAGGAGAAGAATGAATATATCTTTTCAGGGAGGAAGAATGCCGGAGAAGAGGAAGACGCCCGGAGAAAGGGATGAGCGAAGAGGAAAGAACACATGATCAAAAGTCCCCAAGCCTCACAAAGGAACAAATAAATGAATCCATGGAGAAATAGGTCGCGAGGGATCATTGAGACTCTAGTGAAACAAGAGGTAGAGCGGGGCACGAAGGAAGTGCTTGAAAGAGATCAAAGAGGAAAGCATTGGCAAAGACCATGACAATGTGGGGGGAGGGCCCAATTTGAATGTAAGTTTCCCATAGGCCACGCGCACAAGAAGGAAAAGCATGGAAGTACCACAAGGTCAAGTAATGAGCTACATCAATGACCCGAGCAAGGTATTACGCACTCAATTCCAAATCACTATGCCTACAAAGAAACTCCTTGTAATGTTATCATTTGATGAAGAAGGTGCATACCCTCGGACGAGGAAGATGCTATCTTGGGCATTTGAGTCCCATATAGATGAGCCGGAGTTTAAAATAAGCTAGGGGGTGCTTTGATGAAGGTGCCGTAGATGAAGGGAATCAACCCCTTGGTAAACGCCCTTCAACTTTCAGATGAACAAATCTGTAATGCACTAAACAAAGTCTCATTTAAAGTGGAGGACAGACTATTTGGAAGGAACAACGGGGTAAAGTCTCTAGAGGATGAGCTAGAAAAGGAGGGAGATCTCATTGAGAAGGCTAAAGATTTAAAGAAACAATAATTGATCAACGCTCAACTAAAACGTGAGCTAAAGGGCGAGAAGGCAAGGGTGCGCAAGGTATATAAAAAGGTAGAATGGATAACAAATGCTATTATTTTAAAACATCTAGATCTAAAGCCACCCACACGAAGTATGGATCCATCTGGAGTGCCTAAAGGACTTGACTGCGTCCCTTACTTATGGAAAGGAAACCACCGACATTGGAGTCTGCGGAGGAAGTATCAATGCACTGAAAGGGAAGAAAAACTAAAGGTTATAGCAATCATCACCAAGTACAGAAGGTCCTTGTGGATGTGAAGATTTCCACCCAAGTTTCGAGGCCACATATGACAATTGTGCATAAAGGGATAGGGTGGAAAGCATATTGGTCACCACTCATGAAACATAGCTCAAGGAGTTCCAAGAAAAGAATAAATGGAATAGCATGGAAAGGGACAAGATCTTGGCCGAAGTTGAGAAGAATTAAGGAGCCATTGAAGCCATGGAAGGCTCAATTAAAAGCCGGTTGAAGGAACTCAGTACCCAAAAATCACAAGGAGGATGGATGCACTAGAAGATGTGGGTAAACAATTGGAGGGGTTTTTTTAGACAATGAACACCCAAGGGGACCGGCTAGGCTTTGAAGAGGTGAACGCCTAGTCGGTGACCTTTGCCAAAGGGCACATAATTAATTCGATGCCTAGAATAAGTTAGAGGCCAACTTGAATAAAGATTTTCTTCTCCTATTATAGTAGTAATAGAAACCTCCCCATTCTTTTATTTTTTCCCAATTCTTCATCCCCTTATTCTTTTTCCAAATCATTTATTATTCCGGAGTATTTTACCACTCTTTATCCATTGAAAAGGTGTTTTCATGGGCATAGAATAGATATAGTGTGGGGTGATATTGGGCCCCTAAATTATTTGGCTAAGTATAAAAAGGCACACAGCACGCAAGGCCCAAATTGAAGAAGGGTACACAAGGAGAAAACATGCAAGGCGGGGTTTTAGGGGTTTTAGAAGAACCCATGGCATGCACGCGGGTGGAGCAAGGGTTTTGGAACTTAGCCATATTTGGAATTTTGGGAAGGAC